>NW_026844478.1:22190206-22686791 GCF_025583915.1 Anolis sagrei ordinatus
GTATTTGTGCTGCACTCCAGGGCAACTTTTATTGCGAACATTACAAGCATTACGAGATGCATTCATTCTCCATCTAGAGATTTAATGCCTTGGGAGGTTGGGAGGGAGGAATGAATCTTGCTAAAAGACAAATCTATCAACTTATATTGAAATAATTAACAAAGCATTCCCTAAGGCAAGGAGAAGAGGAAATAGGAACAGCAGTTTTCAAGGGCAGGAAAACAGACTATCTTTTGAAAATAAGGATAGATGTAATGAATGCATTGAACCCGACTATTAGGGCCAATGAGAGCAGGCCCATTGAATCAAATTGACTTACTATTCAGGAATTGATTTAATGGGTTTGACTTAGTTGAATTCTAGACATGATTAACTTTGCATTAAATGGATTGAGGAACTGTAGTTTTCCAGATGCTGTTTGACCACTAGGAAGGAAAAAAGTAAGACAAAGGATGCATCTACACTGTAGAACGAATGCAGTTTGATAACACTTTAACTGCCATGACTCAGTGCTATAATCATAGTGCTAGGAGTGTGTGTTTGTTGTAGCACCATCTCTCTTTGATAGAGAAGGCTATAGAGCAGCATTTCTCAACCTGGGAGTCAGGTTGCCAAAGACCATCAGAAAACACAGTATTGTCTGTTTCTCATAAGGGTTCTGTGTGAAAGGGCCCAGTTGTGTCATTGGTAGGGTTCAGAATGCTCTTTGATTGTAGGTGAACTATAAATCCCAGGAACTAAAACTCCCAAATGACAAAATCAATTCCCCCCCCCCCACCCCCCCAAACCTCACCAGCATTCAAATTTGTGCATATTGGGTATTTGTGTCAAATGTGATCCAACGAACGAAAATACATCCTGCATATCAGATATTTACATCACAGTTAATAATAGTAGCAAAATTACAGTTATGAAGTACCAAAAAAATAATTTTATGGCTAGGGAGTCACCACAACATGAGGAACTGTATTAAGGGGTTGCGGCATTAGGAAGGTTGAGAATCACAGCTATAGACCTTGTGAAACTCCAAGTCACATTGATTCTATAGCATTGACCCATAGTAATTAGTATCAAACTGCATTAATTTTGCAGTGTAGATGCATCCAGTGTCCAGAGATGATGGGACCTGGAGTTCATCAACATTTGGAGCTGCAAGTTTCCCATCAAGGAAGTTCATATTGTATGAATTGAGTCCATTTACTTCACCTTATCATCAACAAGAACAACCTGCATTAGGTTCTTCTCTTTTCATATAGTCCACACTGCATAAGGTAAAGGTTTTCCCCTGACATTAAGTCCGGTTGTGTCTGACTGGGGGTTGGTGCTCATCTCCATTTCTAAGCCGAAGAGCTGGAGTTTTCCAAAGACACCTCCAAGGTCATGTGGCCGGCATGAATGCAGGGAGTGCTGTTACCTTCCTGCCAGAGCAGTGCCTATTGATCTACTCACATTTGCATGCTTTCAAACTGCTAGGTTGGCAGAAGCTGGGGCTAACAGCAGGAGCTCACACCCCTTCCTGGATTCAAACTGGAGACCTTTGGGTCAGCAAGTTTAACCTACTGTGCCACTGGGGTCTCCTGCATAAGATCATGTAATTGAGTCATAGAATCCTAGAGTTGGGGGGATCATAAGGACCCTCCAGTCCATTATCCTTCCCTGCCTATCACTGGCAGCCAATCATGTGGAGGAGGGTAACCCATAGCATTGTGATAACAGGACATGGCACAGGTTGTAGAACATGTTATGGAGTGCAAGTCATTACGGCTGAACAAGAGTGCTGATATTTTCATTTTTCTCTTTCTCTTAACTTTACGCCTGCCCTCCTGGGCATCTGCATTGGGAATACAATATTCCGAATGGCCCAAAACTACCAAGGCTTGATATTGGTTAAGAGGGCATCTGAGAAACCATGTTGAAATAACAACTCTCTGAATACCAATTCAGATGGCTGAGATTGGCAGCAATTATGTTGGTTGCTTCTTGTGGGTGTCACGTCGTCCCTTCTTGGACTGTCTCGGTGATCAGTCTTTTTATTTTAAGTTTGAGCGCTGGAAGCCCTGTCAAGGGTTCAGGCCTTTTGTCATTTATTTCAGGCTGAGATGCTTGGGAGATTTATTGAGGGCCATGTTTAATGATGCATGGCCAGCTCCTTACAAGAGAGTCACTCAAATGTCAAAAACAAATGCAAGAGAAGAGCGGTAAAAACCAACAGGCTGCTCTCTCGCTCTCTCTCTCTCTCTCTTGCATTCTCCCTTTTCATAATAGGTTGTTCACTTCACACTTGAGTTAAAATTGGTTAAGCCCTTTCTAGCTTGAATCAAAGTGTCTTTCATTTGTATCCATTTGGAGAATAAGGTACAACTAATTAGAATCTAACAACACGTCCAGGACAAATTAGCACAGCTGTAACGCAGGCGATTTGTGATTTAACCATCCTGCGTCTTGTCATTCTGGTGGCGATTGCCTCTCTGCGTTGTCACATGTGTACAGTCTAGGGATGGGTTTCAATTTCAGTTCATGTCTCGAAAGCTGGATTGGCTCAACCACACAAAATGTAAAACTGCAAAATTTACATTTGGAGCAGCAATCCAGAACGTAAAGTGGGCGGACTCAAATTCTTCGAGTCGAAATTCATTTTTTAATCATTTAATTCTCAGTTTCATCCTGCCTTTTGGACAATACCATCCCAGATGATAACATCAATAACTCCAATTGCAATAAAGTGACAGAAAAACCAAAATATATTAATATAAAGTCACTGCTCTTATCCATACCACTTCTACGATGAGAGTAAAATAAACTGTGTATGCTATTCTACAGTTCCATGTTTCTCCATACACACACACACATACACACAGGAGCCCCTAGTTGTGCAATGGGTTAAACCACTGAACTGCTAAACTTGCTGATCGAAAGGTCGCAGGTTTGAATCCGGGGGGTGGTGTGAGTTCCTACTGTTAGCCCCAGCTTCTGCCAACCTGAGCTCTGCGAGTGCAGCATTTTTCCAAATGAAGCACAGAGTGTTTGAGGATCGGGACATCCGTAGGGATACCAAGGTGCTTGTTTATAAAGCTATTGTCCTCCCAACCCGGATATATGTCTGCAAAACGTGGACTGTCTACAGACGTGACATGCAACTCCTGGAATGATTCCATCAGCGGCTGCCGTTTATTTTCCGAACCCAATTTAAGGTGCAGGTGCTTACTTTCAAAGCCCTAAACGGTTTGGGACCATCCTACCTGCGTGACCGCATCTCCGTCTATGAACCCACACGTTCACTGCATTCATCCGGAAAGGCCCTGCTCGTGATTCCACCTGCGTTGCAGGCACGCTTGGTGGGGACTCGAGGCAGGGCCTTTTCTGTGGTGGCCCCCTGACTCTGGATCTCCCTCCCAAAAGATCTTAGACAGGCCCCTACATTGGCAGTCTTCAGAAAGAACTTGAAGACCTGGCTGTTCCGATGTGCCTTCCCAGATTAGGAATCTCCAATACCAAGTCCCAGAAAGCACTTTAGTAGAACTAAGATTGTTGCACACCGCACACTGCACTTACCCTATAATCCTACATACCTCCTGCCACATCAGCACTTTTAATCTTGTACCCACTATTTTGCCCCGGCCCAGTTTTATAGTGTCTTGATGTATTGTTTATTGCTTGTTGTTAATATTGCTTTAACTGTTTTTAATTTGCTTTAGATGTTGTATTGTTGTGTTGTCTTTTGAGGCCTTGGCCTATGTAAGCCGCATCGAGTCCTTCGGGAGATGCTAGTGGGGTACAAATAAAGTTATAATAATAATAATAATAATACCTCCGAAAAATCCTGAAAATCTCTTGGGAAGACAATCGGGGAAATGTCAGCGTTTTGGAAGAAGGAAAGACCACGAGCATTAAAGCAAAGGTCCTCCAGCATCAACTCTGCTGGACTGGCTATGTTGTCCGAATGCCCGACCACCGTCTCCCAAAGCAGTTGCTCTACTCAGAACTCAAGAATGGAAAACAGAATGTTGGAGGACAAAAAAAGAGATGTAAAGATGGGATCAAAGCCAACATTAAAAACTGTGGCATAGACACTGAGAATTGGGAAGTCCTGGCCCTTGAGTGCTCTAGCTGGAGGTCAGCTGTGACCAGCAGTGCTGCAGAATTTGAAGAGGCACAAATGGAGGGTGAAGGGAGAAATGTACCAAGAGAAAGGTATGTTAAGCCTACCCTGACTGGGTCCACCTTCCGTTTGGAAACCAATGCCCTCACTGTGGGAGAAGATGCAGATCAAGAATAGAGCTCCACAGTCAACTACAGACCCACCACCAGTACACTGATCTTGGAAGACTATCCTACTTGGACAATGAGGGGTTGCCTAAGTAAGTAAAGTAAGTATAAGTATGCTTTATGTACTCTTTCCTTCCCGAACTAGCAGTATCCTTGAACAAGAGAGTAGTAAGTTTATAGATTTCTAAGGTTTGCAGAAATAGTTTTTCATTCTTTTCTTATTTGTTTAAGAGTATAAGCACCCAATGAAGACAAAGTGTGATGGCCACAAAATTCTGACTATTGAGGAACAGGTTATGTGCTGTCGCATGCTGGGCCTGTGCATAAGACTGTAGACAGGACATAAATTCTGTGTGCCCAACGGGACGCCGGGGCTGCCTCAGATTAAAGGCCTTTGGATTTCCTTAAAACAGAGTCTTTAGATTGCTTAAAGGTTCAACAAAGTTCTTTATTAATGAAAACAAACAGGTACTTTAAGGCTTTCTTAACAGTCTATTGGCTCTCTCTCAATCTTGTCCACAGGGAACAGGCACTATCTTCATAACTGTATAACTAATGGGGAAATCCTTAACTTCTAATCTGGGCAGTCTGTCTTTGCCTCTGTTGGCGTGGAGCCCCTACACCCGGTACCAACTGCTTCTGGCTTCCATGAGAGACCCTTACCAAGCAGAGCTTTGTAGACTTCCAGGGAAAAAGGAGTTCAGGTTTCGGTGATGGCTGGCTGAAGTCCCTCAGCAAAGAAACTGTAAGGTTGTATGATCCTTGGCCAAGCTGTGGGCTGTATATCTCCCCGACCAAGCTGTAGAAGACAAAGCTTTCTACAGGAGCTCTTGGTATTATGTCCTGCATGAAAAGCTTATCTGTGTGGACTGAACCCAAACTGGCTCCTATTCCCTCGAAAACCCAAAAAGGGGGCAGGACCAAGGAACCTAACTATAATCGACAGATGGCTTGCCCTATGATTGCAGCCAAAAGAAGCCACCTATCTGCAGAGTCCCTGAAACTTAGGACTACAACAAACATTCAATGCAAAGCAAACAAAATTGGAGCTCCTGGTATAGCTGTACCTGCACAGGTTATATGGGATGCAGAAGATGGCTTGGCTGATCTGGACCACCAGCCCTTCTACTAAACTCAAACATACCATTCAGATCTACTGGGAGAGCTTCACCAGATGGGCGCTGCTCCTCCAAGCACACTAGAGAGCAAACACCTTTTCGGGGCTCCTCATTAAATACTGACAAGCTGGATGGGCCCTTCAGGAATCTCATCATTTGTAACCTGGAGATTCCAAATCAATCAAGAGTGTGTGCTTCTGAATTATGAAACTTGCTCAGATGAAAATCAGAGAGTTTCCCTTTGAATACCTTCCTAGTGGCAGATGCAAATTGTATGTAAATTTTATGGATTTGGAACAGTCTTAGGGAGGATAACAAATAGGTCTGATAAGGAAACTGCATCTGACAAAGATTGGTTTATCTCTTGTCTCTGGTTGATTGCTAATAGAAGTCTTTTATGTTCTGAATTCGCATCACAAAGCTATTATTTTGACAGGTCCTGCATGAAATACACTCCAAATATTTTTGTTCCTTAAAGAAAGCAACTTGTGAGAGAGGTGTGTGTGTGTGTGTGTGTGTATGTGTGCATGGAGGGGGAGAGATTTATCCTTTGACATGCTCATAAGTTTCCCACCTATCAAAATGGGGAGGGCAGGGAGAAAGACAGCTTTTATCTGATTTCAGATTGTGTTGGCTGTCACTCTCTTTTACAGGGCTGTGTTGTTGCGGCTGCTGCTAGTATATTTCCCTGACAGTACATACATTTAAGAGCAGGGAAAAACATAAAAAGAATTTTTTCAGGTTTACTCAGCTTTACAGGGCAACACACCCAACTCTCTCTTGTTTACTATCCAGTTGCAAATAGAAATATAGTGGAGCTTGCATCTTATTTAATTGAGAAAACAGAAAGGGATTGACCATGAAAATGAACAAAATCTGGCTACCAGTATTAAAAAAACTCTAAAATTACAACAGCAAAACAGCAGAGAGGAAACAACCAGGCACATCTTAACACCTCTCAACAAAATTTTTTCCCAGGCTCAGCCAGGCCTTCAAATGCTAATGAAGGTGGTCAGTTGAAACATTCACACCTAGCTCCAGCAGAGAAGAGCTCTTTGCCCCACCCCAGCCATTCCACAGATATATAAACCCATTGTCCTAATTCCAACAGACCTCACTACCTCTGAGGATGCTTGCCATAGATGCAGGCAAAACGTCAGGAGAAATGCCTCTAGAACATGGCCCTATAGCCCGAAAAAACCTACAAGAACCTAGTGATTCCAGCCATGAAAGCCTTCGACAATAGAAAGGGATAGCATTCTACATGGTAGAGCCCCCAATGGTGCAGTGGGTTAAACCGCTGAGATGCTAAACTTATTGACGAAAAGGTCGCAGGTTCCTGCTGTCAGCCCCAGCTTTTGCCAACCTAGCAGTTTGAAAACATGTAAATGTGACTAGATCAATAGGGACCGTTCTGGCGTGAAGGTAACAGCGTTCCATGCAGTCATGCTGGCCACATGACCTTGGAAGTGTCTATGGACAATGCCGGCTCTTCAGCTTAGAGTACCAACCTGAGTTGGACATGACTGGACTTAATGTCAGGGGGAAATAATCATAAACTTTATTTAAACTTTATTTAATACCCCGCCACCATCTCCCCAATGGAGACTCGGGGCAACTTACACGAGGCCAAGCCCAACAGCATATTACAATAAAATAAAACCAAAACACAATAACAACACAGTAAAATACATACAACATATGAGTACAAAAAACAATAAAACAAAATCATACACAATACAATAACAATGAGCAGGCTGCATGTGCAAGATAAAAACTAAAATACTATAAATACTAAAAATCAGGATGAGATAGGGATGTAGTAGATTGTTTGTGAGGGAGAAACTAATAAAGGAACGGGTTTGTAAAAATAGACCTTCATACAGGAGGGAAAATATACTCTGGGGATAAAAAAGCGTTGAGGGGGAGCAACTGTGTATGATAGTTTGGCTACTCTCCAAAAGTGCATTGGAAAAGCCAGGTTTTGAGATCCCTCTTGAAAGTTTACCTTTACCATTCCAGCATGAAGGTAGCAGCATTCCATGCAATCATGCTGGCTACATGACCTTGGAGGTGTCTATGGACAACACTGGCTCTTCAGATTAGAAATGGAGATGAGCACGAATCTGAGTTGCGCATGACTGGACTTACTGTCAGGGGAAAACCTTTACTGTTCTGGCGTGAAGGTAACAGCGTTCCATGCAGTCATGCCAGCCACATGACCTTGGAGGTGTTTATGGACAATTCTGGCTCTTCAGCTTAGAAATGGAGATGAGCACTGTGATGAATCTAACCTTTTGCCAGGAAGGCCGAAGCCTGGAAAGTCAGTAGCTGACATGTTGAGAGATAGGCAGGAGAGCTAAGAGGCAAGAGGGAGGAGTCAGCCGACTCCTGATTGGCTAGAGCAGTCAGGGGAGGAGTTAGCTTTTAGAGGGAAAAAAGGCTGTGTCTTATTGACAAGCTGGGGGGAGAAGAGCTTTAAATATCGAAGAGTGTAGAAGGATAGTTAGGAAGAGGGAGCTGTGAAGAATTTAGACAGGGAGAGAGACTTTTGAAGTGAGCCTTGGGGTTAGAGCATAGGAAAGGCAAAGGTTCCTGAAACACTGTACATAGTAGGGTCAGTGTAGGAAAGCCTGTTTGCTCTGTGAGGCAGTCAGTGGACTGTTCTCAGGGACACACTGTGTCAGTGTAGTGGCCAGTGTGAAGCAAGGAACTCACAGGAATCAAAAGTTATAGTCTTAAGAAGAGATTATTTGTCTAACCAGCTAAGCCTCAGAAACACATTACGCTTTTGTACCACTCTTTTTAAGAGTCGATTTGTTCACCAAGTTTAAATAAACCTGTTTGTATTTCATCTTTCAAACTGGTGTCTGCCTCGGTCTGTGTAACTTAACAAAACTCAGCTAGCCTAAAAACAACTTAATTTAAGTCCAGTCAGCAAGGGAAGCAGTCATTACAGAAGAACCAAAGGCTTGAACAAACTTTACCTATTTCACATTCACACTCATGTTTTCCTCAGACATATATTGAGGTGGTGGCGGCGAATCTACCTAATACAACGGTCATTAACATCGTTAATACAGTTGGTCACTTAATAAGTTTACTGAGGTGGGATAAGAGAGTCTTTCCCCCTTGTCTTAGTCCTTTATCTTTGTTAAAGTAGTGTCCAGCTGAAAGTTAACCATTCACACTGGTGGGTAGAGGTGGGATTGCTTGTTTCCCCTGCCCAAGGTGTCGTTGATCTCCTTTATAAGCACCAACCTGAGTCAGACATGACTGGACTTAATGTCAGGGGAAAACCTTTACCTTTACTGTTCCAACCTGAAGGTAACAGCATTCCATGCAGTCATGCCAGCCACATGACCTTGGAGGAGTCTATGAACAACGCTGGCTCTTCAGCTTAGAAATGGAGATGAGCACCAACTTGAGTTGGACATGACTGGACTTAATGTCAGGGGAAAACCATTACCTTTACTATTCTAGATCAGATGTGAGGATCTTTTGTAGGTCCTATAGCAGTAGTTTCCAACCTGTGGTCTGCAAGAACTAAAATATGGTCTGCATCTTCACAATTACTACACTGTTGCAATAAGAGTGATTGGTTTTGTGAAACCCTTTTGTAATGCTGAGGTTATTAAATATGGTTTTCTGCATGTAGATGGTGGCTACTAGATGGCATATGTTCTGTATCAGAAACTAGAGCTGATGTGGTCTATCCAATAGGCCTGGGTAACAACGGAAAAAATTGTTTCTAAAATCGATTTGTATTTGGGGGGTTTTTTGTTTCGATATTTAAAATAATTACAAAATTTTCCTTTTAAAAAGTTTGGATATTTACAAAATTTCGTAAATGGTAAAAAATTAACAAACCGATTTCCAAAACAATAACGAATCGATTCGTTAATGGCGGACGCGACCGCGAAATACGCTAAAAAACCTCCAAAACCTTCTGAAGCTTCCCTCTCCTTCTGTTGTTGACTGTTGGTGTGATATTATACTTTTTTTTCACTAATTAAACCATAAAACTGGCCCAGACATGCGGAAATAATAACGAATCGACCTCAAAACAATAACGAAATGAATCCAATATCGAAATATGAAGCATGTACAAAACGTTTTTGAAAATTCGTTTTTTTTATAATTGCTCCAGAATGGTTCGTTATCGTTTTGTAATTGAAAAAATTAACAAATTATTAACGAATTACGAATTAACGAAATGAAACCGCCCAGCCCTACTATCCAATGCCATTTTCAGAACCAGCACCCCAAATAACCACACCAAATCTAAAGTTGACCAAAAACTGATTTGTAACCTTTTTGGTACTAATATTGGAGAGTCAAAGTGGTCCCTGGTCAAGTGGTCCCTGGTCAAAAAGAGGTTGGGAACCACTGTCTTATAGGGAAGAAAAACAGATTGTAAATTAAAGGAGGGAAGGGCATACATTCCAACATCTTATCAACAATGGCAAGATGTCTCCAGTAAGCTGCAAAGCAGGACATGAAAACAGTAGTTCTTCTCTTTTCTGTTCCACACTATATTCTGGGCAATATTGCAGAATCTGGGCCAAGCAAGGATGTGTGGCTAGCTTGGATACAAAAAAAGAGGAAGGAAAACCATTGCAAGACAAAAGATGCATCTCCACTGCAGAATGAATGCACTAACTCACGTTAGGTGCAGTAACTCAATATTATGGACTCATAGGAGTTGTAGTTTTACATATTTTCTAGTCCTTTCCACCAAAGAGTGCTGGTGCCCAACCGAACTACAGTCCCATGATTTTATAATACCAAACTACAGAAGTTAAAGTGGTGTTAAACTGTATTAATGCAAATGCACCAAAGTACAGATTATATAGTAATCTAAGAACACAGGATTCAGATAGCAACTGAGGTGGATTCATGCAGTTCTCTGGCTTTTGACTCTATAAGCTGGAACTCTCATATTATTTTGCTACCAGCAATCCCTGCATGAAGCCTACATGCCTCTGGTGCTCATCCAAGGGAAAGGCTACTGCTGTCTTTGAGAGGAGAAGGCTTTTCAGTTGATGTTATGGTTGAAAATACAAGGTCCTTATATGATCTTTAACAGCTACTCACATCAGCACTGGCCATCGTTGCCAAGGCCAATTGAAAATAGGTGTCACTCTCCAACACCATGCATTCTTTGTGTAGAAAGAAATTAAAAAGACACACCATAGGATGTAGCCATTGTTGTCATTAGGGCACACTAGGGGCCCTTCCACACAGCCTTACAGTGTTTATTTATTTTATTTATTTATTAGCGACATTTATATGCCACCCTTCTCACCCCAAAGGGGACTCAGAGCAGCTTACAAGTAAAAAGTAAATACAATATATTGTTGTTATCATAGCATAATATTAATATTATATATTACATTGCACTATAACATTATACTGTGATATTATTAGTAATATTACATTTAATATAAAATATATAATTATAATATCATTTTATTATTTGTTGTTGTTCATTCGTTCAGTCGTCTCCGACTCTTTGTGACCTCATGGACCAGCCCACGCCAGAGCTCCCTGTTGGCCGTCACCACCCCCAGCTCCTTCAAGGTCAGTCCAGTCACTTCAAGGATGCCATCCATCCATCTTGCCCTTGGTCGGCCCCTCTTCCTTTTGCCTTCCACTTTCCCCAGCATAATTGTCTTCTCTAGGCTTTGCTGTCTCCTCATGATGTGGCCAAAGGACTTCAACTTTGTCTCTAGTCTCCTTCCCTCCAGCGAGCAGTCGGGCTTTATTTCCTGGAGGATGGACTGGTTGGATCTTCTCGCAGTCCAAGGCACTCTCAGAACTTTCCTCCAACACCACAGTCAAAAGCATCTATCTTCCTTCGCTCAGCCTTTCCTAAGGTCCAGCTCTCACATCCGTAGGTTACTACAGGGAATACCATGGCTTTGACTAGGCGGATCTTTGTTGCCAGTGTGATGTCTCTACTCTTTACTATTTTATCGAGACTGGACATTGCTCTCCTCCCAAGAAGTAAGCGTCTTCTGATTTCCTGGCCACAGTCTGCATCTGCAGTCATCTTTGCGCCTAGAAATACAAAGTCTGTCACGGCCTCCACATTTTCTCCCTCTATTTTCCAGTTGTCAATCATTCTTGTTGCCATTTTATTATTAGTAGCAGTATATTGTATTACATTATAATATTAACAAGCAGTTCAATTCCAGGATTACCCGCGGTAAGTGAAAATCAGCGAAGTAGGGACACCATATTAATTTTAATATTTATACATTATTTTGAATATAACAGATTTTGAAATTGGGAAAAACAAAGAAAAGATTCTTTTTTATCTCACAGCTGCAGCGAGAATTACGATCGCCCAAAAATGGAAAGACAAAGACCCCCCAACAATAGAGAACTGGCTCTCCAAGACTGGAGAATTTATGAACATGGATAGACTGTCACAGATAATTAAAAATCAGAAAAAGGAAAATCAAACCGAGTGGAACCAACTCAAAAAATATTTGCAGGAAAAAGTGAAGATCAATATCAATATATAAACAAGCTAATCAAAATACTCGGATAGCAATGACACAAATTTATTTATTTATTTACTTTATTTGTATACCGCTCTTCTCAGCCATTAGGCGACTCAGAGCGGTTAACAACAAGCAGCGGCAAAAATTCAATGCAAACATCATACAGCCATTTAAAAAACAATTAACACAATAATACACTAAGCAATTAACATCAATAACCATCAATAACATCAATAAACAACTCACTAGCGTCTCATAACTAAAATCATAATCCAAGCTCGTCATCCGTTGTTCCGATTTCCTATAATTCATTGTAATTCATTGCACTGCCTATTCAAACAGCTGTTCAAATAACCAGGTTTTCACTTTCTTCTGAAATGCCATTAATGAGGGAGCCAATCTAATGTCTGTGGGTAGGGCGTTCCACAGCCGGGGTGCCACCACCAAGAAGGCCCTGTCCCTCGTCCCCGCCAACCGTGCCTGAGTTGCAGGCGGGATCGAGAGCAGGGCCTCCCCAGAAGATCTTAAAGTCCTAGTGGGTTCATAGGCGGAGATGCGTTCGGATAGGTAACTTGGGCCAGAACCGTTTAAGGTCTTTATAGGCCAACGCCAGCACTTTGAATTGTGCCCGGTAGCAAATTGGCAGCCAGTGGAGCTGGCGCAACAGAGGAGTGTATGCTCCCTGAGTGCCGCTCCTGTTAGTATCATGGCTGCCGAGCGTTGAACTAGTTGAAGCTTCCGAGCAGTCTTCAAAGGCAACCCCACGTAGAGAGCCTTTTTTTAAAATTTCTTTTCAAAACAGATGTTTGCATCTCTGTGGAATGAACTGGAAGTTCCCCACCACAAACTATCTCCCCCACATTTTTCTTTTCTCTTTTCAATCACTTCAACCCCCTCCAGCCTCCCCAACTACCTCCAAACTTTTTCCCCTCTTTCCTATTTTCCTACTTTCCTATTACCAGTATTTTTCCCGCTCTTTACGTGTCTGCAAGCATAAATATTAATCAATATATATTATACATCAAAATATTTATACATTATTTTATATATTTTATATATTATTTTCTTATCCATGCTTCCTTACTCGCCTCCTGACCCATCCCAAGGGTGCCTGCCTGCCTTCCTGACCTCTGCAGACTCCAGCACAGCCTCTGGAGTCACGCAGTAAGCGGCAGGCAAGGGAGGCAGACCTTCGCCGCTGCACCTCAGGTCTGTGGAAGCCAGAGAGACAAGCTTTCCCCGTCGCGCCTCAGGCCGCCACATGTCCGGGGTCCCTGGCCTCCCCTGGACATAAATATTTTATATTTTTGATTAATATTTTCAAAAACCTGCGAAACAGCAAATCCGCTAAAAGCAAACCATGAAGTAAGCCAGGGAACATTGTATATCTCAGAATATTAAGGCAGAAATCCCACAATATAAGCTTTGTTGCCAGGGCTCTGCCATATTCAGGTAGAGATGAATCAAACAAACACTCAGTTTGTGCTAAACAATTTAATTAAAACAGCACTTACTTTCTGGCTGTTTTAATAGTCCAAAATATAAAACATAAAGATAGCATTCAGCCACAGAATAAACAAAAACTGTTGCAGGTTCAAGATAACACTGTGGTCAAAGGGTCCAGTCTAGTGGTCAAACGTGGAGAGTTCAATTAGCAAGTCCAGGGATCAAGAATCTATACCGTAGTCAAAAGCCAATCTCGAGATTCAAGGTTCCAGGGTTCCAAGAGTACAGGAGACAGGTCAGGATATTGAAAATCCACAAACGTGGGAAAAACCAGCAGCATCTACCACCAAAATAAGACAAATAATTTTCTCCCAAAGATCAGTCCCAAGGCTAGCTCATTATAGCAGAAACACCCAGCTGCTGCCTATCACTTGCATATCTCCACCTTTAATTGTTTTCATCCATGAACTCTTACTTACAGATTACTCAACCCATTAGAACTAAGACTTCCATTAACCCTTCCATCACCAACTGCAAGGCCTACCACCATCAATTGCAGAACATGACATCATGCCGACTACATGACCTTGGAGGTGTCTACAAACAACACTGGCTCTTCAGCTTAGAAATGGAGATGAGCACCAAACCCCAGAGTCAGACATGACTGGCCTTAATATCAGGGGAAAACCTCTAACTTTACTATTCTAGATCAGATCTGAGGATTTTCTGTAGGTCTTATAGCAGTGGTTCCCAACCTGTGGTCCATGGACCACCAGTGGTTCTGTTGTGTTGTTCATTCGTTCAGTCGTCCCCGACTCTTCGTGACCTCATGGACCATCCCACGCCAGAGCTCCCTGTCAGCCGTCACCACCCATAGCTCCTTCAAGGTCAGTCCAGTAACTTCAAGGATGCCATCCATCCATCTTGCCCTTCGTCGGCCCCCCTTCCTTTTACCTTCCACTTTCCCCAGCATAAACAACTAAACAACTAAACAACTAAAATATGGTGTGCAGCCTCACCATTACTACACTGTTGCAATGAGAGATTGGTCTCGGGAAACCCTTTGGTAGTTCTGAAGCTTATTAAATATGGTTTTCTGCAGGTAGATGGCAACTACTGGATGTCATATGTTCTGTATCAGAAACTAGAGCTGATGTGGTCTATCCAATGCCATTTTTTGAACCAGCACCCCAAATAACCACACCAAATCTGAAATTGACCAAAAACTGATTTGTAACCCTTTTTGTACTTATGTTGGAGAGTGGTCCCTGGTCAAAGTGGTCCCTGGTCAAAAAAAAGGTTGGGAACCACTGTCCACACTCAGATAATGTGGGATTATCTGCCTTGATTTTCTGGGATATAGGGCTGTGTGGAAGGGCCCTAGGACTCTGCTGGGACTCCTGAGTAGAAGTTGTTTGCAGTATGAAAAAGGCAACACCACCTTTTTTTTTTGTCCAAAATTCCTCTTTCATTGAGATAGAAGGTTCATCCAGGATTGGTCTGAAGGACATATTCATCTCCTACTTGGAGACTTCTTATGAACCGATGGTTCCAGTCCTCACAGATAGAGAGTTACATTCCGGGATCATCATAGAAACGTATTTTGAAGATGAAGGAATTCTTCAGATCATAGCCAACTTGATTTAAGGCAATTTGCAACACAGGGGGACTACATTGTCCAACTCTGATAGTGCTCAGGCAACTCTCACTTGCATTTTCCTCCCATCTTCCTTTAATTTCCAATGGAAAGACTGTGGCACCCACACACAGAGAGCGAAACTTGCTCAGATTTTAATCCATTTATCCCACTGTGCATTTTGCCCAATTTAGACACTTTCCCTCCTTGAATAAAACATGTGTGCACATATTTAGGCCTTCATCTTTTAAAATGTATGCTTCTCCCCCATACGCACTTTCTGTCTCTGTTCTTATTCTCAAGTCATTACTTCTCCCAAAGAAGTCTCAAGAGATTTAGCAGAGCTACTTTCATCAAGAAGATAGAATCCAACAAAATTCTTTTCTGTCTACTTTATGCAAGCTCGACTTTGGTTTGGTATATAACCCAAAAAAAGGGGCTGTGATAGTTTATTATTTTATTAAACGATAAATATCGTTAAGAGTGCTGGTTCACACATTAATTGATGAATTTTATGGCACAGATGAAAGGATGTGATAAAATGGATTACACAATTCAGAATATCTCCAGAAGGAATCTGCTCCTCCTCACTCCACTGTGTTAGATGTTTATTTGCAGGGTATTTTTTTCCCTAGAGAAATGCTGAAAAACATATTTGTGTGTCAATTATAGTATTTGTTTCAATAACCTCTCATAAAATGTTTATTTCATGTTTTTTTTATATATCAGATTTAAAAGGGATGGTGAAACCAAAGATTCTGAAAAGTAGTATATTGACTGAGTCAATTACATTTTAAGCAAAACAAAACAAATATAGTTATGGCACTGTCATGTACACCAAATGTGACTTACTATTGGAAAGAAATATTGTGTTTTTCCACTAGTTCTTGTGCCTCTACACACACACACACACACATAAACACACACACACACATACAGTATTTATATTCCGCCCTTCTCACCTCATAGGGGACTCTAGACAGATCACAATGCACATATACATGGCAAACATTCAATGCCATAGACACACAACCTATATAGACATACACACACAGAGGCTAGTTAACTTTCCAACTTCATGAGGGTATGCTTTTTGAATTCCGGCCACCAGGGGAACTGTTGCTTCATTGTCCGCTTCACCGTTCACTTGTGACACCGATGGAGTACTTCCTCATTCTTTTGCATGCTGCTGGAGAGCTTTATGGCGTCGTAAGTTAGTTAAATTAGCCTCCCCACATAAGTATCTAAATTTCCTACTTGACAGATGCAACTGTCTTTCGGTCTGCAAAGGTTGACAGCAAGCTAGACAAATGTTCGGGAGCTTACTCCAACCCAGGAAGGCTTCGAACTCATGACTTTTTGGTCAGTAGTGTTTTTAATGCAGCTGACTCCCAACCAGCTGTACCACAACCCGGTATATTCCTAAAATATATTAGAGAAACCAATAATTATATAGTTATTCTATCAGTAACAATGGAAATGCCAAAGTATGGCCACCATTCTTTATCAGCTTGTTAGCTAAATATATATAACTAAGTAATAGCTCTTGCCTTGGCCATCACCATAAAACTGGTGGAAATATATTTTTTTCCAATCAAATTAACACATTGGAGTAGGGAGGAGCATGTTCCTTTTTGCCAAGCATATGATGTCTAGTAAAGTAGGTTGAAAGGGGAATTGCAATCATAGCAATAATGTCACAATTGTGACTAAGTACTGATTTTGAGTATGAAATAGTTATGGACGAGTAAATGTCATTAATGTTTCCATATTCGTGATCATATTTATAATCCCTGGTGTCTTCAAAAGGTTAGGTGAAGATGCACATAGAATCATAGAATCATAGAGTTGGAAGAGACCTCATGGGCCATCCAGTCCAACCCCATTCTGCCAAGAAGCTTAAGTTGATGCCAAACAAAACAGAAACACATAATGTGCCTGCAAATTCTTGCTTTATGAACCATCAAGGACCCTAAGGTTGTTGGGAGAGTCCCTGCTCTCAGTCCCATGGCTTTCGCAGTCATGTTTGGTGGGGATGAGGAACAGGGCCTTCTCTGTGGTGGTCCCTCAGCTGTGGAACTCCCTCCCTAATGAGTTCAGATCCACCCCTTTCCTCCTGACCTTCTGGAGGAAACTCAAATACTGGATGTGGGATCACGTGTTTGAAGAATAGACTGATTTGCTGGGAAAACTATGTTTTAATGGATGACAATGGACTGTTTTTAAGATAACGATTTGAACTGGTGAACTGTTCCAATGCAATGCATATTTATAGCAGTCTTAATTTGTACTAACTGTATTTTATGCTATGTTTTACATTGTGTTGGCATTGAATAGTGCCTGTTGGTAGCTGTCCCGAGTCTCTCTTTGGAGGTTGAGAAGGATGGGATAGAAATGTTCCAAATAAATAAATAAATAATATGTAAATAAAATATAAGAAAATGAAAAAAAAAACCAAAAGTGTGTGAATACTTTGCAACATGTGTTGCCTACCATGTAAATGAACAGACAGCATTGTTTTATTAACAGTTTAAAAGACAGTTTGATTGCAAGTGCAATCCCAGGAAACTAGAGAAGCAACATTTCATATTTGATGCCCCTGGAAAATACAAGCAGACAGCAAGGAAATTAACGTGTTGCCATTTTCTTGTTCTATTTCCTCCTCTCATATTTATTTTTGAGTAAATTCTTCCAGGGCACTTTGGGACAGTTTTTTTTTTTAAAAAAAAGGAAGCCCAGAATCAAATGGAATCAAAATATCAAGCAAACAATCTCTGTGTGGTTAAGGAGATAATATTTATTAGCTACTGGAAAGAAAAATAATGGAAAATGTATTCAATGCAGAGTTAAGATTTGTGCCACGTCAATAGAACATTAGGTTAACGTTTTAGATGGTAAAAGTGGTGGGAAAATTGGATTACTAACCTCCTTTCCCTTCATTTCCCACTTATTCTATTTCAGCATTTACAATTTTAATATGTGTTCAAGAAAATTGGAGACATAGGGGAAATTATTACAAAATAGTGTTCTTATTTACACAAATGGATTTCAATCAATTCTTACAGTAGAATAGTTTAGGTGTGATAGTATGGAAGAGATGTTATTTGTAAGTACCTTACTTCATTTCCTTTTATGCAGAAGACTAACCTTCTATCTAGGTTGTTGTAGATTTTTTGGGCTATATGGCCATGTTCTAGTAGCATTCTCTCCTGACGTTTCATCTGCATCTATGGCAAATGTCCTCAGAGGTTGTGATGATGCTTGCCATAGATGCAGGTGAAACGTCAGGAGAGAATGCTTCTAGAACATGGCCATATAGCCCAAAAAACCTACAACAACCCAGTGATTCCAGCCACGAAAGCCTTTGACAATACATTAACCTTCTATCTTTTCTCAGCTAGAACCTTTGCTTGTATGGGATGGTGGCATTGGATTAGTTGTTGCTCATTTTTCACTTTGATCTGCATTCTATTAATGAGATAGTCATATATATGCATATAAAAAAGTTGTAATGTGTCAAGATTGTTTTGAATCCTGCTCCTGTCCTCTGGAGTCTTGGCTCTCCCTCCCAATTTGGTGTCGTCTGCAAACTTGATGATCCTGCCTTCTAGCCCTTCATCTAAGTCATTAATAAAGATCCTGAGCAGGACCGGGCCCAGGACGGAACCCTGCTGATGGCACTCCACTCGTCACTTCTTTCCAGGATGAAGAGGAGGAAGCCTTGGGGAGAATCACCCTCTGGGTTCGTCCATTTAACCAATTCCAGATCCACCTCACCGTAGTTTTGCCTAGCCCACATTGGACTAGTTTCCTTGCCAGAAGGTCATGGGGGACCTTGTCGAAGGAAGGCCTTACTGAAATCCAGGTACGCTACATCCACGGCATTCCCCGCATCTACCCAGCTTGTAACTCTATTGAAAAAAGAGATCAGATTAGTCTGGCACATGCAGGAGAAGATGCAGATCAAGAATAGGGCTCCACAGTCACCTGCGTACCCACTGCCAGTACACCGAACTTGGAGGACAATCCTACTCAGCCAATGAGGGATTGCCTAAGTAAGTAAGGGTTTGTTTTACTTACATCTCCTTTTCATGCAACACAGTCTTCAATGCTTGGCTGTTTGGCATGTTTCGGCTAAGGGAGGGACCTGGGCTAACGCCAAGCCGCTTCCTTCTTTTCCTTTTCCCCATTGCTCAGAAACCTTTCCTGGACTTCATTGACTTCTAATTGAGCCTTTCTCTTTGGAGTAATCAAATCAAAAGGCTGCAGCATCCCTTCATCCACATGGCTTCGGCAGTCCTATGACGGTTGTAGTTAAACCATTTGTAAAGGTTCACATGTTCTGCATAACTGATCTACTGAATCAGGCGACTTTATTAGATGAGCAAGGGAAGGAGATGTGGAGAGGGCAAGAGAGGGATCTAGTGCCATTCAATTCCACCAGAAATACATTTTTTGTAAAGTTATTTTTGTCTTCTTCACTCAAGACAAGCCTCCATTAAAAAGGGTTAGTTTGTAGCAGTATGTTTTCTTTTAGCTTCATCCAGGATTACAGTTAAATTCAGGGGATAGTGGGAAATCCAAGGAGGTGGAGTGAAACACGATGTCGCAGTTCCTTCTGCTCAAAATAATCCTGGGGTTTGACCCACTGAGCTCTGGCACCAACGTATCACTGGCTACATACAGAATTAAGGCGCATAGTATCATCTGTTTCTTCCAAAAACCCTTTTCAACTCTTTCTAGTCTCAAACCATTTATAAGACAGCATATCTGTGTATCTATGGAGCAAAGCTGTCAAATCAGTTTGGCATGGCAAATCAAGAAATGGAAAGTGGATGTGCACTCGGGGAGTCTAAAGGAAAACATTATTCAAAGGAATTGTTCTTGATAACAAACAAGTGAGGAAATCTTTGAACATCAAAGATGATATAGTTTGCCATTTGTTTAGAAATAGATGTGAAGATGTTGCAAAAGGAGCAAGAAACTGGCACAGGTAATATGTTTCTTATAACCAAGGTCCCCCAAATGAAATGTGCAAAGTAAAGCATAATCCAGTCACTACAAATGAAACCTCTTACTGTTTTTACTGCGTTGGGACTAAACTTGATGTTCTAAAAAGCCTTCCCCTGTTGTACTCATATGCACACTTATTTCTGTTGTTGTTGTTCTGCAGTCAAGTTAACTTCAGTTTATAGTGTTGTAGTTCAGCGTGATGGTAACATTACTACTACTGGTAGAAGGGAGAAGGGAGCTGCACAGGTGTTGGAGGAGGAGCAGCAGCGAAAGCGGATTAGAGAGATAATCATGGCTCCAAGTAATTCTGAGACTTTTGAGAGCTTCTCCAACTGTGAAATGGGGGATGGGGAGGAAAGCAGGGGAGTCAAGCGGGCTACTCGTGAACAAAAGTCCGACGAAGAGATTCAAAGGAAGCGTATCCATGATATACTTAGCGCTCCTACAGAGGACGAGGACTTCATGGGGTTTGAAAGGAGTGATGGGTCTGGGAGTGATATGGGGGAGGAGGATGAGCTGGATTGGACCCGTGTTCAGGAGATTAGGGACATTTGTAACCAATCCACCTCTAGTGATGAATTTGAGGGGTTTACAGGGGAATGGCAACCGGGGAGCACTTGGCAAGATCTAAGTCTTGACAGACGCTGGCAGAGGTGGAGGGATGGGCGCTCGGGTTCAGCTGCGGGGATGGAGGCAGCTGAGAGCGATGATGAAAGGGTGGGGAGCTCATCATCCTCTGATGAGGAACTTTAGGATAAAAATGGGTTTTGGTTGTATGGCTCTTTGCAGAAGGCAAAGTGTCTCTTTTGGGATGTGAATCTTTGTTACTGCCAACTCTTGAGCTTGGGTCCTTGGACTACAGATTTTCCTGTGTTCCTGTGTTTATCTCAACTCTACGGCTTGATTCCGGACTGGTTTGACCAATGCTTTTGCCATTTGGATTTGAACAATTTGTCTACCTCGCACTTCAACTTAGGAACTTTTTTTGACTCTGTTTTTGCTTCTTGAACTATGCCTTTTGAACTGTGCAAGTTTAAAGCGGATTGCTGTATTTTTGCGTTGTACTGGATTAAACGCCAGGTTAATCCGGGTTTTATTTCAGTTGCGTATTTCACCCTGTTTTTGATGTCAGCTTGTTGATTGAACCTGAAGCACTGATTTTAAGTGCTTCTAAGACTCTTTTGTAGCCAATAAACTTGTGTTTGGACCATTTACCCTGTGTTTGGCTTTACTGAGGCTTCTGGGCCTTGACATATAGTGTCTGCTAGCCATCCCCTGCCATGCATTGCTGTGGCCCAGTCTGTGTATATGTGTTTTGTGTGTATATATGTGTGTGTGTATGTGTGGTTTTGCACATGCATTGTAATGTATTTTGCTTTTTAAGTCTTTTCTGCTGTGTTTTTCGGTGTTTTTATGAGTGATGGTCACTTGTTGGTGTCTTGTGTCCAAATTTGGTGTCAATTTGTCCAGTGGTTTTTGAGTTATGTTAATCCCACAAACGAACATTACATTTTTATTTATATAGATTTTAATTTTAATAGAGAACTTCAACTCACCCTACCATCAAGCACCCTGCACAGGTAAAGCCCAAAGATGTGCATTGCAAGAACAACATCAAATATGTTGTGTTGAGATTGCAGTGCCTGCTAGGCTTGTGCACGGATTTGGGTTGGTCAGATCCCTTCAGCCAATTCAGCTTGCTCGGATGGTTGTAACAGCAAGGGCTCAGCTGCCATGGTCTTTTGCCCAAAATGGCCTATGTGGCTGCCGGGTGTGACCTTTTCCCTTTTATTCAGGAGTACATAGTGCATGCTTCCTTAACCCTGTGGCTGAAACCCAGGCTCCCTTGAAGACATGAAAGGAAAGGGTCCCAGGAAAGGTGCTTCCTTAAACCCATTGCTGAAACCCAGACTCCCTTAAAAGGGAGAAAGGAAAGAATCCCAGAAACAGAACTAACTTCCCCATTGCTGAGAATTGGTCAAAGCTTCCTGGACCTTTCAGCTTTTATTCATGTCAGGAGTGACTTGAAAAACTGCAAGTCGCTTCTGGTGTGAGGGAATTGGCCATCTGCAAGGTCGTTTTCCCAGGGACACCCAGATGTTTGATGTTTTACAATCCTTGTGGGAGGCTTCTCTCATGTCTCTGCATGGGGAGCTAGAGCTGGCAGAGGGAGCTCAACCTGCTCTCCCTGGATTCAAACTGCTGACCTGTCAGTCAGCAGTCCTGCTGGCACAAGGGTTTAACCTATTGTGCCACTGGGGCTCCTTTCAGCTGTAGCCAAGAATTGATATTTCTATTAGCTAATTTTCAAGAAGCTCCCAAAAACAGATCTGGGTGCCCCCAAAAATTTGGATACCCAAAATGGATTGCCTTCCAGCTGAATTGCACAAACCTAATGCCTACAAGGCATGTATAATTTTTCTTACTCTGTAGAGCTAAGATAATCACATATGTTGTTGTTCATTCATTCAGTCGTCTCCGACTCTTCGTGACCTCATGGACCAGCCCACGCCAGAGCTCCCTGTCAGCTGTCACCACCCCCAGCTCCTTCAAGGTCAGTCCAGTCACTTCAAGGATGCCATCCATCCATCTTGCCCTTGGTCGGCCCCTCTTCCTTTTGCCTTCCACTTTCCCCAGCATCATTGTCTTCTCTAGGCTTTGCTGTCTCCTCATGATGTGGCCAAAGGACTTCAGCTTTGTCTCTAGTATCCTTCCCTCCAATGAGCAGTCGGGCTTTATTTCCTGGAGGATGGACTGGTTGGATCTTCTCGCAGTCCAAGGCACTCTCAGAACTTTCCTCCAACACCACAGTTCAAAAGTATCTCTCTTCCTTCGCTCAGCCTCCGTGACTACAGGGAATACCATGGCTTTGACTAGGCGGATCTTTGTTGCCAGTCTGATGTCTCTACTCTTTACTATTTTATCGAGACTGGACATTGCTCTCCTCCCAAGAAGTAAGCGTCTTCTGATTTCCTGGCCACAGTCTGCGTCTGCTAGTCCCATATACTAGTCCCAAATGTGCCCATACTTGTTGCAAAAGTGTCAGCTCATGCTTGCCTCAATGGCCTTCTAACTTAACTCTTCTAACTTAAGAATGTGTGTGTGTGTGTGTATGGAGAAGGATACTGGGATCACCAGAAGACAAACCTAACCTTTTACTACTAACTTTCCCAACTTTGTTCTGGAAGTTCTGAAATACATCATCGTTGTCTTATACTTAGGGGGAATGAATGCATCTGACGGCATGTTTGCAAAGAGCAATTTCCCAAAGGCTCTAGGGAAAAAAAGTCCAGCTCATTCGGAAATAAGAACAAATACCTGTTCCATTTTCCCCCTTCCCTCTCTGTATTTTTTATGGTTTGCTAATAAGCTTGGCCTTCACAATTGGTCCCTCCCACCCAAAATAAACTTTCCACTTCCATGATGCCTTTCAATCAAACTCATTTGAAAAGAGACCACCTGCTCATTTCATTTCTTTGAAATCACGGCACAATCTATTTCCATGAGTTGTATTATTCTCAAAATAGAGTGTGTTATTAAAAAGTGGGGGACATAATTGCAAGTGCATAATTGATATTGTCATTAGTCTTTCTTATTGGTGAGGGGCAGGATGCAATATCTTAGTTTGACATTTTAAGAAAATGGTAATGTTCTCGAACACTAGTATTTCCTTACTGAAAACAATAGCCAAAATGACACGTCTTTGGGGAGAACACATTGAAATGGTAAATACTACCTGGACAAAGTTCTCCAGAGAGCTGGGAAATTATCTAATTAATTACCAAGTCAGTAATTTCAATATCATGTTGTTGCTTTTTATTTGTTCAGTCACTTCAGACTCTTTGTGACCTCATGGACCAGCCCACACCAGAGCTCCCTGTCAGCCATGGCCACCCCCAGCTCCTTCAAGGTCAATCCAGTCACTTCAAGGATACCATCCATCCATCCATCTTGCCCTTGGTTGGCCCCTTTTCCCCTTTCCTTCCATTTTCCTCAGAATCACTGTCTTCTCCAAGCTTTCCTGTCTTCTCGTGATGTGGGCCAAAGTACTTCATCTTTGCCTCTAACATCCTTTCTTTGAGTGAGCAGTCGGGCTTTCTTTCCTGGAGTATGGACCGGTTGGATCTTCTTGCCATCCAAGGCACTCTCAGCATTTTCCTCCAACACCACAGTTCAAAAGCATCTCTCTTCCTTTGCTCAGTCTTCTTTATGGTCCAGCTCTCACATCCATAGGTTGCTATAAGGCAGTGGTTCTCAACCTGAGGTCCCCAGATGTTTTTTGGCCTTCAACTCCCAGAAATCCTAACAGCTGGTAAACTGGCTGGGATTTCTGGGAGCTGTAGACAAAAAACATCTGGGGACCCCAGGTTGAGAACCACTGCTATAAGGAATACCATGGCTTTAACTATGCGGATCTTCGTTGCCATTGTGATGTCTCTACTCTTAACTATTTTATCGAGATTGGTCATTGCTCTTCTCCCAAGAAGGAAACGTCTTCTGATTTCCTGGCTGCAGTCTGCGTCTGCACTCATCTTTGCACCTAGAAATACAAAGTATGTCACTACCTGCAACTTTCTCCCCTCTATTTGCCAGTTATCAATCAGTCTGTTTGTCATCATCTTAGTTTTTTATATTTAACTGCAACCCACATTTTGCACTTTCTTCTTTCACCTTGGTGATAAGGTTCCTCAGCTCCTCCTAGCTTTCAGCCATGGGACTAACATATTATTTACCTTTCTCCTAATATTTTTTTTTCCTTTTCTGCTTCTGCAAATCTACTGACAACAACTTGTCCATCTTGACCATCATTTTGCATTGCCCACAATGCCATGGCACTATCAGGCTCTCAAGGCATTGCTATAGCAGATTGCAGCTGCCGCCCAGCACCCCAAAGGTAAATCTTTGGAGAAAAACTTGTCAAACAGGCAATTTTTGCCTGAGGGGATGAGAAGCAGAAAAATATCTCCGACGTTTTCTAAGAAATATGTCCTCTGGGAAATTTTCTATAAGCTCTGTCTGAGGGAGTCTTGACAAATTGCATGTTGGAAATGAGGGGTTTTTTTTGTTTTTCTAAAAAAAAACCTATTGCTTAAGCAGTCCTTATATTTTGCAGAAAAACCAAAGAGCATCCATTTGTCTTGGGAACATGATCCAGATCCAGCTGTGTGGCTGCGTTTTCTTCAAACTGAAAAGAAGATTGTTTAAGTAAGCTTTTCTAAAGCAATCATATCTAGTTTTAAGATATAGTTTTGCCCATGATAGCAGCACTACATCTTACATGGAATGCAGATGGTAGCAAMACTACATCTTACATGGRATGCARATGGTAGMAAAACTACATCTTACATGGGATGCAAATGGTAGAATAACTACATCTTACATGGGATGCARRTGGTAGAAWAACTACATCTTACATGGGATGCAGRTGGTAGAAAAACTACGTCTTACATGGGATGCAGATGGTAGCAAAACTACATCTTACATGGGATGCAGATGGTAGMAAAACTACGTCTTACATGGGATGCAGATGGTAGCAAAACTACATCTTACATGGGATGCAGATGGTAGCAAMACTACGTCTTACATGGGATGCAGATGGTAGCAAAACTACATCTTACATGGGATGCAGATGGTAGCAAAACTRYGTCTTACATGGGATGMRGATGGTAGCAACACTACATCTTACATGGGATGCAGATGGTAGCAACACTACGGCTTACATGGGATGCAGATGGTAGCAAAACTGTGTCTTACCTGGGATGCAGATGGTAGCAAAACTACATCTTACATGGGATGCAGATGGTAGCAACACTACATCTTACATGGGATGCAGAAGGTAGAAAAACTACATCTTACATGGGATGCAGATGTTAGAAAAACTACATCTTACATGGGATGCAGATGGTAGAAAAACTACATCTTACATGGGATTCAGATGGTAGCAAAACTACATCTTACATGGGATGCAGATGGTAGAAAAACTACGTCTTACATGGGATGCAGATGGTAGCCACACTACGTCTTACATGGGAGCCCCCAGTGCGCAGTGGGTTAAACCACTGAGTTGCTGAACTTGCTGACCGAAAGGTTGCTGGTTCGAATCCGGGGAGTGAGATGAGCTCCCACTGTTAGCCACAGCTTCTGCCAACCTAGCAGTTCGAAAACATGCAAATGTAAGTAAATCAATAAGTACACCTCTGGCAGGAAGTTAACAGCACTCCATGCAGTCATGGTGGCCACATAACCTTGGAGGTGTCTATGGATACCACTAGCTTTTTGGCTTAGAAATGCAGTGAGCACCAACCCCCAGAGTTGGACACAGTTAAACTTAATGTCAGGGAAAAAAACCTTTACCTTTACCTTTTGGCAACTTTAAAACATAAAACAGCTAAAAATGGGGATGCTCAATATATAACTAGAGCAGGAGCTGGTTAATATTGAATCTTCATGACCAGTAGCCAGTCAGAATGCAATTTTCCTGCTTCTTGGGTTGGATTGGATGGCCCACGAGGCCTCTTCCAACTCCATGATTCTACCACTTACAAAACCACATTTTTATCTTCTCTCTAAAATTTCTTCTTTTGGATGGCAATGGGAAGATCAAAAAGAAACCCTGGTTCTCTTTTCTCCGCTATTCGGTATACTGAAAAAAATGGAAGGCTGCTGGAAACGGTGGGTTATCCACAGAGGGAAACCCATATGTAAAAATGTCACCTCTAACCAAGCTCTTGAACTGTGCCAGCACAACCATTAGGCAGAGTGATACAATTGCCTCAGGCAACAGATTGAATCTATTATGTAAGGACAGAAAAATGTCAAGTATTGCATTTGTTATGGATGCTTTTTTGCTACCAGCAATGGGAGTCGCTTGTGAGATTTTATGACTACTTTTCCATTCTCCTGATCATCTTGTTTATTTCCTATGCTATTCATATTAGAGTAGAGATATTATTCTCTCCAGCTGATCCTTATTTGTGTTTTTTTTTCCTGCCCAATGCTGGGCTAGTGTACTATTGGTCCAATTCTCCAATTAATGGTGTTGTTTAGGGGTGTGTGAAATGCAGAAATCCATACCATTTTGGTTCTTGAATGTCCCCCTTTTGTTTATGGGAATAGGAGAGGTCATTTGGAAAAATAATTCAAGATCCAGGATTCCATTTTTTGAAAATTCAGTCCATTAGCTTCAATGAGAAAACTAGCAGAATTTGTAAAATAAACACTGGAATAAGGAAGATAAAAGAGATAGTAAAGGTAAAGGTTTCCCCTTGACATTAAGTCTAGTCATGTCCGATTCTGGGGGTTGGTGCTCATCTCTTATTTCTAAGCCAAAGAGCCGGCATTGTCCGTAGACAACTCCAAGGTCATGTGGCTGACATGACTGCATGGAGTGCTGTTACCTTCCCACCAAGGCAGTACCTATTGATCTACTCACATTTGAATGTTTTCAAACTGCTTGCTTGGCAGAAGCTGGAGCTAACATCAGGAGCTCACTCCATTCCCCTGATTCGAATCGCCAACCTTTCAGTCAGCAAATTCACCAGGTCAGTGGTTTAACCTGCTGTGCCACCAAGGGTTAATTAAAAGAAATAATTTAATGAATAATGCCAAAACAATATAAAATCTCAAAAAGTGCTCCTAAACAATGGCAGGAGCAACCAGGCACTGAAAAGCAATGAACGGAGCTAGCTAAGCACCCATTTTGTTTCGCTCCAACACATCAATCCACAGAAAAATGGAGACCTTCAGCATGGATAATGCTATATTGAGAAACCAGCTTTGCAGAAAAAAAAACACATGGTCTGCTTTTCTTCTTTTGATTGGCTAATGACTAAGAATGAGGTAAAAGCACCAGCCGAATCAATGAAGCCTTCCTGAATCCAGCCAAAAGAACCGGCTGCTTGTGGTCCATTTTGGGAAGGTTGCAGAAGGATCATTCCCCAGTTCTGTTTTTGGTGGTCTGCTTGCTGGGTTGTTGAAAATATCTGAAAGCTGAATCGCTCAATGATGTTTCGCATACTCCTAGCATTGTTCTGAGTGTTTGATATCCACCGATTTCTGGAATATTGACTGCCTCCCAAAGTAACTCAATTAAAAGCTGTCTCGGTCGGATTTGCAAATTTTTTAGCAAAAACATTGTTTTCAACTGCTAAGAAGTACAAACAGTTTGTTGCCAGATGTCCTTCTTCACAAAGCAGGATGGGACCAGGTTGTGGCGCAGCTGGTTGGGAGTCAGCTGCATTAAAATCACTACTGAGTTCGAAGCCAGCCCGGGTAGGAGTAAGTTCCTGACCATTTGTCTAGCTTCTGTCGACCTTTGCAGTCAGAAAGACATTTGTATCTATCAAGTAGGAAAATTAGATACTGTTTTTTGCAAGGAGGCTAATTTAACTAATTTATGACACCATAAAACTCTCCAGTAGCGTGCAAAAGAATGAGGAAGTACTCAGTTAGTGTCACAAGTGGATGGTGAAGCAACAGCTCCCTCGGTGGCCAGAATTCAAAAAGCATACCCTCATGAAGCTGGAAAGTTAAATAGCCTCTGTGTCTCTGCCTATATATGTTGTGTGCCTATCACATTGAATGTTTGCCATGTATATGTACATTGTGATCTGCCCTGAGTCCCCTGCAGGGTGAGAAGGGCAGAATAGAAATACTGTAAATAAATAAATAAAGCACAAATATTTTTGCCAACATATCACATTTTTCTTGATGGCACCATTCAAGGAATCAATTGTGCACTTCTAGTGTTCTTGTTCTTCTTCCTGGTCCACATCCTTCAACAAGAACACATCATGAAATTGAAACAAAAAACTTTAGTCCCAAAGTGCTTTAGATTCCTCCCTAGAACACCATAGTCTCTTCCAATATGGCGAAGGGTATAGCTTGCAGTCTTTCATCCAATGTGTATCACAAGAAAGGGGAGGGCTTCATGAATCCTGTCAGCCTTTTTGTAACTTCGTGGAACTTTGCCTCGCAAGTCTTCTTATCGCAGCACTGCTTCTGTTCCTCTCAGCAAGCGATCACCTACAACCACCACAATCTCTTCTTCCTCTGAGATCTGACAGTAGCGTTTCCATCCATTCATGGCTTAGGTCCAGACTATCTGAACGACTGTGGGTCTTTATCACACAGGGCTCTTCTCCCACTACAGTTGTGTTGTTTCCACAAACATACAATCGGGATTGCTCTGTTTCCTATCAGACTTAAAACCTTTCTGGGATTACAATGTTTGTTTCCGCTAAAAGTTTATCACACACATCCCCTTTTTCCTAGTTCCTGATGCCTACCCCTTATCACACAGGCACATGCACAGAGATAAATGCCCCCTCCCTGAAATATAAGTGAAATATATAAATGACAATAGTCTTATGCCAATTTTTCATTGGGATTTGGAGTGAATACTGATCACAACAGGCCAAATTGAATGGTGCCAGATGAAGGCAAAAAGCTTCTAATTTATCTGTCATAGTTTAGTGTAGTCTACCAAGAACTGTACATTTATTTTGCACTTATGTTCCCAGTTGTGTATATATGGTGTGTGAGAGAGCAAGAGAGTTTCTAGAATAGCGCTGGAGAAGGAGGAAGAGGAGCAGTGGGCAAAGTCCTCCTTCCCCTTCTCTCTCTCCTCTGATCACCAATGCAGCTACCTAAGATCTGTACTGCAGATGCAGACTGTGGCCAGGAAATCAGAAGATGCTTACTTCTTGGGAGGAGAGCAATGTCCAGCCTCGATAAAATAGTAAAGAGCAGAGACATCAGACTGGCAACAAAGATCCATTGCCTAGTCAAAGCCATGGTCTTTCCTGTAGTCACCTACGGATGTGAGAGCTGGACCTTCGGGAAGGTTGAGTGAAGGAAGAGAGATGCTTTTGAACTGTGGTGTTGGAGGAAAGTGCTGAGAGTGCCTTGGACTGCGAGAAGATCCAACCAGTCCATCCTCCAGGAAATAAAGCCCGACTGCTCACTGGAGGGAAGGGGACTAGAGACAAAGTTGAAGTACTTTGGCCACATCATGAGGAGAGAGCAAAGCCTAGAGAAGGGAATTATGCTGGGGAAAGTGGAAGGAAAAAGGAAGAGGGGCCGACCAAGGGCAAGATGGATGGATGGCATCCTTGAAGTGACTGGACTGACCTTGAAGGAGCTGGGGTGGTGACGGCCGACAGGGAGCGCTGGCATGGACTGGTCCATGAGGTCACGAAGAGTCGGAGACGACTGAACAAATGAACAACAACAACAAGATCTGTACAATTAGCCAAAGTATGTCCACTGACCATCCAATGACCACCCAAAATTGGTACAAAAGCAGAATTATACTATTTCATGGGAAATGGAAGGAGAACACTTGCGTAGAAAAAGGTCATTGTTGAATATTCAAGGTTAGCAGAAAGAAATGGGAGCTCTGCTGGATGAAAACAATGTTATGTGATCAGCCTCAAGTGAAGATGCTATTATTTGGATGTAATTGCAATTTACTTCCTTTGTGTGATAAAGTGTTGAATCACCCTATTTGCATCTTCATAGAAGCTGCCTTCATAGACCTGTTAGCATCTTATGACATTGTACATCATTTCCTTCTCCTGAGAAAAATTTATAACATCACCCACTTCATAAGAAATCTCCTACAAAACATGAGCTTTTTTGATGAATTCCAGGGCCAGAGAATCAGGTGGTGGAAACAGAAGAATAGCCTGCCTCAGGGGAATGTGCTTTCTCCATCAATGTTTGACATTTACACAGATGATCAGCCACTGCCAGAAAGTGACAGAGAGTTTCATCTATGCTGACGTTCGTGCCATCACTGCTCAAGCAGGGAGCTTTGTTTGTGAGATGGGGGACCATCAGGAGCCCAGGTGTGCCTCAGATGGGAAAAGTCAAATACTTTTGTGGCATGATTTTCAGTGATAAATTGGTTACTTTCTGCTGTAAACAAATGAAAATAGAGCATTGATTAAATGCGTTGATTAAGCCTTGATTAAATGATACACACCAAACTGACCAAGGCTTAACCCTTATTATCCAGCCTGGCATCCTTGCCCTTAGCAAAAGTATAAGTTACTATCTCTTATGGCGGGGGTCATGTTTGACTTCAATCTTATATACGTAGTGACACAGCTGTCCAACCTTCTCCCTTAAGGTCCCCAAAGAAATACCTGCAAAATGTGTTTTTTCTCTTCCTCTTTTCTGAGCTCCAAAGACTGACTCCCCAAATCACAGGCTCGCGGTTTCCTCTTTCCTCAGAGACTCAACTACAAACAATGAGGCAGCAGCTATACAACAGGTAACTTGACTCTAATGGAATATGGAAACAGTCCCTTTTCTCTGAGTGGCACAGCAAATTGCATGAAGTGGAAAACCAAAATTGGCTATTTCAGGAAATCCTGTGAGGTTTTGAAAGTTCCGAAATTCTTTACTTGCTTTATTATAATACATATATGTTGTAGAGGCAAGAGCCAAGGCTATCGTGCATTCTGCTTTACCTTTCCAAGCCTCCACAATTTACTCCTGCCATTACTTTGCCTTCTATAATGCTGGCTTTCAGTTTCAACCATAGCATCACATATACTTTTTAAATATATGCTATCTAGGATAATAACTTATCAATCAGACTTTCAGTGCTCAACCAGCTCTTTTAGTGTCATTTTTGGTCTAGACCTTGCCTCTGTTATGAAATTATTCTCTGACTTTCCATTGTAACCATTTTTGATGGATTGTGTCTACTCACCATTGGAAGCTTGCTGGGAACGCCACTGATGAACACACTGTACTATTATGAAACTGTCCAGTGTTATTCCGGTCCCCATGACCATCTATCTGATGTGTGTGTGAGTTCTTTACTAGTTCTGATATAAATCACCAGACAACTAGTGTTCAGAATATTCTCCTTGGTGCATCAATAGCTGGGACAGCACATCATACAGCATATCACTTTATAATAGTATCTGGTTCATCAAAACCTGGACCTCTTCACTCTTATTTCAGCAGAAATATGCACATTGTCAGTGTATTTGATACAATGGCATACTTGGGTTAAACCATTGAGCTGCCAAACTTGCTGACTTGAAGGTTGACAGTTTGAATCCATGGAACAGCGTGAGCCCCAGCTCCTGCCAACCTAGCAGTTCAAAAACATGCAAATATGAGTAGATCAATAGGTACTGCATCGGCAGGAAGGCAAACAGGCTCTCCAAGAAGTAATGCCAGCCACACAGCCAGGAGGTGTCTAGGGACTATGCTGGCTCTTCAGGTTAGAAATGGAGATGAGCACTAACCCCCAGAGTCAGTCACCACTGGACTTAATGTCAGGGGCAAACCTTTGCCTTTACCTTGGGTATTACATTCATAGTCATATGTCAGCAGACCAACATCAAAAACAAAGGCAAACGGGCTCTCCAAGAAGTCATGCCGGCCACACAACCTGGAGGTGTCTAGGGACAACGCAGGCTCCTCGGTTTGGAAATGGAGATGAACAACTCCAGGGATGGAGTTGAGCACTGCCTCCAAAAGCTGGAGATGAAAGGTGAAGCCTTTGCCTTTACCTATGAATTTCTGCTAATTGTATCAAGGCATCGAATGTTTGCCTCACTGCAAACCAAACTGAAACTTGGGTTGAATCAGTAATTTTTTGGAAATGGACAAAACCCATTTTAGGGCTGCTGAATGTACATTGAAGGAGTCTTCAGAAGTGTTTTCAGCCAAGCAGTAATCTGAAGCCACTTCTGCAGTAGTTTTGGGACCAATGCCATCTACTGTGGGCTTCCCATGGTTGTTCCTTCTAGCAGCTACTCCTCACTGTTCCCAATGTGTTTCTATTTCCACTTCTGCTTCCTCAAGGCACTTTAACTAAGTCTTGGTGCAATAACAAGAGGGGCTAGACAGGCATACACCAGTCTTAAGCCAAAAAGCAATGGCAGAATCCTTTTTAGGAGCCTTATGTGATAACATCCCTAATGACCAATCTCATTAGTACTGTGTTGTCGCACGCTGGGCCTATGCATAAGACTGTAGACAGGACATAAATTCTGTGTGCCCAACAGGATGCCGGGGCTGCCTCAGATTAAAGGCCCTTGGATTTCCTTAAAACAGAGTCTTTAGATTGATTAAAGGTTCAACAAAGTTCTTTATTAATGAAAACAAGGCTTTCTTAACAGTCTATTGGCTCTCTCTCAATCTTGTCCACTGGGAACAGGCACTATCTTCATAACTGTAACTAATGGGGAAATCCTTAACTTCTAATCTGGGCAGTCTGTCTTTGCCTTTGTTGGTGTGGAGCCCCTACACCCGGTACCAAGTGCTTCTGGCTTCCGCGAGTGACCCTTACCAAGCAGAGCTTAGTAGACTTCCAGGGGAAAAAGAACTCAGGTTTCCGTGAAGACTGACTGAAGTCCTTCAGCAAAGGAGATGTAGGGCTGTATAACCCCGGCCAAGCTGTGGGCTGTATATCTCCCCGGCCAAGCCATAGAAGACGAAGCTTTCTACAGGAGCTCTTGGTATTATGTCCTGCATGAAAGGCTTCTCTGTGTGGACTGAAACCAACTGGCTCCTATTCCCTCCAAAACCCAAAAAAGGGGCGGGACCAGGGAACCTAACTATAATTGACAGGTGGCTTGCCCTATGATTGCAGCCAAAAGAAGCCACCTATCTGCAGAGTCCTTGAAACTTAGGACTACAACAAACATTCAATGCAAAGCAAACAAAATTGGAGCTCCTGGTACAGCTGTACCTGCACAAGTACATTTTTAAAAAACATTTTCTTTGCAAACCTAATAAAGCCAATTTTTGATTTAAGTCTCATTGATGAAAATGGACAATGGCCAGCTATACTGGGTGGAATATTTGGAGTCTGACAATTCTTCACAGCCCAGGAAAATAATATAATGTAATTAAATTCTAATCTAACACTCTGGTAGCTCACTATAAAGAGGCATTGCCTATAAAGCAAGGGATCATTGGTTCTATCCCTAGTCACCTATGAAACAAATTTACCCAATGTGCCATTTTCAGTAAAGGACCGGAGGCAATATCTCCCCATTTTGGAATATGTTATATGGCACAATGTCTTGGGCTTTGGTAAACAAAGCTTCCAAGGAACCATGCCAGACTCCCTTTCTGATCTGCGACTGCAGTAAAACTCAGTTCTTGCCAAGTATCATATTGACAGATGTATTTCTGTTTGAAGAATCCCATTAGTGAAGCCAGCCATGTCGATATACAGGAGTCCTGTTCTTACATGTATGTGCATTTTTCTGTTTGTTGCTTGCAAACTGTATTTGTTGCAAAACCATCATCTACTACAGAATATCCAGGGTCTCATCATGAAGTTTTTCCACTGTGCCCATTCTCTCTGCTGAAAAAGCAATATAACAACAGTACTCTATTGATGCTGTCCAAAGTGATATTCTCTCTCTCTTTCTCATACACACACACACCATTAGAAAAAGTGTATTTAGTGAGAAATACAGGAAGATTTGCCTTCTGACAAATGCATCTTTAATACCTTCTTTGACTTGCAAAACGAAATCAAACACCTTGGCACTGGTGTATCTTGTGAAGTGCTTTGACACTTTGAAGTCCTTTGATAATTTTATTTCATTTGTCACACTCGGGTCCAAGGAGCAGGAAGGCAGGCTGGGGCGAGATGATGGAATTATCGCTGATAAAATTACCATTTTGTCCCATGGCATCTGTCACTCACTCGCTCGCTCACTCTTGCAACCACTCTAAAAGGTGGGCCCAACCTTTCTGAAGGGAAACCCAAGGACGGAGCCTTGGACTTAGATAATTCTTGATATGTACTCTTTCACAACATCCCTCTAAAACAGTGTTTCTCAAACTTCCCAATGCCGCAACCCCTTAATATAGTTCCTCATGTTGTGATGACCCCCAACCATAACATTATTTTTGTTGCCAATTCATAACTGTAATTTTGCTCCTGCTATGAATCATAATGTAGATATCTGATATGCAGGATGTCTTTTCATTCACATGGCAGAATTTGACACAAATACTCGATACTCAATAATAATAATAATAATAATAATAATAATAATAATAATAATAATAAAAATATAAAAACAATAATAATATAAAAACAATAATAATAAAAAACAAAGTATGGATTGTTAATGTTGCAATCCCAGGTGACAGCAGGATTGCAGAGAAACAACTGGAAAAGCTCACACAATATGAGGATTTAAAGATCGCACTGCAAAGACTCTGGCACAAACCAGAAAAGGTGATCCCAGTGGTGATCGGCACACTGGGTGCAGTGCCTAAAGACCTTGGTCTTCACTTAAATACAATCGGCGCTGACAAAATTACCATCTGCCAGCTGCAGAAGGCCACCTTACTGGGATCTACATGTGTTATTAACCATTACATCACACAGTCCTAGACACTTGGGAAGTGTCTGATGTGTGATCCGATTCAACAGCTAGCAGAGTGTCTGTTGTGGACTCATCTTGTTGTGTTTCAAATAATAATAATAAACATCATCATCATCTTTATTTATACTCCACTACATTTTCCCCAAGGCGACTCGAGGTGGCTAACATGAGGCCAAGTGCAAGAATTACAATAAAGTAAAATACAAACAAGCAAATAATAAAGATCAAAGTAAAATGCAAACAATAACAAAACATACAATAAAGTGAATGCAAAGTAAAATGGTAGAGGAAATAAAACACAGTGGGTGGGCCAAATATTGGTGGGCTTTTGGGAGGGTGTGTGTGATTTTTACATTTGGGAATTGTTGTTGTTGTTCATTCATTCAGTCGTCTCCGACTCTTCGTGACCTCATGGACCAGTCCACGCCAGAGCTCTCTGTCGACCGTCACCACCCCCAGCTCCTTCAAGGTCAGTCCAGTCACTTCAAGGATGCCATCCATCCATCTTGCCCTTGGTCGGCCCCTCTTCCTTTTGCCTTCCACTTTCCCCAGCATAATTGTCTTCTCTAGGCTTTGCTGTCTCCTCATGATGTGGCCAAAGGACTTCAACTTTGTCTCTAGTCTCCTTCCCTCCAATGAGCAGTCGGGCTTTATTTCCTGGAGGATGGACTGGTTGGATCTTCTCGCAGTCCAAGGCACTCTCAGAACTTTCCTCCAACACCACAGCTCAAAAGCATCTCTCTTCCTTCGCTCAGCCTTCCCTAAGGTCCAGCTCTCACATCCGTAGGTTACTACAGGGAATACCATGGCTTTGACTAGGCAATGGATCTTGGTTGCCAGTCTGATGTCTCTACTCTTTACTATTTTATCGAGACTGGACATTGCTCTCCTCCCAAGAAGTAAGCGTCTTCTGATTTCCTGGCCACAGTCTGCATCTGCAGTAATCTTTGCACCTAGAAATACAAAGTCTGTCACGGCCTCCACGTTTTCTCCCTCTATTTCCCAGTTGTCAATCATTCTTGTTGCCATAATCTTGGTTTTTTTGATGTTTAGCTGCAACCCGCTTTTGCGCTTTCTTCTTTCACCTTGATTAGAAGGCTCCTCAGCTCCTCCTTGCTTTCGGCCATCAGAGTGGTGTCATCTGCATATCTGAGGTTGTTAATGTTTCTTCCAGCAATTTTCACCCCAGCCTTGCATTCATCAAGCCCCGCACATCGCATGATGTGTTCTGCATACAAGTTAAAAAGGTTGGGTGAGAGGATGCAGCCTTGCCGTACGCCTTTGGGAATTGTAGTTGCTTGCTATTTATCATTCTCCTACAATCAAAGAGCCTTCTGAACTCCACCAAAAATGGAATTGGATCAAAATAGGTTGAGAACCACTGACCTAGAAGCTATTCCTTCCCTATTGAGATCAATGGCTCTCAATAGGGATAGTTTCTGTCTTTCACAACAGCAAGCAAAATATTGCAGCTTCAATTATTGGTACAGAACATTTACGATACTCTTTTCTATTCAGTTCTTGTGGGTTTTTTCGGGCTATATGGCCATGTTCTAGAGGCATTTCTCCTGACATTTCGCCTGCATCTATGGCAAGCATCCTCAGAGGTGAGGTCTGCTGAAGCTGGGAAAAGGGGTTTATATATCTGTGGAATGACCAGGGTGAGACAAAGGACTCTTGTCTGCTGGAGCTAGGTGTGAATGTTTCAACTGACCACCTTGATTAGCATACAATGGCATGACTGTGCCTGGGGCAAACTTTTGTTGAGAGGTAATTAGATGTCCCTGCCTGCTTCCTCTCTGTTGTTGTGTTGTTGCAATTTTAGAGTTTTTTTTAACACAGATATAACCCCCTTTTTCCCAGTTCCAGCAGACCTCACCTCTGAGGATGCTTGCCATAGATGCAGGCGAAACGTCAGGAGAAATGCCTCTAGAACATGGCCATATAGCCCAAAAAACCCACAAGAACTGAGTGATTCCAGCCATGAAAGCCTTTGACAATACACTCTTTTCTATTGCTGACAGTGTTCCATGCAATGCTTATGTCAGGGTATGGAAGAAGGAAGGCGCTCTCTTTGTATGAATTCCAACAGTCATTTGGACACAAGGGACAGCTCCCCAGTCCCTTCTAACAAATTGCATTAGTTTCACTGAAATGCTTTCCTAGCTTGGCTCCGAATCCCACAGATGTTTCCCCAAGTCAGAACAAACACCTTCCAAATTCACCTCACATTTCACTGCAGGTACAATTCAGTGGCAGCTCAAGTTATATTTTAAAAAGGTGAGGCAGGGCAGACAGTGTGAGAGAGAGGAGACTGTAAATTTTCCTGGTCAGGGTTTGTTTTTCATCTTTTGTAATGTTGGCATAACATATGAGTAGGTTTTGTGCCGTACCTTTGATCGTTGTGTATGCCTGTGTGTGTCTGTGTGTGTCTCCCTCCTCGGCCTCTCGGGAGAAAATGCAGCACAATTTTATCCCTCTCCGGAGAGGACGGCGATACAGCTGATTGCATTATGCTGGTATTGCAGTTACAATATTAATGAGTGAACGCTTCCCTGGAGACATCATTCTACGTTTAAGGGAAAGGCAGAGGATTAAGACCAAGATGGGTTCATAAAAAGAAAGTTATCAGCAAATGCTCGGCTGTTTTAGAAATAGAATCCACATTCAAATCTATTTTGGAGACTGACAAGTCACAAATTGCAATATTGTGTTATTCCAGAAGACTGAATATTACTTCGAAACCTTCATACTGAAATATCTGACGTTTTTTGTTTTTGTTGCATATGGATTCAGTGCTGAATTGGACATGACGAGAGTAACCACTTGCTATACATACCCTTGACCATTTATGTGGAGTCCCCAGTGGCACAATGGGTTAAACCCTTGTGCCGGCAGGACTGGAGACTGACAGGTCGGCGGTTCAAATCCGGGAAGAGCACAGGTGAACTCCCTCTGTCAGCTCCAGCTCCCCATGCTGGAGTAACCAATTGCTATACATCTCCTTGACCATTTATGTGGAGCCCCAAATGGCATAATGGGTTAAACCCTTGTGCTGGCAGGACTGAAGACTGACACATCGGAGGTTCGAATCCGGGAAGAGCACAGGTGAACTCCCTCTGTCAGCTCCAGCTCCCCATGCTGGAGTAAGCAATTGCTATACATACCCTTGACCATTTATGTGGAGCCCCAAATGGCATAATGGGTTAAACCCTTGTACTGGCAGGACTGAAGACTGACAGGTCAGAGGTTCGAATCCAGGAAGAGCACAGGTGAACTCCCTCTGTCAGCTCCAGCTCCCCATGCTGGAGTAACCAATTGCTATACATACCCTTGACCATTTATGTGGAGCCCCCAATGGCATAATGGGTTAAACCCTTGTGCTGGCAGGACTGAAGACTGACAGGTCGGAGGTTCGAATCCGGGAAGAGCACAGGTGAACTCCCTCTGTCAGCTCCAGCTCCCCATGCTGGAGTAACCAATTGCTATATATCCCCTTGACCACTTATGTGGAGCTCCCAGTGGCGCAATGCGTTAAACCCCTGTGCCGGCAGGACTGAAGACTGACAGGTTGGAGGTTCGAATCTGGGAAGAGCATGGATGAGCTCCCGCTGTCAGCTCCAGCTCCCCATGCTGGAGTAACCAATTGCTATACATCCCCTTGACCACTTATGCGGAGCCCCTGGTGGTGCAATGGGTTAAATCCCTGTGCCGGCAGGACTGAAAACTGACAGTTCAGAGCTTTGAATCTATCCAGTAGCATCGTCTAGCCATTCCATGCTTATTCTTCATAGTTCATAATGATTATGCATATATACAATGTCCTAACTCCTATTCCCCACCAGCTTCAGAACCTTGGATAGCGTTTAAAATGTTTAGTTGAAACACAGGAATAGAGTATGCTATTACTTGATAGAAAACAAGTCAAACCTATAAAGGAGAGAAGAATAAATGAAAACCCACTATCTTTCAGGACCAGGATGTTCATAAAAGTGTGTGTATTGTATTATATTGTATTTATTTATTTACAACATTTATATGCCGCCCTTCTAACCACGAAGGGGACTCAGAGCTGCTTACAATATATATATATATATATATATATATATATATATATATATATATATATATATATTAGCATAGTACAATGTCAGTATTAAATATTTCTATATTGTACTATATCATTATATTGTAATATTATTAGTAATATTACATGTAATACAAATATATAATTATAATATATTATTAGTAGTATTATATTGCATTACATTATAATATAAATATTATATGTATATACAATATATTATATTACATTATATTATGTTATTAGCATAGTACAATATCAGTATTAAATATTTCTATATTGTACTATACCATTATATTGTAATATTATTAGTAATATTACATGTAATATAAATATATAATTATAATATATTATTAGTAGTATTATATTGCATTACATTATAATATTATATATATTATATGTATATACAATATATTATATTATATTATATTTTATTAGCATAGTACAATATCAGTATTATATATTACTATATTGTACTATGCCATTATATTGTAATATTATTAGTATATTACATGTAATATAAAACAATTATAATATATTATTAGTAGTATTATATTGTATTACATTATAATATTATATATATATATATATATATATATATATATATTATTATATTATTAGCATAGTACAATATCAGTATTAAATATTACTATATTGTACTATACCATTATATTGTAATATTATAGTAAAGGATTGCTCCTTTGGCTTTCCTAGGATGGTGATCCTTGCTGATACATTGCATTACATTATAATATATAAATATTATATGTATATACATATTATATTTATTATATTGTTGTTCATTCGTTCAGTCGTCTCCGACTCTTCGTGACCTCATGGACCAGTCCATGCCAGAGCTCCCTGTCGGCCGTCACCACCCCCAGCTCCTTCAAGGTCAGTCCAGTCACTTCAAGGATGCCATCCATCCATCTTGCCCTTGGTCGGCCCCTCTTCCTTTTCCCTTCTACTTTCCCCAGCATAATTGTCTTCTCTAGGCTTTGCTGTCTCCTCATGATGTGGCCAAAGGACTTCAACTTTGTCTCTAGTATCCTTCCCTCCAATGAGCAGTCGGGCTTTATTTCCTGGAGGATGGACTGGTTGGATCTTCTCGCAGTCCAAGGCACTCTCAGAACTTTCCTCCAACACCACAGTTCAAAAGCATCTCTCCTTTGCTCAGCCTTCCCTAAGGTCCAGCTCTCACATCCGTAGGTTACTACAGGGAATACCATGGCTTTGACTATGCAATGGATCTTTGCTGCCAGTCTGATGTCTCTACTCTTTACTATTTTATTGAGATTGGACATTGCTCTCCTCCCAACAAGGAAGCGTCTTTTGGTTTCCTGGCTACAGTCTGCGTCTGCAGTCATCTTTGCACCTCGAAATACAAAGTTTGTCACAGCCTCCACATTTTCTCCCTCTATTTTTCCAGTTGTCAATCATTCTTGTTGCCATAATCTTGTTTTTTTTTTATGTTTAGCTGCAACCCGGCTTTTGCGCTTTCTTCTTTCACCTTGATTAGAAGGCTCCTCAGCTCCTCCTTGCTTTTGGCCATCAGAGTGGTGATATTATATCATATTATATTATATTTATTATTAGCATAGAGCAGGAGACAAGGTGGAACTGTCCCCTGGCCCCCTCTCTCACACATATCATATATGAGTATGATAGGTTTTGATTGACACTTATACAATCATAGAATACACAATATTTTTTGTAAAGGTATGCACCCAACCACAAGCTGCAAAGAAACTAGGCGAGCTGTTGATTCAACCTCAACTCTCCTTCCCTCTCAGTCAATCTCTTTTTGGAGCTTGGAGCATGCCAAGAGCACCAAGAGGTTTTTAGGCAGCCTCAAGGCACGTTCCAAAATGAGATGTTCCTTTCCTCTCCATTTCATTCCAGTTGATTGATAGGATGCTCAAGGGAAAACATCCACTGGGTTTAAGTTATAGCAGAATCAGATGGGACACCTAATGATCAGTGTTGACTATGAGCTTTATACATACTAGTTGGATCATGCAACTCAACTCCATCATTTCTTGAAAGGTCAAATCCTCCACAAGGGATTTTTCAGCGTATAAAAAACACAAGCTTTCTGGAACTCAAATAAAGGTCGCTAGCGATGCTATAATTCTATAACTTATGGTCAAGTATGATTGCCTTCCAGTTTAGGGTTTTGGCTCAGGGTCCATAAGTGACTGTGGAGATCTATTCTTGATCCATGTAAATTTTCACAGTGAGGGCATTGGTTTCCAGGTGGAAGGTGGTCCCCACAAGGACTTACTTGACGCGCCTTCCTCTTGACATGCTTTTCTTCTTTTTAATTGTATCAGAAGTGAATTGAGAATATACTGCAAGTCTCTTCTGGTGTGGGGGAATCGGATCTAGCTTCTGAAAGCACTGGTATTTTATGTTTCAGAAAAACATATACAGCAGCTTCTGATACTATGCTTGAAACTTCCTCCTTGCAGATGCTCCGTCGATGGAAAATTCCATCTCAGACTTCACAGGAGCAGATTCTAACACTGTGTCTTGCCACCTATCTGACTTGTGAGAGGTTCAAGATGGCATCTCATTGCCTCATCAGCTTTCCATCTGTTCTCTACTCCCATCTGAAAACATCTTTTCTCTATGTTCATTTATCTTTTCTCCAAAAATATTAACTATGATTTTTGTTTTATTTCCCTCAACTGGAAGTGGTTGAAAAACTCTCTTATGGGGTTAATTTATTTTTGGATGGAGGGCACATGAAGCTGGTGATGTCTTCACAGCAATTTCCCTAAAGATAAATTGAGCTGGCTTCTGAAGCTTCTAAAGCAGAAATCCGATACATAAAGGTAAGGCATAGGCAAATGGATTGAATAAGGCGTACAATTTATTTTGACTTATAAAGCAGATCTTCTAAGGAAATTGATTGTTCAGGACCTTTTTCTTCTAGAATCTAACTAGGTGACACTTTTATCACCATATGTGTGTGTGTGTGTGTGTGTGTATATATATATATATATATATATATATGCGCACATTGCTAATATTCCAGGTGTTAAGAGTCTGCATACTATTGCTTAGCTGTCTTGTATTCACTGTGTTTTCTTTTGAGACTGTGGATGGTTGTGTTTTGTTTTGAGACTAGTCTTTTGATGGTTTAACACCATTTTAATTTGTAAATCTGAATGGCGACACTGTAAATTCTATTGAAAAGGAAATTATTGAATGCCCATTTCACCCTTGTCATTCACATCAATATTCCTGCCCACATGCACAAAATAACCCCAGGTGTCAGCGGTGGCCAGGAGTGCCTTTGCACAATTAAAACTTGTGCAACAGCTGTGCCCATACTTATTTATTTACAGTATTTATATTCCACCCTTCTCACCCCGCAGGGAACACAGAGCAGACTACAATGTACATATGCATGGCAAACACTCAATGCCATAGACACACAACATATATAGACAGACACACAGGTGCTATTTAACATTCCAGCTTTTTCATGAGGGTATTCTGGCCACCGGGGGAGCTGTCGCTTTACCGTCCATTTGTTACCCTGTCCATTTGTACTTCCTCATTCTTTGCATGCTTGCTGGAGATTTTTATGGTGTCGTTATTTAGCCTCCCCACGTAAGCAGTACCTAAATTTCCTACTTGACAGATGCAACTGTCTTTCAGGCTGCAAAGGTTGACAGCAAGCTACACAAATTGGTTGGAAGCTCACTCCAACCCGGGCTTTTTTCGTACTCATGACCTTTTGGACAGTAGTGATCTTAATGCAGCTGACTCTCAGACAGCTGCGCCACAGATGCCAGATCTAGCCATGGTGGTCCATGCCCTGATTACTTCCCATCTGAACTACTGCAACATTTTCTACATGGGGCTGCCTTTGAAAATAGTTTGGAAGCTACAACTGGTGTAGAGATCAGCAGCTAGATTACTAACTGAAGCACCATATAGGGAGCAGATAATTCCACTGTTACAGCATCTCCACTGGCTTCTGGTCTGCTTCCAGGCTAAATACAAAGTGTTGGTTATTACCTATAAAGCCTTAAACAGTTTGGGTCCAGGCTATTTGTCTAATTGCATCTCCCTCTACAGACCATCCCATGCACTACAGTCAGTGGAGGAGGCCCTTCTCTCAGTCCTACCCCCATCTCAACTGTGGCTGGTGGGAACGAGAGAGGGGGCCCTCTCCGTGATTGCTCCCCGCCTCTGGAACTCCCTCCCTAAAGAATTAAAAATGGCCCCCTTCTCTCCTCTCCTTCGAAAAGCTTTTAAAAAATCATCTATGCACTTTAGCTTACAGAGAGGAGGAGGACTATTATGTCTTGATATATACCCCTGACAAATTGCTGGACACCCACCTTGGTCTTTTAGCTATATACTACCTTAGCTCAAATAATTATTTTTAGTCAAATTTTAAAGAGTTTTTAAGAACTTACTATGTTGCAAAGTGTGTGATGTACTATGCTATGCTTATTTAAGTTGTTATTTTAATTTTTTATTGAGTCTGTTTTTTTTTATTTGTTATATGTTGTTCTTGGCATTGAATGTTAGCCACTGTGTTTTATTTTACTGGAAGTCACCTTGAGTCCCCTTGGGGAGACAGGGTGGATTATAACTAAAGTATTATTATTGTTATTATTATTACTATTTGAAACACAACAAGATGAGTCCACAGCAAACAAGATACTCTGCTGGCTATTGTATTGGATCACACGTTGAACACTTCCCAAGTGTCTAGGACTGTGTGATGTATCAGCGAACAATGCGTGCAGATCCCAGTAAGATGGCCTTTTGCAGCAGGCAGATGGTATTATTATTATTATTATTATTATTATTGTTGTTATTATTATCTTTCCCAGTATTTTCAAATATTCTTTTCAATTACCTCTAGAAGAAAACCATTGATATAAATATTCATACCAATATGGGAAAATATACCATTGCAGGTTTGGAAGAATATCAGTATTTCACTTTAAAGAGAAATATTATATTGTCTTTCTGTATGTTATTTTTTCCAACTCAGGATAATGTTTTGCTTTTCCTTATTTAAATTTCCTTTTATTGCACCATTCAGGACTGGTGTAAGATTACTGAAAGCTGTAAAATGAATTCTATGAGATGATGGGGTAATTCACAGAAGTATGGGTTCATCATCACTTGACTGCTATGAGCGTCACAACTGGATGCTGTATTGTGACAACTATTTTCATGTAGATGTCATGTTAAGTTGTCCTTGTTGGGTGAAGAGGATAGCTTAACAATGTTCCGTACAGACAGCAAAGAAGACATATTGGGAGCAGCAAGGTCGTCAGTAGGGAAACTTAAGTGTTTCCTTATTTGTTCAGCTGTTCTAGTTGGCTCTGTAATGCACATATTTCATCCTTGCATTAGAGAATGGATGACTATAGCATCTTCTTTATGTTGTAGGAGTAAACTGATATTCTTCTGCAAAATTTCCTCACATATAAATATTCCAAAGTTTAGTGGTGGATTATTCTACATAGAAAAGCATAAGGGTCATTATTTGCACAAAAATATCAATTTCTATACTCAAAAAGGTTTCCATCAGTGACTGCTTCACTGATGATTTAGAAAGGGTTGTGTGCATTCCTCTGGCACAAAGTGATGAGGGTTCAAGTTTGGCAAATGCAGGTCTTGGAAATGATGTTTCTCTCTGTAAGAAAACTGGCTCAGAAAGTGCAAGGCCTCAAAGTCAGTTTAAGGAGCAAGAAGTAGTAACAGCAGATAAAGAATTGGGTGAAGAGCTGAGCCAAAAGAAGCATTCCCAGGAGAAACCACCAGTAGTTACAGAGGTCAACAAAACTCTTCGTTTACCAATCGGAGCTGAAAATAGATTATGTCAGGCCGAAAGATTATGTGGGAAAGTTGTGGGAAAAGTTCATGGGAGATGTAATGCTTTCATGGGATGTTTACCTTAAAGTCAGTTCAGGCAACACTGCGGTTAGCGTGAGAAGCTAGCCTGAGTTCTCTTGTTCTTTGTTCAAGTCAAGTCTTGGTTTTGAATTTTAACCCTAGAAGTTCTCATGTTCCTGTTCATGTGCCCCTGCTCAAGTTTTACTAGTTATACCTTTTTGTTTATGGACTTAAGCAGTACCTGTAACTTCTGGCTGTTCCTGGATTTTGTCACCTCTGGAACTTTATGAGACGTTTGGATTATTGTATGGTTATCATCTGTTGCTAAACCTTTTTGGATTATAGATCTTCCTTTCTTATTTCTGCTTTTTGATATGCATTTTATGTGATTTACAATAGACTGTTTGCTTATATTTCTGGACTCTTGTGTGGTGCAGTGGTCATAGATGTTTCTAGGCCTGGAGTGCAACAGTTGAAAGCAATGTTATCTGAGCAGAAACAGGTGCTTGCATTAAAAATAATTGTGTGTATTTCTATGCACAAAAAAAAACAAAACAAATCTTCCTCAGCATTTTTGGATTTTCAAATACCAGTACAAAATTGCGCAAGTCTCATTGGTCAATTATTCTTCCAAACAGATCTTCTAGAAGTCAGTACCTGAGAACAAATAAAACAAATATTATTTCCATCCTTACTGTGATATTGCTGAAATATGGATAGCTTCAGTTCTTTCCCCAGACAACTCTCCTGTAGATATTTCTGTAAGATGTAGCATAGTGAGTTCACCATCCTTTGATGGATTTTCTAAAATAAAACATGTTTCCTTTGTTTTTTCCCAAGCTAGTCATTTTTCTTAGCAACGCCATACACACATCAGTTTTCTAACCACTCTCTGTGATGGTCCAATAACACATGAAACCTATTCCTTTCATGCTGTGTTCATCTAATATTGAGCACACATGTATGAAGCTGCTCAGCATTAATTGAGACATGTCTGCTATCCTTTCTGCAACAATGTGAAAGCATAGAGTCGATGGAATGGCTCTACAGGTTGAGTAGAAGTTGCTTTGGAGGCCACAAATGTGCTGTCATAAACACCGGCTGACGACAAAAGCAGAATATGGTTGGGCAGTTATCACAGCCCATAAACTTTCAATGTGTCGTTTTGTTCATTACGTCCCTGTGAATAATTATGGAAGCATTAACGAGCACTCAGTAAATAGCATTACTGGACCAGCTAGATCACAAACAACAACAGCTGTTTTCTTGGAAGGATACAGGAGGAAATACAGCTTGTTTAGGCTAGGGAGTCTACCTAAGAGACAGTGATGAATATCCCTTCTGCCAAGTCAATTTGTTCTTGCTGTATTTCTTCTCCGAGGCTCTGAGTGAGTCATCCCAGCCCTTGTAGAGCCTACTGGTCATTGAGGGGCACTTAAAGGCAATGTTCTTGAGCCAGCGCATGCATTTCCTTACTCTCCGGACCCTTGGCGCCATTCCCATAGGTCCCATTTTTCTCTGCAATCTCACTACAAGCAGGATGGCACCAACACATTTAAAGCTTCAGAGGAGAATACCCCCAAAGACTATTAAATCTTGCACTAACAAGTCCCCCGATGAATGCAATTAAAGCACAAAGATTTACTGACAGTACATGTGGATGTCTTCAAAGGCAGTCTAGTGCGTGCCGCAAGGAGAATAAATGCCGGACAGAGAAGAGAATGCAATGTGTGTATCACCTAATAAGCACAAGCTTGTAATGTGGAGGCAATTATTGTGTCTCCTAGAAAACACATTAAGCTATCTCCACAGTGTGTCCGTGTATCTATAATGTATTAGATTAGTTGCATTTATTTCCCACTTTTCCTCCAATGAGGTCAAGACATAATGGAAGAGACAATCCCTTCCTGCTTCATCCTTACAAAAGTTCTTTGAGGAAGGTCATGTTGAGAAAAGACTGGGTCACGGAGTGAAGGTCGCTCTATGAGTTTTCTTTGTAAAGGTCACTCGGTGTGTTTCTTTCCAACTCCAGCAGTTCACGTAGAAATACTTCTTTAATAAAATAATTTTAGTTAAAATCAAACATGCGATATGTCTTCTTGAGTTCAAAATATGTACACCATCATCTTTCGTTCCCTTAGATTTAAATATGACATTTCTCAAGGGTTGTTGGGCTCTGTCTGTCCTGACAAGCAGTTGCTTCATCTTTCTGGTAAGGGAGAGGGACCAAGTAGTGGTGATTGCAAATGAACCCATATTAATTGAGTTTTAAAATGAACTTTTTTAGTTCGTGATGTATAACATGAAAGTATGCATGTATCTTTTCCATTTGATATAATTGTAAAGAATAGAGTTGTGTGCAGATCCGTTTTCCTTCGTTACATCTGTTCTTTCATTACTTTCGTTACCTTCAGGAGCATGTAATGGTATGAAAATTATAATAATAATAATAATAATAATAATAATAATAATAATAATAATAATATTTATTTATTTGTACCCCGCTAGCATCTCCTGAAGGACTCGATGGGGCTTACAAAGGCCAAGGCCACAATAAAACAACAATATAACAATTACATATAAACCAAAGCAAATCAAAAACATTAAAGCAATAACAGTAAACAATAAAACAACACACCGTGATACAATAAAAACTAGGCCGGGCAATGTAATGGGTACAGATTAAAAAGTGCTGAGTGTGCTGAGTGATATATAAGGATTTTTGGATAGGTGCAATGTGCGGACAATCTTAATCTCTAATAAAGTGCTTTTGGGACATGTTGCTGGGATTTTCCTATCCTGGAAAGGCACACCGGAATAGCTGTTCCTAAAGACTGCCAACGTAGGGGCTTGTCTGATGTCCTTGGGGAGGGAGTTCCAGAGTCGGGGGGCTACCACAGAGAAGGCCCTGTCCCTCGTCCCCACCAGCCGTGCTTGCGACGCAGGTGGGATCATGAGCAGGGCCACTCCAGGTGATCAGCTCAAAACGAAAGCAAGTGGGAGCAGATCCTGGCTCCTCGGCTGCTTTTTATGGGCAGACTCCTTGCCTTGTGTGGCATTCAGAACTAGAAAGCACACATGCCTGGCTGCAGCTGAGCAGCTCCTCTGGAGTAAGAGAACTTGCCCCCTTGCTTTGGGAAAGTGTGTGTGGCATGCAGGTCCAGAAAGCACATGTACCTACCTGCCTGCAGCCGAGTGCCTCCTCTGGAGTAAATTTGTCTCCTTGCCTTGGAAAATGCATGTGATATGCAAGCTCAGAAAGCATGCATGTCTACCTGCAGCCGAGCACCACCTCTAGAGTAAACGTGACTTCTTGCCTTGGAAAGTGTGTGTGGCATGTAGGCCCAGAAAGCCTGTGCATCTGCCTGCAGCTGAGCAGCACCTCTAGATTTAGAAACAGGTAAGAAGCCTCCTTAAAGCACGTGCCTGCCTGCAGCTGAGTGCCTGACCTCTAGAGTAGTATTTATTTATTTTCTATATTTCCTAAATTTAGTATTTATTTATTTCCTATATTTATACCCTGCCCTTCTCACCTCTGAGGTGGGACTCAGGGCAGCCTCACAAAAGCGCCATACGGTGTCGTCATCATAAAACAATCAACATGTTGGGGTTCAGCCTGCGTGTGAACCTGAACCTGATTCTCTGATTGTATTTCCTGATGCAACTGAACAGGCTACTGAACATGAATTTGTTCCTGATGGTTTGGAAACTGTTGAAACTGTTGATTCTGAGGTCAGTGGCTTGGAAAGTGAAACTACGCATCCTGATGGGAATGTTTCTGAATCAAGTGGTGATAGCTCTCCAGAGGAGCTCGCACCTGCCTTTTTTAATGAGGATAGAAAAGGACAGATTTGGAAAAACAGGAGTGAATCGCAGAGTCTGCGAAGGTCAAGCAGATTAAAGGAAACGGAGGCACATGCTTCAAAGTTTGGAGGCGTGTCCCGAAACAGTTTCTTTAGTTTAAAGTGTCTCTCCCCAAGCTCTCTCAGATCAAGCATCGTTTAGACTGAGGCATTACCTTGGCAGATTTCCCGGTTTCCATGGCCTGCATTCCCAGAGGCTTCTAGTTTCCAAGTACAGTTAGTGAGATGCTAACAGGTTCAGGTTTTTCTAGTGTTGCTTTTGGAATTTTGATCTAGTTCATAGATATTCCTGACTGCTGAATTTTACTGTGGCTTTTTGGACTTTGTATTTACCTCTATTTTGTAACCATTTTTTATCAATAAAAAAGGATTTTTTTCCTACAGTCAAGTGTGGTGGATTAATATTTTATGGTCTTGTTTCCTGATCTGGGTTGCAACACAACAGTACATTAAAAATATAAAAATATATAGATTAAAACAATATTTAAAACAATTGGTTAACACACGCCTATTAAAAATTGGAATCCAAAATCCAGTCCAGGTCAAATCATTGCCATAAGTTTTAAAATCTTCTTTCACTTGCTACTCACTAATCGAATGCTTGGTCCCATAGCCAGGTCTTGATTTTCCTTCTAAAAGACAGGAGAGAGGTGGCCACTCTGATGTCTCTGGGGAGAGTTTTCCACAGATTGGGGGGGCTACTGATGAGAAGGCCCTGTCCCTCTTTCCCACCAGTTGTGTTTGTGATGTCGGTGGGATTGAGAGCAGGGCCTCCCCAGATGATCTTAAGATGATCTTAAATCCTTAAAAGGATACAAAGGGGAGCCTGGGGAGCTTCCCCACCCCATAATGGGCTGATAGGACATGGATTTTTGGCACCCCAGAGTGAAAACAGATATCTGTCTGCCAATTTTGAGAGACTCCGAAAACATGGATTGAGGTTCAACCAAAAGCTGGAACACAAAACAGGTCAAGGTTTACCCGGACTGCACAAGCCTAGTAAATAACCTTTCCTTTTCGAACAATATGGGAATACCTTTATTTATTTATTTATTTATTTATTTATTTATTTATTTATTTCCTATATTTCTATCCCGCTCTTCTCACTCTGAGGGAGACTCAGAGAGGTTTACAAAAAAGGGAAAAATTCAATGCTGGATTATTATACAAATAAACAAAAGACATATTAAGCAATAAAACCAAAACATCTAAAAACAATTACCAAAATACAAATTAAAACATAATGTCTAGTCTCAATTCATTATTCCTCATGTTGCATTTAAGTCGAGTTCCATATTCCATATTCCACAATTGGACTACACCCCAAATGGTTGTTCCCAGAGCCAAGTGGATGAACCTCACAGATGTTTGAAAAATGTGCACGTCTATTACAATAGATTCTCAGTTGACCAAAAATCAAGCAACCAGATCGCTCAAGCAAACAGCAAAATTGAATAAATAGTACTTTAAATAAAAACAAAAATAATAACAATGTTTTGTTTTTTTGTATAGTGCCATTAAACCAAGAGTTCAAATGCTGTGTAGGCCGATATATTGGCATCATCAGGACAGTTTTATTGTACATGAACACAGTTTGTATATATTACATGCAGTTTTAATGTACTTCAATGTATATCTTTCTGCTTTTGCTTTGTATATTGGTTTGCAGACCATGGTAATAAACTTCATGGGACTTGACTTCAGTGCTGCATTTACCCAAAATCTTTGCAACCAAAAAGTGTGTTTGAAGTTATGTAAGAACAACAACAATGAATGTTCAACTTAGCATTAAATGAAGCAGATTGTTTTGGATTTCTCTGTGATCATTTCCTTCCTCTTTGCTTTAGGAACATCCTTGTGCAAAGTGAGAGGAGGAGAAATGAACTGATTTGTTCCCATTAAGCAAAACTCATTTGTCAAATGTGTGTTGTGTCCCTTCTGAAGATTTCACCAGCTTCTCGGAAATAAAAAGGAATGGGTCCAGAAGAGACGCTTTGACAACAGAAATAATGTTTTTTCTTTATTATAGCCTCTGAAGTATTCTTTAAATGAAACTTTCCACTGTTGTTGAGCCAAAAGTAGGCCCTTTAAAATGAAACACACACAGGAGTTTGATGCTACATGTTTTCGACAACTTTGTTCCATTCCATGAATGTCTAGAGCATCCTAATTCGATGCAATAAAATACTTTCACACCCACTAAATAGGATTAATCTTGCCTTTTCTTTTTCAATTGGACTTGGATCAAATTCTCTTCAGGGCTAAAATACATTGCTTAATTTTTGTGTTTGTTTTTATCCGAACATACAGAAATTGGAAAACTGTTGGTGGCTTATGCATGATTAACCCCAAGGGGACTTGCCTGTATTTATCTTTGGTTGGCTCTTCACATGCCAACCAAAGCCTCTTCTCAGGCAACTGCTAAGCACAGGGTAAGGGTGAGTGGAATGGAAGGGGTGTCTCTCAATGAAGTTCTCCAGAGAAAATAAAGAGGAGACAGAAAAAGCAATTGTTCTTCTAGAATATTATAGTGGAGAGATAGTGGTCCAAACTTCTTTCCCTTTACACAACTGTTTAAAGGGACATCGTCAACAACATTGTCCTAGGAACTTGGTGAGAAGAAGGTAGGGATCAGCATCCCAAAGCATTAAGAACTGCACCCAGGCTGCAGAATCCTGTCCTGGATAAATAAATAGATGGTAATAGTCAGATAGACATATGGACACATAGACAGATAGATAGTTCACTCATGCAATGGCAACCTGACAGCTCTGGGGATGTTCTGTGTTACAAAGGGAAAGGAAGGGGGATTTTGTTGCATTAGGGCCCTGAAGTCTCTTTTCACCACAAACCACACACTGTCCAGATAATCCAATGTAAGAATTTATTAAAACAGAGTATAATAAAATCTGTATATATGAAAAGCAAGCAAATATAATCATTGGAGTCCCAACGGCTTCTTGTGCTGGGGGACTTCAATGTACACGCCGAGACAGCCTTAGTGGGAGCAGCTCAGGACTTCATGTCTTCCATGGCAACCATGGGGCTGTCCCAACAAGTAACTGGCCCCACCCACAGTGCCGGACACACACTAGATTTGGTTTTCTGTCAGGGATGGGAGCAAGGTGGCGGGGTTGAGGAGTTATCCATCTCTCCGTTGCCATGGACCGACCACCATCTGGTCAGCTTTAGACTTACTGCACCTCCAAACCTCTGCAGAGGTGGGGGACCCATTAAGTTGGTCCGCCCCAGGAGACTTATGGATCCTGATGGATTCCTGATGGCTCTTGGGGAGTTTCCTGCCGCCTCGGTTGGTGATCCTGTTGATGCCTTGGTGGCTCTCTGGAATGGGGAGATGACCAGGGCAATAAACACGATCGCTCCGGAACGTCCCCTCTCAAGTAGCCGAGCTAAACCAGCTCCTTGGTTCACCGAGGAGCTGGCAGCAATGAAGCGAAAGAAGAGGAGACTAGAGCGTGTGTGGCGTTCGGACCCGAGCGAGTTAAACCGAGCACGGTTTGTTGCCCTACTAAGGGCATATGCCGTGGCAATAAAGGCAGCAAAGAAATCTTTCTTTGCGGCCAATATTGCGTCCGCTAAGAACCGTCCGGCGGAGCTGTTTCGAGTTGTCAGAGGCCTATTGAAACCCACCATTCCGGATGGGAGCCCTGACAACTCGTCGGCCCGCTGTGAAGCATTTGCTCGGTTCTTTGCGGACAAAGTCGCTTTGATCCGTTCAGGCCTGGACACCATGTTAACGGCAGTCTCTGAGGATGTGACGAGAACACCTGTCTGTCCGATTTTGTTGGATTCGTTTCAATCTGTGACACCTGAGGATGTGGACAAGGTGCTGGGAGGGATGAGGGCAACCACATGCATCCTAGACCCCTGCCCATCCTGGCTTCTAAAGGAGGCCAGAGGGGGATTGGCCGAGTGGGTAAAGGTGGTGGTTAATGCCTCCCTTCGGGAAGGCATAATTCCAGCCAGCTTAAAACAAGCTGTTATAAAACCGCTGTTGAAAAAACCATCACTGGACCCCACTCAATTCGTCAACTATCGGCCTGTTTCCAATCTCCCCTTTTTGGGCAAAGTCCTGGAACATGTGGTGGCCTCACAACTCCAAGCATTCTTGGTAGACACTGATTATCTGGATCCGGCGCAGTCTGGCTTTAGGCCGGGGCATGGTACCGAGACAGCCTTGGTCGCCTTAGTCGATGATCTCCGGCGTGAGCTTGACAGGGGGAGTGTGTCCCTGTTGGTTCTGCTGGACCTCTCAGCGGCCTTCGATACCGTCGACCACGGTATCCTTCTGGGGCGCCTCGTGGGAATGGGCCTGGGGGGCGCTGCTTTGCAGTGGCTCCGGTCCTTCCTAGAGGATCGTACCCAGAAGGTGTTACTGGGGGACAACTGCTCGTCCTCACAACCATTGACTTGTGGGGTCCCGCAGGGTTCAATACTGTCCCCCATGTTGTTTAACATCTACATGTAGCCGCTGGGGGAGATCATCCGGAGTTTCGGAGTACGGTGTCATCTGTACGCGGATGTAGTCCAACTCTGTCACTCCTTTCCACCTGCTACTAAGGAGGCTGTCCAAGTCCTGAACCGGTGCCTGGCTGCTGTGACGGACTGGATGAGGGCGAACAAATTGAAACTCAATCCAGACAAGACAGAGGTACTCCTGGTCAGTCGGAAGGCCGAACAGGGTATAGGGTTACAGCCTGTGCTAGACGGGGTCGCACTCCCCCTAAAGGCACAGGTTCGCAGCTTGGGTGTGACTCTGGATTCTTCGCTAAGCTTGGAACCCCAAGTTTCAGCGGTGTCCAGAGGAGCATTTGCACAGCTTCGGCTCGTGCGCCAGTTGCGCCCGTATCTTGGGAAGTCGGACTTGGCCACGGTAGTCCACGCTCTTGTCACATCCCGTATAGATTACTGCAACGCGCTCTACGTGGGGTTGCCCTTGAAGACTGCCCGGAAGCTTCAGATGGTCCAGCGTTCGGCAGCCAGGTTGCTAACGGGAGCGGCACTCAGGGAGCACACCACTCCTCTGTTGAGCCAGCTCCACTGGCTGCCAATTTGCTACCGGGCACAATTCAAGGTGCTGGCTTTAGCCTATAAAGCCCTACACGGTTCCGGCCCCACTTACCTCTCCGAACGCATCTCCACCTATGAACGTAAGGACGTTAAGATCGTCCGGGGAGGCCCTGCTCTCGGTCCCGCCTGCGTCGCAAGGGCGGCTGGCGGGGACGAGGGACAGGGCCTTCTCGGTGGTGGCCCCTCGGCTATGGAATGCCCTACCAGTGGAGATCAGGCAGGCCCCCTCGCTATTGGCGTTTAGGAGGCGGGTTAAGACGTGGCTCTTCGAACAGTCGTTCGGATAAGCATGCAATAACATCTGACTCAGAAGACGGCATATTGAACAAGGAATGGTAATACGACTGTGAGATCGAGATCTGATTCTAATGAGGCGTGATGATTTTTATGTGTATTGTTTGTGTATGTTTGTTATATAGATTGTTCAGTGTTGCACATTTTATTGTAAACCGCTTCGAGTCGCCTTTTTAGGCTGATATTTGCGGTATACAAAAGAAGTAAATAAATAAATAAATAAATAAATATTTAAAAAAGGGAATCCAAGTTCAAAGGGTTATGTCCATAAAAGCCAAAAGTCCAACCCTTTAGAAAAAGTGTCTAAAACACTGTTTCTCAACCTTCATAATGCTGCGACTCCTTAATACAGTTTCTCATGTTGTGGTCTCTGCTTGCTTCTGGATCGGAGAACAGACAAGCATCCCGAGCTCTGAGGATTACCTGGGAAGGAATCCCACTGGAGCATTGCAGCGCACCCAAATACCTGGGAGTCACTCTGGACCGTGCTCTGACCTACAAGAAGCACTGCCTGAACATCAAGCAAAAAGTGGGTGCTAGAAACAATATCATACGAAAGCTGACTGGCACAACCTGTGGATCACAACCAGATACAGTGAAGACATCTAACCTTGCGCTGTGCTACTCTGCTGCTGAGTATGCACGCCCAGTGTGGAACACATCTCACCATGCTAAAACAGTGGATGTGGCTCTTAATGAGACATGCCACATTATCACAGGGTGTCTGCGCCCTTCACCATTGGAGAAATTACACTGCTTAGCCGGTATTGCACCACCTGCACCACCTGACATCCGCCAATTGGACATCCGCCAATTGCAGCCAATAGTGAAAGGACCAAGGCAGAGACATCTCCAGCTCATCCCCTGTTTGGGTATCAGCCAGCACGTCAACGACTTAAATCAAGAAATAGTTTTCTTAGATCTACAGAGACACTCGCTGGAACACCTCAGCAAGCGAGAGTCCAAAAGTGGCAGGCCCAAACCCAGAACCTGATACCAAAGGAGAGACTCCCTCCTGGGCACAGAGAAAGACTGGGCGACTTGGAAGGCGCTGAACAGACTGCGCTCTGGCACCACGAGATGCAGAGCCAATCTTAAGAAATGGGGCTACAAAGTTGAATCCACGACATGCGAGTGTGGAGAAGAGCAAACCACTGATCACCTGCTGCAATGCGATTGGGGTCAACTGTAGGGGTGACGCAGATATCTGAAGTGGCTTGGGATTGTGTAATCGCTATTTTAACCTTCATTTTAACCTTCGTTTTTAATTTTTGTGGTATGAAATTTTATCTTGAGTGGGGTCAGCTCCTCATCCCTCAATATTTTTAGTCATCTTTTAACCTAATGTGTGTTGGTTCGCTGTTGTGGGGGTCTTGGGATGGTGATTGTTGTTTGTTTGTGCACGTGTCTGTTTTTGTTTTTAATGTTCATGCGAGTGTGGAGAAGAGCAAACCACTGACCACCTGCTGCAATGCAACCTGAGCCCTGCCACATGCACCATGGAGGACCTTCTTGCGGCAACACCAGAGGCACTCCAAGTGGCCAGATACTGGTCAAAGGACATTTAATCAGCTACCAAGTTTGCAAAATTTGTGGGTTTTTTTATTTGTTTGTTTGTTTCTGTTCTGTTAGAAATGTAAAACAATGTTCTGGTTGCGGATGACACGATAAAATAAATAAATAAATAAATGTTGTGGTGACCCCCCCCCCCCTCCTGGCATGCCATTTCTACATGCTGGGAGAGCTGCTCCAAGACTGTAACGAAGGACAGGTATATTTATTTTACTTTTCAAAGGGGTCTGGGGGCTTCAGGGAAGGGGGGTAGGGCCTCCAAATGTTCTCGAAGGCCAGTGCCATGAAAGCATCTGGACACACACCCCAGAAAGCATGTGCTTTCTGGGGTGTGTGTGAACAGGCCCCCAAGAAGATCTGCGTTTTTAAAATGCATATTCTCCTGGGGTAAAGGCCTGTCTGGAACCGCCCCTTGACATTTGGAAGGTATAGTTGCTGGGATTTATAGTTTACCTATAATTTCCCATCTGTTTCCAAAAAGGAAGAGAAGGACAGGCAGAGAGATCTTCAGCTTTCTCTGCCAAAGGGGTTCCTAAAACCATCACAAATAGGTGTTTGAAATGGTCTTTGGCGACCCCCCTGAAACCCTCTTGCGATCCCCCAGGGGTCCCGACCCCCAGGTTGAAAAACACTGCTCTAAAACAATTCCCCTGAGATATGCAAAGACAAGGTACATAAATCCAAGGCAAGAAAATCTATGACTCAAAAGACCAGAACACAGGAACAGCTTGAAAACTTAGTTACATGAATTCCAAGGCCCATGACACTGAGAGCTCTGCACCTGAATGCAGCGTTGCTCTCACAATGATTATACCAACATGAACCACTTTTAAAAAGCCAAAATCTCTCCCATGAGGTCATTTCTTTTGCACCTGCTTTCCTTATCTCTAAATCGCTTGGAGAAGCAAGTCCTTGATTGCAGGCCCTGTTGTCTCAACTCCAATCTCTTTGACCTTGACAAACATTCGTCTACCTCATTTCCCTCAGTCTGCACCTCTGGCAGGTTCCCATGGGAACAAATCTCACCTTCACTGTTCTCTTGGGTACTGCCAGGAGATTCCAAAACATTTCTCTCTGTGCCCTTTTAATCTCTCCCAGCCTCTCCTTCTGTGTCCAATTCTGGGCACCACAATTCAAGAGAGATATTGACAAGCTGGAATGTGTCCAGAGGAGGGCGACTCAAGTGATCAAGGGTCTGGAGAACAAGCCCTATGAGGAGCGGCTTAAGGAGCTGGGCATGTTTAGCCTGAAGAAGAAGGCTGAGAGGAGATATGATAGCCATGTATAATATGTGAGAGGAAGCCACAGGGAGGAGGGAGCAAGCTTGTTTTCTGCTTCCTTGGAGACTAGGACGCAACGGAGCAATGGCTTCAAACTACAAGAGAGGAGATTCCCTGAACATGAGGAAGAACTTCCTGACTGTGAGAGCCGTTCAGCAGTGGAACTCTCTGCCCCGGAGTGTGGTGGAGGCTCCTTCTTTGGAAGCTTTTAAACAGAGGCTGGATGGCCATCTGTCAGGGGTGATTTGAATGCAATATTCCTGCTTCTTGGCAGGGGATTGGACTGGATGGCCCATGAGGTCTCTTCCAACTCTTTGATTCTATAATTCTATGATTCTATGATTCCTCATCTTCTGACCAGAGAAGATTCAATCTTGTGAATCTGACCAGGCTACAAGAGATTTGACGTCATCATAAACCTATTGCAAACCAATCTAGACATTGCATTGAAACAATCGCTTTATGTAAATGGCCAAATCATTTTTAGAGCTATTCAACCAGTCTTCCAAAGTGATTTCTGATATGTGGTCATCTGAAGTCACTTCTGCAGTAATTTTAGACTCAATGACATATATTGTGAGTGTTTTCTGAGTCTTCCTTCTATCCATAGCTGTCTAGTTGCAATCTGTTCCCATTGCTACTTCTAAGTAGGCATACAATGAAGTCTGGCTGCAAAATCAAAGCTTTCTCCAATCACTTAGTTTTTCATATTTTTTTTAATGTCAAGAAACTGCACAGTTCCATGGCTGCAATAAACCGCAGATATGAATTTTCTCTCTTAATTAAACATTTTCTTTTGTAGCAAGGCAAAAGCATTTTGCATAACTTCCCACTCATGCATGGTCTTGCATTGCTCAAGCAGGTTTCAAAGTCAAAACTATGCCCCCCTTGCAAAATAAACACAGTAGGAATAGCCCCTTAATTGCAAAGTGCCCATTTATTTTTTTAATTAATATTTTAAGTGCTCATGTGTATGGTGCATGGCAAACTGCTTCAGAACAAACCTCACCCTGAAGAAGATTTGGTTTAGGATTATTATAGGCTGGAAATTAGTTAAAGGTACATTACAATAAAGTCTACGACTGTTCCAAAAGGAAAATCCACAAGCCAAGTACAAGCCTGTCTCTTTTCTTGTATAATACTCCAGTGCCATGTAATCTATATACATAAAAATGTAATGTTCGTTTGTGGGATTAACATAACTCAAAAACCACTGGACGAATTGACACCAAATTTGGACACAAGACACCTAACAACCCAATGTATGTCCTTCACTAAAAAAAAATTGATTTTGTCATTTGGGAGTTGTAGTTGCTGGGATTTATAGTTCACCTACAATCAAAGAGCATTCTGAACCCCACCAACGATGGAATTGAACCAAACTTGGCACACAGTTCTCCCATGACCAACAGAAAATACTGGAAGGGTTTGGTAGGCAGTGTCCTTTGGTTTTGGAGTTGTAGTTCACCTACATCCAAAGAGCACTGTAGATGACAATTATGGATCTGGACCAAACTCTACACGAATACTCAGTATGCCCAAACGTGAACACTGGTGAAGTTTGGGGGGAAAGAGAATCTTTTTTTTTTATTAATTCTTTATTGAGTTTTTTATAATACAGCAAAAGTGGGGGAATAATATAAGAAGATAGAAAAGTAGGAAAATACCTCTACCCTAATACCCGTGAGAGGGAAAGAAGAGAAAAAAGCGGGGAGAAAAAGAAAAAGGGGAAAAAAGAAAAGAAAGAAAAAAAAATAAAAAAGGAAAAAATAAAAAAAAAATCAAAAATCAAAAAAATCAAAAAGTCAAAACTACAAAAATACAAAAATTTAAAAAAGACAAAAAAGAAAAAAGAAAACAAAAAGTGGACTCCCTTCTGATTCAGCGCGTCCAATAACTTTCGTCTTATATCTAATAAGTTCCATAACTTGTCATCCAATGTCCTCAAGTTCTTTGTATAGATTGATGTGTTGTTTCTATGTACTCTTCAACAATTGACCAATTTGTCTCTTTAATTACATTACCTGTATTCTTCTTTAATAAAAAAGTTAATATATCCATATCTTTTATTTCACTTATTTTGTCTGTCCAGTGGAGTTTTCCTGGTATTTCCTTCTGTTTCCACATTTTGGCGAAGACAATTCTGGCAGCTGTTGTCAAATATACAAATAGAATGTCCTCATTGGAGTCCAGTTTAATGTCATCATCTGTAATTCCCAGCAAGTAGTATTCAGCCTTTCTTGGGAAGTTCTTTTTGAATATTTTTTGCATTTCTTCGTGTATTATTTTCCAATATTTTTGAGTTTCTCTACAACTCAACCATAGGTGAAAAAAAGTCCCTTCATGTTCATTACATTTCCAGCAATTTTTCGATACATTCTTATACATGCAATTTAATTTTACTGGAGTCATGTACCACCTATGAAACATTTTCATCCAATTTTCCTTTAAATCCATTGCATAGGTGTACTTGAGTTTTTTCTTCCACATAATTTCCCAATCACACATTGCTATTGGTCTTTTAAAATTTTCAGCCCATTTTACCATACATCCTTTTATTAACTCAGTCTCTGTTGACCATTCTAGTAGTTTTTCATATAATTTAGTTATACATTTTGTATCAGTCTTTAGAAATTTGTCCCAAAAAACTTCTTTCACTTGGAAACCTTGTTTTAAATCTTGCGTGTATTGTTCCTTTATGTGTAAATAATGTAACCATGTGATTTTAGGGAAACTCTGAGTTGTTTCTTCTTGGGATTTTAATACCATTGAACCCCTTTTTAAGAGATCTTTATATATATCTTTATATATATCTTTATACATATCTTTATATGTCGGGAAAATAGAATCTTGACATTTGGGAGTTGCTGGGATTTATAGTTCACCTACAATGGCAGAGCATTCCGAACCCCACCAATGATGGAATTGAGCCAAACATCCCACACAGAACTCCCACGACCAACAGGAAATACTGTTGTCTGGTGGTCTTGGGTGACCCTTCTGACACCCCCCTGGTGACCCCTCCCCTGGGGTCTTGACTTTCCAGGTTCAGAAAGGAACCCCTAAAGAAGACAATGACATATTCCATGTTCCAGAGTAGGCAAACCAGAGAATCTCCACATCAACACTGGCAAAGAAACAGCAAGAAATACTGTTTACCTACAAGCAGAAAGACATGACATAGATTAGAAACCAACACTTTCTCATTACTTTATTTTCCAGATCACCAGACTGGGCCATAGCAATGCCTGGCAGGGCACTGGATGAATTGACACCAAATTTGGACACAGTACACCTATCAGGCCAACGAGTGACCATCACTTATAAAAACACTGAAAAACACAGCGGAAGGGACTTTAAAAGCTAAAACACAAAAATACATTACAACACATGCGCAAAACTACATATATACACATAAACACATATGTACACATATACACAAATATATATACACACATATGCATATATATACACACAAAACACATATACACAGAAAAGAGGAAGGAAGGAAGAAGAGAAAGAGGGAAAGAAGGAGAGAAGGAAGGAAGGAAAGAAAGAAAGGTAGAAAAGGAAGGAAGGAGAGAAGGAAATAAAAAAGTGAAAGAAGGAAGGAAAGAGAGAGGGAAGGAAGGAGAGAAGCAGGCCCGTAGCCAGGATTTCGTTTTGAGGGGGGGGGGGGGCTACATTTTTTTCAGGGGGGGTTCGGGGGGGCTGAGTTTCGGGGGGGGGGCTGAGTCTGAGTGAAAGAGGGTCTAGCCTAGCAAACCTTTTGTATCATTACCCCAATGCCCCATGCATATGGGATATATTGAGTATGGTGATCAGATCATGATATGAATAAACATAACAGTTTAAATAATGCACCAGTAAGGCCTTTTCGCGAACCACCATGAGAATTTCGGGGGGGGGGGGGCTGAAGCCCCTCAAGCCCCCCCCCCCGCTACATGCCTGAGAGAAGAATGAAAGTGAGAAAGAGGGAGGGAGGGAAGGAAGGAAAGAGACAACAAAGGATGGAACCAAAGAACAAAGGGAGGAAAGAAACAAGTAGAGAAGGAAGAAAGAAGAAGGGAAAGAAAAAGAGGGAAGGAAGGAGGGAGGGAGGGAAGGAGAGAAAGAAAGGAGAGAAAGAGGGAGGGAAGGTTGGCCACAGCAACGTGTGTACAGTTAGCGGATATATAATTTATCTTAATTTTGTATACAGATCATCAGTTCAGTACATCACGTCCTGCAGGATCCTTTGTGTATGTATACCTGTGTGCAGAATAAACTGCTAAAGCTGTAGAGGAAAGCTCCCAACAGCCATCACAGTAAAGACAGATTTCCATCATTGCTGGGCTGACAGAGAGTCATCCTATATCTTCAGGAAGCAGGGAATGATTCAGAACGTGTTATCAGCTCTGAGGCTGTTTGAATGACCTGCCACTGAAATGAACATCTCTCAGTCAGCAGAAAGGGACAAATGTTAGACAAGGCAAAGCAGCGTATATCAAACTGTGACAGAATGCCATAGACATCATAATGAATGTGTAGTTGGCAACATAGAGAAAGAAGGGATACAGACAGGAAATTCATGGTGTACATTTTATATGCTCATTTCCACCCCTCTCCCTTTCCACATTCTTCATCCTGATGGCTCAGACAGTTAAAGCACAATAGCAAGCGTGTCCAACTCACTTGAATCTCCTCTATTTCAACGCTTGTTTGTAAAAAAATAATTAATTTTCCTTTTCTCCCCTAAACAGACAAATCACAAATGTGAATATGAATAAAAAATAGTCATACATATTTATTTATTTCTTTGGTAGTTTTGTATACCGGTCTTCTCACCTCCATTCGAGGGACTCGGGCCGGTTTCCAACATCAATATTACAGACCGTCATTAAAACATCTTATTTCTAAATCACACTAAAAACATTAAAACATTGAAACAATTAAAATGGCAAAAATACAATCATACAATACAATCAGAAGCTGAAGAGATCAAGAGAAGGTGGCGAGACTATACAGAAGATCTGTATAGGAAAGAAAATAATATTGAGGATAGTTATGACGGTGTGGTGAATGAATTAGAACCAGACATCCTGAGGAGTGAAGTTGAATGGGCCTTAAGAAGCATTGCTAACAACAAGGCAGCAGGAGATGACGGGATCCCAGCTGAACTGTTTAAAATCTTAAAAGATGATGCTGTCAAGGTGATGCATGCATTGCTAACAACAAGGCAGCAGGAGACGACGGGATCCCAGCTGAACTGTTTAAAATCTTAAAAAATGATGCTGTCAAGGTGATGCATGCCATATGCCAGCAAATATGGAAAACACAAGAATGGCCATCAGACTGGAAAAAATCAACTTATATCCCCATACCAAAAAAGGGAAATGCGAAAAACTGCTCAAACTTCCGTACAGTGGCCCTTATTTCTCATGCCAGTAAGGTAATGCTCAAGATCCTGCAAGGAAGACTCCAGCAATACATGGAGCGAGAGTTGCCAGATGTTCAAGCTGGGTTTAGAAAAGGCAGAGGAACCAGAGACCAAATTGCCAATATCCGCTGGATAATGGAGAAAGGCAGGGAGTTTCAGAAAAACATCTATTTCTGTTTCATTGACTATTCTAAAGCCTTTGACTGTGTGGATCATAATAAATTGTGGCAAGTTCTTGGTGGGATGGGCATACCCAAGCCACCTTGTCTCTCTCCTGAGGAATCTGTACAAGGACCAAGTAGCAACAGTCAGAACTGACCACGGAACAACAGACTGGTTCAAGAGTGGGAAAGGCGTACGGCAAGGCTGCATCCTCTCACCCAACCTTTTTAACTTGTATGCAGAACACATCATGCGATGTGCGGGGCTGGATGAATGCAAAGCTGGGGTGAAAATTGCTGGAAGAAACATTAACAACCTCAGACATGCAGATGACACCACTCTGATGGCCGAAAGCGAGGAGGAGCTGAGGAGCCTTCTAATCAAGGTGAAAGAAGAAAGCGCAAAAGCCGGGTTGCAGCTAAACGTCAAAAAAACCAAGATTATGGCAACAAGAATGATTGACAACTGGAAAATAGAGGGAGAAACCGTGGAGGCCGTGACAGACTTTGTATTTCTAGGTGCAAAGATTACTGCAGATGCAGACTGTAGCCAGGAAATCAGAAGACGCTTACTTCTTGGGAGGAGAGCAATGTCCAGTCTCGATAAAATAGTGAAGAGTAGAGACATCAGACTGGCAACAAAGATCCATTGCCTAGTCAAAGCCATGGTATTCCCTGTAGTCACCTACGGATGTGAGAGCTGGACCTTAGGGAAGGCTGAGCGAAGGAAGATCGATGCTTTTGAGCTGTGGTGTTGGAGAAAAGTGCTGAGAGTGCCTTGGACTGTGAGAAGATCCAACCAGTCCATCCTCCAGGAAATAAAGCCCGACTGCTCATTGGAGGGAAGGAGACTAGAGACAAAGTGGAAGTACTTTGGCCACATCATGAGGAGACAGCAAAGCCTAGAGAAGACAATTATGCTGGGGAAAGTGGATAAAAGGAAGAGGGGCCGACCAAGGGCAAGATGGATGGATGGCATCCTTGAAGTGACTGGACTGACCTTGAGGGAGCTGGGGGTGGTAACGGCCGACAGGGAGCTCTGGCGTAGGCTGGTTCATGAGGTCACGAAGAGTCGGAGACGACTGAACGAATGAACAACAAAAAAAAAGTGGTCAGTCGTCATCAAAGTCATTATTCGTCGTCATCCATCCATATCACAGGATCATGGCTCATCCGTTGAATGCCAGTCCCCAAAGCCAGGTTTTCACCAGTTTCCTGAACGTTAAGATCGAAGGGGCAGTTCTGATCTCCAGTGGAAGGGAGTTCCAGAGTCGAGGGGCCACCACCGAGAAGGCCCTGTCTCTCGTCCCCACCAGCCGCGCCTGTGAGGCCGGTGGGATCGAGAGCAGGGCCCCTCCAGATTTTCTTAGTAATCTTGATGGCTCATTGAGGATGTAGATAGTGACAAAAAAAGTGTTCAACCTCTACTAAAGCTGTTGGATTGCAACTTCCATGGTGTTCAGCATTGGATATATTTGTTTTCTATTATTTATTGTATCGTCGAAGGCTTTCATGGCCGGAATCACTGGGTTGTTGTAGGTTTTTTCGGGCTATATGGCCATGTTCTAGAGGCATTCTCTCCTGACGTTTCACCTGCATCTATGGCAAGCATCCTCAGAGGTAGTGAGGTCTGTTGGAACTAGGAAAAAGGGTTTATATATCTGTGGAATGACCAGGGTGGGACAAAGGACTCTTGTCTGCTGGAGCTAGGTGTGAATGTTTCAACTGACCACCTTGATTAGCATATATTTATTATTAGCTATTATTTATTTCTTGAATTTTATCTCGTCCTTTTCAACCCCTGAAGGGGGACTCAGGACAGCTTACAATGGGCCCCGTTACGAAGCCATTACATAACAATTACTAGGGCTGGGTGGTTTCGTTTCGTTAATTCGTAATTCGTTAATAATTCGTTATTTTTTTCAATTACAAAACGATAACGAACCATTCTGGAGCAATTTTTTAAAAACGAATTTTTAAACACGTTTTGTAAATGCTTCGTATTTCGTTATTGTATTCGTTTCGTTATTGTTCTGAGGTCGTTTCGTTATTATTTCCGCATGTCTGGGGCAAGTTTTTTTTTTAATTAGTGAAAAAAAATTATAATATCACACCAACAGTCAACAACAGAGGGAGAGGGAAGCTTCAGAAGTTTTTGGAGGTTTTTTAGCGTATTTCGCGGTCACGTCCGCCATTAACGAATCGATTCGTTATTGTTTCGGAAATCGATTCGTTAATGTTTTGTAATTTTTTTTCACATTTACGAAATTTCGTAAATATCGAACTTTTTAAAAGGAAAATTTTGTAATTATTTTAAATATCGAAACAAAAAAACCCCCCAAATACAAATCGATTTTAGAAACAATTTTTTCCGTTGTTACCCAGGCCTAACAATTACAGTAATTAAAACCACAATTAAACATAAAGGCATAATTAACAATACATAAGCCATCATTAAAACAATGAAACAGTCTCATCAGCCATATCAAAGTTCCAGTCACATCCCTTTAAAGTGCTGCTTGCATCTACTGCCCAAAAGCCTGGTCCCAAAACCATGGCTTTAATTAGGATTTCTGGACTGGAGATCAAGATATGGAAGGCTGCATGATTCCTGCCCTTTATGAAAATGTGTGGACTAATGAAAGATAAGGAGCTCCTGATGGCACAGTGGGTTAAACTGCTGAGCTGCTGAGCTTGTTGACCGAAAGATCACAGGTTCGAATCCGGGGAGCGGTGTGAGCTTCCACTGTCAGCCCCAGCTTCTGCCAACCTAGCAGTTTGAAAACATGCCAGTGTTGTTGCAGCTATGGTGTCGCTGCTTTAAAGTTGGGGTTGATTCCAAGCATCCAAACCCCCTTTCCGGAAGCTGCACCCCATTGCCCAAGGAGAACAATGAACAGAAGACAAACTCTCTTCTAATAAAGAAGTGTTTATATACAATAGTCACAAATAACAGTTTCAATCCTCAATCCTCCAGCAAACCTTTCTTTAGCTTCTTCAGCAATCTATTCCTCTTGCTCTCATTTCTTCATTACTCCAGCATTCTCTGCTCATTCTCTTCTCTGCTCTCTTCTCTCCCTTCTCTTCTCTACTCTCTACATTCTCAGTCTCTCCAATACACAGTGCTTAGTCCCAATTTGTAGCATCTAATCTATCACAGGTGGCTTAACAGTTGCTCTCCGTGCAATGCTTGGACATGGTCCTTAGAAATACTTACTCACTTTTTCACTTAAGAAATGACTCAATTGATATAAAACTCTGACAAGTGTGAGTAGATCAATAGGAACCACTCCAGCGGAAAGGTAACGGCAGTCATGCCGGCCACATGACCTTGAAGGTGTCTATAGACAATGCCGGCCTTTTGGCTTAGAAATGAAGATGAGCACCAACTCCCAGAGTCAGACATGACTGGACTTACTGTCAGGGGAAAACCTTTACCTTTTAATGAAAGGTAAAGGATCTCCAAAGAATATCTAGTGGATACTAGGCTTGGGCCCGAATCAGTCTGAACGAAAATGCTTTGTAAAATTTGGTGGTCCGTTTCATATAATCTCCGAAAACAGAACTGGGAGGAGGGAGCCAACAAGCCCAGCAAAACGGATTAAGAGAGCCAGATCGACTACTGGAGAGGATAGAGTTACGTCTGCAACATTCCTGTAGAACAGTGGTTCTTAACCTGTGGGTCCCCAGGTGTTTTGGCCTACAGCTCCCAGAAATCCCAGCCAGTTTACCAGCTGTTAGGATTTCTGGGAGTTGAAGGCCAAAAATATCTGGGGACCCCAGGTTGAGAACCACTGCTGTAAAAGATGGGATTATTGTGGCGTCTTTTTCTCTTTCCCCAACAGCAGCCGCATCCATCCATTTCTATTAGGAAAGTCTCCTAGCCTTGTCCTCCAGAGAGGGTCCTGCTGGGAACTCGCTTTCCCAGCAGCACTTACATGGGGAGAGCATTGAAAAGTCTCTGAGTTCCTCTCGGAGCATGATGGGAGTTGAAGTTTCTCTCTTTGTGTGTTTCTCAGCCAATAAAAAGCCTTGTGGTGTCCATGCTCTGATTGGTTGAGAATGCACACAAGAAGCGACTACAATTCCCAGGACCCTCATTCTTTTTGGTTTGTCTTATTTTTTAAAAAAAGTTATTGTTAAAACTTAAAATAATTCTAAAAAAATCAGTAGATTGGTGAATTGTTTTGAAACATGGCAGGCCTGCAGTTCTAAATGGGTTCTAAATGGGTCTATCATGCAGATAGACCCTAAAATTACTAAGGATCAAACCTTTAAGATTTCCCATTGTAGCCAATGGGCCAAATATTTGCTGATTGAAAATTGCAAAAAAAAACCCTGGTTTGAGTAACTTCCCGGTTACAGAATTAGGGGTCAGCCGACAATGGACCCCAAAATGGCCTGCCTTTTGGCCGAATTGCACAGCCCTAGTGGATACTTCCAGCCTCTATCCAGAGTCTCAGACCTGTGATAAATAAACATTTGTGAATATTTTAAATATTCTAATGCAGATTTGATTGAAGTGACTCCTTGACACTACTTTACTTTACTTTACTTTATTTGTATACCGCTCTTCTCAGCCAATTAGGCGACTCAGAGCAGTTAACAATAAGAAGCAGCAAAAATTCAATGCAACACCATACAACCATTTAAAAGACAATTAAACACACTAATACACTAAGCAAATAACATCAATAACCATCAATAAACATCAATAACCAGTTCACTAGCGTCTCATAACTAAAATCATAATCCAAATTCGTCATCCGTTGTTCTGATTCCTATAATTCATTGTAATTCATTGCATTGCTTATTCAAACGCCTGTTCGAATAACCAGGTTTTAACTTTCTTCCAAAATGCCATTAATGAGGGGGCTGATCTGATGTCTGTGGGTAGGGCGTTCCACAGCCGAGGGGCCACCACCGAGAAGGCACTAGGAGATTTTCCTTGAATTGCAGCAATTCTTGAATCTAATTGTTGCTCCAGGTTACTCAAGGAATGTTAAATATAACAACAGAATGGCATCAAGGAATGATTCACTTTAATCAGATTAATTATTCCTCTCCCTATTACTGAGAACCAATATGCTGTATAAGAAAGGTTGGCAACCTCTAGCCAACTGGTTGTTGCTGTACTACAACTATCAGGATTTCTTTCCACTGGGAATGCTGTTGTTTTTTTTTAATAATTAAAAATTAAAAATTGAATCCAGTCCAAAGAAGAGGCAAAGCAAATAAATTCAATAAGATTTACAAAACTAATACTCATATTTCTCATATGATATCTTACCACTAGACCATGCCTTCTTAAACATTGGTGGCCAAGCCATCATGAATCCGTAAACAACGTGTTATAGATTATACTTCATGTCTCCTTTTTTCCCCTCTTTTAAGATTTATTTATTTATTTAAGTATTTATTATATGTAAGACATTTACATATTGCCTTTGAGCACCTCCTCCATAAGTGCCCTCAAGGTGGTTTATAACAATAACACAAAATACAAGAAAAAAATGAAACCGTAGAAACAAACAAAGGATGGCACAATTAACAGACAAACAAAACCCACTGAAAATCTGGCAGGATTTATATTGTCTTCACTGCCCACATATGACGAAAAAAAACATTGAAAAGTATCTGGAGAGGCCCTGCTCTTCCTTTTCCCTTCCATTTTCCCAATCATCATTGTCTTCTCCAAGCTTTCGCTCAGCCTTCCTTTTGATCCAGCTCTCACATCCGTAGGTGACAGGCATGTAGCCAGGGGGGAAAGGGGGGCTTGAGGGGCTTCACTCCCCCCCCCAAAATTCTCATGGTGGTTCGCGAAAAGGCCTTGTTGTTGTTGTTCATTCGTTCAGTCGACTCCGACTCTTCGTGACCTCATGGACCAGCCCACGCCAGAGCTCCCTGTCGGCCGTTACCACCCCCAGCTCCCTCAAGGTCAGTCCAGTCACTTCAAGGATGCCATCCATCCATCTTGCCCTTGGTCGGCCCCTCTTCCTTTTGCCTTCCACTTTCCCCAGCATAATTGTCCTCTCTAGGCTTTCCTGTCTCCTCATGATGTGGCCAAAGTACTTCAACTTTGTCTCTAGTATCTTTCCCTCCAGTGAGCAGTCGGGCTTTATTTCCTGGAGGATGGACTGGTTGGATCTTCTCGCAGTCCAAGGCACTCTCAGCACTTTCCTCCAACACCACAGCTCAAAAGCATCGATCTTCCTTCGCTCAGCCTTCCCTAAGGTCCAGCTCTCACATCCGTAGGTGACTACAGGGAAGACCATGGCTTTGACTAGGCGGATCTTTGTTGCCAGTCTGATGTCTCTACTCTTCACTATTTTATCGAGACTGGACATTGCTCTCCTCCCAAGAAGTAAGCGTCTTCTGATTTCCTGGCTACAGTCTGCATCTGCAGTAATCTTTGCCCCTAGAAATACAAAGTCTGTCATGGCCTCCACGGTTTCTCCTTCTATTTTCCAGTTGTCAATCATTCTTGTTGCCATAATCTTGGTTTTTTTGACGTTTAGCTGCAACCCGGCTTTTGCGCTTTCTTCTTTCACCTTGATTAGAAGGCTCCTCAGCTCCTCCTCGCTTTCGGCCCTCAGGGTGGTGTCATCTGCATATCTGAGGTTGTTAATGTTTCTTCCAGCAATTTTCACCCCAGCCTTGCATTCAAGCCCCGCACATCGCATGATGTGTTCTGCATACAAGTTAAATAGGTTGGGTGAGAGTATGCAGCCTTGCCGTACGCCTTTCCCAATCTTGAACCAGTCTGTTGTTCCATGGTCAGTTCTGACTGTTGCTACTTGGTCCTTGTACAGCTTCCTCAGGAGAGAGACAAGGTGGCTTGGGATGCCCATCCCACTAAGAACTTGCCACAATTTATTATGATCCACACAGTCAAAGGCTTTAGAATAGTCAATGAAGCAGAAGTAGATGTTTTTCTGAAACTCCCTGCCTTTCTCCATTATCCAGCGGATATTGGCAATCTGGTCTCTCGTTCCTCTGCCTTTTCTAAACCCAGCTTGAACATCTGGCAACTCTCGCTCCATGTCTTGCTGGAGTCTTCCTTGCAGGATCTTGAGCATTACCTTACTGGCATGAGAAATAAGGGCCACTGTACGGAAGTTTGAGCAGTCTTTCGCATTTCCCTTTTTTGGTATGGGGATATAAGTTGATTTTTTCCAGTCTGATGGCCATTCTTGTGTTTTCCATATTTGCTGGCAAATGGCATGCATCACCTTGACAGCATTGTCTTTTAAGATTTTAAACAGTTCAGCTGGGATCCCGTCGTCTCCTGCTGCCTTGTTGTTAGCAATGCTTCTTAAGGCCCATTCAACCTCACTCCTCAGGATGTCTGGTTCTAATTCATTCACCACACCGTCAAAACTATCCTCAATATTATTATCCTTCCTATACAGATCTTCTGTATAGTCTCGCCACCTTCTCTTGATCTCTTCAGCTTCTGTTAGGTCCCTGCCATCTTTGTTTCTTATCATACAATTTTTGCCTGAAATTTACCTCCAATGTTTCTAATTTTCTGGAAGAGGTCTCTTGTCCTTCCTATTCTGTTGTCTTCTTCCACTTCCATGCATTGCTTATTTAAATAGTTTCCTTATCTCTTCTGGCTAACCTCTGGAATTGCGCATTTAACTGGGCATATCTCCCCTTATCCCTGTTTCCTTTTGCTTTCCTCCTTTCTTGGGCTACTTCCAGTGTCTCAGCAGACAACCATTTTGCCTTCTTGGTTTTCTTTTTCTTTCGGACGTACTTTGTTGCCGCCTCCTGAACAATGTCTCGGACTTCTGTCCATAGTTCTTCTGGGACTCTGTTTACTAAATCTAGTCCTTCAAATCTGTTCTTCACTTCCACTGTATATTCGCTAGGAATGTTAGTGAGATCATATCTAACTGGTCTGTATTTTCCCTGATCTCTTTAGTTTTATTCTAAATTGGGCAATAAGAAGTTCGTGATCTGAGCTACAGTCAGCCCCAGGTCTTGTTTTCACCGACTGGATGGATGTCCGCCTCCTTTGGCTGCAAAGGATGTAGTCAATCTGATTTCGGTGTTGACCGTCTGGTGAGGTCCATGTATAAAGCCGTCTTTTAGGTTGTTGGAAGAGAGTATTCGTTATACACAGCGAGTTTTCCTGGCAAAATTCTATCAGCCTGCGTCCCGCTTCATTTTGTTCTCCCAGACCATGCTTGCCTGTGATCCCTGTTGTCATTTGACTTCCCACCTTGGCATTCCAGTCTCCTGTAATGAAAATAATGTCTCTTTTTGGTGTATTATCCAGTATGTCCTGCAGATCCTCATAGAACTGATCTACTTCTGCTTCTTCAGCAGCTGTGGTTGGGGCGTATATTTGGATCACTGTAATGTTGAAAGGCTTTCCTTGCACTCGAATTGAGATCATTCTGTCATTTTTTGGGTTGTATCCAAGCACCGCTTTAGCGAATTTCTTATTAATTATGAAGGCTACTCCATTTCTTCGATGTTCCTCTTGTCCGCAGTAGTAGATCTGGTGGCCATCTGATGTGAAGTGGCCCATTCCAGTTCATTTCAGTTCGCTGACCCCCAGAATGTCTATCTTTAGTCTTGACATCTCACCAATAACAACATCCAATTTGCCCTGGCTCATAGATCTTACATTCCAGGTTCCTATGGTGTGTTGATCTTTAGAGCATCGGATTCGTCGTTCACCTCCAGTACCGTCGGCCGCTAGCCTTCCTTTCGGCTTTGAGCTAGCTGCGTCATCACATCTGGGGCTAGTTGAACTTATCCCCTGCTCCTCCCCAGTAGCATTTTGGCCATCTTCCGACCTGGGAGTCCCATCTTCCCAATGGCATACCGACATATCTCTGGTTGTACTGGTCCATTTAGTTTTCTTGGCAAGGATACTGGAGTGGTTTGCCATTGCCTTCCCCAGGGATCACGCTTGGTCTGACCTCTCTGCCACAACCGTCCCGTCTTGGGTGGCCCTTCACGGTTTCGCTCATGACATCATTGAGGTGCTCAAGCTCCAGCGCCCCGACAAGGCAGTGATCCTTTGCTGGAGGAAAAGGCCTTACTGGTGCATTATTTAAACTGTTATGTTTATTCATATCATGATCTGATCACCATACTCAATATATCCCATATGCATGGGGGTATTTGGGTAATGATACAAAAGGTTTGCTAGGCTAGACCCTCTTTCACTCAGACTCAGCCCCCCCCCCGAAACTCAGCCCCCCCGAAACCCCCCTGAAAAAAATTCAGCCCCCCCCCCCGAAACGAAATCCTGGCTACGGGCCTGGTAGGTGACTATGGGGAATACCATTGCTTTTACTATGCGGATCTTCGTTGCCAGTGTGATGTCTCTACTCTTCACTATTTTATCGAGATTGGTCAAGAAGTAAGTGTCTTCTGATTTCCATTTAAGAAAGGCAAAATCTGTCTTGAAAAGAGATCACTTTGAATAAAGTTCAGAAAAAAAGACAGAAGCCATAGAACAGTTGTGGATCCTTAATACATCCATTCCTTTTCTCTTTTTTGACGGGCAAAGATAAAGCAATTCAGAACACAAACATTTTGTACAAATTTCCAATGAAGAGAAATTCTCATTCTGAAATATAAAAGACATATTTTGTTCCTCTATTAAGTAGCACATGAGAGGAAAGCCTGTTGAAATCAATGGGACTTACTTCACAGCAAATATGTAAAGAGCTGTTCTGCCACTCGTTCTTTAATTTCATTGTCTATATTTAGAGCAAAGCACTATTTTCATGACATCTTATACAATGAAAAGAATCAAACTATCTTGCCTTCTGTTTTGCATTTGATAATCCTATTTATATGGCACAAGAACAGATTTTTCAATCAATCACTGATTGTAATTCTTCTGAAAATCCCAACGTAATTCCCCACCCCACTTGAAAAGTCAATATTAACAGATGTTGTTGGATTATGTCTGAACGCCTTCCAAAAACATGCTTGTGTCAAATGTTTCCATCTATGATTTCATAAAGTTTCAGATGCATCGAATCAATATCAGCAGCTGTTCTCGACTCTCTTCCTTATTTAATTTCCCCCCCTTCTTAAGGCATTACAGAAATGCTTCCTCCAGCATAATTCTGAAAGAAAATTAAAATCACTAAGTGTATGACAGCTATCACTGTTGCCACAGTGCACACGCCTGTCAACTTCTTGCGCTATACATTGTCTTCATCTAATATCATTGGAGACCAATAATTAAGCAGAAAAGAGAGTTTTAATTAGTTCATGATGAATGCTTGTCTCAATCAATGTAGTACAAGCCATATGTGCAAGAGATGTCTATATTAGTGCTGGATTAGCATTTCAGGATATGCAGTGACAACATCAATGAGACAAGTGGATATTGTCAAGTTAATGAGAGGGAAACACAAAGTAAAGGAGAGAAGGAACTCGGTTTCGCCGGGAGGAAATCTATGCCCTTTAGATTGTGCCCTTTCGTTACATTTCCCAGGGCAGTTTGCAAGAAGAATTAGGAGCCAGAAATCATAAAAATAGTATAAAACTGCCATTAAACTGTACTTAACAAAGGACTGGAAAAAAGCAAAAGGGTCCTTGGAGTCAAAGGGACAGCATTCAACTAGTTGGATACCAAAATAAAGGATATTTTCTTGGTAGCACCCATTTCTTCTGAAATAAGGATTTATTTGCAACATTTCTACCCTGCCTTTCTCACCCTGAAGGGGATTCAAGGTGGCTTTACACAAAGGCAACAATTTGATGTCTTAAAACACAATGTACACTTAAATCTAATGTAATGTTAGTTTGTGGGATTAAAATAACTCAAAAATTGATTTTGTCATTTTGGAGTTGTAGTTGCTGGGATTGATAGTTCACCTGCAATCAAAGAGCATTCTGAACTCCACCAATGATGGAATTGAACCAAACGTGGCACACAGGACTCCCATGACCAACAGAAAACACTAGAAGGGTTTGGTGGGCATTGACCTTGAGTTTGGGAGTTGTAGTTCACCTACATCCACAGAGCACTGTGAACACAAACAATTATGGATCTGGACTAAACTTGGCACTAATACTCATTATGCCCTAATGGTGGAGTTTGGGGAAAACAGACCTTGACATTTGGGAGTTGTGGTTGCTGGGATTTATAACTGACCTACAATCAAACAGCATTCTGAACTCCACCAGCAATGGAATTGAACCAAGCTTGGCACACAGAACTCTCAAGACCAAGAGAAAACACTGGAAGGGTTTGGTGGATGTTGACCTTGAGTTTTGGAGTTGTAGCTCGCCTACATTCAGAGAGCACTGTAGACTCAAACAAAGATGGATCTGGACCAAACTTGGCACAAATATTCCATATGCCCAAATATGAACACAGATAAAGTTTTGGGGAAATAGACCTTGACATTTGGGAGTTGTAGTTACCAGGATTAATAGTTCACCTACAACCAAAAAGCATTCTGAACCCCACCAACAACAGAATTGGGGCAAACCTCCCACACAGAACCCCGATAACCAACAGAAACTACTTAGAAACCTAATCAAATCCCTCTGACAAAGAGCCATCCAGCCATAGATATAGATATATAAATAGATAGATAGATAGAGATAGATATTATTCACACACACACAAACACAGATATAATATCATAGATTTGAAAAGGACCCCTAAAGAAGGACAATGATATGTTGCATGTTCCAGAGTAGGCAAACCAGACAATCTCCACATCAACACTGACAAAGAAACAGCAAGAAATACTGTTTACCCACAAGCATCAAGACATTACATATATTAGAAACCAACACTTTCTCATTACTTTATTTCCCAGATCACCAGACTAGGATGGCTAGTAAATATTAAAATAGAATTAAAAAGTACAGTAGAGTCTTGCTTATCAGGCCAGCAAAATGTTGGATAATAAGGAGGAATTAAAAAAAAGCCTATTAAATGTTAAATTAGATAAAGGTTCAAGGTAAAGGTTTTCCTCTGACATTAAGTCCGGTCTTGTCCGTAGACTCCTCCAAGGTCATGTGGCCAGCATGACTGCATGGGATGTTGTTACCTTCCTGCCGGAGTGGTACCTATTGATCTACGCACATTTGCATGCTTTCAAACTGCTACGTTGGCAGAAGCTGGGGCTGACAGCAGGAGCTCACGTCGCTCTCCGGATTCAAACCTGTGACCCTTTGGTCAGCAAGTTTAGCACCCACTGCTCCACCAAGGGCTCCAAATGTCAAATTGCATTATGATTTTACAAATTAAACACGAAAACATCATGTTTTACAACAAGTTGACAGCAAAGACAATTCATTACACAGTAACATTATGTACTAATCACTGCATTTACTAATTTAGCACCAAAACATCGCAATATATTGAGACAGATGTGGACCCGGGCGGGAGGCAGACTGTGTTGGATAATACAGAATGTTGGATAATCGAAGGTTGGATAAGTGAGACTCTACTCTACATTAAAAACAATTAATTTTTTAAAAAAACAATACATTCAAAGTATTGTCGAAGGCTTTCATGGCTGGAATCACTGGAATATAAAATGCTTCAATTAAGAGCTTTGCTTTCCTGGAATGACCACCGGAAAAGTAAGATAAAGGTAAAGCAAGGCAAAGACTTCACAACTTCTGAGGATGCCTGCCAGAGATGCAGGTGAAATGTCAGGAGAAAATGCTTCTAGAACATGGCCATACAGCCCAAAAAACCTACTAGAACCCAATAATACAGAGTTAACATGTAATCCACGAGCATAGAATCATATAATCAAAGAGTTGGAAGAGACCTCATGGGCCATCCAGTCCAGCCCCCTGCCAAGAAGCAGGAATTGCATTCAAATCACCCCTGACAGATGGCCATCCAGCCTCTGTTTAAAAGCTTCCAAAGAAGGAGCCTCCACCACACTCCTGGGCAGAGAGTTCCACTGCTGAATGGCTCTCACAGTCAGGAAGTTCTTCCTCATGTTCAGATGGAATCTCCTTTCTTGTAGTTTGAAGCCATTGTTCCCTTGCGTCCTAGTCTCCAAGGAAGCAGAAAACAAGCTTGCTCCCTCCTCCCTGTGGCTTCCTCTCACATATTTATACATGGCTATCATGTCTCCTCTCAGCCTTCTCTTCTTCAGGCTAAACATGCCCAGCTCCTTAAGTCGCTCCTCATAGGGCTTGTTCTCCAGACCCTTGATCATTTTAGTCGCCCTCCTCTGGACACATTCCAGCTTGTCAATATCTCTCTTCAATTGTGGTGCCCAAGCATAATCCGGGCCGTTCCAATGGTCATTGCACATTGTTCCAAGTCTATCCATTGCACAAGTTATCTAAAGGCTTGACCACAAAGCCACATTTTCACTCTCTTGTAGAAGGCCAGGAGGGAGGGGGTTGATCTTATATGCCTGGGGAAGGAATCCCACAGCTGAGGGGCCAACACTGAGAGGGGTTTGTCTTTCATGTTCACCAATTGCGCCTGCGAGGGAGGCGATTGGTGGACAGATGATCTTAAGCTCCGACATGGTTCATAGGGAGAGATCCATTTGGACAGATAACCTGAACCGGCACCATTTAGTACTTTATAGGCTAAAGCCAGCACTTTGAATTGCACTCGGTAGCAGATTGGCAGCCAGTGGAGCAGAGATATATTAATGCAAGATGCAGTTTGCAAGTATGTATAAGTGAATGAATCTATGTCTATGCTTTGCAAGATTTCATCAGTTTTTTGAATTTGTAAAAATCCTTCCATATTTTCTTTTCACCCAAATCTGCAATGTTTCCATATCATCGAACTACGTGTGCTTTTAAATATGTAACCCAATACGCATTTTCTTTCAAGCTAATATTTAAAGATCTATTTTGAGAGCATGGTCACAGCATTTGGGGAAGTGTGAAATCTGGTAAATAGCAAAGATCCCAGCTGCACATTTCTTTCTGAGGTTCAGACAGGGTTAATTAATTCAATTCATATGTGCATTTTCAAGATTTCCAGCATGCTGAGGTGCCGCTCTCCTTGGGATTGAACCCTTTATTTTTGCATGGGGATCTGAGAAAATTCAAGCTGTTAATTAAAACTTTTCTGGTAGCGCGGAACTACAGCTAGGTTTCAGCTGGTTTGATACAAGAACAAAATACACACCAGAGAAGTCAGCCATAGCAGATGAACCAACCTGAACACAGCATATTATTTGAGAACACAGAAATGCTGGACCACTCTCACAACCACCATGTCAGGCTACACAGAGATGCCATTGAAATCCATAAGCATGTGGACAATTTCAGCAGAAAGGAAGAAACCATGAAAATGAACAAAATCTGGTTACCAGTACTAAAAAAAACTCTAAAAAATTAGGCCTCAGTGTTAGTTTGCCTCAGTGTGAGAGAGGTGTCTGTCAGAGAGAGGCCTCAGTGTGAGAAAGGCCTCAGTATGAGAAGGCCTGGTGTGAGAAGCTTTGGAGAGAGGAAACCCCAGGTTGAAGGATAAATAAAAAACAAAACTCAAACACAGGGGAACTCCAGACAAGAAACAATCAGGAACAGCTAATCACATTTCAACAAAGGAATTTCCCAGGCAGTAACAAGGCACACCTAAAAACTGTCAGAATATAAAATGCTAATCAAGATAGCCGATTGAAACATTCATACCTAGCTCCAACATACAAGAGCTCTTTCTCCCACCCTGGACATTCCACAGATATATAAACCCCATTTTCCTAGTTTCCAATAGACCTCACAACCTCTGAGGATGCCTGTCATAGATGCAGGTGAAACGTCAGGAGAGAATGCTTCTGGAACATGGCCATATATATATATATATATATATATATATATATATATATATATAGTATGATAATGTTTTTAACAGTATTTTATGATTGTTTTATTTATTATAATTGTCGAGGCATCAAATTGTTGCTAATTGTGAACCACCCCGAGTTGCCTCTGGGCTGAGAGGGGCGGTATATATATAGGTAAAGGTTCCCCTGACATTAAATCTGCTATGTCTGACTCTGGGGTGTGCTCATCTCCATTTCTAAGCTGAAGAGCACGTTGTCCTTAGACACCTCCAAGGTCATGTGGCCAGCATGACTGCATGGAGGTTGGCAGAAGCTGGGGCTGACAGCAGAAGCTCACGCCGCTCACTGGAATTGAACCTGTGACCTTTTGGTCAACAAGCTCAGCAGCTCAGCGCTTTAACCCACTGCGCTACCGCCCCCCCCCATATATATATATATATATATATATATATATATATATATATATATATGTGTGTGTGTGTGTGTGTGTGTGTGTGTGTGTGTGTGGTAATAAATAAATAAATAAATAAATATGCAAAACAATGGCTTGTATATAAAACATTATATTCAAAACTGGAGATTAGATTTAGTATCAAGAACACATCCATTGCTCGTGCTGCCATAAGTGGCCCTTAGACGTTTTCATTTTTGAAGATTTTTTAGGTTTGTGCAAAAATTCAGAACTTATTGATTTTTCTTACAACTATACATTAAAGCTGTTTGCAACGTGCGAGTTTAAAGTTCAGACAAATAGCTGTGCTCCGAAGAATATAAAAGTTTTCAAATGCTTCCACCGTGAAATCCTACAACGGGGATAGAAGAGTAATGCAAGGGAAATGCTTTAAAGTGCCAGGTTGATGACTAGTAATTATGGAGCACATATAGGTTAAGATATGAAATCCAGAGTCTTTATAGTGCTAAATGATTAGATCTGTTAGCAGAATGGATTTCTGTTCCGCAGTGTGTTCCCCACCCTGTATATCTTAATCTGCCTGTAAGCATATGTGTAAAATAAGCCTCGTCCTTCAGCGTAACAATCTGATAAACAGCAGTGATTTTCATTTGGTATTAGTGGGGAATTCAGGAATTGCTTGAGACCACTGCAGTACGATAAGGCACACAGATGGCCCAACGGTGATATGGATGCATGCCTCATTCAAGCAGGCTTTCCCAAATGGGCATCATTTCAGAATGAAGAACTAGCAAGAAGTGGGGCAGGACGGTTCAGAGAAGACTAAAAGGGATGTCCAGCTAGGTTCAGTGAGGCTATAGTTTTGATACAATTCATGCAGACATCGAGATTTCACATCACATTATTTATTTATTTACTTACAGTATTTACATTCCACCCTTCTCACCCCGCAGGGGACTCAGGGCGAATTACAATGTACATATACATGGCAAACATTCAATGCCATAGACACACAACATATATAAACAGACATCCAGAGGCTATTTAACATTCCAGCTTCATGAGGGTATTTCAACCACTGGGGGAGCTGTCACTTCACCGTCCACTTGTGACACCGATGGAGAGCATCCTCATTCTTTTGCATGCTGCTGGAGATTTTTGTGGCATCGTAAAATGATCGAGATTTCACATCACATTATTTATTTATTTACATTATTTATATTCCACCCTTCTCACCCTGCAGGGGACTCAGGGCGGATTACAATGTACATATACATGGCAAACATTCAGTGCCATAGACACACAACATATATAGTCAGACACACAGAGGCTATTTAACATTCCAGCTTCATGAGGGTATTTCAACCACTGGGGGAACTGTCACTTCACCATCCACTTGTGACACCGATGGAGAGCATCCTCATTCTTTTGCATGCTGCTGGAGATTTGTATGGCATCATAAAATGATCGAGATTTCACATCACATTATTTATTTATTTACAGTATTTATATTCCGCCCTTCTCACCCCACAGGGGACTCAGGGCGAATTACAATGTACATATACATGGCAAACATTCAATGCCATAGACACACAACATATATAGTCAGACACACAGAGGCTATTTAACTTCCAGCTTCATTAGGGTATGCTTTAAATTCTTACCACTAGGGGAGCTGTTGCTTCACCATCCACTTGTGACACCAAAGGAGTACTTCCTCATTCTTTTGCATGCTGCTGGAGATGTTTTATGGCATCATAAATTAGATAAATTAGCCTCCTCGCATAAAGCGGTACCCCGTGTTTGGCGGGGACGTGAGACAGGGCCTTCTTAGTGATTGCCCCTCGGCTATGGAACTGCATTCCTAATGAGATCAGGTCAGCCCCTCCCTTTTGTCCTTTAGAAGGATGTTAAAAACGTGGCTGTGGGACCGAGCCTTTGGGGTTGTGCAACGAGGCAGCGACAGGAACTCTTATTATGCCAACCAAATTCAATACGGTTGTTGAGACAGTTTTAACTAGAGCATTTTAACGTCAAGATAAGTGATTTTAATGCTTTTGTATGTGTGTGGTCTAGTATGTTTCGGCATTGAATGTTTGCCGTTTATATGTTGTGCTCCACCCTGAGTCCCCTTCGGGTATTTGTTTATTTATCGTGTCAGGAGCAACCAGACAGTTGTATTACATTTTTGACAGAACAAACAAACAAACATACAAAAGACACAGATTTGGCAAGCTTGGTAGTTGATTAAATGTCCTTTGACCAGTATCTGGCCACTTGGAGTGCCTCTGGCGTTGCCGCAAGAAGATCCTCCATTGTGCATCATGTGGCAGGGCTCAGGTTGCATTGCAGCAGGTGGTCAGTGGTTTGCTCCTCTCCGCACTCGCATGTCGTGGATTCCACTTTGTAGCCCCATTTCTTAAGATTGGCTCTGCATCGCATGGTGCCCTTCGGGGTGAGAAGAGCAGAATATAAATGCTTTAAATAAATAAATAAATAAAATTAATAAATAATACATAATAAATTTCCTACTTGACAGATACAACTGTCTTTCGGGCTGCAAAGGTCAACAGCAAGCTAGACAAATGGTTGGGAGCTTACTCCGGTGTGGGCTGGTTTCGAACTCAGCACCTTTTGGTCATGTAGTGATTTTAATACAGCTGACTCCCAGCCAGCTGTGCCATGATCCCAGTCCTGTTTAAACATTATTTAAACATCCATATCCCAGTGATATCCACATTCACCTTTTCCCTCCTCTACTTAGCAGTCGTGCTCTTTTCCAAGAACTTCCAAAACCAGGAGGCAACATGGCTACAGAAATTATCATTTTGTCTGCAGTAGGCTGGCATATGTATTATCTAGAAATCATCCACAGTCTTTTCTCCCTAGCATTTAAGATTTGCATTTAATGTTCATCAAAGTCATGGAGAATATTTGTTAATCTCTAAATCAAAATACTGTTCTGTGTCTCTTGAAAAAAACCAAAACCTTTTCTGCTCGTAAAGCGTGGAAATGATATATTACCAAAAAGTTATTTTTTAAGGAAAATAATTAAAAAGTGGCAAAACTTTTTTCTTAAAAAAAACCCCCCATTTCAGTCTTTACCAAATGAAACGAAGATAGAAAATGACCGAGCTTGCCAGAACTTATCATACTGTGTCTCCAAACGTGAAAACAGGTTTCTCTATAAAGAAAAGCAAATGTTGTGTTTTGTCACAGATAATATTTTGAAAGTTGGTTGCAAGTATCTTTGTGATTCGGAAAATGCATTCTGCAAACTGATTACATACTTCAAATATATATACACACACACACACACACACACATACACACACACACACACACATGCACGCACACGCCTTCCGAGACCTCCTTAAAACTAATTAATCAGCTTTGCAAAATGCAGAGCTTTCTTTCAAGTAGAGCTCACAATCCCGCCACCTTGGGGAATAATTTTCTTGTTTTCCTAGCATTTTCCCAATCTAATTATTGTACCTCTAAACAGGACATTTGTTAATACACAGCTTGATTAATTAGATATGTTATTTCTCTATCAGGTGAAAAATCACCAAAGGATTTTGATAGTAAGCTTATAAAAAAAATCAGCAATGGCTGCGGAAGGCAAAAAAAGCAATTAATTCCCAATTAAAAATCCATTTGACATATTTGAGAGATTAATACACAAATTGGATTTGTAACTAACAGAAATAATTAAATTTTCCTTTAAAAAAGGGGGAAAACAAGAAAAAAATGAATAAATGATTCTGTTTGATAGGGTTTTGTTTTTTTTTTGCAGTGTGAAAACATGATTTGGGAAAGCCAAGCAGCCAGAAAGATGCTAAGACCTTTCCAACTGCTACACGTATTGGATGACGATATTCAGAGGTAGTACAAGACATTTTGCCTCCAGAGGTGAAGAATAAGTTGCCACTATCATGCATGTAGTTCATGATTAAGGATATAGTAGTATACCAACCACACCTACCCAAAGTACCAAGGCAGAGACATCTCCAGCTCATCCCCTGTTTGGGTATCAGCCAGCACGTCAACGACTTAAATCAAGACATAGTTTTCTAAGATCTACAGAGACACTCGCTGGAACACCTCAGCAAGCGAGAGTCCAAAAGTGGCAGGCTCAAACCCAGAACCTCAATCGATGGCTGATACCAAATGAGAGACTCCCTCCTGGGCACACAGAAGATGGGCGACTTGGAAGGCACTGAACAGACTGCACTCTGGCACACGAGATGCAGAGCCAATCTTAAGAAATGGGGCCACAAAGTGGAATCCACGACATGCGAGTGTGGAGAAGAGCAAACCACTGACCACCTGCTGCAATGCAACCTGAGCCCTGCCACATGCACAATGGAGGACCTTCTTGCAGCAACACCAGAGGCACTCCAAGTGGCCAGATACTGGTCAAAGGACATTTAATCAACTACCAAATTCACAAGTTTTGTATTTTATCTGTTTGTTTGCTTTGTTCTGTTAGAAATGTAATATAATGGACTGGTTGCTCTGACATGACAAATAAATAAACCTACCCAAAGTAGCTGTTTCACTCTTTGTAGTTGTAGAATCAGTCCTACAAATACTCTAGCATGACTGCAGGCTATTTGAATGGAACACACCATAATTCCATAAGAGGCACTTGCATTCTTTTTAAAATCAGTCATAACAATTAGGTTTGTGCATTCGGGTTAAACCTTGACCTGTTATATGTCCCGGTTTTTGAAGTGGCACCTAATCTGGTTTTGGGAGCCTATCTGGGAATTTTTAATATTGTTTATATTTAATTCAATTTTAATATTTGTGTATTTGTATATTTTAAATTGTATGCTGATTTGTTTTTTCTGTATCAGGAGCAACTTGAGAAACTGCAATTCGCTTCTGGTGTGAGAGAATTGGCCATCTCCAAGGACATTGCCCAGGGGATACCCAGGGGATGCCCTGTGGGAGGCTTCTTTCATGTCCCTGTGTGAGAAGCTGAAGCTGACAGATGGGAGCTCACCCGGCTCCCCGGATTCGACCTGCCGACCTTTCAGTCAGCAGTCTGCTGGCACAAGGGGCTCCTCATTGTATGATGATGCTTTTATGTTAAGGTGCTTTTAGTCTCCTGCAGGAGAGATAAAGTGGGATATAAATAAATATGAGGTAAAAAGGTAAAGGTTGTCCCCTGACATTAAGTCCAGTCATGCCCAACTCTGGGGGTTGGTGCTCATCTCCATTTCTAAGTCAAAGAGCCGGCGTTGTCCGTAGACACCTCCAATGTCATGTGGCCAGCATGAGTTCATGGAAAGCAGTTAGGATGTGCAAAAATGAAGCTTACCATCGGTGTTTTGATGATGAGAAAATTCTTCTTTAAGGAATATATTATCATCAATAAATATGATGATAATAATATATTCCTTATAGAAGAATTATGTCATCACCAAAAAAATTGATGGTTAGCTTCATTTTTGCACATCCTAATAAGTTTTACAAAGTTGGGAAAAAACCTTTTTGGACTACAGCTTTTCTCTGTGCTGGATTCTCAAAACAGCCATTGCTTCCTTTCATCCCCCCCCCCCCCCCCCCCCCCCCCCCCCCCCATATCTCCTCCTTTCCTATGTATGCAGCTTCAAATTGGCCTTGATTTTTTTCCCTTTGATGGCACGTTTGGTAGTAACTCATTTTATAAAACTGTATTTAAGTCCAAGGGAGGGAAAAGAAGATTTCTGCATTAGCGCACCAATTTTGTCCCTAAATAATTACAGACCCCTTGCTGGTGCATTTTGTCATAAAGTACTTTGAAAATCACTCCCGTAAGATCCGGAGCTTCTGGAGGGATGAGCAAAGCCAGCACTAAACTATTGGGTGCTGTTCTTTAAAGTCAGAAGAAACTTTCATCGCATTTAAAGGGCTGTCTGGAGAACCATATGGATGAGCGCTCTCCCAATCTGTCACATACCTGATCAGCCAATTTCGCTATGTCTTCTGTAGCTAGTTTGAAATAAAAGAACCATTGTGACAGCTCACGACAACTGTATCTGTTGCTTGTTCAGAAACAACTAATGTTGTCATATATGTATCTGAACACCTCTTCCTAATCTTCATTCAACAAACATTGTGGGAAGTAACTCTTCCTGCAGTTGAAGGATTGTTGTGGAATCCTTAAAATCAGTTTGTGTAATATGGATAAACTTCCTCCGTTGTATATATCAAAAAAACCCACAGATGTGCCATGGATATTGAAGTTTGTCTTCATTGTGGAACATGGTTAACTTCGATGATTTCCATTCAAAATGATGAGAGCGTGCAGACAACTGATGGGAAATTACAGATATTTCTAGTCAAGATCTGAAGGAAAATAACAACTATCCATTGCGCTCTCCAGTTTAGAAATTTTTGGAGGAGTTAGAAAACTATTGGCTTTACCTTGGGAAGTCTGATTCTTGGGAAACTATTGGCCGTACCTTGGGAAGTCTGACTTGGCCACGGTGGTCCACGCTCTGGTTACATCCCGTATAGACTACGGCAATGCTCTCTACGTGGGGTTGCCTCTGAAGACTGCCCGGAAGCTTCAACTAGTCCAGTGTGCGGCAGCCAGATTACTAACAGAAGCGGGGTACAGGGAGCATACTACTCCTCTGTTGTGTCAGCTCCACTGGCTGCCGATTAGCTTCCGAGCACAATTCAAAGTACTGGTGCTGACTCCGGCCCAGTTTACCTGTCCGAACGGATTCTCCCCTATGAACCATCAAGGTTGTTAAGATCTTCTGGAGGGGCCCTGCTCTCGGTCCCACCACCTTTGCAATCACATCTGGTGGGGACGAGGGACAGGGCCTTCTCGGTTGTGGCCCCTCGGCTCCGGAACTCTCTCCTGATGGAGATTATATCTGCCCCTTCCCTCCTGACTTTCAGAAAGCTGGTAAAATCTTGGCTCTGGAACATAGCATTCTCAGAATGATGATCGAGTTGATAACTGCTGACCACACTGATGGATGGTGATGAATTTGTGATTTACCTTGATGACTTGGCTTTATGTAATTATTTAATCTGTATTTTAATGTATTTTAATGTATTAACGTATTATGATGTTATTATGTTTTAGCTTATTTCTATATGGATTTTTCTGTTGTTAGCCAGCCTGAGTCCCTCTTCGGAGGTTGAGAAGACCGGGTTATAAAAGCTCTAAATAAACAAATAAATAAATAAATAAACAAATAAATAAATTTACTGAATTTGAGAAGTTGTTCTCCTGCTTCATTTCATGATCCTTGTCCAAATTCTCATACAATGTTTGGTCTAACTCTATTTCCTCTTTTATATTGCAAACGCCTATGATGACTTACATATTCTGCACACCTTCCAGGATTTGACTGCATTGAGCAATGGAGTCAAAGTGGTGTTAAATTGAAATCATTCTACAGTGTAGATGTACCTTTGGGAATCCCATCTTTCAGTATTATCTCTCGTTTTACTTTGGATTGTCACATTGTAAGGATTTGGATTGACAGGTTTTCTGGGTATAGGGTTTTCTAGGCATAAAGAATGGGGATATTCACCATTGCTTTCTACTGTCTATTACCAACTTCTTTAAAGTTAGCTAACATTCTATGGTCCTTATCTATGCCAATGGGGGCAGTGGGTGGCACATTGTGCTGCCGAATTTCTGACTTGAAGGTTAGTAGTTCGAACCCGTGGGATGTGGTGAGCCCCTGCTGTTATCCTGCCAACCTAGCAGTTCAAAAACATGAACATATGAGATCAATAGGTACCGCCTTGGCAGGAAAGGCAAAAAGACACTCCAAACAGTAATTCCAGCCACACAACTAAGAGGTGTCTATGAACAACGCAGGCTCCTCAACTTGGAGATGGAAATGAGCACCTCCCCCAGAGCCGGAGATGAGCACTTCCTCCAGTGCTGGAAATGAAAGGGGAAGCCATTGCCTTTGTCTACGTATTTTTGTCATTGTATGTCATTGTAACAAGGCACTGAATGTTTGTCTGTGTTTGTTTATGTTTACTTTAATATGCACCGAGTCCCCTCGGATGGAATATAAATAAAGTGTTGTTGTTGTTGTTGTTGCTGCTGTTCACAGCCAACCTTAAAAACTGTGGTATAGACACCGAGAACTGGGAAGCCCTGGCCCTTGAGTGCTCTAACTGGAGGTCAGCTGTGGCGCAGTGGGTTAAACCCCTGTGCCGGCAGGACTGAAGACCGACAGGTCGTAAGTTCGAATCCGGGGAGAGGTGGATGAGCTCCCTCTATCAGCTCCAGCTCCTCATGCGGGGACATGAGAGAAGCCTCCCACAAGGATGATAAAAACATCAAATCATCCAGGCGTCCCCTGGGCAATGTCCTTGCAGATGGCCAATTCTCTCACACCAGAAGCGACTTGCAGTTTCTCAAGTCGCCCCTGACATGACAAAAAAAGAAGCTGTGACTAGCAGTGCTGTAAAATTTTAAGGGGCTCAAATGAAGGGTGAAAGAGAAAAATGTGCCAAATGTGCATGTCTACAACTGATGGGAAATCTGGAAATCTGGAAACTGATGTCCTCACTGCAGGAGAACATGCAGGTCAAGAATAGAGCTCCACAGTCACCTATGGACCCACCACTAGGACACCGCACTTGGAGGACAATCTTACTTGGACTCGCCTAAGTGTTGTTATTATATAATGTTAATCCCTCTCTACTATTGCTGCTACCTAGCTGCTGTTTGACACATTTAGTTTGGCTCCTCACCAAAAGCAGAATTGAAAGATCCCACTAGAAGCATTACTACCCTCAGCAATGGAGCAATCAATTCCACCATCATGGCAAAGCAATGCCAAGGTGAGACAGAGGTTTTCCCAAATTACCATTGAAATCAAGACGAACATGCAGCCACTTTGCATGTTCTTTACATGCTCAGGTGATGTCCTTGGCCTGCTATCTAACATCTTCAATCTTAAAATGGATTTTAGACCTTGCACAAACAATGTCTGAGTTTGACCTTTTCTAATTTTTTGAAGCTCCCTACACTGCGGATGGAATTTGTCCTTTCCGTTTCTCAAATATTCCCTCGGATATTTTGAGAGGCACACAGCAACCCGACTCGAAAAGGTGACATAGTTGGAGTGTATGCAAAACACTTGCTTTCAATGCTTTCAATTTAATAGTGAAGTGTCTGTATGTGCTTAGGAATAAAAATATGAAATCAAAAGAAAGGGACGAGTCTTATTCTATAAAGAAGGAAAGGAGGACTGGGCATTAACTGGAGGGAGCGATAGGAAAGGGAGAGTGGAATGTGTCAGTGGGTCGTCCACTCCTAATTGCTTTGACATATGTACTTTATCAGAAAGGGCTCTTTGTTAATACGTGAACTAGCGTTTTCCTCTATCTTCTAATATCCCCGTGACCCTGGACTTAGCTTCTGTTTCTAATAAGTGTGGTCAACTTGTTCCATACTGAATCAATGCCAGAACACTTAACACCAGACCTTCCAAATTGCTGACTTACTCTAATGGCTTCTGAACGCACGGGCATTGCATTCAGACGGCCATCTCACTTAAGTCAGTTGAGGCAACAAAAAAGAAAACCTTCCCAAGAAGAGGAGGAAAACTACTAATGCATTTGATTCCCCACCCACCAATAATACCATGATTACCTTGTAGCAGAAGTAACAAAGGTCGCATTCTATTAAACTACACCGCCGAGAGAAAAGAAACGATTAACTCTGTAAATATCAGATCCATTCAGTGACAACTTGCATGACAGCAGAGCAAATAGAACACATGCAAATTGGATGAAATAAATAAAAGGAATTATAGGGTTCTCCCTCCCCCACCCCAAATGAATAATAGAGTGTTATAACACTTATCATTTTTAAAACACGCGACTAACGCCTCTAACACTTCTTTGAATTCATAATGACCATATTGGTTCAAATTATTTCCTCCATGATGGTATGAGCATGTTGGCATTTAAATAAGATAGCAGATAATGGAGATAATATTGTGTCCAGTTCTGGGCACCACAATTGAAGAGAAATATTGACAAGCCGGAATGTGTCCAGAGGAGGGTGACTCAAATGATCAAGGGTCTGGAGAACAAGCCCTATGAGGAGTGGCTTAAAGAGCTGGGCATGTTTAGCCTGAAGAAGAGAAGGCTGAGAGGAGACATGATAGTCATGTATAAATATGTGAGATTATGTCATAGGGAGAAGGGAGCAAACTTGTTTTCTCCTGCCCTAGAGACTAGGACACAATGGAGCAATGGCATCAAACTACAAGAAATGAGATTCGATCTGAACATTAGGAAGAACTTCCTGACTGTGAGAGCTGTTCAGCAGTGGAACTCTCTGCCCTGGAGTGTGGTAGAGGCTCCTTCTTTGGAAGCTTTTAAACAGAGGCTGGATGGCCATCTGTCGGGGTGCTTTGAATGCAATTTTCCTGCTTCTTGGCAGGGGGTTGGACTGGATGGCCCATGAGATCTCTTCCAACTCTATGATTCTATGATTCTAAGAGGAGGAGATCTGTAAATGGCATCAAGTGACAAGTGACCTTAAAGGCTAGTAATTATATTAATGCAATCTTTCCTATATTTGAACAATGTGGTTTGCAAATCATGCATTTTGAGTATTTTCCCATTCCTGTGGACAGTGTTCCCTCACTTATTGCAGGGGTTACGTTCCAGGACCACCCATGATAAGTGAAAATCCGTAAAGTAGGGACACCATATTAATTGTAATATTTATACTTTATTTTAGCATATGTATAAGAAGCGCACATGCACAGTCTAGCCCTCTTGCTTCCTTACCCGCCTCCAGAGCCCCACTGTTTCTCGGGCCACCGCTCTGCCGGGGTCCGTGGAGGCCAGGGAAGCAGACCTGGATGTTGTTGGAGCAACTTGCTAGGCTAGCACACAGGGGTCCGTATATCTCAGCAATGAGTCTCCAACCACAGCTTCCTGTTGTGGTTGGCAGTAACCTTAAGTCCTTCCTTATGGTATCCCAACATCCCTGCCCAGAATGAGGAGGAGGACAGGACGCAAGAGGCCAATTGTAATGTAAATATTTTATATTAATATTTATAAAAAAAACCCCACAAAACAGCGAGTTTGCATAAAGTGAACTGCAAAGTATCGCGAAACACTGTAGTCCTTTACCTCTTCCTGGTAGAACTGGGAAGAATATCTGTTCCTCAGACCACTTCAGCTCCCTGACTAGAGCTTTAAGTTGATTTGTTCCAAGATCTTCTTGGTGCTATTGTTGCACTCCAGGCCTGGAAACACCTATGACCACCTCACCACACAAGAGTCCAGGAATATAAGCAAACAGTTTATTATAGAACATATAAAAAGCATATAAAATCAGGAATAAGAAAGGAAGATAGATAACCAAACAACAATCCAAATGTCTTATAAAGTTCCAGAGGTGACAAAATCACAAGTCCACAAGCAAGAAGATATAACTAGTAAAAACTTGAACAGGAGTGTATGAACAGGAACATAGAAAACTTCCAGGATATTAAAATCCAAAACCAAGGCTTGACTTGAATCAGGAACAGAGAGAACTCACGCTTAGCTTCTCACTCTAACACAGTGTTGCCTGAACTGTCCTTAATTAAACAACTTGTTGTTTAATAGTCACCCATGAAATAGTTATGTTTCCCATTTTCTTCACAACTTTTCCACATAATCTCTCAGACCATGACGATTTGCTATGATTTGTAAACAAAGACTTTTGTTGATCTCCGCAGCTGCAAGTGGTTTCTCCTGGAAACCCTCCTTATCATTCAGCTCTTCACTTGATTCCTTATCTGCTGTTGCTCCTTCTGGCTCCTCTAACTAGCCTTGAGGCCCTGCACTTTTTGAGCCAGTTTTCTCACAGAGAGAACCATCAATTTTCCAGACCTGATTTTCCCAGACTTTAGGGCCCATCATTTTGTGCTACAGGAAAGCCCACAATTCTCTCTAAATCATCCGTTAAACCATCAGCCTTGGGCTGCTCTACAGAAACCATGTGATTAATAAGAAAGGGGTATTGGTCTATATTCTTGATGGAGTTGAGTGGGTTTCCACAAAATCCATATGATGAAACTCACCAAACCTCATCATGGGCAGGAATCAGTGTATACATGTGCCAGGAAGTAGCACATCTCTCAGTTCATCTTGCTACGCTGGCACACAGGTGTCCGTATATCTCAGTCCCCAATCACAGCTTTTGTTGTGGTTGACAGTAACCTTAAGTCCTTCCTTATGGTATCCCTTGCTGCTGGTTCTCTATTTGTGAGCATCACATATACATAATTGGTAAAGTAATTTGTCTCCCATTTTCACTGGAAACAATTAACTTGGTTGAAAACTGCTTCTGAATTCACACAGAACAACCGGAGGAGCATCATCGGTACAGATGTTTAGGTTATTTATTATTCATGTAGCATATTTCAGTTTACTAATCATGGGTTTGAACTTGGTCTCTCTAAGCTCAACTCTGAGCAAAGCTGTCCAGGGTATTCTAGGAGCTGCAATTAAAGAAAAGCTATTTCTTCATGCTGTGCTCTTACTCCTGACAATATAACACGGATAGTTTTGTATTTTAGGATAGCAGTGTTACAGTTTTCTCAAGATGTGGATTTACACATTTAGAAAATGTTATGAGCTGAAGCATCCCATACTCACTGTATCACAGTAATGTATATTTAACATATACTTAATGTATATTTCATATGGGAAGTGCCTCACACCAACACTTTTAGATTCTATGAGTACAACTTCTCCACTTTGTCTGACATAGTACTGATTCTGAAACTTTAGATCAGTGTTTTTCAACCTGGAGGATGGGACACCTGGGGAGGGGGGGGGGGGTTGTGAGGAGGGTGTCAGAGGTGTTGCCAAAGACCATAAGAAAACACAGTATTTTCTGTTGGGGGTTCTGTGTGGGAAGTTTGGCCAAATTCTATCATTACTGCAGTTCAGAATGCTCCTCGATTATAAATGAACTAAAACTCCCAGCAATGACAACTCCCAATTGTCATGGTCTATTTTCCCCAAACTCCACCAGTGTTTACATTTGGGCATATTGGGTATTTGTGCCAAGTTTGGTCCAGATGCATCATTGTTTGTGTCCACAGCGCTCTCTGGATGTAGGTGAACTACAACTCCATTAGTCAAGGCCAATGCCCACCAAACCCTTCCAGTATTTTCTGTTGGTCATGGGAGAACTGTGTGCCAAGTTTGGTTCAATTCCATCGTTGGTGGGGTTCAGAATGCTCTTTGATTGTAGGTGAGCTATAAATCCCAGCTACTACAACTCCCAAATGACAAAATAAAAAAAAATGAGTGAAGGACATACATTGGGTTGTTAGGTGTATAGTCATGGGGGTTCCGTGTGGAAAGTTTGGTCCAATTCTGTCAGTGGGGTTCAGAATGCTATTTTATTGTGGGTGAACTATAAATCCCAACAACCAGAACTCCCAAATGGCAAGGCCTATTTTCTCCAAACTCTACCAGTGTTCACATTTGGGCATATTGTGTATTCGTGCCAAGTTTGGTCCAGATCCATCATTGTTTGAGTCCACGGTGCTCTCTGGAGGTAGGTGAACTACAACTCCCATAGTCAAGGCCAATGCCCACCAAACCCTTCCAGTATTTTCTGTTGGTCATGGGAGTTCTGTGTGTCAAGTTTGGTTCAATTCCATCATTGGTGGAGTTCAGAATGCTCTTTGATTATAGGTGAACTATAAATCCCAGCAACTACAACTCCCAAATGACAAAATCAACCCCCCCCCCCACCCCACTAGTATTCAAATTTGGGTGTTTTTGGTATTTGTGCCAAATTTGGTGCAGTGAATGATATTTACATGACGATTCATGTGGCAAAATTACAATTGTGAAGCAGCAACAAAAAATGTATGGCTGGGAGGTCATACAACATGAGGAACTGTAGGGTCGTGGCATTAGGAAGGTTGAGAAACACTGCTTTAGATTTTGTCTTGTGCCAACTATACCAAAAGGCAACGGGAACACGGATAGAGTGACATTAAATACCATCTAAATATATCAGGATCCAGCATCTCTTGACTGAGCAATAGTTGTCTAACATAATATTCTGCATGTGCCATTATGACAGAATCACACGTGATGTGAGACGAATGTCGCCAAGCTATGCTCTGTTGGCACCAGCAGCTGTCTCTTTGGCACGGTTTACAGACAGTTCAAGGCATATTTTGAGTTGCTGCTGGGACTGTCATCTGCTTTAACTTCTGACTTTCCCTCTTTTCACAATGTTCACCCAATTTCAGGACAATCTGTTCAACAACTATTGTTTCCTCTGAAACCTGGTTGTATCATGTAGCTGACCTCTTCAGTGAAATGTGCCAGTTTACTTGGAGGTCAAAGAGAAAGAGCGAGAGAAAGACAGAGATAAAGAATGCTCCAACCTTTAGTAAGAAAAAACTTTCCCAGTAACCTCAACTACCTGATTGACAGCAACAAAAACATTTTTCTCTCTATATTTATCTATGTTTTAAACTGGCACTGCATTAGCTTCTGACAATCCTTAGATGATTCATCACGAAATTTCAAGGTCCGTGTCATGATTTCCTAACAGCCGGAAGTTGTTTGTGGCCTGGACAAGTAAACCAAGACACAAAATATATTTCTGTCTATATTATCAAAACTTCTCAATGAGGAGCCCAGGTGTCACAGTGGGTTAAACTGCTGAGCTGCTGAACTTGCTGACTGAAAGGTCACAGGTTCGAATCTGGAGAGCGACATGAGCTCTGACTGTTAGCCCCAGCCTCTGCCAACCTAGCAGTTCGAAAACATGCAAATGTTAGTAGATCAATAGGTACCGCTCCGGCAGGAAGGGAACGGCGTCCCATGTAGTCATGCCGGACACATGACCTTGGAGGTGTCTACGGACAACGCCGGCTCTTTGACTTAGAAATGGAGATGAGCACCAAACCTCAGAGTCGGACACGACTGGACTTAATGTCAGGGGAAAACCTTTACCTTTACTATTTTGATCAACACTTTGGGACATTTCGGCATATATTCAGGTCTCTCTGGACTGTTTGAGGTGCAGGAGAGCATTTTTTTAAAAACTGGGATATAAACTGTGATTACACTTCTGGCTTAGATCCTGTTTCACGGAAAAACTCTTGTGGGATTACAAAAGGTGCAGAAAAACATGATAAAATTTCTGTAATACCCCTTAAATATATGAAAGGTATGTTTAAGATCTTATAAAATTAAGAGTTTCTGTTGTGTATTTGCTGGGAGCCTTGAGGACCTGTAGAGTGGCATTGTGAAGTTGTATTTTTTACCCCTATTCCAATGGGCATCGACATGGGCCAGGCATTAGCCATTAGCATACATTCCTGCATTCTTTCCCTATGATCCATTTTGGTTGAACCTTTTTCCCCTTTCCAGTCTTTGGCTTTGGTCAATCTTGTTGCGCAGCAAGCGGATCTTAGCTATGTCCCATGCACAAGACGCAAAGACAAATATATAGATGAACAGAAAAATCTTTACTCTTAATAGCAGAGATGAAACACAAATTTGCAATGTTGCATTCAAAAAAGAAAGTACAAGAAACTTACATAGTCTTTGTAAGTAACACAAAATGAGGCATCTTCATCTTATGTCAAATCAGAAAGGAAAACATAAACCTTGAGCACACAGCTATTCCACCATAGCCTCCTTTAGAGCAGCATAACAGCTATCGGGTATGGTCCAAGATTTCTCGTTGACCTACATTACCAGCTGCACATAATAATTACCATCATAAGGTTTTTCTTCAACACAGACACACACTTGGTCCTGCTACAACTTACTGTAACGAATCTTGCCACTGTAAAGCTATATTGATATATTTTGTGGTCCTTTTGATTACTGTTTTCTCTATGTATGTTGCATTCCAGAACAGGAATAACCATCTGACTTTAAAACACCACACATTGAGTAAGGAAAAACAATCCTTTTATTGAAAATAAGTAAAAGCAAAATAGAGAAGGCACTTTAAGAGGATAGATGAATCCAATTAGGTAAGAAAATAAGCAGGAACAAATTAGTCCAAGGCAGAGTTCAGCAATGTCCAAAAGCAAAGTCCACAAGTCTCTAACAAAATCCAAAGAGCCAGGAAACAATTATCCAAGGCATGGATAATCACAAGAGACAAAAAAACCAAATACGAAACAAGAAATCTTTAAGCATGAATCTTCCAAGCAAGGCTTCTATGAGACGAGGACAAGAAGTTAGCAGGATTCTAAACAATGCTTCATCTGGTAATATTTCCCATGCTTGGAACTTTTAAACGTTTCCAAACACTCAGAAACTGGTTTCACTTTCCTTTAATGGCCCTTATCTGTTTGTGTTGAAGCCTGGCAGAATGCCGAAGGACTTGCTCGGCCTGTCTGTTTTGACTAATTTCCACCTGCCTATCTCTATGCTCATTTGTCTCCACAAGTGCCGAGTTGTTTTCAAGCCCCAAATCCTGGGAAATCTCTGGAAGCAATTCAGGGAGTAAACCATCATCCCTATACCCTGTAGGAACATTCTCATGGGAAACTACACTTGGAACAGGCGTCTCTCTGTCATTCTCTGCATCAGTATCACTGACCAAACCATTGCCATCTTGAACCTAATTTACTTCATTCCCTACATCCAAAGCATCCTGATCCTGAAACACAATCACAGGCTGAACTCCAACAATGTAAACCTAACAGACACAACCCTGGGCTTTTTAAAAATCTTAGTATGTACCATTTTATTTGTCTCCTTAATTATCATATTTAAAAAAAATGGATCAGGGCCTCCACCAAAAGTCTGGACATGAAACAGGTCAAGGTTTATCCTGATTGCACAAAAGTCCGAATGGTTTGGATGACTTTTCCCAGCAGCTTCATGTAGAAAAGCACAGGGAACAATACTGACCTCTGTGAAACTCCGCAGAAGAATTACCAAAAGGCACTACAGTGCACCTGTATGTTCAACCAAAGAAAAGTGGAGCCCCAGCAAAGCAAAGCCCTGAAGTTCTATATCAGCCCTTTATGTAGCTGTGCCCTAACAAATAGCACGGGCACCTTTTGAAGCACTTGCTCATGGTAATCTCTTTATTTTAAACTTGCCACTATCCCCTGATCAATGCTTTTTCATTCAAGGCAGGCTCCGGTAATAGATGCTGTCAATAAAGCCTATTGGAAAACTACCAAAGGCCATCTCAGCATAATAGAAAGTCCAGCGCTCCAAAGCATCCATCACAATTTGAACATTTGTGCCTAATAAATGGCCATGTGCACTCCTTCCTTTTTTGTTGTTTGAGAGAAGCACAGGAAGAGACAGCCTACTATTTATATAAGGAGGTTTATGTAACTGCTGCTCAAGGCTCTCTGTGTTAAGAAGTCCTGTGCAAGCAGAAAATAGGGTATTTAGTGTGGATTCAAAATAATGAGTTTCCATTATTTCGCAAAGGAGGTCTCCAGCCCACGTGGCTATAAAGCTCAACTTGACAAAGTTCAGTGCTGGGACTGACTGCCCTGCATGTTCTCTTTGCTCTGTCCATGACCAGCAAATGAAAAATGAATGATGCCAAATCAGCCAATATATATTCAAAGGCATTTATTTTCTCTAAAGTATGCTGGCACTGTCAAGAGCTCCAAGAGGATAAAACTGGGGACAAAGGGTTCTTTTGCCCTCTCCCAAAAAATTGATACTGTGCAGCTGGTAAATATACCGAAAGATGCATTCCGGCAATTTGGGAAATGGCTGTGCCATTTGGGGGTTTGTAGCACAGATCAAAAGGAGAATATAAGTGTGTTTTTAAAAATAATATATGGACAGCATTTCTTTCTCTCCCCTGTAATGCTTAAAAATCGAGTCACCTAACCAATCTGATGTGAGGGAGATACAGGACTCTCAAAAGGAAATACTTCTTCATACAGTATGGAATTAATGTATAGATTTCACTACCACAGGATGTGGGTGTAATGAAGAATAAGAAAAGCAATAGAAATCATGTGGCCTTCCAAACATTGCTGGACATAACTGCTATGAAGTCTGAAAATTGAACGTGTAGTAAATATGCAGTTTCCTTTTTATAATTTACTAGCTGTTCCCTGCCACACGTTGCTGTGGCTCAGACCTTGTATATGTGCTTTGTGTGTGTATACATTTGTGTAAATGTGTTTATATGTGTGTTTGCATGTATATATGTGGTTTTGCACATGCGTTATAATGTATTGTTTTTATTATTTTTTTTGGTTTTTTAAGTCTCTTCCGTTGTGTTTTTCAGTGTTTTTAAGAGTGACTAGCCATCCCCTGCCATGCGTTGCTGTGGCCCAATCTGGTGATCTGGAAAATAAAGTAATGTGAAAGTGTTGGTTTCTAATGTATGTAATTCCTTTATGCTTGTGGGTAAGCATTATTTCTTGCTTTTTCTTTGTCAGTGCTGATGTAGAGATTGTCTGGGTTGCCTACCCTGGAACAGGAAACATAGGGGTCCCTTTCAAATCTATGATACTATATCTGTGTGTGCGTTTGAATCATATATATCGATCTATATCTATGGCTGGATGGCTCTTTGTCAGGAGGGTTTTGATTATATTTTCTTGCCCTGCTGAAGGGAGTTGGACTGGATGACCTTAAGTGTTTTCTGTTGGTCATGGGGGTTCTGTGTGGGAAGTTTGCCCCAATTCCGTCATTGGTGGGGTTCAGAATGCTCTTCGATTGTAGGTGAACTATAAATCCCAGTAACTACAACTCCCAAATGTCAAGGTGTATTTCCCTCAAACTCCATTTGTGTGCATATTTGGGCATATGGAATATTCGTGCCAGGTTTGGTCCAGATCCATCATTGTTTGAGTCCAGAGTGCTCTCTGGATGTTGGTGAACTACAACTCCCAAAATCAAGGTCAATGCCCACAAAACTCTTCTAGTGTTTTCTGTTGATCATGGGACTTCTGTGTCCCAAGATTGGTTCAATTCCATAATTGGTGGAGTTCAGAATGCTCTTTGATTGTGGGTGTACTATAAATCCCAGCAACTACAACTCCCAAATTACAAAATCAATTTTTTGAGTGAAGGACATACATTGGGTTGTTAGGTGTATGCCGTCCAAATTTGGTGTCAATTCATCCAGTGGTTTTTGAGTTATGTTAATCCCACAAACGAACATTACATTTTTATTTATATAGATGGTCACTCGTTGGCCTGATAGGTTTATTGTGTCCAAATTTAGCATCAATTCGTCCAGTGGTTTTTTGAGTTATGCTAATGCCACAAACATTACATTTTCATTTATATGGATACCGTATTTTATAACTGTCTTGTTATATATGCCAATAAAGTCCTATTATATTGGAACTGCTATCAGCTCTAGATAGCATAAACAACAGTGATAAATGTTAATTCCAGAAATGCTGGGAATTAGACGTCTTGATTAGATATATCAATGGAAAAAGACCACAGAAAGATTATTAACATCAGTGTGCTTATAATGACAGGTAAATGGGGTAAAATAAATATAATAATAATAAGTTATAACCATAACAACAACAACAACAACAACACACTTTATTTATATCCCACCCTTCTCCCCAAGGGGACTCAGAGCAGATTACAGTATATACAGCAGACACAGGCAAACATACAATGCATTACAATCACATACAATGAAACATACAAACACAGACAAGGCAAAGGCTTCTCCTTTCATTTCCGGCTTCTAGAAGTTCATCTCTGGCTCTGGGGGAGGTGTTCTTTTCCATTTTCATGTTGTCACCTCTTGGTCATGTGGCTGGCAAGACCGCTTGAAGCATCTTTTTGCCTTTTCCCACTGAAGCAGTACCTATTTATCTACTCATGTTTACTAGGCTTGGGTAACCACGGAAAAAATTGGTTATAAACTCGTTTCGTTTTTAGGGGGGCCCTTGCGTTTCGTTTTTTTAAAGAATTCCGAAACTTTCCTTTAAAAAGGTTTGAAATATACGAAATTTTGTAAAATTACGAATCGATTCGTTAATGGCGGACGCGATTGCGCAATATGCTAAAAAAACCCTCCAAATGGGACAGGGGGAACTTCTGAAGCTTCCCTCTCCCTCTGTTGTTGACTGTTGGTGTGATAATTTATTTTTTATCACTGATAAAACAAACAACAACTATAAAACTTGCACCAGACACACGGAAATAATTACGAAACAATTACGAAACAATTTCGAAACAATTTTGAACCAATTACGAATCAATTAAGAAACAATACAAAATAAATTGGAAAAATTGTTTCGATTTTTAATTACTCCTCACAGTAGTCCTGCATGGCTCAGTATTGGATCGTAAGCTAATTTAAATACAAATTAATAACGAATTACGAAATTAACGAACGAAACCGCCCAAGCCTAATGTTTACATGTTCTTGAACTGCTAGGTTGGCAGGAGCTAGGGCTAACAGCAGGAGCTCACCCTGTCCTGCAGATTCAAACTGCCGACCTACAGGTCAGCAGTTCAGCAACACAAGGATTTAACCCATAGTGGCATAATAATAATAATAATAATAATAATAATAATAATAATAATATCAGTGATATTGAGCATGGGCTTAATTAATACATGCATAGTTCGGCTCTGGAACTCTCTCCCACTGGAGATTAGAACTGCCCCTTCTCTCCTGACTTTTAGAAAACTGGTGAAAACTTGGCTCTGGAATTTAGCATTTGATGAGTGAGTCAATAACTCCTGACCACACGGACGGATGGCGATGAATTGTGACTTCATTTTGACGACTTGGCATTATGTAATTATATGATTGTATTTTAATGTTTTAGTGAATTATGGGATGTGATGTTTTAAACTATTGTTATGAATCTTTTGTTGTGAACCGGACTGAGTCCCTCTGCGGAGGCCGAGAAGACCGGTATATAAAATTTCTAAATAAATACATAAAAAATAAATAGTTACATTCATACTGGTGCAGTGGGTTAAACCGCTGAGCTGCTGAGCTTGATGACCAAATGTCACTGGTCCAAATCCAGGGAGCAGGGTGAGCTCCTGCTATTGGCCCCAACTTCTGCCAACCTAGGAGTTCAGAAACATGCAAATGTGAGTAGATCAATAGGTACCGCTCCGGTGGGAAGGTAACGATGCTCCACGCAGTCATGCTGGCCACATGACCTTGGAGGTATCTATGGACAATGCCAGTTCTTTGGCTTAGAAATTGAGATGAACACCAACCCCCAGAGTCAGACACAACTGGACTTAATGTCAGGGGAAAACCTTTACCTTTACGTAATGTCAATGAGCAATGTAAGTGCTTCTTTCACACACACCCAAATAGTTCAAGGATGAGAGAAAAATGTTGTTGGTTTGCCACTTGGCTATTTCTACTGTAAGCCCCTCACATCTTTCCTTTTAACAGGCCCAGCCTGGTGAAAATGGGATTTCCATTTCCTCCTCTTTTTTCCTGTCATTCAAAGAATACGTACATATTTCCAGAAAGTAAACAAACCCCAAGTAATAAGAACACCAGCTAGCATGGATGGTGCAGAACTAATGATGCCTTTTATAAAAGAACAATGAGATGTAGATCACTCAGAGCTGCTTTGCTCATCGACATCAGGAATTTCGGCAACAAAATAGGGCCCCTTGATGCCCTCTCCATCATTATTCCCTCCCTTAAAAAAAAAAATCCTAGCTGTGAACCAAATAAGCAGAATTCTCCCTGTTAAGCAGTGAAACCAGACTTTTGGAAGATAATGTACATGCTGTATGCACAAGGCAAAGTTTGTTTCATCTAGGTAGAGTGCGGAGGTCTGCTGAGGTCAAGCATTGTCTGAGCAACCCTTCCCATTGCCTCCCCCATTTCAGGAAGAAAAAAAAACACAAAGCAAAATCTCAAACGTCAGTGTAATGGACTAGGACAGTAGTGTCAAGCTAAATTATTCATATAGGTCGGGTTCATTTTTATTTATGGCTAGAGGGCTAGCAGCAAGGGAGAGGGGAGATGAGATGGAAATTTCTTTTCTGATTCAGGAAATGAATTGATAAACTGTACCAACTCCTTTATGCAGAAGATAGAGAGTCCTGCATGACATAATTGCTGCCCTTACCTGCAATGTGTCTGTACTCTCAAACATCATTTTGCAAAACATTTTATCACCACAGCAAGAGTTCTTTTATTCTGCTCTGATGCCGCAGTGATATCCAGCCGAGCCTCACCAGAGAGGTAGAAGGATTCTCTAAGCCAGTACAGTATAGCACAGTCGTTCTCATCCTTCCGAATGCCACAATCCTTTAATACAGATCTTCATGTTGTGGTGACCCCCAACCATAAAATTATTTTCGCTGCTACTTCGTAACTGTAATTTTGCTACAGTTATGAATCATAATGTAAATATCTGATATGCCAAATCTAATTTCATTCACTCGACCAAATCTGGCACAGTTACCCAGTGTGCCCAAATTTGAATACTGGGGGAGTTGAGAAGGTTGATTTTGTAATTTGGGAGTTGTAGTCGCTGGGATTTATAGTTAACCTACAATCAGACAGCATTCTGATTGTAGGTTAACAATGATGGAATTGAACCAAACTTGGGACACAGAAATCCCATGTCCAATAGGAAATACTGGAAGGGTTTGGTGGGCATTGACCTTGAGTTTTGGAGTTGTGGTTCACCTACATCCAGAGAGCACTGTCGACTGCTAAATTCTCAGCCGACAGCCAATTCTCACAATGCTTTCCTCTCACTTCATTTCTCCCAAAGGCCATTATTGAACATAGCTGCAAAAGCTGGGAGAAAACTGGTGGTGATGTCAGCCTATTCCAGTGTTTCTCAACCTTCCTAACCCCTTAAGACAGTTCCTCATGTTATGGTGACCCCCAACCATAAAATGATTTTTGTTGCTACTTCATAACTGTCATTTTGCTAATGTTATGAATCGTTATGTAAATATCTGATCTGCAGGATGTGTTTTCATTCACTGGACCAAACTTGGCGCAAATACCTGATATGCCCAAATTGGAATACTGGTGGGGTTGGGGGGTGGGGGTGGGGGTTGATTTTGTCATTTGGAAGTTGTAGTTGCTGGGATTTCTAGTTCACCTACCATCAAAAATCATTCTGAACTCCATCAGCAATGGAATTGAACCTCAGAATTCCCATGACCAACAGAAAATACTGGAAAAGGTTTGGTGGGCATTGACCTTGACTTTTGGAGGTGTACAAAACCTACATCTAGAGAGCACTGTGGACTCAAACAATGATAGATCTGGACCTAACTTGGCATGAATATTCAATATGCCCAAATGTGAACACTGGTGGAGTTTAGGGAAAATAGTCCTTGATATTTGGGAGTTGTAGTTGCTGGGATTTATAGATCCACTACAATCAAAGTGCACTCTGAAGCCCATTAATTATATAATTGGGCTAAACTTCCCAAACCGAACCTCCCAAGACCAACAGAAAATACTGTGTTTTCTGATGGTCTTTTGCAACCCCTTTGAAACTCTGCTCATGGCCCCCAGGTTGAGAAACAGTTATATATAGGGATAGGAACCCTGTCTCTCATCCCCACCAATCGTTCGACATGAGAACTTTTGAGGTAGTTGTCATCAGTTGGAGAACCCTCTCCCCAGCACCAACTGCCGCTCTGGGCCAGAGTGAAGGGGGGGAGGGGGGGAGGGGACAGTTCCATCTTGTCTCCTGCATATGTCATCAGCTGATGACCTCTCCCCTCAGCACCAACTGCTGCTCTGGGCCACAGAGAAGGTGGGGTGCAGAGGATAGTTCCATTTTGTCTCCTGCATCAGTTGGGGACCCCTCCCTTTAGCACCAACTACCACTCTGGGCCAGAGTGAAAGGGGGGGGGGGGTCAGGGGACAGTTCCATCTTGTCTCCTGCATATGTCATCAGCTGGGGACCTCTCCCCTCAGCACCAACTGCTGCTCTGGGCCACAGAGAAGATGGGGTGCAGAGGATAGTTCCATTTTGTCTCCTGCATACGTCGTCAGTTGGGGACCCCTCCCTTTAGCACCAACTACCACTCTGGGCCAGAGTGAAGGGGAGGGGGGGCCAGGGGACAGTTCCACTTTGTCTCCTGTGCTATTCTAATAATATAATATAATGTAATATAATATATTGTACACACATATAATATTTATAATATTATAATGTAATGCAATATAATACTACTACTAAAATATGGTGTTATAATTATATATTTATATTATATGTAATATTACTAATAATATTACAATATAATGGTATAGTACGATATAGTAATATATAATACTGATATTGCACTAGGCTAATAATATAATATATTGTATGTATATATATCTCGTAAGCTGCTCTGAGTCCTCTTCGGGATGAGAAGGGCGGCATATAAATGTCGGAAATAAATAAACAAACAAATGAGCTCAATGTTTTATCTTGCCAAGGCACCAAAATGTATTCCAAAACTCATGAAGAGCAAGGCCCGTTCTTTATGTTTCCCTCTTATTTTTGATAGTCCTCTTCACATTTTTGAAAGTATCTTCTAGTAATGGAGTTAATATATCCCCTTTTAGGCTTAGCTCAGTTCAGCACCTTGGACAGCTCCTACAAAGAACAGGACTTGTGTTAACTTCAACTCTTTCTATAAATCACGAATAGCGCAATCTCAATCAGTGATGTGTTCCCCCCCCCCCCCCCCCGTAACTTAGCCTAAAATGAGATTGCTTAACATCAAGATAGGTAAGACACTACTACTGTCACTCACTCATCCAAAATACAACCTACATACAATAGTGGTTATATCTCGCATAGGTCATTTTGCAGTCTTGCTCTCCCAAACTTACTTAAGACAGTAAAGAAAAGCAGAGATCTGATGAGACATGTTTTCTTTGAACTAAAATCTCATATCTGCTTAGAGGATGGAATAACATTTTCAGTCCCATCTTTGTGCTGGACTTTCAAACGTGATGGAAAATGAATCTTCTTTAAAGGAGAGCCAAATGGTCATACATCACTGCAAACTCTTTCTGCATTGTGTTTTCTCAATTACCCGGGCTTCTGAAGCCGGTCCCTTCCCATGGCTATGGGGAATAAAGACAGTACTTTCTATTACAATATGCTGTTTATTCTCCACATGCTCACGTAATCATTCACACTGTTCTATTGAGACACATCTAATGTATCATCATATATAGGGAAAGAAATTGCATTGTCATTGGGGGGTGGGTAGAAAAGAATCCAGAAAATAAGTCCCCTTTGATTTCAGCTTAAAATGTCAGAGTGTACACGTTCAGAAAATCAGCTTCAGAACACTAATGCCATACCTATATTACAAACTTATATTGGTTTCAAAGAACAGCTTGGTTTCCTCTAAAGCAGTGGTTCTCAACTTTCCTAATGCCGTGACCCCTTAAGACAGTTCCTCATGTCATGGTGACCAACAACCATAAAATTATTTTCGTAATGTAAATATCTGATCTGCAGGATGTATTTTCATTCACTGGACCAAATTTGGCACAAATACATCTAAATTTGCATACTGGTAGGGTTGGGGGGTTGCTTTCATCATTTGGGAGTTGTAGTTGCTGGGATGTATAGTCCACCTACAATCAAAGAGCGTTATGAACTCCACCAGTGATGGAATTGAACCAAACTTGGCCCACAGGACAATAATAATAATAATAATAATAATAATAATAATAATAATAATAATAATAATAATAATCTTTATTTATACCCTGCCACCATCTCCCCCAATGGGGATTCGGGGCGGCTTACATGAGGCTAAGCCCAAACAATGAAATACAACAAAATAAAAACCAAAAACACAAGCCTGAACAACAAATTGCAACAAAATAAAAACCAAAAACTCTCACAACCAACAGAAAATACTGGAAGGGTTTGGTGGGAATTCACCTTGAATTCTGGAGTTGTAGTTCAACTACATCCAGAGAGCACTGTGGACTCAAACAATGATGGATCTGGACCAAACTTGGCACAAATACTCAACATGCTGAAATATGAACAATGAACACTGGTGGAGTTTGGAGAAAATAGACCTTGGTATTTGGGAGTTGTACTTGCTGGGATTTATAGCTCACCTATAATCAAAGAGCATTCTGAACTCCAGCAATTTTGGAATTGAACGAAACTTGACCCACAGAACTCTTATAACCAACAGAAAATACTGGAAGGGTTTGGTAGGCATTGACCTTGAGTTTTGGAGTTGTAGTTCAACTACATCCAGAGAGCACTGTGGACTCAAACAATGATGGTTCTGGACCAAACTAGGCACGAATACTCAATATGCCCAAATGAGAACACTGGTGGAGTTTGGGGAAAATGGACTTTGGCATTTGGGAGTTGTAGTTGCTGGGATTTATAGTTCACTTACAATCAAAGGGGATTCTGAACACCACCAATTATAAAATTGAGCCAAACTTCCCACACAGGATCCCCATGACCATCAAAAAACAGTATTTTTGGCAACCCTTCTGACACCCCCTCATAACCACCCAGGGAGCCTGACCCCCAAATTGAGAGACACTGCTCTAAAGAATCCTGAGAGTAGTTTGTTCTTTGCTGAGAGAGCTAAGGACTTCCCCCCCCCATAGATGAGATTCAATTTCTACTTATTGCTTTATCTGTCTAATTCCATGCATACAGTTTCATCCATATGATTGCAATTTAAATCCAAATGTGAAATACCAGACCTCTGAAAGTGAGAGAGTGCTGAAAAAAATATTATTCATTTCATTCGTTTTACATTCTTGTTGCCTTTTGTTGTTGTTGTTTTTTTCTCTCTCTCCCAGGGTAATGTTTTCATTCTGTGCAACTTTCTATTAAAGCATTTGAAAAACTTTTAAAATAATCCTCATGGCAGGGAGGCAATACACTCAGGATAGAGCCTCAAAAGACAAACCACCGGTGGAAGCCATTCCTGTCACTGTATTAACCTGGTTCCCTTTTCTCTCTCTGCATCTCTCTGGCCAGCAGGACGCCTTCCTGCAAAGACACTTGAAATGCAACGTGATGTTTTCCCCCCTTCTAAACCGGATTGCCTTATTCTTAGCTTCTCGCTTTTGAAATGTATATTTGAACTGTCCTCTTGTTTATGCTGTTTTGGGAAGATCCAGGTTTTTAAGAAGTTTAGAAGTTCTGCACAGTGTATTTTAATGATGGCTTTCAACTGATGCTCAGTCTTTGTAAAACTATCACTCTGCCCTTTTCTGTCTTTAAATGGAAAACTCTTTCACAGTGGGCATTATATACAAAAATGGAAAGTGCAAAAGAGACGGGTTGCTCCATTTGGAAGCCACAACCCTTTAGCATTTGTCTGAAAGTCCTTTCTGGCCTATTTTCTGTTCTCCTGAAATATCTGTCTCACTGGTTGTTGCAAAACATGAATCCTTATAGGGCTTGTCAATAACAATAATAATAATAATAATAATAATAATAATAATAATAATAATAATAACCACCTTTATTTATACCCCGCTACCATCTCCCGCAGGACTCGGTGTGGCTTACAAGAGGCCGAGCCCAAATACATCATAAAACATAACAACAACAATACAACAATAAATAACTCATAACAAAGCAAAAATAATACAATAATGACACGACGCAATTAAAACCTGTGGCAGGGCCAAATGTAAGAATTGAAAATTTTAAAATGCTGAGCATGTCCAGGGAAATAGGTTGGATATTTTAAAGATAGGTGGATGTGCAGACAGTACTAACTCTCCTCTAAAGTGCATTTGGGACATATTGCTTGGGAGTCCTTATTCTGGGAAGGCACACTGGAACATCCACGTCTTCAAGCTCCTTCTAAAAACTGCCAACATTGGGGCCTGCCTGATGTCCTTGGGGAGGGAGTTCCAGAGTCATGGGGCCACCACCGAAAAGGCCCTGTTCCTCATCCCCACCAATCGCGCTTGCGATGCAGGTGGGATCGTGAGCAAGGCCTCTCCAGATGAACGAAGAGATTGTGTGGGTTCGTATACAGAAATGCAGTCACGCAGGTAGATGGGTCCCAAACCGTTCAGGACTTTGTAGGTAAGCACCTGCACCTTGAATTGGGACCGGAAAATGAATGGCAGCCAATGGAGCTCCTTGAACAGGAGGGTTGACCTCTCCCTGTAAGGAGCACCAGTCAAGAGTTGCTGTAGCAAAAGTCTGGAAAATCTGCCCATTTCACATCTTGTAAAGTGAGAATGCAGATTTATTTTTTTGCATTCAAAAGTGAGGATTCTGCCCAATATAGTTTTCCCAGGGGCTCAGGACACACTGCTAATATCTTACAGATTTCCTCAACTAGAGACCAGGGCTGATCTTCAGGGTAATTTAGCTTCTGGGTTGCTCCGAGTTTCTTTGGTCTTTGTGGTCATGTTTCAGTAGCATTCTCTCCAAATGTTTTGCTTACATTTGTGGCTGGCATCTTTGCTAGGTTTTTGCTTTGTGTGTGTGTGTTAGAAGCAATTTGAGAAACTGCAAGTCGCTTCTTGTGTGAGAGAACTGGCCATCTGCAAGGACATTGCCCAGAGGATGCCTGGATGTGTTGCCATCCTGTGGCAGGCTTCTTTCATGTCCCAGCATGGCTGTCTGCTGTTTGCCAGCACAAGGGTTTGCATATATAGACGTGGTTATGTGCATGCATTGTAATGTATATTTTTGGCTTTTTAAGTCTCTTCCACTGTGTTTTTCAGTGTTTTTGTGAATGATGGTCACTCATTGGGCTGATAGGCGCATGGTGTCTGCATTTGTTGTCAATTCGTCCAGTGTTTTTTGTGTTATGTTAATCCCACAAATGAACATTACGTTTTTATTTATATTGATACTGGCCACCCCCTGCCATGCGTTGCTGTGGCCCAGTCTGTATATATGTGTTTTGTGTGTGTATATATGTATGTATATGTGTGTTTGCGTATATACTTGTGGTTTTGCACATGCATTATAATGTATTTTTTTTGGAGGGGGGGGTTGTCTTTTTAAGTCTCTTCTGCTGTGTTTTTCAGTGATTTTTTTATGAGCGATGGTCATTATTTGAGAACACAGAAATGCTGGACCACTCTCACAACCACCATGTCAGAGTACACAGAGAAGCCACTGAAATCCACAAGCGTGTGGACAATTTCAACAGAAAAGAGGAAACCATGAAAATGAACAAAATCTGGCTACCAGTATTAAAAAAAAAACTAAAATTAGAACAGCAAAACAAGAGAGAGGAAACAAACAAGGACATCTAATCACCTCTCAACAAAAGATTGCTCCAGGCACTGCCAGGCAATCAAATGCTAATCAAGGTGCTCAGTCGAAACATTCATACCTAGCTCCAGCAGACAAGAGTCCTTTGTCTCACCCTGGTCATTCCACATATATATAAACCCTTTTTCCTAGTTCCAACAGACCTCACTACCTCTGAGGATGCTTGCCATAGATGCAGGCGAAACGTCAGGAGAGAATGCCTCTAGAACATGAACATATAGCCCGAAAAAACCTACAACAACCTGATGGTCACTCGTTGGCCTGTAAGGTATCTTGTGTCCAAATTTGGTGTCAATTTGTCCAGTGGTTCTTGAGTTACGTTAATCCCACAAACAAACATTACATTCTTATTTAAATAGATAAGCTCCACTTGCTTCACTCACTTCCAACAGAAACCCGGAAGATGCCATTAGCCACAGATGCAGGTGAAACATCAGGAGAGAATGCTGCGGGAACGTGGCCATACAGCTCGGAAAAACTCACAGCAACCCAGTGAAAGCCATGAAAACCTTTGACAATTTCTCTTCTTTTCCTGTGAGTTTTTAGTGGAGTCCTTCCATGTCACCAGAGAGTTCTGTGGAGCTGACGTTCAGTCCTACATTCCATTTGCTTCTCGACATCTTGAAAGATTTCCATAAGGTTGTGCAAAAAGTAAATATTACAAAGAGAGTGAGAGAGAGAAAAGAGAGGGAGTTATATTCTTCCTCGTTGAAATCTGCCCACACAATCTCCTCACATGTTTCTTCCTCCCCCCAAAAAGTGTATGCCCTCGACTAAGGCCAACAATGCAACACGCTTTCAATAGTGGGAAGAAGCAAAACCACGTGGCAAATACATTCCAAAGCACAGCCTTGGATTTTACTTTCAAAAAAGAGGATAAAGGGGACTCTGTATTGTTGGCAAAGAAGCTCAAATAATTGGATTCCTTGACATTGTGTTCCTCCACCAAAACTCAAGGGCTTTTTTTTTCTTATTTGAGGCTCTTCTGGATTATATGACATTTACATCCCTCTTGATGAGGCGATCATTCAACTCTTTTAATTTTTAATGCAGAGACTTGGGTTTTCCGATATTTACAAAGGCACCGTCAGTCACAAAAGAAGACGTGCATTATTGCTGAGGCCATTCTTCTGCAGAGTATTGACAATCTCTGTTTCAGTTGCTTCACTTGCCTTGTCACTGTCATTGCAAAAATCAAGCAAGGCATTATTAATTTGTTCTGTCATAGGAAAAAAGTATCATGAAGTTATTGGGAAATATCTCCCATCAGGGAGCTAGGGAGGAATAGAAATAAAGTTCATTTGTTTGTTTGTTTCTGTGTCATTAGTTGAAAAAACAAAACAAAACCAGATGCAGGCGAAACATCAGGAGAAATGCCTGTAGAACATGGCCATAAAGCCCGAAAAAACCCACAAGAACTGAGTGATTCCAGCCATGAAAGCCTTCGACAATACATAAAACCAGGTAATTTACTTAAACCAAACCAGCAGTTCTCTTGATGCTTTGCCAGAGGGTTTCATGACTTGAATCACTGGATGGCTGTGTGTTTTCTGGGCTGTAAGGCCATGAAGCATTCTCTCCTGACATTTCACCCACACCTATGGCAGGCATCATCAGAGGTTGTGAGGTTTGTTGGAAGCTAGGCAAGTGGGGTTTATATATCTGTGGAATGATGCCCAAGGTGGGAGAAAGAACTCTTGTCTATATCAAGCAAGTGTAAATGTTGCAATTGATCAGCTTGATTAGCATTGAATAGCCTTGTAGCTTCAAGGCCTGGCTGCTTCCTGCTTGGGGGGCAGGCATGTAGCCGAGGGGGGGGGCTTGGGGGGCTTCAGCCCCCCCCTCCCCAAAAAAAATTCTCATGGTGGTCTGCGAGAAGGCCTTACTGGTACATTATTTAAACTGTTATGTTATTCATATCATGATCTGATCACCATGGTCAATATATCCCATATGCATGGGGGTATTGGGGTAACGATACAAAAGGTTTGCTAGGGTAGACCCTCTTTCACTCAGACTCAGCCCCCCTCCCCGAATGAAACTCAGCTCCCCCCGAATCAAAATCCTGGTTACGGGCCTGCTTGGGGGTATCCTTTGTTGGGATGTGTTAGCTGGCCCTGGTTGTTTCCTGTCTGGAATTCCCCTGTTTTATGAGTGTTGTGCAATAGTAAATAAATAAATAGAAACAATAAATAAAGAGCAAGTCACTCCTGACACAGAAAAAATGCTGGCCACATGACCTTGGAGATGAGCACCAACCTCCAGAGTCGGATTTGACTACACTTAATGTCAGGGGTAAAGCTTTACCTTTCACTTACTTTGAAAGTAGTTGCTCTAACCCAGAAATTTTGTTTTGTGGCTGCTACAAACTAGGCTGAATTGATTGAGACTCAATTGAAAAACTATAGCAAAATGTGCTGCAGAATGTCCTGCAAAACCTTTTCCCATGTTTTTAACAATAGAAGCAATTAGGACATGACATTTCTGACCCAGGAACAAAAACCATGTTACATAGTGTAATTGCTATGCTTATTTGGTGTGAAACAACATTGCTAGTCCTGAGGCAGTGGGAACATATTAGCAAGTACAGAGACAGTTTGTTTTCAAAAGCAGCGGATTAATTTAAACCAACCTGGAAAGTGGTAATGAAAAGTCTGGTTATGGTGAGGACTCTTATGAAAACATAATTAGTATCTCAAAACAAAATCAGTTTGCACAGGAACTAAATCTAGGACATCTAGTAACTCTTTTTCTTTCTGTGGTAGTTTTCTTGGGAGTTGTGAGAGAATTAATTGAAAAGCAGATGGGATATAAAGCCAAGATAAGCTCAAGATTTGGTGGTTCCTTCAACACCAGCGCTTCCTCTCCTGGTCCCGCCAACTGCTCGGCTTCAGTCCTTCGAGGTTGCTTTGCAAATTTACAATAGCTCTAAAAATCACATCATACAGTACTGTTTAACTGAAATATTAGATGAGACTGCCATTTAGAAAACTTATGGTGATGATTCTGAAGAACCAGAGGGATTCGGGGTGGCAATCCGACACTGCCGAGAGTTATGGCTGCGCTGCTAGCTTTCCGACTAAAAGCATTGCTCATAAACCACAATGATGATCATGTTACACACTGGGCCTCATGAATATAAAATGTGCTGGTGTCATTTCTTCTCTTTTGTGTGTGTATACACAGGCATACACATGTAGGAGGACTTCACCTTTGCAAATATTGGAAAGCAGCGTTTTCTTTTGTTGCCTAGCTAGAAAAAAAATGCATCTAGCCACTGCTCCGGTCTCTGGGCCATGAGATGACCATCTAAACATGTTTACCTACTTGGGATGCTGTCCTCTTTGAGAAGATGTTAGAAAAGGAAACAGTGAAGGCAGTGGCATAAAATTAATTGACGTATGTGGTCATAACTCAGCAAATGTCACAAACAGGAATTTGGTTGTAGTGTTTTGCAAAACAAAGGATGCTAATGTCTGGGGAAAAGGCATTGTTTTGTGCGAGAACAAAAGCAATTTGTTTTGCAAAGACATCCTGGAATAGGGAAAATAATTTTCAGAAGTGAGAATAATAATAAAAAATGTGTGAAATCATAATCTCACCCAGCGGAGAGAAAATATTACTTATTTGTTGTTGCATGCAAAGATGAAATAAGTGAAGACATACATCCCTTTACTAGTCACATAGGAGCAGTACCATTTGGTGGTCAGCAAGGAGGGAGCCACCTCATCCATCACTTATAGTTGACACTGTCATCCATTGTTCATCCATGGGGTACTGCCACCTAAGAAGCACTGATTGACTATCAAGCAAAAAGTGGGTGCTAGAAATAATTTCATACAACCTGGGGATCACAACCAGATACAGTGAGGACATCTGCCCTTGCGCTTTGCTAGTCTACTGCTGAATACACATAGTGTGGGATACATATCATCACATTAAAACAGTAGGTGTGGCTCCTAATGAGACATGCCGCATTATCATAGGATGTCTACACCCAACTGGAGAAATTACACTGTTTAGCCGGTATTGCACCACTTGACATCTGCCGGGAAGTAGCATCCAATAGTGAAAGGACCAAGGTATTGACATCTCAACTTACCTATCCAAACAGATCTCCTCCTATGAACCAGCTAGGACATTAAGATCATCTTGGGAGGCCCTGCTCTTGTGTCACAAGTACGGTTGGCGGGGACAAGAGACAGGGCCTTCTCAGTGGTGGCCCCCCGGCTGTGGAACACCCTCCCTACAGAAATTAGATCAGTCCCCTCCCTGTTAGCATTTGGGAGGAAATTGAAGACCTGGTTGTTTGAGCAGGCATTTGAATAGGCAGTGTAACTAATATAGAAATATGGAACAATTGGATGACGAGACTGGATCTTGATTTTAACTATGAGACGATATGAGATGTTGATGCTTATTGATTGTTATAAGTGTTATCCTTTTAAATGCTTCTTAACTGTTTTTATCATGTTTTATGTATTGTATTGTGGTCGTGAACCACTCTGAGTCACCCTGGGGGCTGAGAAGAGCGGTATAAAAATGTAGTAAATAAATAAATAAATCTCCAGCCCATCCTCAGTTAGGATATCAGCCAGCATGCCAATGACTTAAATCAAGAAACATTTCCCTACACAGATACATGCAGGAATACCTCAGCAAGCAAGAGTCAAAAGTGGCAGGCTAAAACCCTGAACCTCAATCACTGGCTGAGACCGGATGAGATACTCCCTCCTGGGCACACAGAAAACGCTGAATAGACTGCACTCTGGCACCATGAGATGCAGAGCCAATCTTAAGAATTGGGGATATAAAGTGGAGTCCAGAACATGTGAGTGTGGAGAAGAGCAAACCACAGACCACCTACTACAATGTGGTCTGAGCCCTACCACACGCACAATGGAGGACCTTCTCACAGCAACACCAGAAGCACTTGAAATGACCAACTTCTGGTCAAAGGACATTTAGTATAATGCCAAGCTTTTAACCTTGTTAAATATGTGAAAGGAAGCCACAGGGAGGAGGAGGGAGCAAGCTTGCTATCTGCTTCCTTGGAGACTAGGACGCGGAACAATGGCTTCAAACTACAAGAGAGGAGATTCCATCTGAACATGAGGAAAAACTTCCTGACTGTGAGAGCCGTTCAGCAGTGGAACTCTCTGCCCCGGAGTGTGGTGGAGGCTCCTTCTTTGGAAGCTTTTAAACATAGGCTGGATGGCCATCTGTCGGGTGTGATTTGAATGCAATATTCCTGCTTCTTGGCAGAATGGGGTTGGACTGGATGGCCCAGGAGGTCTCTTCCAACTCTTTGATTCTATGATTCTATGATTGTGGTATTTTTTATACATTACTAGCTGTCCCCTGCCATGCGTAGCTGTGGCCCAGTCTGTTGATCTGGAAAATAAAGTAACGAGAAAGTGTTGATTTCTAATATATGTAATTTCTTTATGCTTATGGGTAAACAGTATTTCTTATTTCTTTCTCAGTGTTGAGGTGGAGGTTGTCTGGTTTGCCCACTCTGGAACAAGCAACATATAATTGTTCTTCTTTAGGGGTTCCTTTCAAACCTATGATACTATATCTTTCTCTGTGTGTGTATCATCTATCTATATCTATGGCTGGATGGCTGTCAGGAGGGCTTTCATTATGTTTTCTTGCCCTGGTGAAGGGAGTTGGACTGGGTGGCTTTAAGTATTTTTTGTTGGTCATGGCAGTTCTGTGTGGGAAGTTTGCCCCAATTCTGTCATTCGTGAGGTTCAGAATGCCCTTTGATTGTAGGTGAACTATAAATCCCAACAACTGCAACTCCCAAATGTCAAGGTCTATTTTCCCCAAACTCCATATGTGTTCATATTTGGGCATATGGAATATTCGTGCCAAGTTTGGTCCAGATCCATCATTGATTGAGTCCACAGTGCACTCTGGATGTAGGTGAACTACAATTCCCAAACTCAAGGTCAATGCCACCAACCCCTTCTAGTGTTTTCTGTTGGTCATTAGAGTCCTGTATGCTATGTTTGGTTCAATTCCATCACTGGTGGAGTTCGGAATGCTCATTGATTGTAGGTTAACTATAAATCCCAGTAACGACAACTCTCAAATGACAAAATTCAAAAATTTTGAGTGATGGTCATTCCTTGGATTAGTAGGTGTCTTGTGGCCAAATTTAACAGCAATTCATCCAGTGGTTTTTGAGTTATATTAATCCCACAATTGAACATTACATTTTTCATTTATATAGATAACTGTATTCTCAATTTGCTTCTGACATGATAAATAAATAACCTAAGAGCAAAGCTCATCAAACTAAATGCATATCATTTAGTTTGATGGGGTTTTTGAACACATGTTAAGGAATTGACCTCTTGACACAGCTAAATTGGGAAGCAAAACATCATCTGCTCACTCATCTTGCTGACTCTTCCTTTAAAAAACTGGAATCCTATATGGTAACAGAGTGAAATCCTATTATTTTAATGGCTAACATGATTTAGGTTGCAATACATCTCACAAGAGTAGAAAGGATTATATGCAAGTGTCTAGTCCAGGCATGGGCAAACTTTGGTCCTCCGGGTGTTTTGGACTTCAACTCCCAAGAATTCCTAACAGCCAGTTGTGAGAGCAGCATTGAAGCGATGGTCCTCCGCCATAAACTCCGCTGGACCGGCCACGTTGTCCAGATGCCCGACCACCGCCTCCCAAAGCAGTTGCTCTACTCTGAACTCAAGAACGGAAAACGGAATGTTGGTGGACAGGAAAAGAGATTTAAAGATGGGCTCAAAGCCAACCTTAGGAACTCTGGCATAGACACTGAGAACTGGGAAGCCCTGGCCCCTGACCGCTCCTGCTGGAGGTCAGCTGTGACCAGCAGTGCTGCAGAATTTGAAGAGGCACGAATGGAGGGCAAAAGAGAGAAGCATGCCAAGAGGAAGGCGCGTCAAGCCAACCCTGACCGAGACCACCTTCCACCTGGAAACCAATGCCCTCACTGCGGAAGAAGATGCAGAGCAAGAATAGGGCTCCACAGCCACATACGGACCCACAAGAACACTGGAAGACAATCATCCTCGGAAAGCGAGGGATCGCCTAAGTAAGTAAGTAAGTAAGTTGTGAGAGTTGAAGTCCACAACACCTGGAGGACCAAATTTTGCCCATACCTGGTCTAGTCAATTTGGTCTCCCATTGCTAATAGTCAAGCCAAAGCTGCCTACTCGATCTTCATGTGTTTCTTCATCTTCTATCCAAACTTGGGCCTTCAAATGAAGGGACCTGAAAACAAAGAAGCATGAAGTATCCTTTGCAAAGTCATCTGCTACTCAATCAAGGTCAGTGAAGCAGACAAAGTCATTTTCCTATGGATGCTCAGGGAGTAACTTGATGATTATACCCACTCTCGGGGACCCTTATTGTCTCACAGATGTGGAATCACCGATGTCAGTATCGAATAAGTAAAAATAGTACTGGTCTAATCATTATGCTAATGATCTGCAAGGCATATCCAATATCCAAGCTAACGTGCACATATTCAGATTGATGGATTTAGTGGCATCATAAAAAAATATCTAATTAATTTGAAAAAATATCATAAAGGTCAATGTCATTTTTTCCCCCAAGAATCTGGCACGTAGCTATTTAGGGATCATTTGAGAATAGTTCAGGCATTTTAGAGCAGTATTTCCCAATCTGGTAGAGATGCAGACAAGAGGGAGAAATGCAGTATTCAGGAACTTTTTGAACCTGAATGAGTGGCAATTCTTGCAGATCAAGGAAAAGACCTTGCTACTAGGGCTGGGTAACCACAGAAAACTTTGTTTCTAAACTCGATTCGTTTTTAGGGGGGTTTTGCGTTTTGTTTTTTAAAAGAATTCCGAAATTTTTCTTTAAAAAAGTTCAAAATATATGAAATTTCGTAAATTACGAAACAATTACGAAACAATTACGAATCGATTCGTTAATGGCGGACGCGATTGCGCAATATGCAAGAAAAAACAAAAAAAAAAAAAAAAAAAAAAAACAACAAAAAAAAAAAAAAAAAAAAAAAAAAAAAAAAAAAAAAAAAAAAAAAAAAAAAAAAAAAAAAAAAAAAAAAAAAAAAAAAAAAAAAGAATAATAGAGAAAAAAAAAAAAAACAAAAAAGAGGCAGACGCGATTGCGCAATACGCTAAAACACCCTCCAAATGGGACAGGGGGAACTTCTGAAGCTTCCCTCTCCCTCTGTTGTTGACTGTTGGTGTGATAATTTATTTTTTATCACTGATAAAACAAACAACAACCCTAAAACTTGCACCAGACATACGGAAACAATTACGAAACAATTTCAAAACAATTACGAAATAAATTGAAAAATTTGTTTCGATTTCTAGTTGCTCCTGCATGGCTCAATATCGGATCGTAAGCTAATTTAAATACGAATAAATAACGAATTACGAAATTAACGAACGAAACCGCCCAGCCCTACTTGCTACATTACACTGGTCATATGTCAAAAATTGGCATTGAATGTTTGCCATATATGTGTACATTGTAATCCGCCCTGAGTCCCCTGTGGGGTGAGAAGGGCGGAATCTAAAAGCTGTAAATAAATAAATAAATAAATAAATAAGGCCGAAGAGCCGGTGTTGTCCGTAGACACCTCCAAGGTCATGTGGAGCACCATTACCTTCCCGCAGAAGTGGTACTTATTGATCTGGTGCTGGCCCTGCTTACCTGTCCGAACGTATCTCTCCTTACGAACCCTCTGGGAGATCTTCTGGGGAGGCCCTGCTCTCGGTCCTGCCATCTTCACAGGCTCCATTGGTGGGGACGAGGGATAGGGCCTTCTCATAGGGCTGGGCGGTTTCGTTCGTTAATTTCGTAATTCGTTATTAATTCGTATTTAAATTAGCTTACGATCCAATATTGAGCCATGCAGGACTACTGTGAGGAGTAATTAAAAATCGAAACAATTTTTCCAATTTATTTCGTATTGTTTCGTATTGTTTCGTAATTGGTTCAAAATTGTTTCGAAATTGTTTCGTAATTGTTTCGTAATTATTTCCGTATGTCTGGTGCAAGTTTTATAGTTGTTGTTTGTTTTATCAGTGATAAAAAAATAAATTATCACACCAACAGTCAACAACAGAGGGAGAGGGAAGCTTCAGAAGTTCCCCCTGTCCCATTTGGAGGTTTTTTTAGCGTATTGCGCAATCGCGTCCGCCATTAACGAATCGATTCGAAATTAACGAAATTTCGTAAATAACGAAATTTTGAAATCTCAAAATTTCGGAAGTATTTAGAATTTGGAAACGCTAGCACCCCCTGGAAATGAATCGAGTTTAGAAACAAATTTTTCCGTGGTTACCCAGCCCTACCTTCTCAGCGGTGGCCCCTCGGTTGTGGAATGCCCCCCACCCTCTTAATGTTTCACAAAAAAGTTAAAACCAGGCTATATGAGCAGGCCTCCCCAAATGCAGTGTAGCTATTAATATCTGATCTTGGAACGGTTGGACAACGTGACTGGATAATGACTGGAAACGAAATGGGGAGGACTTACGGTTTTTATTGTGTTACTGATGTTAATTGTAATGAATTTTTACCTGTGTTAAATGTTTTTTATGTTTAAATTATTTTTGTACTGTTGTGGGCATCGAATTGTGCCGTTTTGTAAACTACCCTGAGTTGCCCTCGGGCTGAGAATGGCGGTATAGAAGCATAGTAAATAAATAAATAAATCTACTCACATTTGCATGTTTTCAAGCTGCTAGGTTGGCAGAAGCTGGGCCTAACAGAAGGGGTTCACATCACTCCCTGGATTTGAACCGCCAACCTTTTGGTCAGCAAATTCAGCAGCTCAGCAGTTTAACCCGCTGTGCCACCAGGGTTTGGTTGCATAGGGGCAGCTAAAAAAATATCAATACCACCACTGCCTCTTTTTTTCCAAAGCAGCAAAGATGGTGACGTTCCTGGCTTTTTGCACCATTCATGAACTTTGGAATTAATTTCCTCAGTCATTTCTGGAGTGCATTCATTAGATGTGGGGATGGCTCTAAGTGGTGTTCCTGGCCCAACTCGCTCCTATTTATTTGCAAGCCATAATTGTCATTAACATTCTACTGTAATGTTTAAAAAGCACAACTCTGGCAAATTGTGCAAAGCCTTTTACCACTTCCATACCAATCTCCCATGCTCTAAAATCTTTGTCAGTTATTGAGGCATAAATCTACTCCTTTATACATCGCTCGAAAATAGAAAGTGCATCTATCAGGCATGGAGAGAATAACTTACTTTTTGCAGAGTTTTGCTTTGCTTTTTTTGTTTTATGTTTATTTTTTACAGGCCTATTACTGGCTGCAATGTTTAGGCACTTTTAATGCCTACACAATACTAAATTTTGGGGGAGGAATGGAAATTAAAATGATGGCAGCTGGACACTGAAATCCCGTTCATGGAGAAATTCAAAACTTATCTATGCTTAAGGAACATCCCTTATATCTTGCACAAATAGTTTGTATCCATATATTGGACTATGCCTAAGCTTCTTCATGTACACTCTTTTGGGAAATGGAGAAACTCTGGGTTACTTAGGTGATCCTTCATGGCTCGAGGATGATTGTCTTCCAGATGTGGTGTCTTGGCGGTGGGTCCGTAGGTGGCTTTGGGGCCCTATTCTCGATCCGCATGTTCTTCCATAATGAAGACATTGGTTTCCAGATGGAAGGTGGTCCCAGTCAGGGTTGGCTTGATGTGCCTTCCTCTTGGCACGTTTCTCCCTTTTGCCCTCCATTAATACCTCTTCAAATTCTGCAGCACTGCTGGTCACAGCTGACCTCCAGTGAGAGCTCTCAAGGGCCAGGGCTTCCCAGTTCTCACTGTCTATACCACAGTTTTTAATCTTGGCTTTAAGCCCATCTTTAAATCTTTTTTCTTGACTTATCTATACCAGCAAATGTGCAGACAGTAGTCCTAATGTTGTGCCTTAATACAGCAGAGTATCAGAGGCTTGAGGAACAGGACTACACATGCAAACTCTAATTACAGTACATCATATTTTAAAGAGTATGCATATTGTAGTACCTTTTAATTACAGATAGTGTGTGTGTGTGTGTGTGTGGATATATATATATATATATATATATATGATATAGATATAGATATAGATATATATTCTTCACATCCAATGGGTCAACAGGGCACCAGGAGCCAATACTTGACCCATGTAATTCCCTATCCAACACTTAGAAATAACTATTAAGCATAGCAAAAAGTTATCGCACAAAAAAGAATAAACATGTATGTTGTGATATTGGATGTTTAATGCAATATAGTTATAAACTACTGCAACACACTCTACATGGGGCTGCCTCTGAAAACTGTCTGCTCCAAGGAGTCCAATGGGCAGCAGCCAGATTTCTAACTGGAGTGACACACAGCCTTCGAGTGAGAATGCTTGCCATAGATGCAGGTGAAACATCAGGAGAGCATGCTTCTAGAATATGGCCATAAATCCCGAAAACCTACAACAACCCAGTGATTCCAGCCATGAAAGCCTTTGACTGAGGATGCCTGCCATAGATGCAGGCTAAATGTCAGGAGAGCATGCTTCTAGAACAGTGGTTCTCAACCTGGGGTCTCCAGATGTTTTTGGCCTTCAACTCTCAGAAATCCGAACAGTTGGAAAACTGGCTTGGATTTCTGGGAGTTGTAGGCCAAAAACATCTGGGGACCCCAGGTTGAGAACCACTGTTCTAGAATATGGCCATAAAACCCGAAAAACCTACAACAACCCAGTGATTCTGGCCATGAAAGCCTTTGACTGAGGATGCCTGCCATAGATGCAGGCGAAATGTCAGGAGAGCATGCTTCTAGAACAGTGGTTCTCAACCTGGGGTCTCCAGATGTTTTTGGCCTTCAACTCTCAGAAATCCGAACAGTTGGAAAACTGGCTTGGATTTCTGGGAGTTGTAGGCCAAAAACATCTGGGGACCCCAGGTTGAGAACCACTGTTCTAGAATAGGGCCATAAATCCCGAAAAACTTAAAACAATTCAATGATGCTGGCCATGAAAACCTTTAACTGAGGATGCCTGCCATAGATGCAGGCAAAATGTCAGGAGAGCATGCTTCTAGAATATGGCCATACAGTCTGAAAAACCTACAACAACCCAGTGATTCCGGACATGAAAGCCTTTGACTGAGGATGCCTGCCATAGATGCAGGCGAAATGTCAGGAGAGCATGCTTCTAGAATATGGTCATAAATCCCGAAAAACCTAAAACAATTCAATGATGCTGGCCATGAAAGCCTTCGACTGAAGATGCCTGCCATAGATGCAGGTGAAACGTCAGGAGAGCATGCTTCTAGAATATGGCCATAAATCCCGAAAACCTACAACAACCCAGTGATTCCAGCCATGAAAGCCTTCGACTGAGGATGCCTGCTATAGATGCAGGCAAAATGTCAGGAGAGCATGCTTCTAGAATATGGCCATAAATCCTGAAAAACCTAAAACAATTCAATTATGCTGGCCATGAAAGCCTTCGACTGAAGATGCCTCTCATAGATGCAGGCAAAATGTCAGGAGAGCATGCTTCTAGAATATGGCCATAGAGTCCGAAAAACCTACAACAACCCAATGATTCCGGCCATGAAAGCCTTCGACTGAGGATGCCTGCCATAGATGCAGGCGAAATGTCAGGAGAGCATGCTTCTAGAATATGGCCATAAAGTCCAAAAAACCTACAACAACCCAGTGATTACAGCCATGAAAGCCTTTGACTGAGCATGCCTGCCATAGATGCAGACAAAATGTCAGGAGAGCATGCTTCTAGAACATTCAGTCTGAAAAACCTACAAAAACCCAGTGATGCTAGCCATGAAAGCCTTCAACTGAAGATGCCTGCCATAGGTGTAGGCAAAACGTCAGGAGAGCATGCTTCTAGAATATGACCATAAAGTCCGAAAAACCTACAACAACCCAGTGATTCCGGCCATGAAAGCCTTCGACTGAAGATGCCTGCCATAGATGCAGGCAAAATGTCAGGAGAGCATGCTTCTGGAATATGGCCATACAGTCCAAAAAAACCTACAACAACCCAGTGATTCCGGCCATGAAAGCCTTCGACTGAGGATGCCTGCCTTAGATGCAGGCAAAATGTCAGAAGAGCATGCTTCTAGAATATGGCCATACAGCCTGAAAAACCTACAACAACCCAGTGATTCCGGCCATGAAAACATTCGACTGAGGATGCCTGCCATAGATGCAGGCAAAATGTCAGGAGAGCATGCTTCTAGAATATGGCCATACAGTCCGAAAAACCTACCACAATCCAGAAAAATCATAAATAAATAAAAAATTAAAAAAATTCTTTAAAGTAGGAAAAGGTCAAGTCACAAGTTATTTGCATTTCCATTCCATTCTCTTTGCACTTGATGGCAATAAGAATAAGGATAGAAAGAATGCCAGAAGCCAAAGCAAAGGTAAACTAAACACGGCCAAAGACTGTATTCTTCTAACAGAATTAGGACAGGAAATGGCTCTCGACAAGGCAACTGGAGAAAGCTGTTAACAAACAGCTCATCTGTAACAATTCCGAAGAAAAATGCCAATCCATTGACTGGATCTATGCGTGCAGCTACAGCAAGTGAGATATATTAGGGTTTGTCCTGACTATAAATGAGTTGAAAAGATTCCCCACACAGAAGGAAAGGGAGACAGGGAGATTTTCTGAGCAACGGATGCTCCCTCCCCCCCTTCGGTAAGACCTTTTTCACTCTGGTATTAAATTTCATTTGGAGACAGAGAAAGGAAAAAAGAGTTCCCCAAAGGGCTTTCTTCTAAATAATGGACGACATAGTTTGGCTTCTTTAACTCTATTTGAGATCAAGCAATTCCCTGAAGAGCTGTACACAACATAATGGACTTCTTCAAACCACACAGTTAGATCGCCAGCTGCTGCAGTGTTTAATGTATGTAATAGAGTGTTTAGGGGGTAAAAGAAGCCAAGTGTCCACAAATGCAATGAGCTCCCATTTGTTGGCTCATAAGTCTGGAGGCTACCAAGTTTCATCATCTCAAGGTTGACTTTCACACTCCGCAAACAACTCCATACTGAGCAATCATAGTAACTTCTCAATTGTATAGGGAGTTCTTATATTTAGGGATGGATGCACTTCTCAAGGCTTACTTCCAGTCAGCCTCTCATTTACTTCCACCTTTAGACTTAAGAGCTTTTTGTTGTTGTTCATTCGTTCAGTCGTCTCCGACTCTTCGTGACTTCATGGACCAGCCCACGCCAGAGCTCCCTGTCGGCCGTCACCACCCCCAGCTCCTTCAAGGTCAGTCCCGTCACTTCAAGGATGCCATCCATCCATGTTGCCCTTGGTCAGCCCCTCTTCCTTTTGCCTTCCACTTTCCCCAGCATAATTGTCTTCACTAGGCTTTGCTCTCTCCTCATGATGTGGCCAAAGGACTTCAACTTTGTCTCTAGTCTCCTTCCCTCCAATGAGCAGCCGGGCTTTATTTCCTGGAGGATGGACTGGTTGGATCCTCTCGCAGTCCAAGGCACTCTCAGCACTTTCCTCCAGCACCACAGCTCAAAAGCATCTCTCTTCCTTGGCTCAGCCTTCCCTCAGGTCCAGCTCTCACATCCGTAGGTGACTACAGGGAATACCATGGCTTTGACTATGCAATGGATCTTGATTGCCAGTCTGATGTCTCTACTCTTTACTATTTATCGAGACTGGACATTGCTCTCCTCCCAAGAAGGAAGCGTCTTCTGATTTCCTGGCCACAGTCTGCATCTGCAGTCATCTTTGTGCCCAGAAATACAAAGTCTGTCACGGCCTCCACATTTTCTATTTTCCAGTTGTCAATCATTCTTGTTGCCATAATCTTGGTTTTTTTTACATTTAGCTGCAACCCAGCTTTTGCGCTTTCTTCTTTCACCTTGATTAGCAGGCTCCTCAGCTCCTCCTCGCTTTCGGCCATCAGAGTGGTGTCATCTGCATATCTGAGGTTGTTAAAGTTTCTTCCAGCAATTTTCACCCCAGCTTTGCATTCATCAAGCCCCGCACATCGTATGATGTGTTCTGCATACAAGTTAAAAAAAGAGCTTTTTACTAACTTGCAAATAATATTATGAAACTACTAGCTGTCCCCTGCCATGCGTTGCTGTGGCCCAGTCTTTGTATATGTGTTTTGTGTATGTATATATTTGTGTATATGTACATATGTGTGTGTGTAATGTTCATTTCTGGGATTAACATAACTCAAAAACCACTGGACGAATTGACATCAAATTTGGACACAATACACCCATCAGGCCAATGAGTAACCATCACTCATAAAACCTTGAAAAACACAGCAGAAGAGACTTAAAAAGCCAAAAAACAAAAATACATTACAACTCGTGCAAACCCCCCCCACATATATACACAAACAAACATATATACACACATACCCAAATATATACACACACATATACACATAATACATATGTGTATAACACATACACATATACACATAACATAAACATACAAAACACATATACACAGACTGAGCCACAACAACACGTGGCAGGGGATGGCTAGTCCATATAAATGAAAATGTAATGTTCGTTTGTGGGATTAACATAACTCAGAAACCACTGGGTGAATTGACACCACATTTGGACACAATACACCTCTCAGGCCAATGAGTGACAATCACTCATAAAACACTGAAAAACACAGCAGAAGAGACTTTAGAAGCAAAAAAAATTACATTACAACACATGCACAAAACCACATATATACACATATACACATACATACACACACAAAACACATATACACAGACTGGGCCATAGGAACGCATGGCAGGGGACGGCTAGTATGTGTGTGTACACACACACACACACATATGTAAGGGAACGGGGTTCCTGACCCTCTGGGATCTTACCAGTCCGCTATGGATCCGAAGCAAGAGTTCAAACATTTAAGAAGCAAAACACATTTTATTTATATTGCGCAATAGGAAGGTGGACAGACAGCATACATAGTACTGATACAAGGCTGCTGCACTGACTGGGCATGACTGTCGGGCTTACTTGTACCTTTTTGATGCTGGTCATTGACTGTAATAAATGTTTATTATTATTATATACCTTACTTGTTGACAACTTAAGGTTCCCCTTTATCCTTTTTAGGCACTGCGAGCATTACTTTGTAAGTGTTAAGCAAACATTTCCTTTAGCATAAACATCTTCTGGAAGGAGCTTACCACAAAGTTTCCCCCCCCCCCCAAAAAAAAAAAACAATCACTGATATATATTTTCTGTTTGTCGTGGGAGTTCTGTGTGCCATATTTGGTTCAATTCCATCATTGGTGGAGTTCAGAATGCTCTTTGATTGTAGGTAAACTATACATCCCAGTAACTACAACTCACATATGCCAAGGTCTATTTTCCCCAAGAGCGCCTCAAGAGCGCCCTTGGGCAAAATCAACTATACTGCAAATGCGTAATGGGTTGAGCTGCCCCTGCACATATGTATATATGTTCCTGATTCTTGACATCCTCTCCAGCAATTTTTGGATGGAGAGGGTGTTTTTCATTTTTTGTATGGGTGCTGGTCACTTGTTGGCCTGCTAGGTGTATTGTGTCCAAATTTGGAGTCATTTCATTAGTGGATTTTGAGTTATGTTAATCCCACAAACGAACATTACGTTTTTATTTATATGGACTTCCCAATTTGGAGAGACATGGAGATTCTTGGTTCCACATTTGCCTACCTCTTGTCTATTCTATGACAGATGAGATGTTTGACTTCAGGGTCTCCAAACCCTCTATGGCCACTTCCACACAACTGAATAATATCCCACATTGAACTGGATTATATGGCGGAGTGTATTGAGATAACCCAGTTCAAAGCAGATACTGTGGGTTATTCTGCCTTGATATTCTGGGTTATATGGCTGTGTGGAAGGGCCCTAGATCTAACTTTGCTTGCAGAACTGAATTATTTCTATTGTCGAAGGCTTTCATGGCCGGAATCACTCAGTTCTTGTGGGTTTTTTCGGGCTATATGGCCATGTTCTAGAGGCATTTCTCCTGACGTTTCACCTGCATCTATGGCAAGCATCCTCAGAGGTGAGGTCTCTACATACTCTCTATGCATTCACATTTACATAATAAATTTGGAATTTTCATAAACAGAGTGTTCAACGAGAATGGACCTCACCTCTGAGGATGCTTGCCATAGATGCAGGCGAAACGTCAGGAGAAATGCCTCTAGAACATGGTCATATAGCTCGAAAAAACCCACAAGAACTGAGTGAATTATTTCTGTTTACTCATATTCCCGAGAGGTTCCTCATCTTCATTCTCACAGCAAAAGGCCAACAAACCCTGCAATCAAGTCAAAGTAACTCCAACTGGAGTCCTCAGGTTGTATAATCCTGTCCATGATTCCCTGGAAGTAAGTCTTCAATGACAAAGTTGTTTGTTCCAAATAGAGTGGCTTTTCTGCCCAAAAATGAAAGGCACAAGATCTATGTCCTTTTTCATCCAGCCATGCTCATTAGGAACCAGATACCACTTTATTGATTTTCCCCTCTTTAAATGTTCTCTTTTGAGATTCGAAATGTCATTCAATATGTTTGCTGACACAAACAGAAGCTGCATGAAATGACTGGCAATCCACTTGTGAGTTTATTGGATGCATTCATTTAAATATCGGCCTACCTGCCAATAGTCCTAATTTTACAAAACTTCTTTTATTGACTTCTACAATGATTGTTCTCTTCAAAGAGAAATTGATCCGGTGGCTGAAGCTACTAGTAAAAATTATATTTTTAATTGGATCTGAATCACTTGATCATTTGAAATGCACATTTCTATCAGTAGTGATGTCTAACAAAATGCCCACTTCCACTTTGAGTTTAACACTTTGCAGGAAGTGGAATATTTTTAAAAATCAGTTTAAGATTTGTGACATCTACTTTAGCTCACAGGGGCCACGGTGGCACAGTGGGTTAAACCACTAAGCTGCAGTACTTGCTGATCAGAATGTCGATGGTTCAAATCTGGGGAATAGGAATCCTGGCAGAGCATGGATGAGCTCCCTATGTCAGCTCCAGCTCCCCATGCGGAGAAATGAGAGAAGCCTCCCACAAGGCTGGTAAATCATCAAACATCCGGGCATGCCCTGGGCAATATCCTTGCAGACTGTCCTGATTTGCCCCTCAAGAGCAGCCTTAATACCACATTTATTTATTTATCATGTCAGGAGCGAACCAAAGCAGTTGTATTGCATTAAAAACAAACAAACAAACAAAATAGAAATACCACATTGAAAATAAATGAAAAATGCTTTACTTCAGCAAAACATAAGCTAACAGCACACACAGTTGTATTGCGCAAAAGAAAGCAAAGAAATCTTAAGGCAGACACTATACTCAAGTCTCTGATAAAGTCCAAAATAAAACAGCAGTCTCATATCAGATGAAGAATAACGCTCATTGACTAATAATTCCTTGGAAGCAGTTTCTCAAACACAGACTCGAAGCAGGTACAAATGGGAGCAAAGGCATAAGCATCAGGGTTGTTTGTTACCAGCGAAAGCTGACTACTCCTGCTTCTGATTTATAGCCCTGAATTCTCCACGCAGGAGGTGCTAGGGCAGTTCCCAATTACTTTGGCATTTCCGGCTGCTATTCTAGCTGAACGGCATCTCTGCTCTGTTTCCTTTCACCTTTCCGTAAATGTGGGCATTTGCAAGACCTCATCCTCTGCTTCTAACTCCCCTTCTGATACCTGAACACTTTCCTGCTGCCCTTCCTCTTTTGAAGATGAGGAATCCCTAACACAGATGGCCAATTCTCTCACATCAGAAGCAACTTACAGTTCTCAAGTTGCTCCTGACACACACACAAAACTGTTTTATGGTAATCCTAAGGCAAGCGTATCACAGGGCTTTCTTGGCAAGATTTCTTCAGAGGAAATTTGCCTTTGCTCTCCTCTGAAGCTGAAACTAACTCAAGGGAAGAAGTGGGTTTTCATAGCTAAGTGGAGAATTCAACCCTTGCCTCTAGAACAGTGTTTCTCAACCTAGGGGTCAGGACCCTTGGAGGGGTCACGAAGAGGTGTCAGAGGGGTCACCAAAGACCATCCTGAAAACACAGTATTTTCTGTTGGACATGGAGGTTCTGTGTGGGAAGTTTGGCCCAATTCAATTGTTGGTAGGGTTCAGAATGCGCTTTGATTGTAGGTGAACTATAAATCCCAGCAACTACAACTCCCAAATGCCAAGGTCTGTTTTCCCCAAACTCCATCTCTGTTCACATTTGGGCATATTGAGAATTTGTGTCAAGTTTGGTCCAGAGTTTGGAGTTCACAGTGCTCTCTGGATGTATGTGAATTAGAACTCCAAAGCTCAAGGTCAATGTTGGCCAAACCCTTCCAGTATTTTCTGTTGGTCATGGGAGTCCTGTGTGCCACATTTGGTTCAATTCCATCATTGGGGAGTTCAGAATGCTCTTTGATTGTAGGTGAACTATAAATCCCAGCAACTACAACTCCCACAGGACAAAATTAGTACCTTTCCCCAATCCCACCAGTATTCAAATTTGGGTGCATTGGGTATTTGTGCCAAATTTGGTCCAGTGAATGAAAATGCATTCTGCATATCAGATATTTACATTACTATTCATAACAGCAGCAAAATGACAGTTATGAAGTAGCAACAAAACTAATTTTATAGTTGGGGGTCACCATAACATGAGGAAGTGTATTAAGGGGTCGTGGCTCTACAATCCTAGTTCAACATCAAAACCACTATGTCATGGTAGTTTTCATTGCACCAATAGAGACATCCAGAAAGTATTTTTCTGTAGTATTTCTTGTGGTCTGAATAATGCACTAACGTTCTGTAAGGAAACATGCTATATTTGTAGAATCAACAATGTTAGCAACCTGGGTACTGGATCAAATGCTACGTTACATTGTCAGAGTAGCATTTTTGCTTATCTCTGAATTTTGGTTGAAGTGCTGAAATGGGAAGAAAGAGAAAATGTATAGCATGCTCAACTCCTAGAGGGAAAGGGCAAAAGATAAATATAATTTGCGTATGCATAGGTGTACAGTTTGGCCTTGGGCATCTCATTAGCTCTTTGCTTTGGTTCCACATTATTTTTTCAGTATAAAGTGAGGGCAGCCTCAAAAATTGCCATGTGAAAATGAAGTTCATACAAGATAGTAAAGCTTTTCATGCATTGTGTTGGGAAATGTGAGAGACAGGAATGGATCTCTTAAGCAGAGTAATCTATTTGGCTAAAAAAAATAGTGGAACAATAGTCAACCCCTTGCCTCACTTCACATAAATGTCTTTGTAAAATATGTAAAATTATCTAGAATTAAAAATACTAATTCCCAGTCAAAAAATGGCTGCAGATTAATGAGATGCAGGAAGAGAGTCCACATGCAAAAGAAAACAATAACGTGCAAATCTGCAAAATATTGGTGAACAAGTGTAATCATGCAAAATTTGCTAACTTTGACACATCTCTCAAAATTAGAAAACTTCCAGGATATGTTAAATCCAAAAACAAGGCTTGACTTTAAACAAGAACAAGAGAAGGTAGCCTACCTTCTCACTCTAACACAGCATTGCCTGAACTTACCTTAAGGTTTAATAGACACCCATGAAAGCATTATGTCACCTGTGAATTTTCTCCACAATTTTCCCACATAATCTCTTGCAATCTTTTTCCAGCTACGATTTGTAAACAAAGACTTTTGTTGATCTCCGTAGCTACAGTTGTTTCTCCTGGGAATCCTCTTTATCACTCAGTTCTTCACTTGATTCATTATTTGCTGTTGCTACTTCTGACAACCCTGAATGGCCTTGCGGCCCTGCGCATTTGGAGCCAGTTTTCCCACAGAGAGAACCATCATTTCCCAGACTTGAACTTCCCATACATGAGGGCCCATCACTTTGTGCCATATTTATTTATTTTATTTATTATTTATTTATTACTGTGCTTGTATACCGCCGTTTCTCAGCCTAAATTGGCGACTCAACGCGGTTTACAACAGTACAACAACAACAATATTCAGTTTAAAACCATAAAAAACAACATACACAATAGACAATATTGGCCCGTCGATAATAATCCAGTGCATCTCTTAACTAAAATCATAATCCAATTTCATCGTCCATATTACCAATCCTTTAGTCATCAGTTCATTGTACCGAATTAGCCAAATGCCTGTTTGAACATCCAGGTCTTCAGTCTTTTTCGAAACACCATCAGTGAGGGGGCTGATCTTACCTCCATGGGAAGGGCGTTCCAAAGCCGAGGGGCCACCACAGAAAAGGCCCTGTCTCTCGTCCCCGCCAGCCGCACCTGTGAAGCAGGCGGGATAGAGAGCAGGGCCTCCCCAGAAGATCTTAGGGTCCTGGTGGGCTGATAGGCCGAGATACGTTCGGATAGGTAGGTTGGGCCAGAACCGTTTAGGGCTTTAAAGGCCAACGCCAGCACTTTGAATTGAGCCCGGTAGCAAATCGGCAGCCAGTGGAGCTGGTGCAGCAGAGGAGTTGTGTGCTCCCTGCGCCCCGCTCCTGTTAGTATCATGGCTGCCGCCCGTTGGACTAATTGGAGCTTCCGGGCCGTCTTCAAAGGCAACCCCACGTAGAGAGCGTTGCAGTAATCAAGATGGGATGTAACCAGAGCGTGGACTACCGTGGCCAAGTCAGACTTCCCAAGGTACGGTCGCAGTTGGCGCACAAGTTTTAACTGTGCGAATGCTCCCCTGGTCACCGCCGAAACCTGGGGTTCCAGGCTCAGCGATGAGTCCAGGATCACTCCCAAGCTGCGAACCTGCGTCTTCAGGGGGAGTGTAACCCCGTCCAACACAGGCTGTAACCCTATACCCTGTTCGGCCTTGCGACTGACCAGGAGTACCTCTGTCTTGTCTGGATTCAATTTCAATTTGTTCGCCCCCATCCAGACCGTCACAGCGGCCAAGCACCGGTTCAAGACCATAGGAAAGCTCACAATCCTTTCTAAATCATCAGTTAAATCATCAGTCTCTGTCTGACCTACAACAAACTGGAACTTTACAACTGTGGTACTTATACTTGGAATGCCTTACCAGAGGTTTGCTTGACTGCATTACTCTTAATATTGTTTTCTTTTAAGATATGGCTACTGAGAGCGTGTTTAAGTGATGATTGGCTGCTGAATATGTTATCACTGACTTATTTTATTTTTGAAATGTCCTGGATACCCTATATTTTCTTTCAAACTAAGAGTGCAATGCAATCAGGAAAAAATAGTAGCATAGAACCGGAATGGATGCCTTGTGGCCCTCCAGATGTTGTTACCCGGAAAGCCTCATTAAGAGAAGACATGAAAACATTATGTCTCCCATGAATTTTCTCCACAACTTTCCCCCATAATCTCTCTGACCACTGCAATCTATTTTGACTATGATTTGTAAACATACACTTTTGTTGATCTCCATAGCTACAGTTGGTATGTCCTGGGAACCCTCCTTATCACTCAGCTGTTCACTCGATTCCTTATCTGCTGTTGCTCCTTCTGGCTCCTCTAACTGGCCTTGAGGCCCTGCACTTTCTGAGCCAGTTTTCTCACAGAGAGAACCATCATTTCTCAGACCTGAATTTCCCAGACATGAGGGCCCATCACTTTGTTAAACCACCATCCTTTGGCTGATCTACATTAACTGGGAGTTTAAACTGTGGCACTTGGAATGCTTTACCAGAGGTTTGCTTGACCTCGTCACTTTTAATATTTTTTTCATTTAAGATATGACTACTGAGAGTATGTTTAAGTGACAGTTGGCTGCTGAATATACAGAAAAATAGTAGCATAGAACAGGAATGGGTGCCTCATGGCCCTCCAGATGTTGTTACTCTGAAAGCCCCATCAAGAGGAGACACCCAACAAGCTGCTGGACAGAGTCACCATCGCCCAGGGAGGCGTCCTGCCCAACATCCAGGCCGTGCTCCTCCCCAAGAAGACCGAGAGCCACAAGGCCAAGGCCAAGTAGAGCCCAATACTGCCCCCCGTGAATTTTCTCCACAACTTTCCCACATAATCTCTCTGACCACTGCAATCTACTTTTGGCTATGATTTATAAACAAAGACTTTTGTTGATCTCCGTAGCTAAAGGTGGTTTCTCCTGGGAACTCAGCTCTTCACTCGATTCCTTATCTGATGTTGCTCCTTCTGGCTTCTCTAACTGGCCTTGAGGCCCTGCATTTTCCAAGCCAGTTTTCTCACAGAGAGAACTATCATTTCGCTAACCTGAATTTCCCAGACATGAGGGCCCATCACTTTGGCTGATCTACATTAACAGGGACTTTACAACTGTGCTACTTGGAATGCTTTACCAGAGGTTTGCTTGACCTCGTCACTTTTAATATTTTTCCAGTTAAGATATGGCTACTGAGAGTGTGTTTAAGTGATGGCTGGCTGCTGAATATATAGTAAAATAGTAGCATAGAACAGGAATTGATGCCTTGTTGCCCTCCAGAGGTTGTTACTCTGAAAGCCCCATCAAGAGAAGACACCACAATTATTGCCAAAGGATTGAAAAACCAGAAGGCTCTCATCCACAGCATTTGGATTTCCCTCTCTTGGCATTCAAAGCTTGTCATTAGCAAGGTGAAGATCCACTTCCTGAGATGGTTCCTGTGTTTTCAGATGACAATTCTGTGCAACCCTAAGCTGTCTAGCATTAAACCTCCTTAATCGAAGTGGAATTTATTTCAGACAGACATGCATGGAGCTGCATTATTAATTAGGCCAAATCTGCCAGCCAGGTGTGTCATCTCCATATTCAGCAAACCATTTCCAGTTGGAAGAGAAAATTCACTGAGCTATGGAAATAGTTTGAAAGTTTGTTTTGACTTGAATCCCCTTCTCTCATTTCCCTTGTAATTTTAGAGAATGAAATTACACAAATCTTTTACCTTTCTAGCTGCTAAGTACATTTTTGTTTGTACAGAATGAATAGATTACTTTGTTCTCTCTCTCCTTTTTGGCCAAACATTCCCAGCTTCTATTGTGCTTCTCCTCAAAGGGGCAATTGTATACATTAAATTGATATCAGTTTAATAGGCTCCGGCAATCTGAAAATTACATCTCAAAATCTCCCCTTACATTGAGCTTCAATGAACAATACCTAATTTCTTCAAAACGGTGCGGCTTAAAAATATCTCCCAACGTATTAAAATGACAGAGGTATATTTCATGGACCCATTTGAGCTTGTAATGTTTTCTGCTGTCGTTACCGAGATGGGTAAACGGTCTGAGGGTCATTCATTCACACTCTATGTGAGATTCAATCATCTTTAGAGCATGAGCCCCTGATATGGCCGCAGCGTAGCCCTCCCACTTACTTTTCTCTCTCCAGTTTGAATTTGAAAATTAGCAGGGAGGGAATTGTGCAAGCTGCAGTCATACCATTCACTCGTCAAAAGCCCAGGAAGGTATCGGAATTCAGATACTATGCTCCAACAGTTCCATAAATATTCAAAAAGGCTATTCTGGGTCTTGTTCTTTCTTTCTTTCTTTCTTTCTTTCTTTCTTTCTTTCTTTCTTTCTTTCTTTCTTTCTTTCTTTCTTTCTTTTTTCTTTTGGTTTGGCTCAAGGAGTTCATTGCTCCTCTTGAAAGAAATCAAGTTCTGCTGCTGCTCCTGGTTTACTGGCCAAGGGAGACATCATCATAATCATTATAATATTTGTTTGTTGTTTATTCGTTCAGTCACTTCTGACTCTTCGTGACATCCTGGACCAGCCCTGGCCAGAGCTCTCTGTCAGCCGTGGCCACCCCCAGCTCCTTCAAGGTCAAGCCAGTCACTTCAAGGATGCCATCCACCCATCTTGCCCTTGGTCAGCCCCTCTTCCTTTTACCTTCCACTTTCCCCAGCATCATTGTCTTCTCTAGGCTTTCCTATCTCCTCATGATGTGGCCAAAGTACTTCATCTTGGCCTCTAATATCCTTCCCTCCAATGAGCAGTCAGGCTTTATCTCCTGAAGTATGGACTAGTTGGAACTTCTCGTGGTTCAAGGCACTCTCAGAACTTTCCTCCAACACCACAGTTCAAAAGCATCTCTCTTCCTTGGCTCAGCCTTCCTTATGGTCCAGCTCTCACATCCATAGGTTACTATGGGAAATACCATTGCTTGATTATGCATATCTTCATTGCCAGTGTGACGTCTCTACTCTTCACTATTTTATTGAGATTGGTTATTGCTCTCCTCCCAAGAAGTAAGTGTATTCTGATTTCCTGGTCTCAGTCTGCGTCTGCAGTAATCTTTGCACCTAGGAATACAAAGTCCATGTTTTCTCCCTCTATTTGCCATTTATAAATCAGTCTTGTTGCCACACTCTTGGTTTTTTTTTATGTTTAACTACAACCCAGCTTTTTTCACCTTGGTTAGAAGGCTTCTCATCTCCTCCTTGCTTTTGGCCATCAAAGTGGTATCATCTGCATATCTAAGGTTGTTAATGTTTCTTCCAGCCATTTTTACCCCAGCCTTGCATTTGATTATAATTTTTATTTTTATTCATATCTTACTTTTTCTCTCTAAAAACAGACCCAAGATGACAGTAGGGGTGAGATGACTGAGCCCTTATCTAAACCAAGGGGAGAAAACCACACTCACCTCAAACCCATTACGATCAATACAGATGATATATAACCAGTCATAGAATCATAGAGTTGGAAGAGACCTCGTGGGCCATCCAGACCAACACCATTCTGCCAAGAAGCAGGAAAATCACGTTCAAAGCATCATGCCTCTATCACACTCCAAGGCAGAGAGTTACACTGCTGAACAACTCTCAACATTAGGGAGTTCTTTTTAATGTTCGGGTGGAATCTCCTTTCCTGTAGTTTGAAGCCATTGTTCCATTGTGTCCTAGTCTCCAGGGAAGCAGAAAACAAGCATGCTCCCTCCTCCCTATGACTTCCCCTCACATATTTATATATGGCTATCATGTCTTCTCTCAGCCTTCTCTTCTTCAGGCTAAACATGCCCAGCTCTTTAAATTTCTCCTCATAGAGCTTGTTCTCCTCTGGCCACATTCCAGCTTGTCAACATCTCCCTTCAATTGTGGTGCCCAGAATTGGACACAGTATTCCAGGCGTGGTCTGACCAGGGCAGAATAGAGCATGGGGAGCATGCCTTCCCTCTAGGCACTAGGCTCCTATTGATGTAGACCAAAATCCCATTGACTTTTTTAGCTACCACATGATCCTCATTACTAATTCTTCTACTTTTAATTCCATCATAGATTACTCTAGAGTTTCCAGGAAATTCCAAACAGATCCTTGATGTTTTTAATGTGGGGTGGATTATCCTACAAGAAAGGAGATTCCACCTGAACATTAGGAAGAGCTTCCTACTGTGAGAGCTGTGTTCAGCAGTGGAATTCTCTGCCCTGGAGTGTGGTGGAGGCTCCTTCTTTGGAGGCTTTTAAAAAGAGACTGGATGGACATCTGTCAGGTGTGCTTTGAATGCAATTTTCCTGCTTCTTGGCAGAATGGATGGCCCACCAGTTCTCTTCCAATTCTAGGATTCTATGTTTCTATCCAGATCTATTTCAAACTAACTTCTAACCTAATTGTGGGGCAGAGATAGCTTTTAGGCCTGGGTAACAACGGAAAAATTTGTTTCTAAAATCGATTCGTTTTTTGGGGGTTTTTGCGTTTCGATATTTAAAAGAATTCCGATTTTTTTTTTAAAAAAAGTTCGATATTTACGAAATTTCGTAAATGGTAAAAAAATTACAAAACAATAACGAAACAAAAAACAATAACGAATCGATTCGTTAATGGCGGACGCGACCGCGCAATACGCTAAAAAACCTCCAACAACTTCTGAAGCTTCCCTCTCCCTCTGTTGTTGACTGTTGGTGTGATATTATAATTTTTTTTCACTAATTAAACAAAAAACAACTATAAAACTTGCCCCAGACATGCGGAAATAATAACGAAACGACCTCAAACCAATAACGAAACGAATACATAACGAAATACGAAGCATTTACGAAACGAATTGAAAAATTCATTTTGTTTTTAAGCTGCTCCAGAATGGTTCGTTATCGCTTCGTTAACAAAAAAATAACGAATTTTTAACGAATTACGAATTAACGAAACGAAACCGCCCAGCCCTAATAGCTTTGGTTTCTTGGTGGGCTACTTTTGAGTTTCTAACAATGGTTATGCTTTTGCTACCTTTTTGTTGTGTTTCTTAATTTTTAATGCAGTTGAGAGACAGGCAGATGGGTAACAGATGGACAGACAGCATATTGTAAGAAAGCATGGAATGTCTTAGCATTGCATGTAAATACTTTAATGAATATGATACGCTATCTGTGGAAAGCGATGTCAGGTTCACACACACACAAATACACACAATACTGGACTCAGATGCTAATGAATGAGTCACAGGTGCAAGATGATTCATGAGATGTGTGTATTTACATCCCAGCTGTGATGTCAGCACTTGTCACTCTTAATGAAGCAACATATGGTAAGGTTCCAACCTGAGAAAGTGAAAATGGAGTGTGGAGGGGGAGAAAGTGCTGATTAACAACACCCCATGTACAACATTCAAGTTTGTCAACAACACATTTTAGATCCTCTTTGATCTGTCCCTAGAGTTGAAAATACAGGTCAGACAACAAAATGTCAAAAATCAATTACTCGGGGAAGGGGGGGGGGGAATCTGGTTGCAAGATCTTGTATGGACTGTCCAGTTCTGAACCCCTTAGAATCAAAAGTTTAGAGAAATCAGAACTTTTCTGTCTAATAGACCTGTTTCAAGTAATTGTGTAAGGAGGGGAGTCCAAACCCCTTTATTCTGCCAGGAAGGAAAAGCACAGTCAAACCACTCCCAACAAATGCCCACCCAGCCTTTGAAATAACAACAACATAGAATCATAAGAGTTGGAAGAGACGTCATGGTCCATCCAATCCAACCCCATTCTGTCAAGAAGCAGGAAAATTGCATTCAAAGCACCCCCGACAGATGGCCATCCAGTCTCTGTTTCAAAGCCTCCAAAGATGGAGCCTCCACCTCACTCTGGGGCAGAGAGTTCCACTGCTGAACAGCTCTCACAGTTAGCAAGTTCTTCCGAATGTTCAGGTGGAATCTCCTTTCTTGTAGTTTGAAGCCATTGTTCCATTGCATCCTAGTCTCCAGGGCAGCAGAAAGGAAGCTTGCTCCCTCCTCCCTATGACTTCCCCTCACATTATTTAAATATGGCCCCCATCATGACTCCTCTTGGCCTTCTGCTCTGCAGGTTAAACATGCTAAGCTCTTTAAGCCACTCCTCATAGGGCTTGTTCAACAACAATGATCATAGGAAACCTCCTAGGTAAACTTTCCTCTCAACTTTGACTCCCAACAATCCACCTCTATTCTCTCAAAATCCCTTTAGAGGAGGAGGAGGCAGCACAAAGTGGGGAAGCAGAATTCTGGGAAATGACAGAGAATTCAAAAGGCCCTGCCCTGAACTACATTTCTCAGAATTCTGCTTGCCTTCCCGCATTAAAGCACTTGTGTTTTCACTCTCCAAGTTGGAGAAGTTACTTTTAAAATGGAGGTGCTGCATTGTCTACAGCTCAGCAGTGCCAGAGAATTCAAAAGGCCCTGCCCTAAACTACATTTCCTAGAATTCTGCTTGCTTTCTGCATTAAAGCCTCAATGTAAGTGTGGTCTCTCCCTCTCTCTCTGGGCCACACACAGCTATGTGTGGAGAGTCTCCTTCCTCCACTCCTACCTCACCATCCTCCTCAGGGTCCTTTTGGGGAACCAAACTCAGCCCTTTTGGAGGGGGGGGGGAACGGCACCTGTGATGGAGACCTGAAAGCATCTGAAAGTCATAGGTCATAGGTGTGTTGAATCTTATGTTTTTTGCATGGGGGTACCTTATGTTTCTTAACATCACTTCATATGTACAAAAATAACAAATTATACAGAAAAAACTGAATTAAAAACAAAATGTTGCACAGCCCTAATGTCTAATATTGCAGTACTCCTCTCTCACTGTGGTTGCACAGTACTCTGAGGAAGAGTCAAATAAGGAACACTTTCTCCGGATAGAAAGGTTCAGAAGCTATCAGTTTAAAGATGTTGCCCTGTCACAACTCTGCAACAAAAATGCACGAGTCCCAAAATGTTCCATTTATTTGTCGAAACAAAAGTTCACAGAAATGGTTGAAGAAACTTTAAGAATTAGTACTGCCATCTTTAAGGTCCCAGGGCCCTTGTCTCCTCTTATCATTCCTCCAGTAGCTTCCCCATTGAGAGGCACTCTTCTATAACTCAATCAGAAGGACCACTGGGAGCTTTCCCAAGTCCTGATTTCTGCCTAGAGAGACTTTCCTTCATCTGAATAGGCCATCTCAGAAGAGCCGTGGCCCAATTGTACCCACTTTCCAGTCAGCCAGAAGCCCCCATAGATCCAGATATCTACTAATGTGATGCACGGTTCATGACAGCTCTCATACATCTGGAAAAAAATTAAATAACTAATTTAAGAGAATATGTATATTTAAAAATTACTCTAGAAGGATTATTTTAAAAGTCTACCTTGATTTAGAAATGTTGTGGCATGATGGATGAGGCTAAAGCTATATAGACTGCTTGAGGAGGGGGAGACCATGCTAGTCTGTATGTCAGGCAACGTATTTTATAAGGGCAATAATGAAATGTGTTTTTCAGTGCTTTCATAATTTTTGGAACATTTTGGAACACTTGGATCTCATTAATGAACATAGAAGTCAAGCTAAAGGATTCTGGAAGTTGTTCTGAAAGTAATTTTTCCAGATTCAAGCAATTATACCTATAATACTATAACAAAATTTGAAAAAAAATATTCTATTCCCGGTTAGAAAGTGTTATTTCTTCTTTAATTGTGTGGTACTTACTTTGTAGTTGCAGACTGTGGCCAGGAAATCAGAAGACGCTTCCTTCTTGGGAGGAGAGCAATGTCCAATCTCGATAAAATAGTAAAGAGTAGAGGCATCACACTGGCAACAAAGATCCGCCTAGTCAAAGCCATAAGAGTAGAGACATCACACTGGCAACAAAGATGCGCCTAGTCAAAGCCATGGTATTCCCTGTAGTAACCTACGGATGTGAGAGCTGGACCTTAGGGAAGGCTGAGCGAAGGAAGATAGATGCTTTTGAACTGTGGTGTTGGAGGAAAGTTCTGAGAGTGCCTTGGACCACGAGAAGATCCAACCAGTCCATCCTCCAGGAAATAAAGCCCGACTGCTCACTGGAGGGAAGGATACTAGAGACAAAGTTGAAGTACTTTGGCACATCATGAGGAGACAGGAAAGCCTAGAGAAGAACATTTATGCTGAGGAAGGTGGAAGGCAAAAGGAAGAGGGGCCGACCAAGGGCAAGATGGATGGATGGCATCCTTGAAGTGACTGGACTGACCTTGAAGGAGCTGGGGGTGGTGACGCCGACAGGGAGCTCTGGCGTGGACTGGTCCATGAGGTCACGAAGAGTCGGAGACAACTGAACGAATGAACAACAACAACATAGTCCAAAAACTTCATTTTTTGTGCCTGCCACAAGCTATGTCAAATTGGTTGAGACTATCACATATGGCAGTCATGCCGGCCACATGACCTTGGGGGTGTGTATGGACAATGCCAGCTCTTTGGCTTAGAAATGGAGATGAGCACCAACCCCTAAGTCAGACACAACTGGACTTAATGTCAGAAGAAAACCATTATTATTATTATTATTATTATTATTATTATTATTATTATTATTAAACTTTATTTGTACCCCGCTAGCATCTCCCAAGGGATTCGATGTGGCTTACAAAGGCCGAGGCCTCAACACAACAACAACAACAGCAACAACTTTACCTTATCAGATATAGGGAGGACCCAGTGGCGCAGCAGGTTAAACTGCTGAGCCTGGATGTGAGGGCAATCTGGCTGTGACATCTTGTCACCCCATTGATCGCCAGGGTTGATTTAGCTGATCTGGCTGGCTAGGCAGGTGTCCCCTTGCTCCCTCACTGCTCCATGTGCATCCCACCTGAAGCTGCACACTTGGCAGAAGAAGACAATGTAAGAGGTATAGATGGAGTGTACCGAGGTCTCCAGTCTTCAGTCCTGGGTATACGATAGCTGCGCTCTCCTGCTAGAACCTCCAAACTGCTGAGCTTCTGAACTTGCTGACCAAAAGGTCAGCAGCTCAAATCCAGGGAATGGGGTGAGCTCCTGCTATTAGTTCCAGCTTCTGCCAACCTTACAGTTTGAAAACATGCAAATGTGAGTAGGCACTGCTCTGTTGGGAAGGTAACGATGCTCCATGCAGTCATGCCAGCCACAAGATCTTGGAGGCGTCTACGGACAACACCGGCTGTTTGGTTAGAAATGGAGATGCGCACCACCTCCCAGAGTCGGACTCAACTAGACTTAATGTCAAGGGGAAACCTTTACTTTTTATCAAATATTCATTGAAAACCTTTGGCAAAATGTGTCATGGTTTTCCCCATGATAGAACCATTTAGGATATGACATATATAACCCAGGAACAGAAATAGTGCAGTGTTTAAAATGTCATAGGAAAGGTAAGAAGAGCAAGTCAACCATCAAGGCCAACTAAACAACTTTTCCAAAGCTAAGGGAACTTAGGTGTGGAAAGACGATACCAATTTCATTCTTTTCTGTAGATGATCTAATAACACCTTATTATCATCAGTCTATCTCTTTAAAATATGTAAGAAAAAAATGTATTTAACTTTTTCCTGTGTTCATTAATCTTCTGCAACTTTGATTCCAGATCCTGGCGTGTTGCCTTTAGGTGAGGAAGCCTGGCTTCTGCAAACACCGTCTAATCAGTGGAAAGAAACTCACAGATTACCTGAAGTGATCCGGTACTTTCAGAGTGACTCCCTTCAGCACTTTCTGGCAGGTTTCTTAGCAACTGCGCAAAAGAATGAATACTGCTGATGTAGTCTATGTGCTAATTAATATCTGGAATAGCTGTGTGATGAGGAATGATTAGACTCCATTGTTATTTTTCTGAAACTACTCCAATTTTCATTTTGTTTGCAGACACAAATAATCAGAATGAGTTACATTGCTCCTAACTTCCTAGGAATAGGAGATATTTGTCCTTCCCTTCAAAATTACTCTGGTAATTCCCTAATATGCACCAAGTCACAATGGTATACACCGTATTGAGTAGGTCTTTGACAAATATTCATTGTCTATTTATTTATTTATTTATTTATTTATTTATTTATTTATTTATTTACTAGCTGTCCCCTGCCACGCGTTGCTGTGGCCCAGTCTGTTAATCTGGAAAATAAAGTAATGAGAAAGTGTTGGTTTCTAATATATGTAATTTATTTTTGCTTGTGGGTAAACAGTATTTCTTGCTGTTTCTTTGTCAGTGTTGATGTGGAGAGTGTCTGGTTTGCCCACCCTGGAACATGCAACATATCATTGTCCTTCTTTAAGGGTCCCTTTCAAATCTATGATACTATATCTCTCTGTGTGTGAATCATATCAATCATCTATCTATCTATCTATCTATCTATCTATCTATCTATCTATCTAATCTATCTATGGCTGGATGGCTCTTTGTCAGGAGGACTTTGATCACCTTTTCTTGCCCTGATGAAGGGAGTCGGATTGGATGGCCTTAAGTATTTTCTGTTGGTCATGAGGGTTGTTTGTGGGGTTTAGAATGCTCTTTGATTGTACGAGAACTATGAATCCCAGTGACTACAACTCTCAAATGTCAAGTTCTATTTCCCCCAAACTCCATCTGTGTTCATATTTGGGCGTATTGAGTGCTTGTTCCAAGTTTGGTCCAGATCCATCATTGTTTGAGTCCACAGTGCTCTCTGGATGTAGGTGAACTACAACTCCCAAACTCAAGGTCAATGCCCACCAAACCCTTCCAGTATGTTCTGTTGGTCATGGGAGTTCTGTGTGCCAATTCCATCGTTGGTGGGGTTCAGAATGCTCTTTGATTGTAGGTGAACTATAAATCCCAGCAACTACAACTCCCAAATGACAAATCATAATTGTTTGAGTGATGGTCACTCCTTTTGTTGTGAGATGTTTTGTTGCCAAATTTGGTGTGATTTCGTTCATTGGTTCTTTTGTTTTTAAGGTACTCATTATGACCAGAGCATTTTATATATAGATAGATTTGGCACACAATTTAACTAATTTACAATACTATAAAACATTCCAGCAGCATGGGTAAGAATGAGGAAGTACTCCATCAAGGACTTGGTGTCACGAGTGGATGGTGAAGCGGCAGCTCCCCCTTTGGCCGGAATCGAGCATACCCTCTTGAAGCCAGAAAGCTGGAATGTTAAATTGCCTCTTTGTCTGTCTATATATGTTGTATGTCTATGGCATTAAATGTTTGCCATGTATATGTGCATTGTAATTCACCCTGAGTCTCCTGTGGGGTGAAAAGGGCAAAATATAAATACTGTAAATAAATAAATAATAAGTAAATAAGAGAAAGAATTCTCCAGATGAGAAAAAAATGGAAGAAAGTACCAAAGTTTTGTAATTTTTCTTAGCTAGGGAAAAAGCTGTAATATTATTTTTGTTCTTCCATGCAAGTATGGGAAAAGTGCAGATTTACATCCATTATTGTTACTGGGGATATGTTTGTACTCCACATCAATCCATTTCATTCATCCATATGAGGCAACAAACACTGTATACACTCATGTATACAGTTATTTATTTATTTATTGTATTTAAATTCTGCCCTTCTTAACCTGCAAGGAACTCAGGATGGATTACAATGCACATATACATGACAAACATTCAATGCCATTAGACATACAACATAGATAGACAGACACAGAGGCTATTTAACATTCCAGCTTTCTGGCTTCATGACTTCAGAGGGCAGCTCCCCCTGTGGCCAGAATCAATTCTGGCCACAGGGGGAGCTGCCCTCTGAAATCACAGATCCGCAGTTTGGGTGTCCTCCTGGACTCATCACATATGCTTGAAGCTCAGGCGTTGGTGGTGGCCGGGAGGGCCTTTGCACAACTAAGACTCGTGTGCCAACTGCAACCGTACCTCATGAAGGCTGATCTGGCCAGGGTGGTCCATGCCTTAGTCACTTCCAGATTGGATTACTGTAATACACTCTACATGGGGCTACCCTTGAAAACGGCCCGGAAATTTCAACTAGTCCAACGGGCGGCGGCCAGGTTGTTAACTAGTGCCCCTTACAGGGAGAGGTCAACCCTCCTGTTCAAGGAGCGCCATTGGCTGCCGTTCATTTTCCAGTCCCACTTCAAGGTGCAGGTGTTTACTTACAAAGCCCTAAACAGTTCGGGACCCGCCTACCTGCGTGACCGCATCTCTGTGTACAAACCCACACAATCTCTTCGTTCATCTGGAGAGGCCCTGCTCACAATCCCACTTCCATCGCAAGCATGATTGGTGGGGACGAGGGATAGGGCCTTCTCGGTGGTGGCCCCTCGACTGTGGAACTTGCTCCCCAAGGACATTAGACATGTCCCAACTCTGTCAGTCTTTAAGAGGAGCCTGAAAACATGGTTGTTCCAATGTGCCTTCCCAGAATAAGGAAACCCTAAGCAATATGTCCCTAATCGCACTTTACTAATGATCTAGGATTGTCTCCTCGCTCCATTTCTCGCCAAATACCTATCCGAGTTATATGTCATCTTGTCATGCCCAGTATTTTAAAATTTTAATTATTACATTTGGCCCTGCCACAGGTTTTTAATGCGTCGTGGTGTTAATGTTATTGTTTATTGCTTTCTTTATGAGTTTATTTATTGTTTGTATTGCTGTGTTGTTTATTGATGTATTTGGGCTCGGCCTCTTGTAAGCCACACCGAGTCCTCCGGGAGATGGTAGTGGAGTATAAATAAAGGTTTATTATTATTATTATTCACCGTCCACTTGTGACTCCGAGTCCTAGATGGAGTACTTTCTCATTCTTACGCATGCTGCTGGGGATTTCTATGGTGTCATAAATTAGGTAAATTAGCCTCCCCGCATAAAGCAGTACCTAAATTTCCTACTTGACAGATGAAACTGTCTTTCAGGCTGCATAAGTCAACAGCAAGCTAGACTATAAATGGTCAGGAGCTCACTCCAACACGGATCATTTGGCTTAGAACTCATAACCTCTCGGTCAGTAGTGATTTAATGCAGCTGGCTACTAACTAGCTGCACCACATGTTAATGTATAAGGTGAGGGCAAGATTTGGGGACAAAATTATCAATTTTGATATGCCCTGTAGGTCAACCAAAGATCAGCTCATATTGAGAAGAATTTGTCAAGGTTTTTTTGGGCTGACTTTTTAATTAAGTTGTCTAGACTTATACATGAGTATATGTGTCACTCCGCTTGGCATTCCATCTCTTCCTGCCTCTTTCTCATACAAACTATCAAATCCAGGACTTGACAAAACAAAATCAAAACACATAGTGAACGTTTGGTGAAGATCTTCTCCAGATCCACAAATAAATTAACTTAGCACTGTTGTGACTGTAGAATTTGTAGTAATCATTTCCAAATGAGGACTTTTTTTTCATTAGCATTTCCATGCTCACATGCATAATTTATGACAATGCTTTACAAGCACCAAACACAGCTTTCATAAATTAGTGCTAATTTTGTTGTCGCTGGAAAACCTGGTAAATTGTGTAACACAGGAATAGTTTTGCATCTACAATGAAAGTCAGGAAAGCATACAGACTGTATATCCCAGCCTTCTTTAGTTTTAATAGAGATCTTTGTAGAAATATGTGTATTTTATGCAACGTTTGTTTATGATGATTATGTGTTTTAGTTGCAACCCACACAAAGCCAATTGGAGAAGTGACTAAAATTGTTGTTGTTGTTGTTATATTAGAGGATTTTAAAGGGTTGGTTTTTTTTCAAGATTTCAAAAATAATGGTTTTACTTCCTCATTATCTCCTATCTCTCCTTGTCGTATATCTATATGCAGCTTAGAGGGTGTTTGATCATTTGGTGCCTGAAGCATCAAAAGTGCCTTCTGACTTACGTCGTGAAAAGAACCATTGCAAATCGAACCTTCCACTCTCCTTTGCATCATCTCAAACAAAATGTTTTTTGATGGAGCCATTTACAAATTTAGCTTCAGGTCATCCAGTGATTGAAAAGAATGGGTCTTTCTTAGCACAGAAGTCATATTCATGATTGGAGGAGGAAGCATCCAGTTGTTCAATCTGCCAACACTTAAAGAGATCTAATGATAGTTCAATGGCACAATCACAATCTATATAAATAAAAATGTAATGTCCGTTTGTGGGATTGACATAACTCAAAAACCACTGGACAAATTGACACCAAATTTGGACACAAGACACCTAACAACCTAATGTATGTCCTTCAATCAAAAAAATGATTTTGTCATTTGGAAGTTGTAGTTGCTGGGATTTATAGTTCACCTACAATCAAAGAGCATTCTGAACTCCACCAATTATGGAATTGAACCAATCTTGGGACACAGAACTCCCATGACCAACAGAAAATACTAGAAGGGTTTGGTGGACATAGACCTTGAGTTTGGGAGTTGTAGTTCACCTACATCCTGAGAGCACTTTAGACTCAAACAATGATGGATCTGGACCAAACTTGGCATGAATACTCAATATGCCTGAATGTGAATACTGGTGGAGTTTGGGAAAATAGACCCTGACATTTGGAGGTTGTAGTTTCTGGGATTTATAGTTCACCTACAATCCAAGAACATGCTGACCCCACCAATGACAGAATTGGGGCAAACTTACCACACGGGACCCCCATACTTAAGGCCATCCAGTCTCTTTTCCTGTCCACTAAAATTCTGTTTTCCTGGGTTGTTGTAGGTCTTTTGAGCTGTATGGCCATGTTCTAGAAATATTATCTCCTGACGTTTCACCTGTATCTATGACAGACATCCTCAAAGGTTGTAAGGGGCAGCCAAAATGTCAGTAGATAATACTTCTAGAACATGGCCATACAGCCCAAAAAGACCTAAAACTACCCAGTGATTCTGTTGATGAAAGTCTTCGACAATCCATTCTGTTTTCCGTTGTTGAGTTGGGAGTATAGTAACTGCTTTGGGAGATGGTGATCTAGCATTCAGACAATGTAGCCAATCCAGTGGAGTTGATGGTGAAGGATCATGGCTTCAGTGCTGGTGGTCTTTGATTCTTCCAGCACACTGACATTTGTCCACCTGTCTTCCCAAGAGATTTGCAGGATTTTTGGGGGGCAACACTGATGGAATCTTTCCAGGAGTTGAGTGCGACATCTGTAGACAGTCCATGTTTCTTGGACATGTAACAGGGTTGAGAGGACAATAGCTTGATAATTAAGCATCTTGGTATCTCTATGGAAGAACGATTTGGGGGACAAACCTCAATAGTAAGTCTTTTATTCTGATCTGGACTTCTCCTGCTATGGTTCATCCCTTTCTCTCTGTAGGTGAGATTACTTTCAGCAGAACATCCATTAATTGCCTTGTGGATAGATCATTAGTATGAATGTACATGGATCTTTATGTTGTCATATATATATTTTAAAAAATGACGAAGCTTTAGAACTTTCATTACTAAAACAAACCACAACATTCCATTAGGTAATGCAAAATTTCCGCCTGAGTATTTGTATCCGAGATGTTCAGTAATAAAACATATGAAGAAGGCTGGTTTCCGTCTGCTAATTTCATTTGCAATATTCATTGCGGCTGATAGACTCGTATATATCAAAACACAAGGCTGACATCACGTTTTGCTTGAAAGTGACAGAGTTAAATGCGGCTGTTTCACTTTGGCTTATTTGTAAAATTGCTGGAACAGGGGAGGCATGGGTTTGTGAACTGCGGTTTGATTTAGAAAATGCTAAAATTCATGCTTGCGATCATTTACATGGAGTGAGATGCTTACATCTTCTGATGAGACTGATAGATATTTCAGACAGATGTCTGGGGAGAGATTTAATGAGAAAAAGGTTTAAAGCAGTTTGGAAAGTTTACTCAGAACCTTGAAAAAATCTATCTTGAATCTAAATTAATTTGGTTCACAGGAGGGAGACAGCCAAGCACTTCTTAATTGTTGGAAATAGCAGACATTTCCAGGATTTCCATTTGTTGGGATAGCAAAATGGTATAATTTTCAAAGATTCATTTCCAAAAGGAGATTAGCCTAACAGTTAAAAGGTGACTGAACACAGAAGGGATTGCCTAAATTGTAAAGGGAAAGTTGTGCGGACTTTTTGTCCAGGGGATATGTGACAAACTTTTTGCAATGCACACTTTGTAGACTGGCCAGAGCTGAACCCAATGCATTCAGCTCATGTTTATGGAAACAGATCATGTCAGGGGCTGCTGTGGGGTTTTTTTTTTTTAAAAATGTTGATATTATTATTTACTAGCTGTCCCCTGCCATGCATTGCTGTGGCCCTGTCTGTGTATATGTGTTGTGTGTGTGTAAATATGTGTATATATATTTATGTATATATGTGTGTTTGTATGTATTAAGGAGGCTGTGCAGGTCCTGAACCGGTGCTTGGCTGTTGCGTCGGCCTGGATGAGGGACAACAGATTGAAACTTAATCCAGACAAGACAGAGGTCCTCCTGGTCAGTCGAAAGGCCAAACAGGGAATAGGGTTACAGCCTGTGTTGGACGGGGTTACACTCCCCCTGAAGACACAGGTTCGCAGTTTGGGAGTGATCCTGGACTCTTCGCTGAGCCTGGAACCCCAGATATCGACAGTGGCCAGGGGAGCGTTTGCACAATTAAAGCTTGTGCGCCAGCTGTGCCTGTTCCTTGGGAAGTCTGACTCGGCCACGGTGGTCCACACTCTGGTTACATCCCAAATAGACTACTGCAACGCTCTCTATGTGGGGCTGCCTTTGAAAACTTCTCAGAAGCTCCAATTAGTCCAGCGGTCGGCGGCCAGGTTGTTAACCGGAACTGTGTACAGGGAACGTATCACCCCTCTGTTGCGCCAGCTCCACTGGCTGCCGATTAGCTTCCGGGCACAATCAAGGTGCTGGTTTTAACCTTTAAAGTCCTGAACGGTTCGGGCCCAGATTACCTGTCCGAACGTATCTCCTGCTATGAACCATCACGAAGCTGAAGAGCATCAAGAGAGGCCCTGCTCTCGATCCTGCCACTCTTGCAAATGCGGTTGGTAGGGACGAGAGACAGGGCCTTTTCGGCAGTGGCCCCCCATCTGTGGAACTCTCTCCCTAAAGATATCAGGTTGGCCACCTCCCTCCTGTCCTTTAGAAGACAACTGAAGACCTGGCTCTGGGGCCAGGCATTCAATTAGAGGCCAGCAGCAATAGGAAAAGGAAATTTGGACTTTTGCGACATGGATTCTCCCGGCTCAGCTTGGTTTTATTGGCACATTAATCTATTAATTTATTGTTAAATTTTATTGATGATGTGCAATGTTTTAAAATGATTTTATTGTAAGTTGTAGTTTTTACGGTATTTATGTTGTTAGCATCCTCTGATGCTCATGTGAGGCCGCGCTGAGTCCCCCTTGTGGGGAGGAGGGCGGAATATAAATATATGGAATAAATAAATAAATAACTAAAGTATGTATATATGTGTGTGTATATTTATATATAGGTGTATATATATGTGTTTTTGTGTATTTGTGTGCTTATATGTGTACATGCATATTGTGTATATGTATATGTATGCATGTATATATGTATATGTGTGTGCATGTGTATATGTATATATGTGTGTATATTTGTGTGTGTTTGTGCATATATATACATGTGTGTATGAATGTGTGCATGCATATATGTATATGAGTGTATGTGTATATGTATATATGGTGTATTTTTGGGGTTTTTTAAGTCTGTCCCACTGGGGTTTTGTGTGTGTGTATTTGGGGGGGGGGTGGGGTGGACACTCATTGGACTGTTAGGTGTCTTGTGTTCAAATTTCGTGTCAATTCATCCAGTGGTTTTTAAGTTCTGTTAATCCCACAAACGAACATTACATTTTTATTTATATAGATGGAATAACAAGGTGAAGGGAAAGATGGCGATAGCTGGAAAATCCCAAACCACTGAATTGACCCAATGCACCAAGATAAGGGACAGGAATATTATGGGGTTGTGAGCTACCGATGGTTATAGAGAGATGGCATAATCACAGGGAGAAAGCAGACTGGCAAGGCATTGTACAATAGGGACCATCAACAAAGGCGACAGCACAGCAGCAATGCCATTTTTCCTGCTTCCAGTCCCAAGTGTCTGTTTTTTACACTGATGCAATGGTTTCACACTGATGTAATGGCACAAGGCACTTTTTGAATAGCGCATAGGGGAAAGGTAATGAAAGCGGTTTACAGCAGGAGATAAAGTTGCCTAGCTTGCTTCTAAACAGCTTGAGTAGCATCCGTTTTCTGTTTTGCCATCATTGTTGCAGCATCTGTGAACATTTGACCACTTTTGCACAATTCGTATGTTATGTTTACTTTTCCAGCCTATGCTGGAAAAGTAAATCTGGATCCGATGTGGAGACAACAATAGTAAAATTCCAGCCTGGATGTTAGTACAAATTTCAAAGCAACAGTCCAAAACAGTGAATCTGCTTGAGGGATTGATTGCCCAGAGGAAAAACTACAGTGGTTTCACTAGCACACTGACATAGGATCCATCACCTGCCATTGGTAAAAACACACATAGGATCAGAAAATCTGTACAAAGAGACCAGTTAAAGCATAATCTACAGAATCTGCAACCATTTCTGTTTTGTTCAAGCTTTATCAACTAGTTTACTTAAGTAATATAAGTAAATTCAAAATTTATTTATTTTTATTTATTTATTGTGTCAGTATCAACCAGACAATTGTATTTAACAAATTTTTAACAAACAGACAAAACAGAATTTGTAAGTTTGGTAGTTGATTAAATGTCCTTTGACCAGTATCTGGCCCCTTGGAGTGCCTCTGGTGTTGCCGCAAGAAGGTCCTCCATTGTGCATCATGTGGCAGGGCTCAGGGTGCATTGCAGCAGATGGTCAGTGGTTTGCTCTTCTCCGCACTCGCATGTTGTGGATTCCACTTTGTGGCCCCATTTCTTGAGGTTTGCTCTGCATCTTGTGGTGCCAGAGTGTAGTCTGTTCAGCGCATTCCAAGTTGCCCAGTTTTCTGTGTGCCCAGAGGGGAGTCTCTCATTTGGTATCAGCCATTGATTGAGGTTCTGGGTTTGAGCCTGCCACTTTTGGACTCTCGCTTGCTGAGGTGTTCCAGCTAGTGTCTCTGTAGATCTTAGAAAACTATTTCTTGATTTAAGTCATTGACGTGCTGGCTGATACCCAAACAAGGGATGCGCTGGAGATGTCACTGCCTTGGTCCTTTTACTATTGGCTGCTTCTTCCTGGTGAATGTCAGGTGGTGCAATACCCTCTAGACCAGGGGTCCTCAAACTAAGGCCCGGGGGGCAAATGCGACCCTCCAAGGTCATTTACCTGGCCTTCGCATAGGGTCAACCTAAGTCTGTAACGACTTGAAAGTACACAACAACAACAACAATTCTATCTCATCAGCCAAAAGCAGGCCCACACTTCCCATTGAAATACTAATAAGTTTATATTTGTTAAGATTGCTCCTCATTTTAATTATTGTATTGTTTTGAAGTGTTTTTTTGCACTACATATAAGATGTGTGCAGTGTGCATAGGAATTCATTCATGTTTTTCTCAAATTATAATCCAGCCCTCCAACAGTTTGAGGGACTGTGACCTGGCCCTCTGTTTAAAAAGTTTGTGGACCCTGCTCTAGACAGTGTAATTTCTCCAGTGGTGTAGGGTGCAGACACCCTGTGATAATGCAGCATGTCTCATTAAGAGCCACATCTACTGTTTTAGCGTGGTGAGATGTGTTCCACACTGGGCATTAGGCTTGGGCGGTTTCGTTCGTTAATTTCGTAATTCGCTATTAATTCGTATTTAAATTAGCTTACGATCCAATATTGAGCCATGCAGGAATAGTGTGAGGAGTAAATTAGATTCGAAACAATTTTTTCAATTTATTTCGTAATGTAATTATTTCGTAATTATTTCGTAATTATTTTCGCATGTCTGGTGCAAGTTTTATAGTTGTTGTTTGTTTATCACACCAACAGTCAACAACAGAGGGAGAGGGAAGCTTCAGAAGTTCCCCTTGTCCCATTTGGAGGTTTTTTTAGCATATTGCGCAATCGTGTCTGCCATTAACGAATCAATTCATAATTATACGAAATTTCGTAAATTTTGAAATTTTTAAAAGGAAAATTTCAGAATTCTTTTAAAAAACGAAACGCAATGGACCCCTAAAAACGAGACGAGTTTAGAAACAAATTTTTACGTTGTTACCCAAGCCTACTGGGCATACATACTCAGCAGCAGAGTAGCATAGCGCAAGGGCAGGTCTTCACTGTATCTGGTTGATCCCTAATCCATCTAAAACACAGACATGCGCCTTTCACCTCAAGAACAGACAAGCATCCCGAGCTCTGAGGATGACTTGGGAAGGAATCCCACTAGAGCATTGCAGCACACCCAAATACCTGGGCGTCACTCTGGACCGTGCTCTGACCTACAAGAAGCATCACCTGAACATCAAGCAAAAAGTGTGCGCTAGAAACAATATCATACGAAAGCTGACTGGCACAACATGGGGGTCACAACTAGACACAGTGAAGTAAATTCAAAATAATTTTCAAAATGTAGCTAAAAGTGGTTCTAATCCATTTTTAAAAACAAATCTACACTTGCCGCTAAAAAGAAAGAAGGAAAGTCTTCCACCAAAATCCTCGCCATGGCTATTTCAGTGCATTATCTGTCAAGTCCCTGATGGCATTTGACAGATGCTCAAAAGTTCATACGAGCAAAGTCATGAGCAAAGTCAAAAGCTAGAATAACAATAATGAAATCAGGAAGGCTATTTTTAAAATGAGTTGCGTACGATGAAACTGTGAGCTGCTTTGTCCCTTTGGCGGCCCCGGTGAAAATTAATTAATTGGGTGTGCCCCTGGTGAAAGGGGAAACAACACATTGTTGGATTTTAATACTCAAATCAGTTCATTTTTACAAATGAAGAAAGCTACTTTGCAGGAGTTACAGGAATCGACCAGATACTGTATATACTCAAGTATAAGCTGACCCGAATATAAGCCGTGGCACCTAATTTTACCACAAAAAACTGGGAAAATGTACTGACTCGTGTAAAACCAAGGGTGGAAAATGCAGCGGCTAATAATAAATATCAAAATAAAACAATAAAATTACATTAATTGACGCATCAGTAGGTTAAATATTTTTTAATATTTACATAAAATTTTAAATTAAGATGAGACTGTCCAACTCTGATTAAACTATTATTCTAACCTTCTTCAATGTAAATGTGCTTACGTATCCTTCGAAAAATAATAAAGAGAGTAAAATCATAAATGTAATAACAATAATAGAGTAAAATAATGGAAATGTAATAATAACAGTAATGATAGAGTAAAATAATAAATCTATATAAATAAAAATGTAATGTTCATTTGTGGGATTAACAGAACTCAAAAACCACTGGATGAACTGACACCAAATTTGGACACAATACACCTAACAACCCAATGTATGTCCTTCATTCATAAAATCACTGAAAAACACAGCAGAAGGGACTTAAAAAGCCCCCCAAAGCTAAATGATGAAAAGCTAAATACAATACAGAAAAAAGGGAAGAAAGAGGGAGGGAAGGGGAGAAAAAAAGGAAAGAAAGGAAAGAAAGAGGGAGGGAGGGAAAGAAAGAAATAAGGAAAGGGAGAAGGAAGCATGGAAGCAAAGAGAGAAGAAAGGAAAGAGGTGGGGAAAGAAAAAGGGGGAAGGAAGGAAAGTTAGAGAAGGAAGGAAGGAAAGAAGGAAAGAAAAAGGGAAAGAAGGAAGGAAAGAGGGAATGAAGGAAGGGGGGAAGATGTAGAGAAAGAGGAAGGGAAGGAAAGAGAGAAGGAAGAAAAGAGAGACAGCAGAAGAGAAAGAAAAAGGGGGAAGGAAGGAAAGAGATAGAGAAGGAAGGAAGAAGAGAAGGAAAGATGGGAAGGAAGGAAGGAAGGAAGGAAGGAAGGAAGGAAGGAAGGAAGGAAGGAAGGAAGGAAGGAAGGAAGGAAAGAGGGAGTGAAGGAAGGAGGGAAAGAAGGAGAGAAAGAGGGAAGGTTGGCCACAGCAATGCGTGGCGGGTACAGCTAGTGTAATCATAATAAATAGAAAAAAATAAATAAATGCAATAATACTAATGAAAATAGAGTAAAATAATGTAAATACAATAATAATAATAATAAATAGAGTAAAACAGTAAATGGATTATTAATAATAAATAGAGTAAACAATAAATGTAATAGTAATAAATAGAGAAAGTAATAAGTGTAATAATAATAAATAGAGAAAACATAAATATAATAATACTAATGGTAATAGAGTAAAAATATAAATGCAATAATAATAATAATAATATTAGAGTAAAATAGTAATTGTACTAATAATAATAAATAGAGTAAATAATAAATGTAATAATAAATAGAGAAAAAATAAATGTAACAATAATAGATTAAAATAATGTAAATGTAATGATAATAGAGTAAAATAATAAATCTGATAAAATAATAATAAATAGAGAAAAATAAATGTAATAATAATAATAGAGTAAAATAATGTAAATGTAACAAGAATAAAAATAAATAGAGTAAAATAATAAATGCAATAATAATAACAACAACAACAGCATAATATAATAAATCGCTTTGACTCGAGTATAAGCCGTGGGGGGCTTTTTCAGCCTAAAAAAGGGGTGAAAAACTCAGCTTATATTCGAGTATATATGGTACTTACATTTTGCATTCAACGTGGTGGACCTATATAGAGGCTATTTGCTCAGGATGTGTGTTACCATGAAGGGCTTTATAAGGCCTGCACTCCATTTGAAGGAAACAGCTGCCATGAGGTTTCCCTGGAAGTATGGAGGGAGTTCACAATGGGGTTTCCTTTCAGAGATAAGATCTTAGATTAGCAAGCTTCTGATGCACTTGGATGCAGCTGAAGATCTGTGGTTTGGCTTTAGGAGCTGTTGGTATAATGAATCTTGGCCTGTTGAGTAAATAGAAGTCAACCTAAAAGGACTTCATGTTCTTTGGACTTTTTAACCATATTAGTGGCATTGTAGCTATTAGCAGAGAGGCTGGCTAACTGTTCCATACTGTTCTGGTGTGATAACCAGGACTCCATCCAAGTCATTAAATTCCTCACTTCCAAGTCCTCAAGGATTGTGCGTCTTGTCCAAGCATTTACACTATGCTGCCTGCAATCTAACATATTGTTCCTGGAGTGCTATTTGCCTGGTTTAGATAATCACATAGCTAATGATTTGTCCTCAAAACAGATGGTGTGCTTCAGGCAGCTTGGTCTGGGAGCAAGGGAGACAGGGGAGAAGATGCCCAGGTAGCTATGGATGATTAGAGGGCTGTAACGGCATGTGGCATTGCTATGGTGATCACAGCTATTAACAGGAAGTACTTAATTCAGTGGCCAGGCTCTGATTATATCAGATAACTAACGTTCTATGAGATGCATGCATTGTGCAACTTGTGGTCCATCCTGGTGGAGCATTTCATGCATTTGTATTTGAGGTTGTGCAGGAAGGGCTGCTCCGTACACAAGTTATCTACCAGGCTTTGCTGTGAAGGCCCTAGTATAATGGGAATTTCAGGTTTAGGAAGACATTAGATGAGCACTGGGTAGAGAGATATGGAAGGACACCACATCACCCAGGGATGTTTGAAGACTTGACTTTGCTTTTCTACATATGAGAAGGCCTAGTTACACTCAGTAGCCTAAGGATGGATCTAGATTGCCCTATATCCCAGGATCTGATCCCAGATTATCTGCTTTGAACTCGATTATATGAGTCTATACTAGTGGATAATCTGGGAGAAGGAGATAATATAGGATCAGATCCTGGGATATAAGGCAGTGTAGATCCAGCATTATTCTTTGGAGCCTTTTGTAATGGAAAGTTTGTGGTGGGAAATATGATTTTGACTTATTCTTCCATAAAGCTTTTCGAATAGAGGGATGTAGAGATTAATCCAGACACTACAAATTTTGCTTTTGTAGGTCAAAAACAAACACAAGAGCAGAGTTAAAATTGCTGGAAGAAACATTAACAACTTTAGATATGCAGATGATACCACTTTGAAGGTCAAAAGCAAGGAGGAGCTGAGGAGCCTTCTAACCAAGGGGAAAGAAGAAAGTGCAAAAGCTGGGTTGCAGTTAAACATCAGAAAACCCAAGATGATGGCAACCAGACTGATTGATATCTGGCAAAGAGAGGGAGAAAACGTGGAGACAGTGACAGACTTTGTATTTCTAGGTGCAAAGATGACTGCAGATGCAGACTGCAGCCAGGAAATCAGAAGACGTTTCCTTCTTGGGAGGAGCGCAATGACCAATCTCGATAAAATAGTGAAAAGTAGAGACATCACATTGGCAACGAAGATCTCCATAGTTAAAGCAATGGTATTCCTTATAGCAAGCTATGAATGTGAGAGTTGGACCATAAAGAAGACTGAGCGAAGGAAGAGAGACATTTTTGAGCTGTAGTGTTGAAGGAAAGTTCTGAGAGTGCCTTGGACCGCGAGAAGATCCAACCAGTCCATCCTCCAGGAAATAAAGCCTGACTGCTCATTAGAGGGAAGGATAGTAGAAGCCAAGACGAACTCCTTTGGCCACATCATGAGAAGACAGGAAAGCTTGGAGAAAACAATGATGCTGGGAAAAATTGAAGGAAAAAGGAAGAGTGGGCAACCAAGGGCAAGGTGGATGGATGGTATCCTTGAAGTGACTAGTTTGACTCTGAAGGAGCTGGGGGTGGCCATGGCTGACAAGGAGCTCTGACATAAGCTTGTCCAGGAGGTCACAAGGAGTTGGAAATGACTGAATGAATAACCAACAACAAGGTCAAAAACTAATATGGTAAGGAAGGGATGCTTTGTGGAGGCAGTTGTGGTGAACTGGGACTTTGCCTGTTGAGTAGATGCCTATAGAGAGAGGTCATCTCTGTGTAGAAATACTTATAACATTTGCACTTCATTAATAACTTATTAGTTATTGGTGTCGTGTGCAATTGCTGTGAATGTGAAACAAATGCGAAAATATGACTCAAAATGTTTTCCATTTTCTAAAAAGTATCTACCCTTCAATATCTGGGTCTCTTTCCTTTCCTTTTTACAGCCCAATATGTTGCTATTTTTCTTTCTTTCCACCATAGGGATGTTAAAATGATCCAGCCCAGCTTGTTTCCAAGTGCTCATGTTAACCTCATGAAAAACAGCCACGGAGCACAAGAGGCGATATTTCGTTCCCTAGACTCCAGTGCCGACGCTAGAATAAAATTGACATTTTGGTAAAATACCTGTTGTGATTTTGGCTTTCACAACTAAGGGAAATACTGGTCACGAAACATGGGAAAACAAGGTTAATGGCACCATGTAAAGGAAAGCCTTGTTTTCTGCACATCACTAAACTGGCAAATCTGAATCCTGCAATGTATTTTGGGATTTTTTTAAAAAATTCCTGACACATTCTAGAGCACTATGTTATAGTATCAATGCAGTATCTTGAAATTGTCCTTCGTAACAGGAAAGCTGGGAGGCGTTGACTCCACCCCTCGAGAAATGACAAACCAGAAAATCAGACAGGGTAGGAAAAACCAATTTAAAATGTCTCAGCAAATGTTTAAACACTGTCTTGAAAGGACTATAATGTCAAAGCCAGTTTGAGTTTCCTTAGCCAGAATACCACAGTATTTTTTCAGATATTATCGTATGCTGCTACTAAACGGTACAGATATCTCTAAGACTATGTGATGATTAGTGATGGAACTTGGGAAGTTACTTTTTAAAAGTAACTAACCCCCATTTGTATGTAGTTGGACTATACACAGCACAGTTTTGACAGTGTTGCTCATCACTTCTTTTGTTCTTTTGTATTACTTCTTTATTTAAAATTTCTTAGGATTGATAAAGAAACCAAATAAAACAAAACAAAATTTATCAAAATATGTCTCAAAACCATATACAAATAAACAAACAGATACACAGATCTACTTTCCTTGTCCTTGCAAACCATCATAGTTATCAGATAGTCATATAAGGAACAGACCGATACACACACTGAGTCATGCAGGAGAGAGAAAAATGGATTCTTCCATCCTCCTTATATTGCCACCTGCTCTTAGGTCATCAGTAAGGGACTTTGTCTGATGCAAACTCACATGGTTATGACTCAGCCATCACCACACCCCATTAGGTATTGCAGCATGACATTCACAGTCATTACCTAAGTGTTATCTATCAACCACATGGCCATAAAACTGTATCCTTTTCATTATTAGGAATGCTGTGCCATTTCTATCTCGGAAATTTTGCTTGGCTTTTCTTCAGATTGATCTTCCACAATGGTCATTTTTGACTTTAAGAGGATCAGAAAGAAGAAGCAGTTTGTTGAAAACTGAAAACAAGCATTATGGGAGCATGAGAAATAAAGTATATTCACTTCCTCAACAACACATTTTGGTTTAGAGAGCCAAGACTGGCACAGTAACATTATAGTCTTAGATGGATTCTGACCAGCTGAGCTGAGCTAGTGGCAAGAACACCATCCTCTGACCATAGACTGCAGAAGTATTACATCGGAATATGTTTCCCTCCTCCAGGAATCTACCATGGACAGCTCAGAGCGTGATGCAGATACACACACTGAGTCATGCAGGAGAGAGAAAGATGGATTCTTTCATCCTCCTTATATTGCCACCTGCTCTTAGGTCATCAGTAAGGGACTTTGACTGATGCAACCTCACATGGTGATGATTCAGCCATCACTACACCTCGTTAGGTATTGCATCATGACATTCACAGTCATTATCCAGGTGCTATCAATCAACCACATGGCCACAAAACTGTATCCTTTCCATGATTAGGAATGCTGTGCCATTTCTATCTTGGACATTTTTCTTGGCTCTTCTTCATATTGATCTTCAGCAATGGTCATTTTTTGACTTTAAGAGGATCAGAAACAAGAAAACTGAAAATGAGCAATATGGAATGGCAGCCTGGAAGCAAGCTGGTCATCATCCTGGAAGAGGGAGTATAAGAAATAAAGTATCTTCACTTTCTCAGCAACACATTTTGGTTTGGAGAGCCAAGACTGACACAGTAACATTATAGACTTAGATGGATTCTGACCAGAAGTCCTCGTGTCACCTTGATCCCTGCTGAGCTGGTGGCTACAACATCCTCTGACCATAGACTGCGGAAGGACTCCATCAGAATATGTTTTCCTCCTCCAGGAATCTACCATGGACAGCTCAGAGCATGATGCAGCCAGGTCTTTCTGCCAGACTCCCCAGTTGGAGCTCTTTGTTGCCTGATGGGGCTGGCTAGATGTGAGGGGAAAGACAGTTAGCTTGTCATCAGAGGAGAAATGTAAAATAGCTGAGCAGCAGCCGGGGGTGGGAATTGAAGAAGACCCGCAGATGTCACTTACTGCGGGGAAAGTGAATTGACCAGCTGCCTGCCAAAGAACATCAGAGAGGGTTCCATCCCCAGGCAATCTGTCTGTTTGACTGAGATCATTTCGATGTTTCTCCATTGCCAAATCATGTCAGGATGGAACAGAAAATGGGACAGGATGTCACTATATCTACATATTCCAATCACCAAAGACCTTTTTCTAAACTAGGAAACTGTATGAAAAATGATATCACCTTTTTAAAAAGATGTTAAATTAATTCCCACCTTTCCAAACTGTTTCCTTCCTTCCCACAAAGAGACAAGATGATGGCAAAAAAACAAACAAACATCTGAGCCATAATTTGATTGGATTCATGGACCTGGAAGCTGACGAAAAAATACAGATGGAAAATAGTGACTTAAAATATAATTTAAAACAAATCCAAATCAATGCATAGCTAATCCAAAGCAAACTGTTCTTCCTTCTCTGATGTGTTATCTCAAAGATTCCAAGCGAACCTCAGCCAGGAAAGATAATTCATACTAGTGATTGCAGGAGAAACGCACAAACACACACACACAAGGTTTGATGCCTGATTTATTTTAAGGAAACTGACTATCTCTCTGAACTCTTCGGTTTAATTTGGTCCAGTCTTTGTGTAAATAAGCATGACCCCTGTTTTGAATTAACAGAAATGTCACGGAGAAGGCATCAATCAGGCGCAATTGGTGTGACTTTTTTTCCCCTTCTCCAATTCGCATTGCAGCTCGTCTTTGCACTATTTCTATTCCCCTCGCTTTATGTATTCAGAGCATGTAGGGCAAAAACTGGCAATTTTCAATGTTTTGTAGTACAGTCATGCAGTCAAAACAAAATTATATCTTTCTGGCTTTAAAAAAATATCCCAGGAGGAATATTAGGAAGTGGGGGGAGGAAAAAAAAAGGCAGATTCACTTTGAATATAGAACAAATCAAACTAACTCCAGTTTAGATAAATAAAAATATAAAAATTGGAATGGCGCATGATGCACAGCCTTAATTGAGTTTTGCAGAAGATAAAATAAGAGCAGAACCCTATTTTGAATTCCAATAGATGAGATGCCACAACAGGAGTAGGCAACACACAACTCGCTGGGCATTTTGAATGCCACAAAGTAATAATTAATAATACAATTATTAATAATAACACTAACCATCCAATACCAATAGCAACAGTACTTTAAAAGTGGATGTTCCTAGAATAATCCAGGAGTGTGCCTCCCTTTAAAAAAAAGTCCCCCCCCCCCTTGACTCACCTTGTTTTGCCATTTTTTAAATGAATCTGGTAATGGATTTTTGACTATTAATAGTTTTATCTTTGTGTGGTGGTGGCATAATACAGTGTGCATTCCCTAAGAGTCTGTCAGTTTCCTACAGAAACAACAACTACACACAACCTCTGAGGATGCTTGCCATAGATGCAGGCAAAACATCAGGAGAGAATGCTTCTAGGACATGGCCACATAGCCCGAAAAAACCTACAACAACCCAACAACGACACATGTATTGTGTCAGTGGTAGAACTATTGGTGCTTGCATCAGTGAGGTTTGGGTGGTGGCAGAGCACTTGAGATTGTGGCAAGACTTTTGATGAGAGAAAAGGGGAGAGAAATAAAACCTTAACAGTCAGCCCAATTATTTCCTCGGTGTAGTCCCACCTAATGGCATTCCCAGGTGTCATCTGGCAATCTACTTTGTCACCAAAATAAGTTCAATTTGTAAACAGACTTCATTGAAAACACAGTACAGGTTACTGTCAGAGTTCATACGATGCCCAACGGAAGGAATGCTAGATTAGCAAACACTGAGTTGCAAAATAAGGACTCTGCAAGCTTCGAGTTACAAAAGAGTTACTAAGTTTACTAAGCACATTCAACAGATAAGTCTTACTACAGCGAGCTACAATTCAGGAACAAGTCAAAACGAAAACCTCTTCACATCTGCTTATCTCTTCTTGCTGAGACTGGTTACTCCCTTCTGTTCCCAGCAAGAGCAAACCTTATCTTACTTTTCTCAAGTTCACTTAATCACAGCCTCATGGTGTAAACATTCTGCACAGCATTTCTAATTCACAGTGGCATCCATATTTGCAATACATATAAGCACGTTTAAAACACATATATAACTAAATTAATCCTGACAGTTACTATGTTCTATTATTGTCAAATTGCTTGAAGAAGAAAATTCTTGAACTTCATTTTTGAAGCAATTTGATGGATTGTCACCATTGGAACATGAGGGAGTGTGCATGTTCCAATGAACCTGCGGGCATAACCACTGGAGTCATGTACTCTCAGGAGGAGCCACAGGGGAGGTTCCAGACCAAGCACAATCCAAAGACCTGAAGATCTCAATGGCAGATCAGGTGGAAAATAACATGGTACATGCTACAATGGCTGTGAAGGTGGAAGAATGCTGCAATAGACTGAAAGGCCATCATCATCATGTTAACCACACCACTGGTTGGGACCCTCACTCTGTGATGACTGAATTTTGAGCGATTGTGCATCAACCTCCACACATTAAAAGAAACTAATGAACAGGTATCTTCCAAGAAAAATAAAACACTTGGAAGGCCATCATATTTGGACAATGAGGGATCACCTAAGAAGAAGGAGAAGGAGGAAGTGGTGGCTAGTTATTTATTTATTTATTTACTACACTTTTATCCCACCCTTTTCAGCCCAAAACGACTCAGGGCCGCATACAGACGGGCAACGTCACATAAATGCCAAACACACATAAATACATTGTCTAAAACAGGTTAAATCACATAATAAAATTCATAATAGAACAGTTTAAAACTATAAAAATCAATAACTTCTGGGTTAAAATCATGTCCATTTGCATCATTAAGCCGTTCCATATTCATTCACAATACTGAGTTTATCTGGTTACAATGAGGTTCCAAAAGCTTGCTTGAAGAGTCAGGTTTTCACTCTTTTCCTAAAGGTCAGGAGGGCGGGGGCCAATCTAATATCCCCAGGAAGGGAGTTCCGCAGCCTAGGGGCCACCACTGAGAAGGCCCTGTCCCTCGTCCCTGCCAAGCATGTCTGTGAGGCAGGCGGGACTGAGAGCAAGGTCTCCCCAGATGACCTTAAATTCCTGGAAGGTTTGTAGGGGGAGACACATTCGGATAGGTCAGTTCGGATAGAAAGGTATTCAAATGAACATTTCCCGTTGTGGTTTTCATGGTCTACCATTCATTGTTCAATTGGTCCAAGCATTACATCCCCCCTCGATGTTCTTGGTACACTTGAGAATGGTCTTGTAGTATCTGTATTGGTTTGCCTCTTGTAAACAATAAGGAAGGAAGGAAGGAAGGAAGGAAGGAAGGAAGGAAGGAAGGAAGGAAGGAAGGAAGGAAGGAAGGAAGGAAGGAAGGAAGGAAAGAAGGTAGGTCTTGGATCCCAAGGCATTCCTTTTCCTCAACTAAAGCTCAACTCCCTTCTTCTCCAATAAGCTCTACTTGTCTCTAACTAATCGTTAATTACAGCTGGTCATTATCTAACTCTAATTCCCATGAGCTCTAGGGCTACAAGCACACTGCTGCATGAAATGGGCTATTACTTACAATGAATCATTTAAATGTGGTATTAAGGTATTGATATTGCAATAAACCATAGCAACGTGAATACACCCTACTCTCTAAACATGCCAGATCATAAACATAGGAATCTGACACCAGGGATTATTTTCCTCCTCCCTGAAAAAGTAGGTAAGAGCAGAGGAGTCAGTAGTTTCTGGTCCCTGAGTAGAGCTGATGAAAAGTTAACCTAATGCTTCCCTTCACATGGGCTGTGACCTGGTGACAGTTGAGGTACCGAGAAGCTTGGTAGGACTGGCATCTTACGTGGCTGTATTTTATCTCTGCTCAAGCTAGCCGACAGTTGCAATTTTGACAAAGTTTAGCTTCAGAGCAGGGTTGATGATAGTCCCAACTCCCCTCTCAATCTTAAAACTGTGTACTGGGGAGTAAATTCCCCTTGATATTCCTGCTAAACATATATTTTATTGGATCAATAAATTTGCTGACAGCAACGCTTGATGCAGAATACATTATCAAATTATAACTTGAATAGGCTGCATGCAATTAAACATTTTTAGCATTCCAGCTACAGCTCTTTTTTCCTCACTTGTTGGAATTAAAGTTGAGAATTAGGCAAAATAATGTGGGGGTTTAGTCTACATAAATAACACATTATTCCTGGAATAACAGAAAGGGACAATTTCCTGGGTTGCTAATTACTAAAGGGGATTCAGAATTGCCTCAAGACGAGAAAGATTGTGGGTGCTTGTGAGACATAGAAGACTATGGACAACCCATAATTGAGTGATTATGAGCCAGTGATCCAACTTCAGGCTTGTTTAACATAAATATTCACCAGCAGAACTAAACATTGATTATGTTATGTAATTTTTTTTAGTACTAATAACTGTGCCAACAAGCTGTGCCAACAGAAAGGTAAAAGGATGTGTAATGGATTGCACAAAAGAATTGCAATCTTTGTTTTGAAATCAGAAAAATTGTGAATGGGGTGAAAAGTAGTTACTAGTTTTCTTTTTTAAAATACATTTTTTGGAACAAATTAGTTAAATTTGTGTATACAAATTGATATTAGAAATGTGCAGGAAAGGTAGAGAAGGGAAATTTAAGAACTGAAACTCTCACCAATCGTTTTTGTCAAGATTTTGTAACATTCTGATGCCTCTCAAAATCAGTTTAATTTTCAGTATAAGCATTAAGCAACTTTAATAAAGCCAAGAGAACATAAAGTGTTTTAAAAATTAATGTTTTCCTGTTTTTCTTTGGTTTAGACACCATGAGCAAAGGCACTGGGAGTGGGAGTAGCTGAGCTGGGTGGGAGAATGAGAACACAGCATTCTGGGAAATGTAGTTTGGGAAGGCGATGCCCCCTGTGGCAGAGAATGCAAAAGGCCCTGCCCTAAACTACATTTCACAAAATGCAGTGCTCAGCATCAGAAAGCCCCCATGGCACCAGTTGTTTAGAGTCAGTCTAATCTATATAAATAAAAATGTAATGTTCATTTGTGGGATTTACAGAACTCAAAAACCATTTGGGAATTGTCACCAAATTTGGACACGATACCCCTAACAACCCAATGTATGTCCTTCACTCAAAAAAAAAATGATTTTGTCATTTGGGAGTTGTAGTTGCTGGGATTTATAGTACACCTACAATCAAAGAGCATTCGGAACCCCACCAACGATGGAATTGAACCAAACTTGGCACACAGTTCTCCCATGACCAACAGAAAATACTGGAAGGGTTTGGTGGGCAGTGTCCTTTGGTTTTGGAGCTGTAGTTCACCTACATCCAGAGATCACTGTGGACTCAAACAATGATGGATGTGGACCAAACTCTTCACGAATACTCAATATGCCCAAAGGTGAAGACTGGTGGAGTTTGGAGAAAATAGAATCTTGACATTTGGGAGTTGTAGTTGCTGGGATTTATAGTTCACCTACAATCACAGAGCATTCTGAACCCCACCAATGATAGAATTGGGCCAAACCTTCCACACAGAACCCCCATGTGGGCCACAGCAACGCGTGGCAGGGGACGGCTAGTAATAAATAAAATTATTGAATCTGCAAAGAGGACTAAATAAGTATAAACATAAGCATTAAGCCACTTTGGTAAAGCCAAATTTTCAATTGATTATGTTTTATTTAAATTATGGTTGCTATGCTTAAGTTGCTCTTTGTGTGGGGTTATCTTGGTTTTTTTAAACTTTGTATTTTGTGTCATTGAGGCATTTCATGTTTGCCTTTTTGTTTGTTGGAATCCGCCCCGAGTCCCCCAGGGGAAATATAGCAGAATATAAACAAAGTTTCATTATTATTTTATTATTATTAGACAAGAGAACATAAATTGTTTTGCAAACCATTGCAGCAAAGAGATCGCAACAGTGAGCCATTTAGAGTCAGTCTAATAATATTAGATAAAATTATTGAATCTGCAAAGAGGACTAAAGTAAGTAAGTATAAATCTGTGCTAAGTTGATGTTATGTGGTTAATTATGTGTCATAAAGACAGACAGACATTCAAGGGGATTGCTGTCATCGCTTTTTGAGGGGATAAATTTATTTTTGTCTAAACTTTAAAGAATCCCCAAAAATCTGTAGATGTGTGAACCTTTCTGAAACTTCTGGGGATTGATGCCCTTGTTATCTTGTGCATTGTATATAAAATTCAACTAGCTCTTATTGTTTATTTTAAATGTTGTCTATAAAATATTTGAAAATTCCTCAAAAATCTGTGAATAAGTGAAACATTCTGAAATTTGGTGGGCTAACATTGGTAAACGTGTTTTACCATTGTAGCAAATTTCACATAGCTGCAACCATTCCAATAGCTGTAAAAATGAGTGAGAAAGGAGCCCTTGAAGTTTCCCCAGTTATAGTAATTTAATTATGTGCATGTGTAATTACTGTAACAAAAATTTTCTCTAACTATACTCCAGAAACAGAAAAGTTTTGCAATGACCTTTGAACCATTTTTTAATGGATTACACATACCTAGTGGTTATCAGGGGCTGCTTTCCAAGCAAATGGACATGAAAAGGGACAGAATACCCAAAATTGTGAAGAACACATATTAGGGGATTAGGGAGGTTTTCAATCCGAATCCTTCTAGTTTGAACACGTCATGTCAGCCTTCACAATGATTGAAATTACAGGGAAAGAACCTAAATGGAATATATTGTAATGTTATTATGGTAAAGAATGGCTGTAATTAGTTTTTGAAATGAATCATTCTTTATTACTGGATCTTAGAAGTTAAGTGTAACAAAAGGAATTTATCATAAAAATGCTTCTTAATTATTTTATATGGAGAGATAAAAGTGTGAGACGTTGGATATATGTATTTGAAATGTGAATAATGAGCTTAATATAGAGGTTAATACATAGCTATAGCAGCAGAAAATCAGAAGAATGGGCATAGTATTTCATTTTAATTTATGAATGCAGCAGGATAAAGATCACATGTTCAGACATAGAAAAAAAAATAATGGAGATGGAGAAATTATATGTTTTTGTTAGTGAAAAGTTTTTGGTAAATTTTGGGAAAAATGGAAAATATTGCCTTGGCTTTTTGAAAAATAATGACACAAAGTTGGTGATTTGAGGATTGCAGGTTTTTGTAAATGAATATGAAGTGTAATTTCTAGATAATGTAGTGAGTAGGCTTGGGTAACCATGGAAAAATTTGGTTCTAAACTCGTTTTGTTTTTAGGGGGCCCTTGCGTTTCGTTTTTTTTAATCATTCCGAAATTTTCCTTTTAAAAATTCCGAAATATATGAAATTTCATATAATTGTGAATCGATTCGTTAATGGCGGACGCGATTGCGCAATATGCTAAAAAAAAACCCTCCAAATGGGACAGGGGGAACTTCTGAAGCTTCCCTCTCCCTCTGTTGTTGACTGTTGGTGTGATAAAACAAACAACAACTATAAAACTTGCACCAGACATGCGAAAATAATTACTAAATAATTACAAAATAATTACCAAATAATTACAAAATAATTACGAAATAATTACGAAATAATTACGAAATAAATTGAAAAAAAATTTGAATCTAATTTACTCTTCACACTATTCCTGCATGGCTCAATATTGGATCGTAAGCTAATTTAAATACGAATTAATAACGAATTACGAAATTAACGAACGAAACCGCCCAAGCCTAGTAGTGAGGAGTAGGTGTTTAAGGGCTAAAATATAAAAACAGAAAAGACAGTTGATAGTCATCTTATGTTTTCTTTACTTTGTAATGTTTGTTCTATACTTAGATAGTTTGCGTTTGTTTGTAGGTTGTATACAAAAACAACCGTGTGAGAATTTTGCACAGAATGAATCTCGAATTGTGAATAGGCTCTGAAAACTGTGTGGTTGTTGAAGACTTTCTCACAGCAGGCAGAAAATTGCTCAAATTACTTGTTGCTTCCTTGAGAAGAAAATTGCTGAAGAATAACATTCCTACTGGAAACCGGCAGGAGCCCTTCCACCCACTAGCCCCAGCAAGGGGTTATGTTTTTCCACGTTGACAATCTCCATGCTCTCTGAAGCTGTTGTGACTTTCCTGTACTGAGAGTCACCAATTAAGGAGAAAGTTTGGGACCAAATGTTTTATATATCCTTATACTTCTGCTCTTAAACACGGCATTTTCCCAAGATTCTTTCTTGTATCTGGGAAACATCACTTTATCTAGAGGCTTCATCCCTATGTAGTGATTCCAAGAAAGTCTGCATTGTTCTATCCGGAAAAGGTCTCACCATCCCTGATACATGTGTGGATATTGCGTTTTCAGTCTCCTATGCCTTCACTGTGAGGAGAGCCACATCGAGCACATCTACACTGACCAGTGATCCAAAAAGGTGAGTGAGTCAGTTGCATGATGGCTAAACAATACATGGAGCTGAATTGGGTGAATGCAGCCTTAAACTGCATGAGTCAAATTATTGTATTATTTATTTATTATTTGCTGCATTTATATACCACTTTTCTTACCCTTGTTGTTCATTCGTTCAGTCGTCTCCGACTCTTCGTGACCTCATGGACCAGCCCACGCCAGAGCTCCCTGTCGGCCGTTACCACCCCCAGCTCCCTCAAGGTCAGTCCAGTCACTTCAAGGATGCCATCCATCCATCTTGCCCTTGGTCGGCCCCTCTTCCTTTTGCCTTCCACTTTCCCCAGCATCATTCCCTTCTCTAGGCTTTCCTGTCTCCTCATGATGTGGCCAAAGTACTTCAACTTTGTCTCTAGTATCTTTCCCTCCAGTGAGCAGTCGGGCTTTATTTCCTGGAGGATGGACTGGTTGGATCTTCTCGCAGTCCAAGGCACTCTCAGCATTTTCCTCCAACACCACAGCTCAAAAGCATCGATCTTCCTTCGCTCAGCCTTCCCTAAGGTCCAGCTCTCACATCCGTAGGTTACTACAGGGAATACCATGGCTTTGACTAGGTGGATCTTTGTTGCCAGTCTGATGTCTCTACTCTTTACTATTTTATCGAGACTGGACATTGCTCTCCTCCCAAGAAGTAAGCGTCTTCTGATTTCCTGGCCACAGTGTGCATCTGCAGTAATCTTTGCACCTAGAAATACAAAGTCTGTCACGGCCTCCACGGTTTCTCCCTCTATTTTCCAGTTGTCAATCATTCTTGTTGCCATAATCTTGGTTTTTTTGACGTTTAGCTGCAACCCGGCTTTTGCGCTTTCTTCTTTCACCTTGATTACAAGGCTCCTCAGCTCCTCCTCGCTTTCGGCCATCAGAGTGGTGTCATCTGCATATCTGAGGTTGTTAATGTTTCTTCCAGCAATTTTCACCCCAGCTTTGCATTCATCAAGCCCCGCACATCGCATGATGTGGTCTGCATACAAGTTAAAAAGGTTGGGTGAGAGGATGCAGCCGTACCCCTTTCCCAATCTTGAACCAGTCTGTTGTTCCGTGGTCAGTTCTGACTGTTGCTACTTGGTCCTTGTACAGATTCCTCAGGAGAGAGACAAGGTGGCTTGGGATGCCCATCCCACTAAGAACTTGCCACAATTTATTATGATCCACACAGTCAAAGGCTTTAGAATAGTCAATGAAGCAGAAGTAGATGGTTTTCTGAAACTCCCTGCCTTTCTCCATTATCCAGCGGATATTGGCAATCTGGTCTCTCGTTCCTCTGCCTTTTCTAAACCCAGCTTGAACATCTGGCAACTCTCGCTCCATGTATTGCTGGAGTCTTCCTTGCAGGATCTTGAGCATTACCTTACTGGGATGAGAAATAAGGGCCACTGTACGGAAGTTTGAGCAGTCTTTCGCATTTCCCTTTTTTGGTATGGGGATATAAGTTGATTTTTTCCAGTCTGATGGCCATTCTTGTGTTTTCCATATTTGCTGGCACATGGCATGCATCACCTTGACAGCATCATCTTTTAAGATTTTAAACAGTTCAGCTGGGATCCCGTCGTCTCCTGCTGCCTTGTTGTTAGCAATGCTTCTTAAGGCCCATTCAACCTCACTCCTCAGGATGTCTGGTTCTAATTCATTCACCACGCCATCATAACCTCAATATTATTATCCTTCCTATACAGATCTTCTGTATAGTCTCGCCACCATCTCTTGATCTCTTCAGCTTCTGTTAGGTCCCTGCCATCTTTGTTTCTTATCATACCAATTTTTGCCTGAAATTTACCTCCAATGTTTCTAATTTTCTGGAAGAGTCTCTTGTCCTTCCTATTTTTGGGCTTCCTAGAATCATAGAATCAAAGAGTTGGAAGAGACCTCATGGGCCATCCAGTCCAACCCCATTCTGCCAAGAAGCAGGAATATTGCATTTAAATCACCCCTGACAGATGGCCATCCAGCCTCTGTTTAAAAGCTTCCAAAGAAGGAGCCTCCACCACACTCCGGGTGGAGTGTGAGAGTTCCACTGCTGAACGGCTCTCACAGTCAGGAAGTTCTTCCTCATGTTCGGATGGAATCTCCTTTCTTGTAGTTTGAAGCCATGGCTCCATTGCATCCTAGTCTCCAGGGAAGCAGAAAACAAGCTTGCTCTCTCCTCCCTGTGGCTTCCTCTCATGAATGTATACATGGCTATCATATCTCCTCTCATCCTTCTCTTCTTCAGGCTAAACATGAACATGCGCAGCTCCTTAAACCGCTCCTCATAGGGCTTGTTCTCCAGACCCTTGATCATTTTAGCCGCCCTCCTCTGGACACTTTTCAGCTTGTCAATATCTCTCTTGAATTGTGGTGCCCAGAATTGGGCACAATATTCCAGGTGTGGTCTAACCAAGGCAGAATAGAGGATGGGTAGCATTACTTCCCTGGATCTAGACTCTATGCTCCTATTAATGCAGCCAACATCCCATTGGCTTTTTTTGCCGCCACATCACATTGTTGCTTATGTTGCCCTTCCTCTCCACAAGGACTCCAAGATCTTTTTCACACGTCCTGCTCTCGAGCCAGGCCTCATCTTCCCCCATTCTGTCTCTTTGCATTTCGTTTTTCCTGCCAAAGTGGAGTATCTTGCATTTGTCCCCATTGAACTTCATTTTGTTAGTTTTGGCCCATCTCTCTAATCTGTCAAGATTGTTTTGAATCCCGCTCCTGTCCTCCCTTGGGGAGCTCAAAGTGGTGTACATCAAGTAATGGCGAGATTCAATGCCAACATATATACAAAACCAAAGCATAATAACTGGAACGATAACAGAACTATAAGTTAAACCATTTAAGTCATAATAAACATAGAACATAAGCAGACAATTAAAACATAGAATTAAATACATCTTAATATAACATTAAAATTGCAAAATCAGGAATCATAATCCAAAGCCATTCCTATTGTCACTTGCAATTATTCCTATTCATTTCTTGTACCGCTGTACTTTACTGCCCAAAGGCCTGAACCCAAAGCCATGTCTTTACATATTTTTTCCTGAAGGCCAGGAGGGTGGTTGCTGACCAGATTTCTCTGAGGAGGGAGTTCCAAAGCCAAGGGGCCACCACTGAGAAGGCCCTGTCTCTCGTCCCCACCAACCACACTTGCGAAGGAGGCGGGGCCAAGAGAAGGGCCTCCCCAGAAGATGTTAACCTCCAAGATTCTTCATGAGACTAAGGACCACATCAGATGGGACTTCCTAGGATGCTGATGAGATGCAGCTAGGACGGAACTCACCAGAGCCCTTCATGATGCAGGGTTAATTCTGTCGGGGCTTTGTCCTTGCTCCAAGCATGCTACATCTTGGCAGCATGCTAAGAGGCAGCCCTGAGAACATGGGCAACTACCCGTGTTCTCATAGACTAAGCTGGGGATAGTGCAGGATGAAGCTGAGGACAGATGGGAAACACTAGGTTCGTGTGGGTTTTTTCGGGCTATAGGGCCATGTTCTAGAGGCATTTCTCCTTACGTTTCGCCTGCATCTATGGCAAGCATCCTCAGAGATAGTGAGGTCTGTTGGAAACAGGACAATGGGTTTATATATCTGTGGAATGGCTGGAGTGGGGCAAAGAGCTCTTCTCTGCTAGAGCTAGGTGTGAATCTTTCAACTGACCACCTTCATTAGCATTTGAGGGCCTGCCTGAGCCTGGGAAAATCTTTTGTTGAGAGGTGTTAAGATGTGCCTGGTTGTTTCCTCTCTGCTGTTTTGCTGTTGTAATTTTAGAGTTTTTTAATACTGGTAGCCAGATTTTGTTCATTTTCATGGTCTCTTCCTTTCTGTTGAAATTGTCCACATGCTTGTGGATTTCAATGGCTTCTCTGTGTAGTCTGACATGGTGGTTGTTGGTGTTGATGGGAAACAGTGTGAGATGGTAAGGGGACAATGCAAGATGTTACCCAGTGGTTTTCCCCACTGCCCCATGGATTCACCGCTTTGTCCGACTGATTCCCCCGCTGTCCCCCAGTTTAAAGACCTCTGTGTGATGAGGTCCTAAGTCACAAAATATTGAGAAGGAGTTCCATCAGACAATCATGAAAAAACTTCTGAATGGCAAGAGGTGAAATATGGTGCCTTCAAGTATGATGGAGTCTTCTTCCTTAGAGGTTTTCAAGCAGGGACTGGATGGCCATCTGTCAAGAGTGCTTTGATTGAATTTTTCTGCACCTCGAGAGGCTGGACTGGATGGACCTTCTATTTATTTATTATTTACCACATTTATATACTGCCTTTCTCAGTCAGGAGGCGACTCAGGGTGATTCACAGTTGGCAACAATTAGATGCTTCCACAATTATAAAAGTACTATTAAAAACAAATATAAATACAATTAAAAACATATAGCATATAATATAAAACCATACAAAGCCATAGAAACATAGTCAACAGTGTCTCCTTACTAAAATCTTTATCCAGATTGCATCATCAAGTCGTCCCATAATTTCATCTTTATCTGATTATGTTACATTAGCAAAAGCTTGCCTAAACCTTTTTATGGAAAGTCAGATCAGAGGGGCTAATCTTATATCCATGGGAAGGGCGTTCCGCAGAAGAGGGGCCACCACTGAGAAAGCCCTGTCTCTCGTTCCCGCCAAACGCATCTGTGAAGGAGGCAGGACCGACAGCAGGACCTCCCCAGAAAATCTTAGAGTCCTAGATGGTTCATAAGGAGAGATACATTTAGAGCTATTCCCTTTACAATTCTACAATATGCCTCTACTGTGAAAAAGTTACTTCTGCTATTGCATCATCCCAATGACGCAAATGGATCTGTTTCGGGGAAAGCTGCACAACTTGATTCTGCAAATTGTAAACACTTGAGTCTTTTGCAGCACAATCCCATACATACTTGCTTAGGCATCGGTCTTAGATAAGTACGTAGTAACTATAGGGTTGTAAGTTTTAGGCTGTCATCTGGAAGTGAACCTAACTCAATTCTCATTGGGCGTCTTTAGGGTTGCAATGTTAGTAGCTTCCTAGATGTGAATTTTCCCCATGACACTGAAAATCAGGTTCTGGGGTAGAAAATAGCTCCTGAAGCTAGATCATAGTGGATCTTCTCTCGTGTTGTGCATTTCCAACATAATCCAGCATGTCAGGGAATCTCAAGGGTGTTACCTTCTCACAGAGCCAGGAGAGATGATAAATCCAAATTAACTAATTAAGTTGGGGAGGGGGAGAGAGAGGAGGAGATGAACAACTCTTTCTAACCTAATGCTAACCTAGAGAACTTAGTCTGTCTGGCAGCAACAATGACAGCCTGACCACAGGGAATGAAGACAAGAAAGCTAATGGGAAAACGGTACGCGCTTGAGGTACCTTATTGATTTTGGCCTGCCAGAATACATTCTGGATGCAACTCAAGATTGCTGAAACATCCAGATTAAGAGAGATGGCGAAAGGGCAAAGCAAAAAAAGGGTTTGATAATTCTGATTTGCTTCCCTGATAATCTCAGTAATAGACTTGACAGTCGATGCAAAGATCCTTAGTCTTTATCTCTAAACACAATGCATATGAGAGAAGCTTTTTGATTATGGGGGTGGGCGGTGCTCTGAGATACCGAGTAACCTTGATCTCGCAGTTAAAGCAATGATATTGTCTTCTTTTCACTGATTAGATCCTCTGGGTATTATGGCAAACACATCTATTCTCTCTCCTTGATGTGCCTGTATAATTTCCCTTAATGTTAATTGGAACTGCAGAGAGAACAGACCTTGTGTTGGTTTTTCTGGCCTTGTGATGCTCCCTGCTGTGGAGAAAGGCTGTGATTATTCATGGCTGGTCCTTTGTAAATTGTAGCTTAAATCTGAAACAAGACGGGCATCTCTGATTTCCTTGACTGGGAAAAAAAAAAGAATTAATGGTGTCTATAAAAAAAGTTGAACTTTCTGATAAGAAACATAACTCAATAAGGAAAGAAAACACTTACAAAGAATGTCTTCTTTTGGAAATCCTAGGGTGTTGTTCCCTAGTTCTTGGTTTACTGGAAGGCTCCCACAGACTAAATGTGGACAAAGGGTAAGATTACAGGGAGTGGTCTACCCCCCTTTTTAAGGAGCTCCATTGGCTGCTGTTTATCTTCTGGTCCCCATTCAAGGTGCAAAACCCTGAACAGTTTGGGACCTGCCTACTAGGCCTGGGTAACAATGGAAAAAATTGTTTCTAAACTCGCTTCGTTTTTAGGGGTCCATCGCGTTTCGTTTTTTTTAAGAATTCCAAAATTTTGCTTTTAAAAATTTCAAAATTTACAAAATTTCGTAAAATTACGAATCGATTCGTTAATGGCGGACGCGATTGCGCAATATGCTAAAAAACCTCCAAATGGGACAGGGGGAACTTCTGAAGCTTCCCTCTCCCTCTGTTGTTGACTGTTGGTGTGATAAAACACACAACAACTATAAAACTTGCACCAGACATGCCAAAATAATTACGAAATAATTACGAAATAATTTCGAAATAATAACGAAATAATTACGAAATAAATTGAAAAAATTGTTTCGAATCTAATTTACTCATCACACTATTCCTGCATGGCTCAATATTGGATCGTAAGCTATTTTAAATACGAATTAATAACGAATTACGAAAATAACGAACGAAACCGGCCAAGCCTACTGCCTACCTTCATGACCGCATTTTCCTCTACAAATCTGCATGATCCCTTCGATCATCTGGGGTGGCCCTCCTCTCACTTCCATCTCTGTCTCAAGTATGACTTGTGGAGATGAGGGAGAGGGCCTTCTCTGTGGTGGCCCCTCAACTTTGGAACTCGCTACCCAGAGAGATTAGGCAAGTGCCCACCCTGGAAGCCTTCATTAAGAGCCTAAAAACCTGCCTGTTCCAGGAATGAACATCAAACCCCCGTACCTTGACCAACAAAGTAAAAAATGGCCTCTGACACACAGTATCTCACCCTTCAGTTGAAATTAATTCTCCATTGGTTGTCCCATCCGAACCCCACCCGATGCATCACACTACTTATCCACCTCACCCAGGGTTTTAAAATCCTATCCGTTGTATTTGGCCCTGCCCATCCGGCTTAATGTCTTTACTTATTTTATTGTACCCTCTGTTTATTTTATATTATTTTCCTTCTTTATTTCCATCTATTTTATTGTATTTTATTTTATGTATTATTTTATGGTTGTATAATGCATTCATTTTGCTTGTTGTAACTGCTGGTCTCGGCCTCATGTTAACCGCCCTGAGTCCCCTTGGGGAGATGGAGGCGGGGTACAAATAAAGTTGTTTATTATTATTTTACTGACACAAAAGCACAGTATGTCACAGCAAACAAGATCTATATGCTGGATTTCATATCACAAAATCACAAGTCGAACACATCCCAAGCGTCTAGGACTGTGTGGTGTATATTATTATTATTATTATTATTATTATTATTATTATTATTATTTAAAAACACAACAAGATGAGTCCACAGAAGACAAGATCACTTTGCTGACTGTTGTACTGGATCACAGTTTGGACACTTCTCAAGTGTCTAAGACTGTGTGATGTAAAAAGGTAAAGGTAGTCCCCTGACAATAAGTCCAGTCATGTCTGACTCTGGGGTGTGGTGCTCATCTCCATTTTTAAGCCAAAGAGCCAGCGTTGTCCGTAGACACCTCCAAGGTCATGTGGCCGACATGACTGCATGGAGAGCCGTTACCTTCCCGCCAGAGTGGTACCTATTGATCTACTCACATTTGCATGTTTTCGAACTGCTAGGCAGAAGCTAGGGCTGACAGCAGAAGCTCACGCCGCTCCCCGGAATCGAACCTGCGACCTTTTGATCAACAAGCTCAGCAGCTCAGTTCTTTAACCCACTGTGCCACCGGGGGCTGTGTGATGTATCAGATGTATTATTATTATTATTATTATTATTATTATTATTATTATTATTATTATTATCTGTCTCCTTTGGAAATACTGATGATAAAAAAAAGCAATTTGTCTTAAAGGCTCAACACATTCCACCCCTCCATTCCCTTCCTCTTGTTTTCCTTTGAATGTATAAAGTATTTCCTTTATACTATTTCCTTTCAAGTATTTCCTTGAAAAGTCTTACCTGTAAATGCATTCTGTAAACTTACACCAATGCTGACACTCTTCAGATAGTAGCCACTAAAATAATTGTATGTTTGAGGGTCACCACAACATGGGGAACTGTATTAAGGTGTCACGGCAACAGGAAGGTTGAGAACCAATGCTCTTGGAGAATGTTGCTGTCTTAAATGAGCTATTGAAGTCTTGCCAGTACTAGGCACATATGAAATGCAAAATGTGGCATCTTGATACGAAACGCAGCGATTTCAGCTGTCGCCATGTGCATAACACTTTTGATTGTCTGGACAGTCATTGCATCCTTGCTAAGCGTCCCTCCTTTTCCACCCAGCACTATCATTCGCATCAGAGGCACATCTGCCTTTGTCAATATCTTTGACTCAAAAGTGCCTTTCCTCCACGATAGCATGCTATTAATGTTCTGTGCCTTCCATAGCAAACAGCCTGAAGGGATACCTCTCAGCAGGAAAAGTTAAACATGCTACTCTCACTGGTTTGCTTGTTTAATTCTGCTTTGCTGGGAGTGCCACAGCATATGTTCACATTTACAAAGAGGAAAAGATGCTTTTTGAGAGGGCCCAAAAGTCTATGAAAATCTCCTTGTGTTTATTCTCACGTGAAGGAAAATGTGCCAAGAAAATATCTGCCTGCCATTTCTCCCCCTGCAAGAGCATCCATTCTGGAAAAGGTGAGGAAAGCTTAAAAGTGCAATAGAAAGATATGAAATGCACCTGGCTCACTATTATTTTCCCATCAATCCTGCCACTGACAGGCTCAGAACTCTCATCTATTATTAATTCAGGGGGTCCTTTTAGCAGAGCAAGATTCATAGATGGGGTGGGATGGATACTGAAACAGCAGGGGAGCTATACAACCAGGTGAAGTCTACTATCAACAAGCTATCCCAAGAAAGTCTTGCAAAAGCAACATTCACTTAGCAAATGGAAAATTTTATCATCAACCCAACAACTCCTTCAACAGTATCCAAAACTTTATTCAGAAATTGCTTAGTTGATTATTTATTCCTTGAGTTCTTCTCAGAGAGTGAAAGTCTCACGTTGCTTGCTGGATACATGCTGTGCTTTCTGGTCTGAGCTTTAATAATAATAATAATAATAATAATAATAATAATAATAATAATAATAATAATTCACATTATTCATTATTTACTGATCCATCACATATTAATAATACATCACGCATTATTTGCCGATACATCACTTACTACTTACTTACTTTGCTTTACTTACTTAGGCGATCCCTCGTAGTCCAAGGATGATGGTCCTCCAAGTTCGGTGTCCTGGGGGTGGGTTCGTAGGCGGCTGTGGAGCCCCATTCTTGACCTGCATCTTCTCCCACAGTGAGGGCATTGGTTTCCAGGTGGGAGGCGGTCTCGGTCGGGGTTGGCTTGACGCACCTTCCTCTTGGCACATTTCTCTCTTTCACCCTCCATTTGTGCATCTTCAAATTCTACAGTACTGCTGGTCACAGCTGACTTCCAGCTGGAGCGCTCAAGGGCCAGGGCTTCCCAGTTCTCAGTGTCTATGCCAGAGTTTTTAAGGTTGGCTTTGAGCCCATCTTTAAATCTCTTTTCCTGCCCACCAACATTCCGTTTTCCGTTCTTGAGTTCAGAGTAGAGCAACTGCTTTGGGAGATGGTGGTCGGGCATCTGGACAACATGGCCGGTCCAGCAAAGTTGATGGCGGAGGACCATTGCTTTGATGCTAGAGGTCTTTGCTTCTTCCAATATGCTGACATTTGTCCGCCTGTCTTCCCAAGAGATTTGCAGGATTTTCCGGAGGCAGCGCTGATGGAATCATTCCAGGAGTTGCATATGACGCCTGTAGACAGTCCACGTTTCACAGGCATATAGCAGGGTTGGGAGGACAATAGCTTTATAGACAAGCACCTTGGTATCCCTACGGATGTCCTGGTCCTCAAACACTCTCTGCTTCATTCGTAAAAATGCTGCATCACACAGTCCAAGACACTTGAGAAGTGTCCCACGTGTGATCCAATACAACGATCCCGGGGAGCGGCGTGAGCTTCCACTGTCAGCCCCAGCTTCTGCCAATCTAGCCGTTTGAAAACATGCAAATGTGAGTAGATCAATAGGTACCGCTCCAGCGGGAAGGTAATGGCGCTCCATGCAGTCATGCCAGCCACATGACCTTGGAGGTGTCTACGGACAATGCTGGCTCTTCGGCTTAGAAATGGTAATGAGCACCACACCCCAGAGTCAGACATGACTGGACTTATTGTCAGGGACTACCTTTACCTTTTTACATCACACAGTCCTAGACACTTGAGAAGTGTCCGAACTGTGATCCAATACAACAGCCAGCAGAGTGATCTTATGTGCTGTGGACTCATCTTTTTGTATTTCAAATAATAATAATAATAATAATAATAATAATAATAATAATAATAATAGTAATAATGGCCTAGACAAATGTGCCACAGTGGCATTAAAGAAAGAGAAAAATTACACACAGAGAGGGCATGGAGATGCCAAACGGGCAAACCATAAAGTGCAATCAGCCTATAAATATCTGGGCATACTACAGTTAGACAATATCAAGCTTGGGCAGGTGAAAAATATATCCAAAGAATCAGAAAGGTTTTGAAGAGCAAATTAGATGGTGGAAATATGATCAAGGCTCTCAACACCTGGGCCATCCCCGTCATTAGATACACTGCTGGAATTGTGAACTGGACATAAGCACAGCTGGATGATCTGGACAGAAAAACAAGAATACTGAAGACAATCCACTATGCATTACACCCGCATAGTGATGTCGACAGACTTTACCTGCCCAGAAAATCAGGAGGCAGAGAGAGGGCTTCTGCAAGTAACATGCACTGGCAGATTATGTGAAAGGCAGTCAAGAACCAACATTGAGGGAAGTCAATAGTAATAAACTGCTTCTAGTGCAAAAGACAAAGAGGGAATACCGTAAAAACACAATCCAGAGCAGAAGAGAAAACTAGCAAAACTAGCTCTCTGGATGTAGGTGAACTACAACTCCGAAACTCAAGGTCAATGCCCACCAAACTCTTCCAGTATTTTCTGATGGTCATGGGAGATCTGTGCTCCAATTCCATTGTTGATGGAGTTCAGAATGGTCTTTGATGGCAGGTGAACTATAAATCCCAGCAACTACAACTCCCAAATAACAAAATCAATTCTCCCCCCAACCCCACCAGTATTCAAATTTGGGCATATTGGGTATTTGTGCCAAGTTTGGTCCAGTGAATGAGAACACATCCTGCATGTCAGATATTTACATAACAATTCATAACAGTAGCAAAATGACAGTTATGAAGTAGAAACAAAAATCATTTAATGGTCAGGTGTTACCACAACAGGAGAAAATGTCTTAAGGGGTTGCAGCATTAGGGAGGTTGAGAAACATTGGAATAGACTGACATCGCCACCAGTTTTCTCCCAGCTTTTGCAGCTATGTTCAACAATGGCCTTTGGGATAAATGAAGGGAAAGAATTGTGAGAGTTGGCTATCAGCTGTGAATGTGCATTATCAATTGGTATTATGTAGTAGAACAATTCAGCAGCTCCCAGAGAGGGAAAATATGATTGCTTGAGACTCAAGAGTGCAGAGTTCAATTCTGGGCACCTAATTTAGGAAGCCCCATTTATACTGACCCATTTTGGAGGCCTGATTCAGTGCAAAACACAATTGCGCATCACCGGATAACCAGGATAAAACACACACACACACTCACACCCCACTCCCCATATCATGGCAGTCTCCAGCACTTAGCTTTTCTCTCTAATATCATCTGTGATGAAGAAGGTCTGAGAGATAAGGAGGAAATCCCTTCTTTCCTAGCTCACCCCATCACTACATCTGGCATCAGGGTGAGAGATGGGGAAAAGGTCAGTGCTGTGCAATGGTCATATAATCACTGAGTTGGAAACCATCACAAGGCACCTCCAGTCCAACCTTCTTCTGCCAGGTAGAACCATATGATCAAAGCACCCCTGACTGATCACCATCTAGCCTCTGCTTAAAACTACCAGAGAAGGTAATTCCATCATATTCCAAGGCATCCTGTTCCACTACCAAACAATTTTCACTATCGGGATATTCATCCTAATGTTTTGGTACAATCTTTTTGTTTGCAATTTGAATACACTGCTCCATGTCCTTGTCTCCAGAGCAGCAGAAAAGAAGCTTGCTGCCTCCTCAATGTGACATCTTTCAGATATTTAAACATGGCTATCTCCCTCAGCCTCCTTTTCTCCAAGGTAAACTTACCCAGCTCCCAAAGCTGTTTTTCATATGGTTTGGCTTCCAAACCTTTTATCATTTTGGTCACCCTTCTCTGGATGCATTAAAGTTTGTCCGAACGCATCTCCTCCTATAAACCATTGTGGAGACTAAGATCCTCCTGCTCTTCATCCCGTCATTGTCACAGGTGCGATTGGTGAAGACAAGAGAGATGGTCTTATTCAGTGATGGCCCCCCGGCTATGGAACTCCCTTCCTGGTGAGATCAGATCGGCCCCCTCCCTCCTGTCCTTCAGAAGGATGGTAAAAACTTGGCTGTGGAACCAAGCTTTCGGTACAGGGCAATAAAGCAGCGATAGGAAACTTTATCAGGCCAATTAGATGTGACACAGGTGACCAAGACAGTTTTAAACAGTGCATTTTAATATTGAGATAAATGTTTTTGATTTTTATGTATGTTGTTGTTCATTCGTTCAGTCGTCTCCGACTCTTCGTGACCTCATGGACCAGCCCACGCCAGAGCTCCCTGTCGGCCGTCCCCACCCCCAGCTCCTTCAAGGTCAGTCCAGTCCCTTCAAGGATCCCATCCATCCATCTTGCCCTTGGTCGGCCCCTCTTCCTTTTGCCTTCCACTTTCCCCAGAATAATTGTCTTCTCTAGACTTTGCTGTCTCCTCATGATGTGGCCAAAGTACATAAAATTTGCACTTTTCTTCCAAAGTTGCATTCTTTTTTGATTCTCATGAAAGCTGAATGGCAGGTGTTGAACCTCTTTCATAATTTCCAGAAAATAACAGTACAAAAGGAGAGAGAGGGAGTCAGGTAGGGGGCCTTTCAAAACCAATGCCTTGGGGTTTTGACTTTGTAAAGGCACAAGACTGGTGCTGCCGGACCAAAAGCAGAGAGTGGAAATGAAGCCATTTAATAAGAGCTACTATTAATAAGTGCAAATTTTATGTATGCATATAATGAATTCTTGTCTTGGCATTGAGTGTTTGCCATATATATGCTGTGCTCCACCCTGAGTCCCCTTCAGGGTGAGAAGAGCAAAATATAAATGTCTTAAATAAATAATAAATAAATAAATTGTCATGTCCTGTCTGTATTGTGCTGCCCAAAACTGGTCACAGCATTCCAAGTGAGGTCTGACCAAAGCAGAATACGGTGAGGATATCATTTCTCTCAATCCAGACACTATATTCCTATTGATGTAGTCTAGAAAGACATTGGCTTCTTTAGGTGCCGCATCACACTGTTGATTAATGTTCAGCTTGTGGTGTTCTGTCTTCCAGGAGCATGTTTTACATTGCCTTTTAGCAGCATGGGATAGCATTCCTTTGCATTTCCCCAGGCTTGCTATAGACCCAGCAGCACTCTGGAAATTAAACAGTATCAGAGTCTGGAGAGCCAGGCTGCAGGCCCTCTCCAGTTATTGGTTTAGAAAGTATCTCTTTTGGTTAGGAGTCCACCCTCTTTCCTGGGGTTGAGATCTCCACTTTGGAATCTTCCCTGCCTCTTTCAGTAGAAAAAAAAAAGCCTCAGATGTGCTGTTGGTCAGACAGGTAGCTCTGAAAAGCCATTGTGAGTACAATTGAGTTATTGAGTTATTGAGTTATTGGGTTATTTAGACAGAGAAAGAAATTGAGTTATTTAGAAAGGCAATTGAGATAGAGAAGCTGATTGAGGTATAGATAGTAGGCCTGTGCAATTTAGTTCGTTATTTCGTTATTTCGTTATTAATTCGTTATTTTTGCATTTTTGAAGCGATATCAAAACACATTTTCAAACCCGGAAGGGTTTAAAAATATCGAACCGGCAGCCCCCATAAATTTAACGAGCTTCCGCTCGTTTCGTTAATGGGATGGAGGCTGCTGGAGTGCTGGTGCCATTCCCCTCTTTCTCGGCCTGGGCTGCTCTCCCCGCCCTCTTTCCCCTCTCCCCGTTTTCCAACACTCCTCCTCCTCCACATGCGGCTGCATAGTGAGTGAAGTACTGTATTATAATAGCGCTGCATCAGGGGCGGCTGAAGCAACTTACGTGCTGCCAAATCCCTGGCTGTGGGCTGCTTGCTTGCTCGCTTCTCCAAGCGGGCGAAAGGAGAGGGAGAGAGAAAAACAGTGTGCTGCTGCCTGTCTCTTTAAGGCAGGAGCACATTGGAGCCCTCGGCTGCCGGTTTGGCGGAGGGAGGGAGGCAGGCGCGCGCTTGGTTGCTCTTTTTTTCTCCTCAGCTAAACCCAGAGCAACCAAGCGCGCGCCTGCCTCCCTCCCTCCGCCAAACCGGCAGCCGAGGGCTCCCATGTGCTCCTTCCTTAAAGAGACAGGCAGCAGCACACTGTTTTTCTCTCTCCCTCTCCTTTCGCCCGCTTGGAGAAGCGAGCAAGCAAGCCAAGCAGCCCACAGCCAGGGATTTGGCACGTAAGTTGCTTCAGCCGCCCCTGATGCAGCGCTATTATACAGTACTTCACTCACTATGCAGCCGCATGTGGAGGAGGATTCAGGAGCATTCTCTCCTGACGTTTCTCTCATATCTTATAGCAGGCATCCTCAGAGGTTTGTTGGAAACTAGGCAAGTAGGGTTTATACTTATACGTCTAGGGATTACATCTGAATCATAACAATTTTAATAACCTTATCCAATTACTATTACCATCATCCTTGTGAGAGTGTGATTACATATCACTACCTCAGTTACCCCTTGGTTGTTGTTTGCTGCTAATTTGATCAAGAACGCAATAGCACTTTAAGGCGCCTGCCACTGCTGCTAAATTATACCAGCACTACGCCCCCATCCTTTTCCTCTATGCCGCACTTTAGTTAATTGAGAGAACCAGTTTGGGTATCTATTGCACTTAGATCTTGCACTTTATGTACTGCACCTTAGATCTTGCACTTTATGTATGTGCCCAACGGTACGCAGTATGTTGTTGATTGAGTGATATTACTGACTGGGTGGCATTTAAGTCTCTTGCACTTTACGAACTGTTTAACTGGTGTGGCTGAACGCCTAGCCCCACCTGAATCTATTGTTATCCATGTGGCTCCCCATCCCCCTATTTGTTCTGTCCCTGTTACTGCTGACTAGTGGAGGGGGCAGGGGAGGAGGAGGGCTGGAGCCTGTGAACAAGGAGGTGGGGAGGGGGGAGAAAGGGAATCAAGGGAGTTGGCAAGAAAAAACGCCAACAAACCAAACAACTAGCGAAACAGAAACTAAGACCTTGGATTTGGACTGCGGCATGGAGGAGGGGAGGTGTTCCACTAGCCGAGGGGCCCCCATAGAGGTCGTGGTGGGGAGGAGGAGATGCGGTAAAAGGAGACCTCAAATTCGGCTTAATTCGGACCGCTTACCAACATTAACAACCCTAAACCGGTCTCCTAAGGTATATTGGTGTAACCAGGTGAGCGGGCCCTCCGGATTGAAGGTGGTGCTGCTGAACGCCAGATCTGTCAACGGAAAAACGACCTGGATCCAGGACTTAATCCTGGATGAGCGGGCAGATCTGGCGTGCATTACGGAGACCTGGCTGGATGAAGCTGGGGGCGTAAATCTCTCCCAGCTTTGTCCTCCAGGCTTCTCCGTACAGCACCAACCGAGATCCGGAGGACGGGGAGGCGGGGTCGCAGTGGTCTATAGAGATTCCATCCATCTGACCAGGAGTCCCATCCCGCAGACCACAAATTTTGAATGCGTCCACCTGAGGGTGGGTGACCGGGACAGAATAGGGATTCTGTTAGTGTACCGTCCACCTCGCTGCACTACAGTCTCCCTACCTGAGCTAGCGGGGGTGGTCTCGAGCCTGGCGTTGGAGTCTCAACGGCTTCTTGTGCTGGGGGACTTCAACATCCATGCCGAGGCGACCCTCACAGGAGCGGCTCAGGACTTCATGTCTGCCATGGCAACCATGGGGCTGTCCCAACAAATATCTGGCCCCACCCACTGTGCTGGACATACATTGGACTTGGTTTTCTGCCAGGGATGGGAGCAGGGTGGCGGTGTGGAGGAGTTGTCCATCTCTCTCCGTTGCCATGGACCGACCACTTCCTGATCAGATTTAGGCTCACTGCGCCCCCTAACCTCTGCAAGGGTGGAGGACCCACTAAGATGGTCCGCCCCAGGAGACTGATGGATCCGAATGGATTCCTGACGGCTCTTGGGGATTTTCCTGCCACCTCGGTAGGTGACCATGTCGAGGCCTTGGTCGCTCTCTGGAATGGGGAGATGACCAGGGCAATTGACATGATCGCTCCGGAGCGTCCCCTCTCAAGTAGCCGAGCTAAACCAGCCCCTTGGTTTACCGAGGAGCTGGCAGTGATGAAGCGAAGGAAGAGGGAACTAGAGAGCGTGTGGCGTTCGGATCCAAGCGAGTCAAACCGAGCACGGTTTGTGTCCTTTCTTAGGGCATATGCCGCGGCAATAAAGGCCGCAAAGAAAACTTTCTTTGCGGCCACTATTGCGTCTGCAAAGAACCGTCCGGCGGAGTTGTTTCGGATTGTCAGAGGTCTTTTAACTCCCGCCACCTCAGGCGGGAGCCCTGACAATTCGGTCACGCGCTGTGAAGCATTTGCTCGGTTCTTTGCAGACAAAGTCGCCTTGATCCGTTCTGGTCTGGACCACCATGTTAAATGCAGTCTCTGAGGATGTAACAAGAGCACCTGCTTGTCCTATTTTGATGGATTCTTTTCAGTTTGTGAAACCCGAGGATGTGGACAAGATACTTGGAGGAATGAGGCCCACCACGTCCATCCTAGACCCCTGCCCATCCTGGCTTCTGAAGGAGGCCAGAGGGGGATTGGCTGAGTGGGTAACGGTGGTGGTTAATGCCTCCCTTAGGGAAGGCAAGATTCCAGCGTGCTTAAAACAAGCAGTTATAAAACCGCTGTTGAAGAAACCATCACTGGACCCCACTAAATTCGACAACTTTCGGCCTGTTTCCAATCTCCCCTTTTTGGGCAAAGTCATGGAAGCGTGGTGGCCTCACAACTCCAGGTATTCTTGAGAGACACGGATATTCTGGATCCGGCACAGTCTGGCTTTCAGACCGGGACATGGTACCGAGACGGTCTTGGTCGCCTTAGTGGATGATCTGCGCCGGGAGCTAGACAGGGGGAGTGTGTCCCTGTTGGTGCTCCTGGACCTCTCAGCGGCCTTCGATACTGTCGACCACGGTATCCTTCTGGGGCGCCTTGCGGAAATGGGCCTTGGGGGCACTGCGCTGCAGTGGCTCCAGTCATTCCTGGAGGGCCGCACCCAGAAGGTGTTATTGGGGGACTCCTGTTCTACGCCACAACCTTTGACTTGTTGGGTTCCACAGGGTTCCATACTGTCCCCCATGCTGTTTAATATCTACATGAAGCCGCTGGGTAAGATCATCCGGAGTTTCGGGGTGCGGTGTCATCTGTACGCAGATGATGTCCAACTCTGTCACTCCTTTCCACCTGCTACTAAGGAGGCTGTCGAGGTCCTGAACCGGTGCCTGGCCGCTGTGACGGTCTGGATGAGGGCGAACAAACTGAAACTAAATCCAGACAAGACAGAGGTACTCCTGGTCAGTCGCAAGGCCGAACGGGATATAGGGTTACAGCCTGTGCTGGATGGGGTCGCACTCCCCTTGAAGGCGCAGGTTCGCAGCTTGGGTGTGACCCTGGATTCCTCGTTGAGCCTGGATCCCCAGGTTTCAGCGGTGACCAGGGGAGCATTTGCACAGCTTAGGCTCGTGCGCCAGCTGCGCCCGTACTTCGGGAAGTCTGACTTGGCCACGGTGGTACACGCTCTGGTCACATCCCGCCTTGACTACTGCAACGCTCTCTACGTGGGGCTGCCCTTGAAGACGGCCCGGAAGCTTCAGCTGGTTCAGCGTGCGGCAGCCATGTTACTAACTGGAGCGGGATACAGGGAGCACACAACACCCTTGTTGTCCCAGCTCCACTGGCTGCCGATTTGCTACCGGGCCCAATTTAAGGTGCTGGTGTTGGCCTACAAAGCCCTGAACGGCTCCGGCCCAAAATACCTTTCAGACCGCATCTTGGCCTATGAGCCCACGAGGACCTTGAGATCGTCTGGGGAGGCCCTTCTCTCGATCCCGCCTGCCTCACAGGCACGCCTGGCGGGGACGAGAGAGAGGGCCTTCTCAGTGGTGGCCCCCCGGTTGTGGAATACTCTCCCTACAGACATCAGGCAGGCGCCCTCTCTTTTGTCCTTCCGAAAAAGCCTCAAGACGTGGCTGTTCGAGAGGGCATTTAATTAAGTGGCTATAGTAATGTGGTAAAGACGACTGGAATGGTACAAGGAATACGAGATTGGTCACGATTCTATTACGAGACGAAGCGGATTAGTTAGTGTAATTTTAACTGTTGTATTGTTGTATGGTTAATATGCTGTTGTACTTGTCTTTGTGTGAATTGCCTTTTGTACTGTACACCGCCGTGAGTCGCCCGAGTGGGCTGAGAATGGCGGTTAATAAATGCTCCAAATAAATAAATAAATAAATAAATATTTCCCTGTGAAATAACGTCCAGGGTGGGAGAAAGAACTCTTGTCTGTTGAAGGCAAGTGTGAATGTTGCCATTGGCCAGCTTGATTAGCATTGAATGGCCTTGCAGCTTCAAAGCCTGGCTGTGGAAGGTCCAGGGTGGGAGAAAGAACTCTTGTCTGTTGGAGGCAAGTGTGAATGTTGCATTGGACAGCTTGATTGGGATTAAATGGCCTTGTAGCTTCAAAGTCTGGCTCCTTCCTGCTCAGGGGAATCCTTTGTTGGGAGGTGTTAGCTGGGTCTGACTCAAACCCGCTATGTCTGTATAGTAGGCCTGTGCGGTTTCGTTTTCCATTTTAAAATATTTTTAATATTATTTTTTAATATTATTTTTTAATATTATTTTTTAATATTATTTTTTAATATTATTCTTAAAAAATAAAAAAAATATTCTAAAAATTCGTTAATATTTACAAAATTTTGTAAATACCAAAACTTTTTTTGGGAAAGTTTTGTAATTATTTTAAATATCGAAACAAAAAACACCCCAATTACAAAACGATTTTAGAAACAAATTTTTTCTTGATCAAACAGGCCTAATAGATAGATATTGAGAAATAGAGAGAAATAGTTATTGAGTGCTATTGAGCATTACTTCATCTCCAAAACTAACCTTGTGCTTAGATAGGGGAAGACCTATTCTTTCTAACCATAGCAGCTCAGGGTTAGGGTGAAAGATCCCAGGATTTTTTCTACCTTTTGGAGAAACGTTACCTCAGTAATTGAAGGAAAAGGAAAGAACATTTCTATGGTTTCCCAAATTGACTGTTTGTGTTGTAACTTTATCAAGTTGTGCCAAGGACTTTGGAAATAAATATTTTGTTGATGTTCATATCTAGACTGGCATCAGTTGCTGAAAGTATTGAGTTATTGCTTCAAAGAAAGACCCCCAGCAGTTCACCCAGATAAAGAGAAAAGCACATCTTAGTTTTAACTTTATAGTGTCTGGGTGTGATGTCACATGTGGTCTACTAGGTCTCCTGGATCCGTTTCACATGGACTGTTTTCAAGCTAATGTAGATCAGAGTCATTTGAATAAGTACACACACATAAATACCTGCTGGGGATGCTCTCTTTGGATTTCCTGCATTGAGCAAGGGGTTGGACTTGATGGTCCATGGGTCCGTTTCCAACTCCATAACTCTAGGATTCCAGGGTCTTTGTTACCAATGGTCCAGATATCCAACTCTAAAAAGTAATTCTGACTCAGTCAAAAGCTTGATTTTCAAATCTTGGCCTTAATGCTTTGTGTCATGTTTATTTCTTTCATTCCCCGAAGTTGACATTTTATTATTTCTTGCTTTGGAGTCAATTTGTTCCGTTTGATTGTTCTCCATGATGAAACATAACAGCAATGGAAATCACCTCTAAAGGAAGTTTTGACAACAATTGATCGCTGCCTTATCTTTGCCCATTTATCTTTGGCCATTTGTTATCAGGCTTGCTGCCAACTCATTGCAGGTGTTTGTTTATCTTGATGAGATAATACTGCATGGACACCATCACACAAGTCACAGAAATTGGAAGATTGTGCGATTTTCCAAAGTGTTCCCCCTTGAGGCAAACAGCACCAGAACTAGATAACAAACAGAAACAACTTTGGGTGGTTTGATCTATTGGAGGGATTATAAAATGGGAGCCATCTTTTTCATGCCACCGATTGAAAATGGCTTATAGTTTTATTTTGGTTTTTGCACAGCACATTGTTTCTTGCAGTCGATTAAACTGAGTTGTGCATACATCAGCTATCTGGAGAGTGTCCCATTTGAGTAGAGCTGTTCTTTTACAGCATTGGACTCACAAAAACTATGAACACATCTCAACAGCTGACCTGATAGGTGTTTGACCGTTCCATTTCCTGTATTGACCGAAAGGTCTCAGGTTTGAATCCGGGGAGCGGGGTGAGCTCTCACTGTTAGCCCCAGCTTCTGTCAACCTAGCAGTTTGAAAACATGCAAATATGAGTAGATCAATAAGTACCGCTCCGGTGGGAAGGTAACAGTGTGCTATGAAGTCATGCTGGCCACATGACCTTGGAGGTGTCAACGGACAACGCTGGCTCTTCGGCAAAAAAATGGAGACGAGCACCAACCCCCAGAGTTGGACATGATTTGACTTAATATCAGGGGGAAACCTTTACTTTTTTACCTTTCCTGTATTGATTTTGGATGTCCCAGGAAGCTAACAAAACTAAGATTTATTTAGTCCCCAGTTGGTGTTACATGTGGCAGACAAGCTATGTTTTGTTAGATGAATAATAAATTGTATTAATTATTTATTTCATGTCAAAAGCATTGCACACATAAGTATAACACACAAGCACAAGTGACTAAATAATCTTTGACCAAAATGAGCAACAGTGACTGCATTGTCTGTAGCTTTAAACAACAAACAACCAGGGATGAGCTTGCAGCACTGCCTAGTCTGGAAGAAGTCAGCAATGCCATCAGCCAACAAAAGAATAACAAAGCCAGTGGACCAGATGGGATCCCTGTGGAAATATTTAAAGAGGGAGGACCCGAACTGACACACCAACTCCACCAGCTCATAGAAAAAGTGTGGGTGACCGAGAAAATCCCAGCAGATTTCAAGGATGCCACCATCATCACCCTCTTCAAAAAAGGGGAAAGAACAGACTGCGGAAACTATCGAGGTATCTCCCTTCTAACCTCTGCTGGGAAAATCCTCGCAAGAATCCTTGCAAACCGCCTTCTGCCCCTCTCAGAAGACACCCTCCCAGAATCCCAGAATGGCTTCCGCCCCTCCAGAGGAACCGTGGACATGATCTTCACTGCATGACAGCTCCAAGAAAAATGCAGAGAACAAAACCAACCTCTGTACATGGCATTCATCGACCTTGCAAAGGCATTCGACACAGTGAACCACAGCGCTCTCTGGACCATCCTCCAAAAAATCGGGTGCCCAAGCAAATTTGTGAACATCCTGCGGCTCCTCCATGATGACATGATGGCAACAGTCTTGGACAGCAATGGCTCCCAAAGTGACCCATTTAAGGTGGAATCAGGTGTCAAACAGGGATGTGTTATTGCCCCAACTTTATTCTCCATCTTCATTGCTATGATACTTCACTTTGTTGATGGGAAGCTTCCCACCGGAGTGGAAATCATCTATCGGACAGATGGCAAGCTATTCAACCTCAGCAGACTGAAAGCCAAAACCAAGGTTACAACAACATCTGTTATAGAACTCCAGTATGCTGATGACAACGTCGTCTGTGCGCATTCAGAAGAAGATCTACAAGCCACTCTAAACACCTTTGCAGAAGCATACGAGAAGCTTGGCTTGTCATTGAACATTGAAAAAACCAAGGTGCTTTTCCAGCAGGCACCAGCCATCCCCTCTCCAATGCCAGTGATACAGCTTAATGGTGTAACATTAGAAAATGTTGATCATTTCCGCTACCTTGGCAGCCACCTCTCCACCAAAGTCAACATCGACACCGAAATACAACACCGCCTGAGCTCTGCAAGCGCAGCATTTTTCCGAATGAAGCAGAGAGTGTTTGAGGACCGGGACATCCGTAGGGATACCAAGGTGCTTGTTTATAAAGCTATTGTCCTCCCAACCCTGCTCTATGCCTGTGAGACGTGGACTGTCTACAGACGTCACATGCAACTCCTGGAACGATTCCATCAGCGCTGCCTCCGGAAAATCCTGCAAATCTCTTGGGAAGACAAGCGGACAAACGTCAGTGTGCTGGAAGAAGCAAAGACCACCAGCATTGAAGCGATGGTCCTCCGCCATCAACTCCGCTGGACTGGCCATGTTGTCCGGATGCCCGACCACCGTCTCCCAAAGCAGTTGCTCTACTCCGAACTCAAGAACGGAAAACGGAATGTTGGAGGACAGGAAAAGAGATTTAAAGATGGGCTCAAAGCCAACCTTAAAAACTCTGGCATAGACACTGAGAACTGGGAAGCCCTGGCCCTTGACCGCTCCAGCTGGAGGTCAGCTGTGACCAGCAGTGCTGCAGAATTTGAAGAGGCACGAATGGAGGGTGAAAGTGAGAAACATGCCAAGAGGAGGCACATGAAGCCAACCCTGACCAGGACCACCTTCCACCTGGTAAACAATGCCCTCACTGCGGAAGAACATACAGATTGAGAATAGGGCTCCACAGCCACATACGGACCCACAAGAATATTGGAAGACAATCATCCTCGGAAAGCGAGGGATTGCCTAAGTAAGTAAGTAAGTAAGCTTTAAACAATTTTTCCTCTGTGCATGAGGCAGGACATTGTGGACAAGCATACAGATGCAGAGTTGTTTGTTCTGCTCCACAGTCACACCAGGTGGAGGATTCTTCTTGGTAGTGCCTTTGACAAGTAGGTATATAATCCCACATGATTGCTCAGCCTCAAAGTTCTGTCACTGAAGTATATGTCTCCCCCCCCCCCCTTTATGGGAAAGCTTGATTCCACAACTCCCACTATAATGAGCCCTCCTCCGTAAATTACCTGCTTCTCTCTTTTATCTTGCCCAAGCTTTTAATTAGTTTTAATCAGTTTGTCTTTTAATCATTACATGTAGCCTGCCCATTGTTACTGTGCCTGTTCATACTGTAATGTTTATATTGTTATGTATTCATATGTTTTATGTAACTATAATGTTTTGTTTTTTGTTTGCGTTTTCGGTTTGTGTTTTGGTTTTTCTTTATTGTAATTGTCATTTGGGCTTGACCTCATGTAAGCCGGTCCGAGTCCTCATCGGGGAGATGGTGGCGGGGTATAAATAAAGATTGTTGTTGTTGTTGTTGTTGTTGTCTTTGGATCCACCCACTCCACTTCTGAGTCTGTTCAAGGACTTCCAAGTTGCCGATTCTTGGTTTGCTCCTGGAGGAAGACCCTCATGGGGGACCATCCAATTGGAATTTCCTGGTTTAGCTGGACTGAATAAACCGAACTGAAGTAGAGTGAGAAAACTTTAAGAAGACAACATATCAAGTTCTCGGATAGCCAGGAAAAGTCAGATATCCAATCCCAATAATGTCAGGCCACCACCCATTCCAAAATTGTGCTGATATATAGCAAATTTTGGGTTGTATGGTGTAATAATTGGGTTTAATGTTTAGATGTTTTAATCTTATGGTTTTTAATGTATATGTTTATTTTATTGTGTGTTCTGTATGTGTGGCATTATTATTATTATTATTATTATTATTATTATTATTAAACTTTATTTGTACCCCGCTAGCATCTCCCAAAGGACTCGATGAGGCTTACAAAGGCCAAGGCCTCAAACAACAACAACAGACAATAACAATATAATACAAGCAAATTAAAAACATAAGCGATAACAGTAACAACATTACACTATTATGCAAAAAAACCAGGGCCGGGCCAATGAAGGGTACAGGTTAAAAAGTGCTGGGTGTAAGAGGTGATACGTTGGGGTTCTGGGCAAGTGCAATGTGCAGAGAGTCTTAAGCTCTAATAAAGTGCTTCTGGGACGTAGTGCTGGAGGTTATCCTTTTCTGGAAAGGCACATCGAAATAGTTAGGTCTTCAAGTTCTTCCTAAAGACCACCAATGTGGGTGCTAGTCTAATGTCTTTGGGGAGGGTGTTCCAAAGTCGGGGGGCAACCACAGAGAAGGCCCTGTCTCTCGTCCCCACCAAACGAGCCTGCGACGCAGGTGGAATTGTGAGCAGGGCCTCTCTGGATGAACGGAGGGAGCGTGTGGGTTCGTATACGGCGATGCGATCACGCAGGTAGGCAGGTCCCAAACCATTTAGGGCTTTGTAGGTAAGCACCTGCACCTTGAATTGGGCTCGGTAGGTAAACGGCAGCCAATGGAGCTCCTTAAACAGGAGGGTTGACCTTTCTCTGTAAGGGGCACCAGTTAACATCCTGGCCGCCACCCGTTGAACCAGTTGGAATTTCCGAGCCGTTTTCAAGGGCAGCCCCACGTAGAGCGCATTACAGTAATCCAACCTAGAGGTGACTAAGGCATGGACCACCCTGGCCAAATCATTGAATTATTGCCTACTTTTAAGCCACTCTGAGTCCCCTTTGGGGTGAAAAGGGTGGGATGTAAATATATAAATATAGGCTGAGCGAAGGAAGATCGATGCTTTTGAGCTGTGGTGTTGGAGGAAAGTTCTGAGAGTGCCTTGGACTGCGAGAAGATCCAACCAGTCCATCCTCCAGGAAATAAAGCCCGACTGCTCACTGGAGGGAAGGAGACTAGAGACAAAGTTGAAGTCCTTTGGCCACATCATGAGGAGACAGCAAAGCCTATAGAAGGGAATGATGCTGGGGAAAGTGGAAGGTAAAAGGAAGAGAGGCCGACCAAGGGCAAGATGGATGGATGGCATCCTTGAAGTGACTGGGCTGACCTTGAAGGAGCTGGGGGTGGTGGCGGCCGACAGGGAGCTCTGGCGTGGGCTGGTCCATGAGGTCACGAAGAGTTGGAGACGACTGAACGAATGAACAACAACAACATAAATATAGTAAATAAATAAATAAATAAATAATACTAAATGAACAAATGGTATTGGACACAGGAAGGCTTGGTTTCTAAGAATTCCTCCATACACAACTACCGTTTTCTTTTTTGTCAACTCCGTTTTGCAAAGTCACAGTGTTTACAGATTTTGACAGCTATTTCAGGTTATCTTCTCTGTGCTATGAGAAAGAAAAAAAAAGATATGCCTGAATAAATGCAACACTTTTAACAACAAAAAGTCCTATATTCTTTCTCATCTGCTGAATACCGAGCATTGTCTTCATATTAAATAAAAGTTTGTGGTTACGGGTTTCCTCCTTCCTTTTGATCCATTTGAGCTCACGGAACTAGGGCTGGGTAACAACGGAAAAAATTGTTTCTAAACTCATTTCGTTTTTAGGGGGTCCATTGCGTTTCGTTTTTTAAAAGAATTCCGATTTTTTTCTTTAAAAAATTTCATTATTTACGAAATTTCGTAAATTTCGAATTGATTCGTTAATGGTGGACGCGATTGCGCAATATGCTAAAAAAACCCTCCAAATGGGACAGGGGGAACTTCTGAAGCTTCCCTCTCCCTCTGTTGTTGACTGTTGGTGTGATAATTTATTTATTTATCACTGATAAAACAAACAACAACTATAAAACTTGCACCAGACATACGGAAATAATAACGAAACAATTTCGAAACGATTTCAAACCAATTACGAACCAATTACGAAATAAATTGAAAAATTCGTTTCGATTTCTAGTTGCTCCTGCATGGCTCAATATCGGATCGTAAGCTAATTTAAATACGAATCAATAAGGAATTACGAAATTAACGAACGAAACCGCCCAGCCCTACACGGAACATGTGAGAGCTTGCTTCATGCCCATTCTTTCTCTCCCCAGCATTAATTCTACACTGAAACACCATAACATAATATTTGCAGGTTTGTTTGTTTCAGGATCTCGTTGCAAGGATACTCAACAGTCTCAGGTGCCGAACGAAGGGAGCTTTGGTGTCCTAGTATTTCATCTTGTTTTCTGTGACCTCTACTACAAAGCCAAGAGCAAAGCTGCTGCAGCAGCTTCCCGACAAAACAAAAACTGAAAAACTTCAGAAGTTAAAGAGTCAGCAAGCAGGGAATATGACTTGTCCTCCGTGAGCTAGAGTGTGAAAATAATTGTCTACAGAAATGTCAATTATATTTGTATGGGATAGCAACTGTGAAATTCTGACTCATGCCAAACTCTTTTTCTCGGATGCCCTGTACAAGTATTATTAGCACAAATATCAGGTCAGGCTTCTGTCTCCTTAAGTCTGTGTTTGAAATGCTTGTCAAGAATGAGCTGAGTATAATCTGTAAACTTGGTGGAACAACGAAACCATGGGACATGTGGGAAGATTAATTTCTGATGCCCCATCACTCTGATTCTGACAGATTTGAGTCAGGTAGATTTTGAAATGATCCTCTTGACTCTCAGATGCAAAATGTCTCGGTGGTGTATTGCTTACTAAATTCAACTGGAAGAACAGTCGGAATATAACATACGCTTCTCTACCCAAATGTCAGTCTGTGAGAAAGCAAATCCACTGTATTTTATCACATACAAATGGTTTGGGGCATCATTCATACTTATGAAAAGTAGACATCAAGGACCATTAGAGGCTGTCCAACACATGAGTTGTATGTTGAAAATGACAATTTTATTCCCTGACGTTGTCCCTGTTTAGATCTAGCAGAATTGTGAAGACTCAGTCATGTCACTCAAAGTAGGCTGTGTTGAGGAAACATGGATTGATCATCAGATTCATCATACGGCATCTACTCCTCAGAAGGAAAATCCACCCGTAGCCAGGATTTTTATTCGGGGGGGGGGGGGGGGTACTGAGTTTGATTTGGGGGTCTGAGTTTGATTCGGGGGGGGGGGCTGAGTTGATTCGGGGGGGGCTGAGTTTTGATTCGGGGGGCTGAGTTTGATTTGGGAGGCTGAGTTTGATTTGGGGGCTGAGTTTGATTCGGGGGCTGAGTTTGATTCGGGGGGCTGAGTTTGATTCAGGGGAGCTGAGTTTGATTCAGAGGGGCTGAGTTTGATCCGGGGGCTGAGTTTGATTCAGGGGAGCTGAGTTTGATTCGGGGAGCTGAGTTGATTGGGGGGGCTGAGTTTGATTTGGGCTGAGTTTGATTTCGGGGGGCTGAGTTTGATTGGGGCTGAGTTTGATTCGGGGAGCTGAGTTTGATTCAGGGGCTGAGTTTGATTCGGGCTGAGTTTGATTCGGGGCTGAGTTTGATTCGGGGGGCTGAGTTTGATTCGGGGGGCCTGAGTTTGATTCGAGGGGGGCTGAGTTTGATTCGGGGGCTGAGTTTGATTCTGGTGGGCTGGGTTTGATTCGGGGGGCTGAGTTTGATTCGGGGGGCTGAGTTTGATTTGGGGGCTGAGTTTGATTGGGGGGCTGAGTTTGATGGGGGCTGAGTTTGATTCAGGGGAGCTGAGTTTGATTCAGGGGAGCTGAGTTTGTTTTGGGGGCTGAGTTTGATTCGGGGGGCTGAGTTTGATTGGGAGCTGAGTTTGATTCAGGGGGGGCTGAGTTTGATTCGGGCTGAGTTTGATTGGGGGGCTGAGTTTGATTGGGGGGCTGAGTTTGATTTGCGGGGCTGAGTTTGATTCAGGGAAGCTGAGTTTGATTCGGGCTGAGTTTGATTCTGAGGGGCTGAGTTTGATTAAGGGGGCTGAGTTTGATTGGGGGCTGAGTTTGATTCAGGAGCTGAGTTTGATTAGGGGAGGCTGAGTTTGATTTGGGGGAGCTGAGTTTGATTCGGGGAGCTGAGTTTAGGGGGCTGAGTTTGATTCGGGGCTGAGTTTGATTCGGGTGAGTTTGTTTTGGGAGGGGCTGAGTTTGGTTTGGGGGGCTGAGTTTTATTGGGGGGGCTGAGTTTTATTGAGGGGGGGCTGAGTTTGATTCAGGGGGCTGAGGATCTACCCTAGCAAACCTTTTGTATCGTTATCCCAATACCCATGCATATGGGATATATTGAGCATGGTGATAAGATCATGATATGAATAAATGTAACAGTTGAAATAATGTACCAGTAAGGCCTTCTCGCGGACCACCCTGAGAATTTGGGGGGGGGGTGAAGCCCCTCAAGCCCCCTCCCCCCCCCCCCCGGCTACATGCCTGCCTCAGCTTAATCTAAGTTATTGCTCTATGTGGACCACTGGTGGTCCATGGACCACAGTTTGGGAACCACTGCTCTAGAATAATGAGGTTCTATTCCCTGCGCATTACATATACTCCTTCAGTTGGGCTGGCAATGGGTCCTGACAGCATTCTTAAACATATCCAAGGAACCAACAATCAACTTAATGTAGGAGTTATTGTGTGACATAAAGAGTTCAATCTCTCAGCCAAGGAAAACAACTAGGGATTTAAGGAGCAGCAGCTTGAAGTTGTCACCACCACTGCCTTCAGCATCAAATCCCTCAGGTAACTGCTCTCATTTTGCCTAATGCTCGAGCTGAGAATGAATAGGAACATTAAGTGTGAACCAGAAAACTAGTTGAAATCTCACCTGAACAATTAATTTGCTAATAGGCTTGATCTAGTCTGCAGCAGACCTCTATTTTCCCTCCTCCTGAAATCTTCCTTTTTGGACTGCTAACAAGATTGCTTAAGCTGTTTTCTGAAGATGGCTGGGATTCTTTGCTGCAAATTGAAAGATCATATAATAGCTTTCCTGCTTGACTTTTCACTCCCCCTTCCACAAATAGCTCACACTAATCTTCTTCCATTCTTTGTTGCATGCACACATTCATGATTCTGACATGTTACATGATTGTAAAGTTGTGTAAAGAATAGAATAAAAATAAAGGGAAAATACGTATGTTTATTGTGTCGTTGTTGCCCAAAGACACAGTAAATCCTTTTTTTCTCAGAATCCCTAAAATTGAATAACATTATAATACACGCTGCTCTTGCTATTTAAATTGGTTGGAGAGTATTTATATCAATAAAGAATGAAATAGTATTTCAGATGCAACACTGGATGACTAAAACCACTCAGATTTAAGTAATCTCCATCACAGTGACAAAGAGAGCAATTAAAACTAAAACCCATGACTAAATTACCATTGGTTCTAAGTAGAGTGAATCAAATTACATATTACATTGCTTTATTCTGTAGGCTTATGTGTATTTTAACTGCTTGGCTCTTACCCATTCATCATCAATAGACAATCAGGAGATAAATATGTCATCAGCCTAGAATGTGTACAATATAAAATTAGCAAGCCTTGGAAAGGAAAAAAAATGTCATTGCTTGGTCAAAAAAGAGAGACTAGGATGATTGCAAATCTGTGGATGTTTTTATATTTCTTTATGACTTGTTATCTTACTTCAGCAACATCTAACAATTGCAAATGTGTTTCTCAACTGATCTGATCCATCACCAAATCAACCTTTGACAGGAATCTAATCAGTTTCCTTATCTTTATTCCAGTAACATTATGATAATTAATTATAATTTTATCTATCTTTTCTGCTAACCATAGGGTGTCATGCCAGTTTTTTTTTCTATCCCTATATTAGTCCTTTGATGCTGCTTAGGTTGGGAGGGTGTGACTGGATCAATCTCACTGGGAGAGTTTTATGGCCAATACATTCAATTTGGCGCTCACTAACCCTCTTATAACATTTCTACGGTGACACCAAATTGGCTATTGAGAATTTCAGGTTGCTTTCTTATTAGCCACCCCAACCATGGCAACAAACACTTGTTCAGATCAAAAGTGTTGCACTCCAGGCCTGGAAACACCTATGGCCACCGCACCACACGAGTCCAGGAATATAAGCAAACAATTTATTGCAAAAACACATTAAAAGCATGTTCTAGAGGCATTTTCTCCTGACGTTTTGCCTGCATCTATGGCAAGCATCCTCAGAGGTAGTGAGGTCTGTTGGAATTAGGACAATGGGTTTATATATCTGTGGAATGGCTGGGGTGGGGCAAAGAGCTCTTGTCTGCTGAAGCTAGGTGTGAATGTTTCACCTGACCACCTTGATTAGCATTTGATTGCCTGGCAGTGCCTGGAGCAATCTTTTGTTGAGAGGTGATTAGATGTCCTTGTTTGTTTCCTCTCTGTTGTTGTGCTGTTCTAATTTTAGATTTTTTTAATACTGGTAGCCAGATTTTGTTCATTTTCATGGTTTCCTCCTTTCTGTTGAAATTGTCCACATTCTTGTGGATTTCAATGGCTTCTCTGTGTAGTCTGACATGTGGTTGTGAGAGTGGTCCAGCATTTCTGTGTTCTCAAATAATATGCTGTGTCCAGGTTGGTTCATCAGGTGCTCTGCTATGGCTGACTTCTCTGGTTGAAATAGTCTGCAGTGCCTTTCATGTTCTTTGATTCATGTTTGGATAATTCTGCTGCGTTTGGTGGTCCCTATGTAGACTTGTCCACAGCTGCATGGTATACGGTAGACTCCTGCAGAAGCGAGAGGATCCCTCTTGTCCTTTGCTGTACAGGCCCACCGAGAAAATCCAACAAATGCTTTGTTCAGCTGGAGCTGACAGACAGAGCTCATCCACGCTCTCCCCGGACTCAAACCTGCGACCTGTCAGTCTTCAGTCCTGCCGGCACAGAGGTTTAACCCACTACACCACCGGGGGCTCCATTAAAAGCATTAAAAATCAGGAATAAGAAAGGAAGATAATCCCAAAAGGTTTAGCAACAGGTGATAACCAAACAGTAATCCAAATGTCTCATAAAGTTCCAGAGGTAACAAAGTCCAGGAACAACCAGAAATCACAGGTACAGCATAAGTCCACAAGCAAGAAGGTATAACTAGGAAACACTTTAACAGAAATACATGAAAAGGAACACAGAAAACTTCCAGGATATTTTAAATCCAAACCAAGGCTTGACTTGAACCAAGAACCAGAGAATTCAGGCTTAGCTTCTCACTCTAACACAGTGTTGCCTGAACTGACCTTAAGATAAACATCTTGCTGTTTAATAGCCATTTCCCATGAATTTTCTCCACAACTTTCCCACATAATCTCTCTGAACAACACAATCTATTTTGTGCTGTGATCTGTAAACAAAGATTTTTGTTGCTCTCCATAGCTACAGGTGGTTTCTCCTGGGAACCCTCCTTATCACTCACCTCTTCACTCAATTCCTTATCTGCTGATGCTACTTCTGACTCCTCTGAATGCCCCCAAGGCCCTGTACTTTCTGAGACAGTTTTCTCACAGAGAGAACTATTATTTCCCAGGCTTGAATTTTCCAGACTTGAGGGTCCATCACTTTGTGCCACAGAAAGCTCACAATCCTCTCTAAATCATCAGTTAAACTCTCAACCTCTGCTAAAACAACAAAAAGCATAAATTGATGGTACCTTGAAATCTCCAGAACCAAATGAGACAATATTACAGCTAAGTAAGTGTAATATTATCTGGCTGCCAGCATTTGAGATGTTTGAATGTCGAGTCCATTCATTGCTCCATCGAGGCCGATCTTTTGGGAAGAGAAAAGGGTGGGAAAAAACCCTAAAATGTTTACTTTAACTATTCATTGTAGCAGTCTCATATGGAACAGGAGATAAACACATTTATTCGCGAGACAATAAACTGTTGCAAAGAAAACAATCTATCAGTTCAGGTAAACAGAATCAACATTTTAAGGAATTCTCCTCCCCTTTTCTTTTCCTCTGCCAGAGTGCTTACTTTGTTTATGACGATACTGAGAGCTGAAGAAAATTTATCATGCAATTTGCCTGCCACATCATCAAGCAATTTATGTTGCCTTCTTTTCCATTCATTTCTTTGTGACACTACTATCTCGGCATTATATATATACACACATACAGTTCCAAGAAGAGTATAATTTCAAACATTAAAAAGGGGGAAAAGAAAGAAAATAGCAAGGGGAAACTGATTGTGGTGGGATTTAAACAGAACCTTGGTAATATCATTCTTTTTTGCTTCTCAGATTTCGATGTTAAGCCATCGTCTCATTTCTGCATTTGTTTAGAGTTCCTTACTATACAGTAATTTTTTTTCAGTTGCTGCTCTATTTCTTGACTTGGAAGGGGGGGGGGGCGAACCGCTTTTGGAGAAGCATGTTGAAAGGAAACCATATGACTGGCAAGAGAAAGCTAAGATACATTGCACTGTTTTTATTATATTTTATTTCAATGTGGATGTTGTGAGTTCCCTACTGGTTGTTCCTATTATCAACATATTTTTGCCTTATGTTTGCAGGATAGAGATAATAGAACAGAAATGGATTGGAACACCCTCCCTATAGAGATACGATCAGCCTCTTCGCTGATGGTGTTTCGGAAGAGATTAAAAACGTGGTTGTGTAAACAAGCATTCGGTTAGTTTGTTATCACTGAATTTTATGGACTAAGGACTGGTTAATTATGGATGACGAATTCTGGACTGTTATTTTAGTGACGAGATACATGGTATTATTATTGGTGGCCCAATAATTTGTATTGTCTATGTGTTGTTGTTTTAAATTGTATATTGTTTTTAATTGTTGTAAACCGCAATGAGTCGCCGACTTAGGCTGAGATATTAGCGGTATACAAGTGTATTAAATAAAATAATAAATAAATAAATAAAATACACATTTAAACCAAAGCAGGCATTTTGTTAGTGCCCTGCATGTGGGGTGAATTCTTCTCCAGAGTGCCAATGCATATATTCTGCTGGCAGCTGCAGATGTGGAGTTGTGTGCACAGTCATATTGAACATGGTGGTTATTAGGGCTGTGCAGAAAGGTCATTTGTGCCTCGTATGTTGTATTATTTTGTAAGATCTAAACATACAAGGCACAAATGACTTTTTTTGCACAGCCCTAATAACCCCCATGTTCAATATGACTGTGCACACAACTCCACAGCATGAGAGAGGTGCCAACGCATAAAACTTAAGAATCAAAACACTCACCTATGACTTTTCATGTTCAGGACATTCCATTTGAACATGAGGAGGAACTTCCTAACTGTGAGAGTTTGGCCCAATTCTGTCGTTGGTGAGGTTCAGAATGCTCTTTGATTGTAGGTGAACTATAAATCCCAGCAACTACAACTCACAAATGTGAATGTCTATGTTCGCCAAACTCCATCTGTATTCCTAGTTGGGCATATTGAGTATTCGTGCCAAGTTTGGTCCAGATCCATCATTGTTTGAATCCACAGTGCTCTCTGGATGTAGGTGAACTACAACTCCCAAACTCAAGGTCAATGCCCACCAAACCCTTCTAGTGTTTTCTGTTGGTCATGGGAGTCCTGTGTGCCACGTTTGGTTCAGTTCCATCATTCAGAGTTCAGAGTGCTCTTTGATTGTAGGTGAACTATAAATCCCAGCAACTACAACTCCCAAATGACAAAATCATTTTTAGTGATGGTCACTTCTTGGGTTAGTAGGTGTCTTGTGGTCAAATTTGGTGGCAATTCATCCAGTGGTTTTTGAGTTCTGTTAATCCCACAAACGAACATTACATTTTTATTTATATAGATTGAGGGGATGCTAAATTGCAGGAAAACAAATCTTGAGCAACATGGTGCCAGGCACAGCCCCTTAATATGCTCAGATTATGTTTTTGCACACCTTCTACTTTGGGGAGGTAATACACAGTATTGCAATGGGCACTCAGAAGTACTACTTAGCTATAGTAAGGAAAGTTATGCTTTTTGCAGAAGAGATGGCGGGCTTCTGTATGTCTACTGCAATCCCTCTCATATCTCTTATTCCATGCACATGTTTCTTTAATATTATGCCCAGCTACCAGATCTAGGAACACTTAAGAAAATTTATGTTTGCAAAATGCAATGCAAAATGTTCAAATATGAATCTCTTGGATGTATTAGTCATGTACTTTTCAGGTGCATTAGTCATATACCTCTTTAGACGTGATGTGACCGCCACAGTTCAAGGGCATATTGGCTACCATTCTGTTCTAAGTTCATCAACAAAGCACTCTGCTTGGGGAAACGGCAGTGGGTTTGTGACCAGATGTCCTCTTTCCTTCTTGACAATCTTCTTTGATGAGCAGGACCTTTATTGGTCCAATAAAACTGCAGGATACCAAGTGTCACATACTGGTGCATATGGTGGAGAAGAGCTGGCTGTTTCTTTGATTTTACAATCCACTTTTCTTTCCAAACCGGCTCACAAGAAGACTCAGAAAAAGAGATTCAAATCAAAATATGAGAAGTGAGAGTCTTAAAATATGATTGCAGTCATTTTAATATTAAACATCGAGGGTTGAGATGCTACATTAAAGAGATGGAATATAACTTCACATTCCTGCAGTTGTGTGATGGTTGTGCATTACTGAATTGCAACATTATGCATCTGAATATGCATACAAATATGAAAAACACAACTGCAATACTCAATCTGCAATGTCATTGTTTTTGAATATGGATAGTAGCACTGGACAAAAGAATATCCAGCAGTTTGGACTGTAACTGAAAAAATGAAGGAAGGAAATCTGTAGGGTTAGGTGCATTATTGCAATTTGAAAGACATATTTTTGGGTTGCTGTGAGTTTTCCAGGCTGTATGGCCATGTTCCAGAAGCATTCTTTCCTGACTTCTGGAGATCATGATTCTGGAACAATGTTTCTCAACCTGGGGATCAGGACCCCTCGGGGGGGGGGGGGTCACGAGAGGGTGTCAGAGGGGTCGCCAAAGACCATTAGAAAACACAGGATTTTTCTGTTGGTCATGGGGGTTCTGTGTGGGAAGTTTGGCTCAATTCTATTGTTGTTGGGTTCAGAATGCTCTTTGATTGTAGGTGAACTATAAATTGCAGCAACTACAACTCCCAAATGTCAAGGTCTATTTTCACCAAACTCCACCAGTGTTCACATTTGGGCATATTGAGTATTTGTGCCAAGTCTGGTCCAGATCCATCATTGTTTGAGTCTACAGTTCTCTCTGGATGTAGGTGAACTACAACTCCAAAACTCAAGGCCAATGCTCACCAAACCGTTCCAGTATTTTCTGTTGGTCACGGGAGTCCTGTGTACCAAGTTTGGTTTAATTCCATCATTGGTGGAGTTCAGAATGTTTTTTGATGGTAGGTGAACTGTAAATCCCAGCAACTACAACTTACAAATGACAAAATCAACCGTCTCTCTAACTACACCAGTATTCAAATTTGGATGTATTGCATATTTGTGCCAAGTTTGGTCCAGTGAATGAAAATACACCCTGCATATCAGATATTTACATTACAATTCATAACAGTAGCAAAACAACAATTATGAAGTAGCAACTTCATTTTGGGGGGTCACCACAATATGAGGAACTGTATTAAAGGGTCACGGCAACAGGAAGGTTGATAAACACTGTTCTGGAACATAGCCATACAGCCAGAAAACTCACAGCAACCCAGTGTTTCCAGCCACGAAAGTCTTCAACAAGACATATGTTTGGGTCTGTCTTGATTCTTTAGGCGAGGGAAGGTAGTAATAACTTCAGTCCTATCTCTATTTAATTTATAGTAATTATTTCTAAATATGTACACATAATGTAAATTCATCTCACCTTTTGCTCTCATTTTGATAATTGGAAACATTTACCCTTTGGAAAGAAAGAAGTGACCAGCCTAAAGAACTATGGGGATAATACTTGCCGCCTTTCATACTAATACTACTTAAATGCATCACACAAAGACACACATAAAAGCAACCATGTTGTAGTGATAATACCAACAAGTGCTTGCCTTTTCTAATTAAGTTGTTTTCTCTTAATTTCCCTGGCTTTTCGCAGCCACTGAGTTGAATGTCCTAGCAATGAATATGAATTAATACATAAAATAGAAGTTAATGTGTGGGTCACTGTTAACAGTTTGCAAAATGTAAGATTTCATTCAGAGGGATTGAAACCGATGATTGGGAATGTAGGTTGGTAGCTTTCATTCCTCTCTCCCCAGAGTCTCCTGAGCCTAGCAAATATTTAGCTGGTGCTGGAAGCTGAAGTGGAAATTAAGCAAAAATGTTGTCCCAGATCTCTCCAAATGCCCAAGTGAGCAACTCTGCTGGCAGATTTCATGGCACAATTGCAGCCAACATTTGGTTGCCTGCCACTACCCTTCTCCCCAGTGAGCAGCTTTATACACTTCTAATTAAAAATAATCCCACTCTCCCCCAAACATTGCCTCTGCGATGAAATATCCCAAGTGCAATCTAAAGGCCTCCTCTTGCCAGCTGAACCCAGCTATCAAGACAGCCAGCAGCTGATGATGGCAATGAGATCTTCTTCTCATGCAGAAATGCCCATACCTAAGTCTAATTATCCACTTACACCATTGCTTCATAGAGCAAATATCTGTTGTTTGCATGCTTGGGCAGATTCCCATCCCTCATTGAAAAATAAGTGATCAGCTCTTCTCCAGGTCCTTGCCTGTCCTCCAAGCAATTGCTAAATATGGTCTGGATAATGAAGAGCTAACAAAGCAGGCTTTAGAAAACAGTTAGATTCAGTGCCAGCTTCGGCTTTAGATGAAGCTTATGAGCAAGATGCCCCAACAGACCCTTTGCTATTAATTTCCACTGGCCACATGCTCTCCTCTGCTGGCTAAAGAGAAAAGACAGGCAAGCACATAGACAATGGCAAGTGATTTTCTTCTGTTACCTGTTTCTAGACTAATGTGAAAGAACCAAAAGAAACATCAGTCAGAGAACCCAGAGTGTCAACATGGATCTCTCTATCTAGGCATGGAATGGGCCATTCCCAGATACTGGATGAACTTGGCTGACCTGTGGCTGACGTTCAGCTCCCTTTCCCCTCTCTTTTAGAAAGAGGGGCTTTCCTCCTTGACATCTGAAATTGCTATCCTTTTTTGTGTACCCCTCCCCTCCCAAATGGGCTGGATGTCTCTGGTCGGCTTCTTCATTCAACAGTCATTATGACTTACATCCTCATGTAAGAATGGAAATCTCACAAGTACAATGATCGAACAAGACTCACTCCAGGTAGGAGGCAAGGAGCAGAGCATCAATGCATTTCTTTCCAAGGTCTGCCTTTCCCTTGCCGCGTTCACTTAACCTCTACATCCAGTCTACTCTATTGACCAGTAGGAGAATGTGTGCTCCCATGTCCACACTCTTGTTACTACTTTCATCATCAGAGATGGTACAGTAAGGAGGAGAAACTGTGCTTTTTAGTGCTTTCTGGTGTGTTTCCTTATTTATTTATTTACTATATTTATACTCCGCATTTCTCAACCCTGAAGGAGATTCAGAGCGGCTTACAGATTATGGAAAAAGTCCAAAACACCTGGAAGGCCCAAGTTTGCCCATGCCTGGTAGAGGCCCAGGCCAGTATTTAGAACAATAGACCTGATGGATGCCTAATATCTCAAATGCTGATAAACCTACATGAAATATTGTAGAAATGATCTATCTATCTAGCTATCTCTCCTAGGAGAGATCTTTTTCAAACATTCATCCCTCTCCAGTACTTATTATAAGTATCGGCAGACTTGTTAGTATTATAACTATAGAAAGAGTGATAGAGAAAGAGATTAAATCCAAACAGAACTGTTTCTCAGAAAAGAAAATAACAGAAGTCCGTCCATGGGATTCTATTTTCATCTCCGTTGCCAACCTTACCGAGAGGGTTCACTGAAAGGTGAATACTATCACATACATGTATAATAAAGGTTTTTGTTCTTAGGGAATGGAGGTGCACTTGGGAGAGATGAGACTGTCAGAATGTGACATGACCTTAAAAAAAAAAAGCTTCTGCAGGTTATAACTGGAAGTAGTAGGTAGAGATAGACAGGGCTGTTTATTTTTGTGCCCATTTCCCTCTTACGAGTATTCCCTCTTAAATTCATTCTTATTTTTTCATTAATTTGTTTTCAAATTTGTGTGTGTGTTAAATACAGATACAAAGATTTAATGGTGCTGCAAGATTGCTGAGGATTATTTCTTACTTTTTTAAAAAAATACTTAACGTATATACTTCAGTATAAGCCGACCCGAACATAAGCCGAGGCACCCAATTTAACCACAAAAAACTGGGAATGAGTATTGACTCATGTATAAGTCGAGGGTGGGAAATGAAACAGCTATTAGCAAATTTCAATATAAAAATAGATACCAATAAAATTACATTAATTCAGGCATCAGTAGGTTAAATGTTTTTGAATATTTACATCAAACTATAATTTAAGATCAGACTGTCCAACAGTCTATTATAGTGACTGTCACTATTGTAAATGTATTTGTTTGTCTGTTTGATGGTTTGTTTGTCTGTCTATTTGGTTCGTGATTTTATCTTTGTATTTATAAAACTAATAAAAACTATTTTAAAACAATGTAAATATCCCTACGTATTCTTCCAATAATAAAAAAGAAGGTAAAATAATAAATGTAATAATAATAGCAGCAACAATAATAATAGAGTAAATTGATGGAAATGTAAAAACAAATAACAGTAATAATAGAGCAACATAATGAATGTAATAATAATAGAGTAAAATAATAAATGTAATAATCTATATAAATAAAAATGTAATGTTTGTTTGTGGGATAAACATAACTCAAAACCACTGGACAAGTTGACACCAGATTTGGACACAAGACATCTCTCAGGCCAACGAGTGACCATCATTCATAAAAACACTGAAAAACACAGCGGAAGAGACTTAAAAAGCCAAAAATAAAAAATACATTACAATGCATGCACAAACACACACACACACACATATATATACACACATATACACAAATATATGAATACACAAAACACTAGGCCTGGGTAACAACGGAAAAATTTGTTTCTAAAATCGATTCGTTTTTTGGGGGTTTTTGCGTTTCGATATTTTAAAGAATTCCGAAATTTTTCTTTTAAAAGTTCGATATTTACAAAATTTCATAAATGTTAAAAAAAATACAAAACATTAACGAAACAAATACGAAACAATAACGAATCGATTTGTTAATGGCGGACGCGACCGCGCAATATGCTAAAAAACCTCCAAATGGGACAGGGGGAACTTCTGAAGCTTCCCTCTCCCTCTGTTGTTGACTGTTGGTGTGATATTATAATTTTTTTCACTAATTAAACAAAAAACAACTATAAAACTTGCCCCAGACATGCGGAAATAATAATGAAACGACCTCAAACCGATAACGAAACGAATACATAACGGATCCGAAGCATTTACGAAACGAATTTAAAAATTCGTTTCATTTTTAAGTTGCTCCAGAATGGTTCGTTATCGCTTCGTTGTAAAAAAAAATAACGAATTTTTAACGAATTACGAATTAACGAAACGAAACCGCCCAGCCCTACAAAACACATATACACGGACTGGGCCACAGCAATGCGTGGCAGGGGATGGCTAGTAATAATATATAGAGTAAAATAATCTATATATATAAATCTGTTAGGTTGGTTCAACCGGACAGCAAAACTCCAAAACCCCCCAACGAAACTGTACCAAAATTGCCATGCCCCAAGGACAACCCACTCGGTACAAACTAATCCACTCAGAATTGAAAACAACACAACCACACACAGAAAAAACGGCAAAACAACTGAGCATGCGCACTGGCGCAAAGTCCCCAGCGCGCGCACACACATGGCCGAACGGCCAATGCACTTCCCTCCCTCCCTCGCCCCGCCCAGCGTGAAAACGTCACCGCACTTCCCCACGGCACACACACACACAAACAACGCAAATTACCCCGCCCCCTTCCCTCCACCCCCTCCCTCATCTTACCCCTCCCACGCTGCCTCCAAGCCCCGCTCCGCACACTCCAAGCCTCGCCGCGCCGCATCCCCACTGGAAAGACACGCCCCCTCCCTTCGCCCCACCCCTTCCCTCCCTGATTGACTCCTGGAAGGAAGGGGTGGGGCGAAGGGAGGGGGCGTGTCTTTCCGGAGGGGGTGGGAGGAGGGAAGGAGTGACTCAGGGAGGGAAGGGGTGGGGCGAAGGGAGGGGGCGACTTTGAAGACACGCCCCCTCCCTTCGCCCCACCCCTTTCCTCCGTGACTCACTCCTTCCCTCCTCCCTCCCTCTCCGGTTAGACACGCCCCCTCCCTTCGCCCCACCCCTTCCCCCCGTGACCTTGAGTATGGGAGAGGAAAGGGGTGGGGCGAAGGGAGGGGGCGTGTCTTTCCGGAGGGGGTGGGAGGAGGGAAGGAGTGACTCAGGGAGGGAGGGGGTGGGGAGAAGGGAGGGGGCGACTTTGAAGACACAATGATGGATCCGGACCAAAGCATTCAATACGCCAAAGAGCATCCTGAACCCCACCAACGACAGAATTGGGGCAAACATGCCACACTAAACCCCCATGACCAACAGAAGATACTCAAGTTTACACACAAGCATAAAGAAGGGGGAGGAAGGAGGGATGCCAGAGAGAGAGAGAGAGAAAGAGGGAAAGAGAACGAGGGAAGGAAGGAAGAGAGGCCAGGCAGAGACTTCAAAACTCTTACTAAAGGCCACAGCAACGCGTGGCAGGGCACAGCTAGTAAATCTATATAAATAAAAATGTAATGTTCGTTTGTGATATCAGAACTCAAAAACCACTGGGAGAATTGACACCAAATTTGGACACAAGACAGCCAACAACCCAATGTATGTCCTTCACTCAAAAAAATGATTTTGTCATTTGGGAGTTGTAGTTGATGGGATTTATAGTTCACCTACAATCAAAGAGCATTCTGAACCCCACCAATGATGGTATTGAACCAAACTGGGCACACAGAACTCCCATGACCAACAGAAAATGCTGGAAGAGTTTGGTGGACAGTGCCCTTTGGTTTTGGAGCTGTAGTTCTCCTACATCCGGAGAGCACAACATGATGGATCTGGACCAAACTTGGTATGAATACTCAATATGCCCAAATGGGAACACTGCTGGAGTTTGGAGAAAATAGAATCTTGACATTTGGAAGTTGTAGTTACTGGGATTTGTAGTTCACCTACAATCACAGAGCATTCTGAACTCTACCAACAATAGAATTGGGCCAAACCTCCCACACAGAACCCCCATGACCACCAGAGTGGGCCATAGCAATGCCTGGCAGGGGACAGCTAGTGTAATAATAAAAATAGAGTAAAATAATAAAAATAATAGAAACAATAATATAGTAATAAATGTAAAATAATAATAAATATAAATAAAATAATAAAAGCAATAATAATTATTATAAATAGAGTAAAATAATAAATGTAATAAAATAATAATAAATAATAAAATAACAATAAAAAAGTAAAATGATAAATAACTTTAACTTGAATATAAACCGAGGGAAGCTTTTTCAGCCTGAAAAGGGGACTGATATACTTAAGTATATATGGTATTTTGTACACAATGGAATAGCAAGCCCAGATGGCCTGATAACTTCCCAATATGATTCCAAAATAGATTTACCAGTGTCTCAAGGATGTGATAACATATCACTGTTAAAGAGCGAAAGATGGCTGCTCATGGGTTATTTTTCATGGGTTATTTTTAAGGCATCGCTCAGATGCTGAATTGTTTTAGATATTCAGGTTCTGTCGCATGTCATTTCTAAATCTGTGAGCTACCCAAAGGACTTTGGAACATTTAAAAAGCGATGCTTGAACATGATGATTGGAGCCACAGCATGGATTTGTCACCACACTTGAGGACACTTGAACAAATTAAATGATTAATTTATTGAACGGAAATGAGAAATGCAGGAAAGAGGAAAGAGAATAAAATATAAATATAGCTTTTCTGATCAGTTCTGGTACATTGATGTGGGATGTGAAACTAGTCTTGCTGATATTCTTTCATTTCAGTTCATAAATGACAGTATCAGATCTCCTGTTTCAATTATGCCGAGAGCATGGGCAATTGAACCGTTACTGCCTCTTTGTGTGCCATGAAGGTAAAGCAACAAACTTCAATCCAACTGACATATGAGATGATGGTGCTCGGCTGAGATGGCTATTCATGCCTTAATTGTCCTGGAAATAGGTAACGCAAATGATAGGGCACCACTGGGTCCCAGCCACTAGTATATGTCAAAAGGATTTGGGGAACTATTCATTGAAATCTACATCCCTGAATAAAACAGAGAGAGACCACTGAGATCTAAAACATTTTTGCCTCCAATGAGAGCAAACATTGGCAACTGCAATGTATGAAAGGGCCAATTTGTGGTCCCAGGAACTAAGGGCCCTTCCAAACATCTCTATATCCCAGAATATCAAGGCAGAAAATCCCACATTATCTGCTTTGAACTGGAATATATGGCAGTGTCAACTCAGATAACCCAGTTCAAAGCAGATATTGTGGGATTATCTGCCTTGTTATTCTGGGATATAGGGCTGTGTGGAAGGGCTCTAAGATGCTATTGCACTCCAGCCTTGAGGTCACTCTTTTTCACACAGTACCACACCATAGTCTAGTATTATCTAACTAAGTAAAGGTAAAGCTTTTCCCCTGACATTAAGTCCAGTCGTGTCCGACTCTGGGGGTTCGTGCTCATCTCCATTTCTAAGCTGAAGAGCCAGCATTGTCCATAGACTTCTCCAAGGTCACGTGGCCAGCATGACTGTATGGAGCACTGTTACCTTGCTGCTGGATCACTACTACATTTGCAATTTTTTTGAATTGCTAGGTTGGCCGAAGCTGGGGCTAACAGTGGGAGCTCACTCCGCTCTCCAGATTTGAACCTGCAACCTTTCGGCCAGCAAGTTCAGCAGCTCAGTGCTTTAACCTACTGCACCACTGGGGACTCCTTATTATCAAACTACAGCAGTTTATTTAGAAAAGTGTATACAAAAGGGGAAAAGCCATTCCCAAAAAGCAGTAGAAAATGTGTAAATGTCCATGTGTACGAAGTTGCATAGTCCATAAGTCAAGGTACATGGAATCCAGGAATCAAGATCATAAACATAGATCTATAAGCATGAGAACAGTAGCTTTTCCAAGGCAAAACTCTTACAGGGACAAACACAGGAGACAAGATTCATGAGCATGAGAGCTGATTCTTTGGCAAAGTTGTCTACTCTGGATACTCTAAGAAAACATCACTTAATTTAAGCTCAGGTACAACCAAGAAGCCACAAGGTCATGCCTTTGACTAGGGCTGTCCAACCATGGAAAAATTTGTTTCTAAAATCGATTCGTTTTTTGGGGGTTTTTGCGTTTCGATTTTTAAAAGAATTCTGAGATTTTTCTTTTAAAAACTTCGATATTTACGAAATTTCGTAAATTACAAAACAATTACGAAACAGTTACGAAACAATTACGAATCGATTCGTTAATGGCGGACGCGACCGCGCAATACGCTAAAAAACCTCCATATGGGACAGAGGGAACTTCTGAAGCTTCCCTCTCCCTCTGTTGTTGACTGTTGGAGTGATATTTATAATTTTTTTTCACTGATTAAACAAACAACAACTATAAAACTTGCCCCAGACATGCGGAAATAATAACGAAATGATTTCAAAACGATAATGAAACGAATACATAACGAATTCGAAACAATTATGAAACGAATTTAAAAATTCGTTTCGTTTTTTAGTTGCTCCTGAATGGTTCATTATCGCTTCGTTATAAAAAAATAACGAATTTTTAACTAATTATGAAATTACGAAACGAAACCGCCCAGCCCTACCTTTGACACCTGGAATTTCAAGGACTTCTCAGAGAGTCTTTCTGACCATCTAATTAATCCTTCCTTTACTCCCTCTGCACTGTGGCCCACTCTGATATCAAGGGTAAACTCCTTGTTTGTTGAAGACTGATTCCCATGAGAAATGGAATCCCAAACAGCCTCTGTAATGGCCAGTCCTTCTCTCGGATCTAAGGCCTGCAATTCAGCTTGATCACACATAGACTCAGTGAAAAGAAAAACATCATCCCCCTCATCCTCTGAGGTTTCCCCATCATCCTGTAGCTGAGCCCCAACAGATGCACCCAACCTTAAGAAATAGGTAGAATTCAATTCCTGGTTTTGAAAAAAAATGGCATCTTTTGAATAAGGCTTCCAAAAGAGATAATTCACCCTTTTATTCCTCTACAAAATATGGTGCAAGGAATTTGGTTGATTTGAAATCCACAATAGTGGTGGTTACAAGTCTAGCATGTTTTCCCAGAGCTAGGCAGTGTCGTTAAACTTTGAGTCATAATTGATCACAGGAAATAAATGCTCTGAACCATCCTTAGGTTAGGTCTGTCTTCCGCCATTGTCATGAGCAAAGTTCTGCCAACAGGCTCTTCTGCAACCAAATTATGACTTTCCTGAAAACTGTTGAGGAAGCCTATTGGTTAACTATTAAAAATAGTTTAGGGAAAAGAAGATTCATGATATATTTGAAGTATGAAGTGCTTTGAATGTGATTTTCCTGCTTCCTGGCAGAATGGGGTTAGACTAGACGGCCCACAAGGTCTCTTCCAACTCTAGGATGTTATGATTTTAAGTAGAGGTTTGAAGCCCTAAACGGTTCGGGCCCCACCTATCTCCATGATCGCATCTCCCTCTATGAACTGGTGCAGACTCTAAGATCTACCGGTGAGGCCTTCCTCTCACTCCCACCACCGTTTCAAGTCTGGTTGGTGGGGCTGAGGGAGAGGGCCTTTTTGGTGGTGGCCCCCTGCCCTGGAATGCCCTCTCCAAGGAGATAAGGCAGGCTCTATCACTTACCTCTTTTCATAAGAACTTGAAGACTTGGTGGTTTCATCAGGCCTTCAAAAATTGACTAGTCTCAAGTTCCAAGCCCTTGGCCAACAGTTAAAACTTTACCTTGCACTCCAGCCATTACGCTAGTGCCCTTCCATTTTAGATCATTTTGTCTTCTAGCACAGAACCTCTAAATAGTCCTTTAATTGGTCCTGGAAGTTAGTGGCCCTTGGCCCCCAAGTATGACCATTGTGAGATCAGCTCCTGCACTGTAGCATTCTGTCAGCCCAGGCCCGTAGCCAGGATTTCGTTTCGGGGGGGGGGCTGAATTTTTTTCAGGGGGGGTTGGGGGCTGAGTTTCGGGGGGGGGCTGAGTCTGAGTGAAAGGGGGTCTAGCCTAGCAAACCTTTTGTATCATTACCCCAATACCCCCATGCATATGGGATATATTGAGTATGGTGATCAGATCATGATATGAATAAACATAACAGTTTAAATAATGCATACAGTAGGCCTGGGTAACAACGGAAAAATTTGTTTCTAAAATCGATTTGTATTTGGGGTTTTTTTTGTTTCGATATTTAAAATAATTACAAAATTTTCCCTTAAAAAAGTTCGGTATTTACGAAATTTCGTTAATATTTACAAAACATTTTTTAAAGATGGCGCCCTTTTTTTTCAATATTTTTTCAATATTTAATTATTAATATAAAAGATAGATAGATATGCAGTATCCAATTCCCTCTGGTTTATTTCCCCTTCCTTCCTTCCTTCCTTCCTTCCTTCCTTCCTTCCTTCCTTCCTTCCTTCCTCCTTCTTTCAAATCAAATTTACCCCAGAACCGGGCCGCTGGAGCCTTTATCAATAGCTTGGCAAATTCGGCGCAGAAAGTATATTCCTGCTCGGGAAGGAGATAGATTTGTCCAACGATTTTTAATTAAAAGGATTGACTTTCCTGTTAACAAAAGAGGGAACGAAGGGCCCGGGCGGACAGGAGGGAGCGGCCAGGAGAAAGAGAAAGAGGAGGAGGAGGCCCTTCGGATCCCGGCGCCCCTTTTTGTCTGGCTCCGCTGGGATCTGCACGGGGGCATTGCTACCCCTTGGACAACCCCCTCGCCTTTCCTCACCTCCTGTTTAGCTTAAAATGGTGGAAAGGGCTGTGTTGATATTCGTCGCCTTCTCCTTTCCCCTCTTCACAATGCAATCCAGCGAGCAAAGAGGAGCGAGCGGGGCTTGGCTTCCAAGGCGCCTCCGAAGAGGCAAGGCAGGCCACGCTTTCCACGCCGAGGCTGGGCCCGGGATCAGGAGGAGAGGAAGGAAGGAAGGCAAGAGAAGGGAAGGAAGGGAAGAGAAGGGAAGGAAGGGAAGAGAAGGGAAGGAGGGAAAGGAAGGAAGAAAGGGAGGAGGGGAAGGAAGAAAGGAAGAAGTGAGTGAGGGAGGGAGGGAGGGAGGGAGGGAGGGAAGGAAGGAAGGAAGGAAGGAAGGAAGAAGGGATAGAAAGGAAGGAAAGGAAAGGGAAAGAGCCCGGGAAGATGGCGCCTCCCCTCCGCCATCCGGGCCAAGGGGAGAGGGCTTCCCTGACTTGAAACGTGGGCTTCTTTTTCTCCGCCTGGGCAGGGAAGCCCTGGGTTCCTTCCTGAGGCGGGAGAGAAAGGGAAAGCTTGCTCCCGGGTCCCGCCAAGCCCTCGTTTCTCCTCCTCCTCCTCCTCCTCCTCCTCCTCCTCCTCCTCCTCCTCCTCCTCCCTGCCCTGGGCAGCCAAGGCAGAGGCAGAGCGAGGGTTTGTTGTGGGGCGAGAAGCAAAGGCAGAAGCCGGAGCCGAGGCGGAGAAGGAGGAGGATGGGAGGAGGAGGAGCAGCAAGCTAGCCATCTTACGTATTTCCGAAATGGACGGAAATACGAGAGTATTTGGCGCATGCTGTTTCGATATTTAAAATACACTTCCGTGTTTGAAAATAATTTTGATATCGTTTCGTATATTGAATATTAACGAAAAAGTTAACGATATACAAAATTAACGAACGACATCGCCCAGCCCTATAATGCACCATTAAGGCCTTTTCGCGAACCACCATGAAAATTTCGGGGGGGGGGGGCTGAAGCCCCCCCCCCCCCCCCCCGGCTACATGCCTGTGTCAGCCCCATGCCTCCCTTTTCTCACCATTAGCTTCAGCCCAGTCCATCCAACAGCTTAGGCCCTTTATCAGAATTTTGGCCCTAGTAGATTACTTTGCATGAAATAAGAGAGCGGAACTGGTTTCTAAATTGATTTTAATATATATGTTGTGTTAATAGTTTATGCTTATGTTTTATGTTTCACATTATATGTCTTTTGTATTTTTGCATATGTGGAAACCACTCTGAGTCCCTTAGGAGAGATAGGGCAGTATATAAATAAAGATTATTATTATTATTTGAAACACCACAAGATGAGTGCACAGTAGACAGTCTGCTGGCTGTTGTATTGGATCACACATCGAGCACTTCCCAAGTGTCTAGGACTGTGTGATGCTTCGATGAATAATGCGTGCAGATCGCAGTAAGGTGGCCTTTTGCAGATGGCAGATGGTAATCTTGTCAGCGCCAATTGTATTGAAGTGCAGGCCAAGGTCTTTAGGCACTGCACCCAGTGTGCCGATTTCCACTGGGACCACCTTGCCTGGCTTGTGCCAGAGTCTTTGCAGTTCGATCTTTAAATCCTCATATCGTGTCATCTTTTCCAGTTGTTTCTCTTCAATCCTGCTGTCACCTGGGATTGCAACATCGACAAGCCATACTTTGTTTTTTAACACGATCGTGAGTTCAGGAGTCTTGTGCTCCAAAACTCTGTCTGAATCCGGAAGTCCCAGAGTACCTTGATGTGTTCATTCTCTGTAACTTTTTCTGGCTTGTGATCTCACCAGTTCTTTGTCGCAGGCAGATGGTATTTGTGGCACAAATTCCAATGAATCATCTGAGCAACGGTGTTATGCCTCTGCTTGGAGTCTGTATGTGCAATCTTCTTGCAGCAGCTGAGGATGTGATCTATTGTTTCATCTGCTTCCTTGCAGAGTCTACATTTGGGATCTGTTGTTGACTTCTTCTTCTTCTTCTTCTTCTTCTTCTTATTATTATTATTATTATTATTATCTTGTAATCTTGGAGTGATGGTCCTTCTTGGTTCCAATTCAGCAGGGCAATAACACCACTCAAGGTTTTTGTTGCTATTCAAAGCACAGAGATCAGTCTTTCAAGACCAGTTATATCCTTATGTATCTCATTTACAACCAAACCCAAAGCAGCAGCACTTCCACAGGGATATCTCCATCCTTGGTCTCTAAGTCTTAGAAACTAGGTAGGTCTTCAGAGCTCTAACCATCAGAATGGCTGAGCTAAAACGTGGGCTTGTTCCTTGACGCAATGCCCCCGTTTTTGGCTCCGGGAGGTGTTACCTTTTCCTTTTTCTACCTTGTTTCATTTTGCGTGTCGCGGTTTCTAATCCAAGATGCCCACTAGTCAAACAGAACTAAATCAAAAGTGCAAGATGCCAGATTCATTTTAATGAGTTCACCAAAAGCCTGCAGGTGAGAAACTTTAGGAAATGTTAAAAAGAATATGTTCAGACCGAAAAGGGGGAGGAGGTAAGGAGGCGAAGCTTGTGCGACTTCAATAAAGAAATCTTAGCTACATGCCCTCGGAGGATCACAGAACACTTTCTCAGAAGATTTATGCTATCACACTGCTGGGGTGTGAACATGGAGCTCCAGCCAATGTTCTGCAGCCATTGACACTTTTAAAAGGTATTTGCAGGTGAAAAGACTACTTATTTGGATGACATTGTCTTAGGGCTCTAATGAGGAATGCCACTGGCATTCGTAAAAGCTGGCATTTTTATTCTGAAGCCTCGACAGAGAACATAGTACTTTAAAATGCACACAACTGTGGCTGTGTGTTGTGCCCACCATTAAATGGGTGTATGAAAAGAGTGAGGTTTCGTGTACATTACTGCCAGGCCAACCTGTCCCAGCAGAAAAAATAAAATGACGAATGTCTTCTGGGTAAGAACAAACAAATAATCCATGCGGCACCACAATGCCGAAACCCTTTCAAGAGGTTTAGCACAGCTGGTAAATCCCCAGCAACTATAAGATCTATCACGGACACCCGATCAGCATAGCCCGCTGTGGCCCAGAACTCCTGAGCTCATGCCATCGGCTGCCCTCAGCCTCCACGCAGCTGGATTTGCCATGTCTTTTACTCGTGTTGTATTTTGAAATGGTCATTTATTTATTTATTTATTTTATTTCATGTATTTCTACCCCGCCCTTCTCCCCCCAAAGGGGACTCAGGGCAGCCTCACACAAGCATCATATGGTGCTATCAGCATATAAACAATAAAAAAATACATGTAAAACATTAACAATAATTAAAACACATTATACAAATTCATTAAACATGCCAATAAAACCAAGTCCAAATCTGGGTAAATCCAATGTCACCGATATCCTAAGTTTTCTTGCCATTTGCCGCTGTCCACCAATCAAATGTCTGGTCCCAAAGCCAAGTCTTCAGTTGTCTTCTAAATGACAGGAGGGAGGTGGCCAACCTGATGTCCTTAGGGAGAGAGTTCCACAGACAAGGGGCCACTGCCGAGAAGGCCCTGTCTCTCGTCCCCACCAACCACATTTGTGAAAGTGGTGAGATTGAGAGCAGGGCCGCTCCTGATGATCTTAAGCTTCGTGATGGTTCATAACAAGAGATACGTTCTGGGCCAGAACCATTTAGGGCTTTAAAAGTTAAAACTAGCACTTTGAATTATGCTCAGAAGCTGATCGGTAGCCAGTGGAGCTGACGTAACAGAGGAGTTGTATGCTCCCTGTACGCCACTCAAGTGAGCAACCTGGCTGCCAACCGTTGGACTAGTTGAAGCTTCCAAGAGGTCTTCAAAGTCAGCCCCACATAGAGAGCATTGCAGTAGTCTTTTCAGGATGTAACCAGAGCATGGACCACTGTGGAAAAGTCAGACTTCCCAAGGAATGGGTGCAGCTGGTGTGCAAGTTTTAATTGTGCAAAAGTTCTCCCGGCCACCACCAAGACCTGGGGCTCCAGGCTCAGCGATGAGGCCAGGATCACTCCCAAACTGCGAACCTGTATCTTCAGGGGGAGTGTAACCCTAACCCCTGTTTGGCCTTTCGAACTGGTCAAATAAATAAATAAATAAATAAATAAATAAATAAATAAATAAATCTATCAATCAACAGGTTGCAAGTTCGATGAGTGGCCGACTGTCACCCCTGCTCACTGTTGACCTAAGCAGTTCGAAAACAGCTTTAGCTGTAATTACAGAAATTAGGTATCGCTAAAAGCAGGGGAGGTGTTTTACAGTGCCATAAAGAAAGAAGATCAGAAAATGCTGGGCGACCAAAAGGAAGAAGGAAGTCCTGACAGCTCTTCATCATAGAGAATGGAGCAACAGCACCCCCTGTGGCTGGATTCGAGCCCAATCTTTCATAGCATCGAAACAACACACCTCCTTTCTGTTCTACCTGTCTGTGTACTGTCTATACAAAACAGTCTTGAATGTTCACCATGTATGTGTACTGCGAACCGTCCTGAGACCCCATTGAGGTGAGAAGGGCGGGATATAAATAAAGTGTTGTTGTTGTTGTTGTTGTTGTTATTATTATTATTATTATTATTATTATTATTAGATTAGGAGAAATGTCTTTGTGGGATTGGTTGTTCTAAGTTTTTCAGGCTGTATGGCCATGTTCCAGAAGCATTCTCTCCTGAGAGGTGATTAAGTGTCCTTCATTGTATCTTGTCTGGAGTTTCCCTGTTTTTGAGTGTTGTTCTTTATTTTCCTCTCAGCAAAGGATTCCCTCAGGCAGTAAGAAATCTGAAAGTCCCAGGCCATGAAATGCTAATCAAGGTGGCCAACTGAAACATTCACACCTACCTCAAAGAGACAAGAGTCCTTTCAGGACATTCCACTGAAATATAAATCCCATTTTCCTAGTTTCCAACAAACCTCACAACCTCTTAGAATGCCCGCCATAGATGCAGGTGAAACGTCAAGAGAGAATGCTTCTGGAACATGGCCAGGCAGCCTGGAAAACTCACAACAACCCAGTGATTCTGGCCATGAAAGCCTTCGACAACACATTAAACAAAAACAAAATAATCCATGCAGCACAAGAATGTTGAAACCCGTCCAAACTGAGGGAAATAAACAGTGGCAGATTTAGGATATCAGGAAAAGGCAGGAGATTTGGATAAATGTCTTTGTGGGATGTTTATGCATAGTATCACATTTGTTACTTTGCTCTTTGTGGCGCCAGAGCTGCTTTTTTGTAGTTTGTTGAGCTAGATCCTTGGAATGGCAGGTCAGGAAAAGTCTCCGTTTCTTTCTCAGCTTGATTGACCTCACAGAGTGTTTCTGATGATAAATTGGATGAGGTGAGTCACATATACCTTAAGCTAAAATACAAATGTAACTGAAACATAAAATGAGGCTAGACTCTGTCTGTTCTATTGTGCAGCCAGTTATGCCAAACTATTCTGCCTGTGGCTGAATTAATCCCCAAAGGCTGCTTGCTTTTGTATTACTGAGGGTGTGTGCGATGGGAATCTAATTATCATAAAATAGGTTAGTAAAAGTTCAAAATATAACTCAGCAGATGCACTATATGAAATGTCAAGCTGAGCATTTCATGTATTTATATGCCTATATATTTATGACATGATGTATCCCATTTTCCACTCTGCAATTAAACTTGTACAGGTGCTGGGGAGGCAGCTGAGGCATTAAGAGTAAAGATTCCACTAAACTACATGCAAACATTTCCATAAGCCATATTCCTTACATCTGTATTCATGTGTTAATATATACTAAAATAGTACTTGCAAGTGAAAAGAAAATAAGCCAGAACATAATATACCTTCCCTGCATCAAAACTCTAAGGGAAATTACAGTTTTCTTTCTCACTGTTTCCCTCTACCATCTTTGCTGAACTTTTCACTCTATTATGGGCTGTAGTGATGAGTTACAAACACAAAAAGCACTGCTGGTCACAGCTGACCTCCAGCTGGAGCGCTCAAGGGCCAGGGCTTCCCAGTTCTCAGTGTCTATGCCAGAGTTCTTATGGTTGGCTTTGAGCCCATCCTTAAATCTCTTTTCCTGTTCTCCAACATTCCATTTTCCATTCTTGAGTTTGAAGTAGAGCATCTACTTTGGGAGACGGTGGCTGGGCATCCAGACAACGTGGCCGGTCCAGCGGAGTTGATGGTAGAGGTGGTATGCTCCCTATATGATGCTCCAGTGAGTAATCTAGCTGCTGCCTGTTGGACTAGTTGGAGTTTCCGAGAAGTATTCAAAGGCAGCCCCAGGTAGAGCATGTTCCAGTAATCTATTTGGAATGTAAACAAGCCTCAGAAATCCCAGTCAGTTCAAAAGCTGTTAGGATTTCTGGCAGTTGAAGACCAAAACATCTGGGGACCCACAGGCTGAGAACCACTGCTTCAGAGCTTTTTTACTTAGGCAATCCCTCGTAGTCCAAGGATGATGGTCCTCCGAATTCGGTGTTCTGGCGGTGGGTCCATAGTTGACTGTGGAGCCCTATTCTTGATCTACATCTTCTCCCACAGTGAGGGCATCGGTTTCCAGGTGGAAGGCAGTCCCAGTCGGGGTTGGCTTGACACACCTTCCTCTTGGCACATTTCTCTCTTTCACCAATCTATTCGTACCTCTTCAAATTCTGCAGCACTGCTGGTCTCAGCTGACCTCCAACTGGAGTGCTCAAGGGCCAGGGCTTCCCAGTTGTCAGTGTCTATGCAAGAGTTTTTAAAGTTGGCTTTGAGCCCATTTTAAAATCTCTTTTCCTGTCCTCCAATATTCCACTTTCATTTCTTGAGTTCAGAGTAGAGCATCTACTTTGGGAGACGGTGGCCGGGCATCRGGACAACGTGGCCGGTCCAGCGGAGTTGATGGTAGAGGTGGTATGCTCCCTATATGATGCTCCAGTGAGTAATCTAGCTGCTGCCTGTTGGACTAGTTGGAGTTTCCAAGCAGTCTTCAAAGGCAGCCCCAGGTAGAACATGTTCCAGTAATCTATTTGGAATGTAAACAAGCCRCAGAAATCCCAGTCAGTTCAAAAGCCGTTAGGATTTCTGGCAGTTGAAGACCAAAACATCTGGGGACCCACAGGATGAGAACCACTGCTTCAGAGCTTTTTTACTTAGGCAATCCCTCGTAGTCCAAGGATGATGGTCCTCCAAGTTCGGTGTTCTGGCAGTGGGTCCGTAGGTGACTGTGGAGCCCTTTTCTTGGTCTGTATTGTCTCCCGCAGTGAGGGCATCGGATTCCAGGTGGAAGGCAGTCCCAGTCGGGGTTGGCATGACGTACCTTCCTCTTGGCACATTTCTCTCTTTCGCCCTCTATTCGTACCTCTTCAAATTCTGCAGCACTGCTGGTATCAGCTGACCTCCAACTGGAGCGCTCAAGGGCCAGGGCTTCCCAGTTGTCAGTGTCTATGCCAGAGTTTTTAAGGTTGGCTTTGAGCCCATCTTTAAATCTCTTTTCCTGTCCTCCAACATTCCGTTCTTGAGTTCGGAATAGAGCAACTGCTTTGGGGCACGGTGGCCGAGCATCCGGAAAATGTGGCCGGTCCAGCGGAGTTGATGGCAGAGGAGCATCGCTTCAATGCTGGTGGCCTTTGAGTCTTCCAGCACGCTGACATTTGTCCGCTTGTCTTCCCAAGAGATTTGCAGGATTTTTCGGAGGCAGCACTGAAGAGCCTTCAAGATCCATTACTATTGCCTATGCTGCCTAGAACTAATAGTAGCTTCAGACTAATGACATCGAGTAGCTCGTATTTCCCTGCCCCCTTGTTATGGTAACCAGATGCATTCATTGATGCAACAAGCTACTTTTTTGTGCATAATCAAAACGTTACTCCCAGTGACAAAAATTAAAATGGAGCAACATTTCATTTTTTCCCCCATAGCATCACATGCTGTATTTATTTGCCTGGGGCTATTCTCTTTGATGTGCTTAGAAGATTGGTTAATAAGACCATGCATGGCAATAACTAGGCTTCACTGTTGTTTGAAAAAGAGATAGATCCACCGATGTTCAAAGACAGCAGTGGACTGAATACAATGTACAGTCCATTCTGGTCTGTCAGCTTGTTTGTTTCCTTGCCTTTGAATTTAGGTTAGACATAGGCCATCATTTAAAGACAACGGTATGAATTTATATGCCTGCTACTGGGAATGAAGAATTGTAGCTTCATTGGCTTAGTGTTTGTATCAATTTCCAGCCAGCTACTACAGACTCTACCTTTTTTCATTTAAGTCCTCTCTCCACTTTTATTGCTGCCAGAAATATTAAGAGTTTCATAAGGAGTTCTGGTCAAAGAGAATCTGTATTCATCGAGGAGTTATATTCAGCCTGTAATGACTTTACCTGCTTTACCTTATTAAATGAAAGTTCTGATATGTGTCTTTATTCTTCTGTACGCTGAAGGGAGGAAACATGGGATCAGGCAGCATGGTATTACATCCCAATTCTTTGCAGATCAAATTCCTTTCCTACCAAATAGAATATTAGTTTATAAATCCATAGATGTCTGTGAATCATTTAAAATGATTTGTACTTGCAACACGGGATCTGTCAAGCAGTGCAAACAAAAGCAGGTTGCTAAGGCTTACATTGCACTTATAGGTGTTCAGTCATTACCATACTTTTTATATATCTATATAAATAAAAATGTAATGTTTGTTTGTGGGATTAACAGAACTCAAAAGTGGGCCAATTGACACCAAATTTGGACAGCATACACCTAACAACCCAATGTATGTCCTTCACTCAAAATGTTTTGGTTTTGTCATTTGGGAGTTGTAGTTGCTCGGATTTATAGTTCACCTACAATCAAAGAGCATTCTGAACCCCACCAATGATGGAATTGAACCAAACTTGGTACACAGTTCTCCCATTACCAACAGAAAATACTGGAAGGGTTTGGTGGGAAGTGTCCTTTGGTTTTGGAGTTGTAGTTCACCTAAATCCAGAGATCACTGTGGACTCAAACAATGATGGCTCTGGACCAAACTCTACACAAATAATCAACATGCCCAAATATGAACACTGGTGGAGTTTGGGGAAAATAAAATCTTGACATTTGGGAGTTGTAACTGCTGGGATTTATAGTTCACCTACAATCACAGAGCATTCCGAACTCCACCAATGACAGAATTGGGGCAAACTTCCCACACAAAACCCCACGACCAACAGAAAATACTTAAGGCCACCCAGTCCAACTCCCTTCACCAGGGCAAGAAAATATAATCAAAGCCCTCCTGACAGAGCCACCCAGCCATTCATATAGATAGGGAGATATGATTAACACACAGATATAGTATTATAGATTTGAAAGGGACCCTTAAAGAAGGACAATTATATGTTGCATATTCCAGAGTAGGCAAACCTCCCTCAGAGAATTCTTTGAAACTTCAGGGCTGTTTTCCCTTTGATTGCTGTGAGGCTGAGAGGCTGTGAGCTCTTAGCCAGAGCCTTGGGACCTTTTCCCTGGAATTTCTGTTTCTGTTTTCCCTGGATGTTTGGGAAAGGAAGCTTTTCTACAGTATGAGCTGGTCTACATCCTATTGTAGAGCTTCCTTGTGTGAGACTGACTAAAATGGTTCCTTTCCCTCCCAGAACCCTGAACAAGGAGTGGAACCAAAGCTTAATTAAGATGGACAGGAGGCCTGTCCTATGACTGCAAAAAGGATAACAGAAAGCAAATAAAGTTGGAGCTCCTGGTACAGCCGCATCAGCACACACCCTGTCCATGGATTCAAACCACCAACTCTCTGGTCAGCAAGTTCTACAGCTTAGCAGTTTAACTCACTGCACCACCGGGTCCCCTATTTATCACTAGATTTAAACAAAATTGATTAGCATGGAATGTTTAGTAAATTCCATGAGTTATGATGCATCTTAATTTGTGTTGGGAATGTCATTTGCTGCTCCATCTGACAACCAAATGTATAAATGAGAAAGAGAGAGGAAAATAAAACAGCCAGTGAGAGGTAAATGTGAATACAATCTAAGTTCAGTCCATTCAAGTATTCAGTCCATTTTCCCTTGACATTAAGTCCAGCCGTGTCCCACTCTGGGGGTTGGTGCTCATCTCCATTTCTAAGCCAAAGAGCCAGTGTTGTCCATAGACACCTCCAAGGTCATGTGGTCAGCATGACTGCATGGAGCGCCGTTACCTTCCTGTCAAAGTGGTACCTACTGATCTACTCACATGTTTTCAGAGTGCTAGGTTGATAGAAGCTGGGGCTAACAATGGGAGCTCACCCCACTGCATTTAGGATGGATTTCTCCCAAGCAAAGAGAGAGGTGGGATAAAATTATATCAGTCTTTCTGTGCGTTATGTGTGTATTTGGTTTAGGATGTAAGGTTCACTTTCATTATCAAATCCTTTAGACTTAGAAGTTCAAAGTTTTGTTGGGGGGGGGGGAGCTTTGTAATGTTAAAATGGGGTTTAATTGTCCAAACCAGTATAATTCTGCATATTCCTATCCGATCGCATCTCTGCCTACGAACCCACGAGGGCTTTGAGATCTTCCGGGGAGGCCCTGCTCTCGATCCTGCCTGCAACACAGGCACGGTTGGCGGGGACGAGAGACAGGGCCTTCTCGGTGGTGGCCCCTCGGCTGTGGAACACCCTTCCCTCGGACATTAGATCGGCTCCCTCACTAATGGTATTTCGGAGAAAAGTGAAAACCTGAACAGGCGTTTGATTAGGCAGTGCAATGAATATAGGAAACGGAACAACGGATGACGAGTTTGGATCATGATTCTAGTTACGAGACGCCAATGAGTGTTTATTGATGTTAATTGCTTAGTCTGCTATTGTGTTAATTGTTTTTAAATACCTTGTTTGATGTTAGCTTTGAATTTTTGCTACTACTGTTGTCAACTGCTGTGAGTTGCCTACGGGCTGAGAATAGCGGTATACAAATGAAGCAAATAAATAAATAATAATAAATATTCAGGTACATAGTACTACTTTGCTTCTCCTTGAATCCTATCTAAAACTGATAGGAAATTGGCTGCTGCTTGGGTTTCTTATTATGGGAAGAGTAATAACCTAAGCTGATGGTGAAGCAACCGTGATGCAGTGCTGCTATAGCATGCCATGCTACGTTTTGCCACAGTTTTGTGTTAAAAGACTTGAAGCCCTCTTCTTCTGACCTTAGTGTGTAGGTTGATCGTATAGAGGGGAAGAGGTGGTGTACCAGCTGTCCATTTTCATTATCTCCATAAGATGATGCTTCCTGAGACAATGCCTGTGGGACCTCCAGCCTATGGTTACATATATTTCGGAGCCTGGCTGTACTACTGACAGCAGGTTGCCCAAGATGTCTCCACTGAAATCCCCACTGGGCTGTTGCTGGGGAAGGTGAAACATGAGGAGAGCCATCCGAGTGTACTCTCTGACCGACAAATGTTCGGAAGGATGATGGGGATCGAGTGCAAAGGGGAAGCGTTCAGGCTTGATTTGCTTTAATACTCACTCATGTGTCTTTTTGGCAGGCCATAGTATCAGCAGAAACTCTCCTCCAGCATCACATTTCAAATGTCAGTTCTCTTCCTATTATCTTCCTATCAGCTTTCTTTACTGTCCAGGTTCTGCAGTCATACATAGAAATCAAAATACAATGGTACAGACAATCCTGGCTTTGTTATTTCCTTAAAGGTCTTGTCTAGTTCCTTTCTAACTGCCATTCTAAGTCCTTGTCTTTTTCTAATTTCTTGATTGTTATGAGGGTTGAATGAAAACTAATGCCTCCACCTTTGCTACTTGGGTTTGGATGGAACTATTTTAATAAATCACACGCAGAAATAATCCTTAGAATGTGCTCTTTAACTACCATGATTCATTTCCACATGCACAATGGAGGACCTCCTTGCGGCAACACCAGAGGCACTCCAAGTGGCCAGATACTGGTCAAAGGACATTTAATTAACTACCAAGCTTGCAAATTCTGTGTTTTGTCTGTTTGTTTGTTTTTGTTAAAAATGTAATACAAATGTCTCGTTGCTGATGACATGATAAATAAATATTTCCACATAATCACCAGACAATTGGATACATTTCTGCCAATGATGAACAAATTTTTTGAAGCCGTCATGGAAGAAGTCAACACTCTGTTTCCGCAAGCAGCGTCTCATAGTTCTCTCATCCTGGATACCCATCATACCCAATGTGACCCACACGTTCTTGTGAAATGCTGATTATGCTTGAAATTTCTCTCCAAGTTATATGACAATCGTCCTGAATCAATCTGTCATCCTTTTGCTTGTGAAACTTGGTGGTTGCTGTCACAGGACGTCCAACTCTTTGTCATGCAAGTCAGATGCTCCCACCTCAACATCTTCAAACTTACTTGCCCAACGATGCACAGTACTCACATCAACACAATCTCCATAAACAGTTTGCATTCTCTGATGAATCTCCTTTGGGATGACACTTTCTGCTGTCAAGAATTCAATGACTGCACTTTGCTTAAATCACATTGACCGACCGTCTGCACAGGGTTCTATACTTCGAGGAGATGGAGGCAGGGTATAAAATACTATTATTATTATTACTATTATTAGAAAAAAAAATCAAGATTAGTACACAGCAAACAAGATCACTCTGCTGGCTGTTGTATTGGATCACACATTGGACACTTCCCAAGTGTCTAGAACTATGTGATATATTGGTGAATAATGTGTGCAGATCCAGGTAGGGTGACCTTTTGCAGCAGACAGGTGGTAATTATTTCAGCACTGTTTTTAGGTGCAGGCCAAGGTCTTAGGCACAGCACCCCGTGTGCTGATCACCACTGGGATCACCTTGACTGGTTTGTGCCAGAGTCTTTGAAGTTTGATCTTTAAATCCTCATATCGTGTCAGCTTTTCCAGTTGTTTCTCTTCAATCCTGTTGTCACCTGGGATTGCGACATCGACAATCCATACTTTGTTTTTTAACACGATTATGAGGTCGAGAGTATTGTGCTCCAAAACTTGTTGTTGTTATTAGATAATCAAATGCTTTGACACACATTGCTTTAATGGTCCATATTTTTTAACAAACTACATATTCAAAGATGTTGTAAAGCAGAGGTTAATTTTTCAGTGGACTACTAAATCAAATCAAATCAAATCAAATCATTTATTTCGGTCATTGACCAGCACAGGAAATAGTCACATTTTCAGAGTGGACTACATTACCCACTGCATGGTTGTTGTTTTCAGCATACAAATCCCCTGAATCCCCCAGCTGGCAGGCTTTTGCGTAGATCCATTTTAGCCATTTTCCTTCGTCCAAACCAGCTTCTCCAGCTTGGTCGGATGGCCATAATGGCAAGGGCCCCGCTGTCATGGTTTCTGTCCATAACAGACGATGTGACAGCTGATCACGGCTCACCTTCCTTTTTTCAGGAGCATGGGCATGTTGCTACTAAGAGGTTGCAACGTACTTTATCTAAGTTGTTGTAAGGATCAATGTTGTTTGTGCTATAACTTTAAGTTGCTGTAAGGTTCAAGGCTGTTTGTGCTACAACTGTTTCAGTTAATTGAAGAGTTAATTGAGAGTATTATTTTCATGTGTATAAAGATAGCTACTGTGTGTTTAGTTTCTTTGCCATTGTGCTTTTATGCTATTGTGCATCTATGCCTCTGTGCCATTCTGCCTTGTGTAAACCGGGGACTATGCTGCAGATGTCCTGCGAAGACACAGCCATGTGAAGAGGACAAGGATTCCTTCTTATCACGGCTGAGTAATGATATCTCTCAGAAGATATTGTTTCATGTTATTTTTGTGGAAAGAGCAATCCTGCTATTTTGTTTTGTATGCTGCCAATACTACAATATTTTTCTTTTCTACTTTAAGCTGAAGTCTCGCGTGTTTTTCTTTTATGAGCCAATTCATCACACACACAGTTAACTGGGCTAGAGTCAATCTGCATGCTACTCATGCTAACGCATGACATGTGGCATGCAAAGATGCTGCTCTTGCATGGTCCTCCTCACACAGGGTTTCCTTGTGAGCCCTGCTTGTTGGGCCAATTGGAATAGAAGAACGCCATGATGTGCCTTACACAAGCTGTGTCTGCTTCCTTAACCCCATTGCTGAAACCCAGGCTCCCTTGAAGAGAAGAAAGGAAAAGGTCCCAGGAAGGATGCTTCCTTAACCTTGTTACTGAAACCCAGACTCCCTTGAAGGGAAGAAAGGAAAGGGTCCCTTCTTTGGAATGGAAAGGGAAGCCTTGTAAGTTCCCCATTGCTGCCAATGGGCTGAATCTAGTCGTATTTTTCTGGTGCAGACCAAAAAAGGCTATCCGGCTACCTGCCCATTTTTGGGAGGTGCGCGAAAACGGATACGGAGGTCTGCCACAATCCAGCCAGCAGAAATGGATCGAGGTTCAGCAGAAATAAACAAGCCTAACAGATAGTATTATCTGTATCCATCAAGTCTGGAAGGGAGATGTAGTGAGATATACAGCCCTTTTAAAGAAACTTGCTCAAGCTTTGATCATAGACTTTTGAGTTGCATACCTTCTTTCCGCACAGCTCGTCTGCTTCTTCATCCTAAAACCCATGCAAGAATAATACGAATTACCCAGTTTTTAATGACTAGTGGTGATAACTAATCAATGTCCCTTCTTTTTTCCCATTTTAATACAGGAAGCTGGACCTTTAAATTTTTATGAGGCCATCATTCTTTATCACAGCCATTGTAGTTGGTGCTAATTAACCTGAATTTGGTATTATACTACTTTCTGCTGGCATTAAAATCCAAACACAGTTTGAGATCTTGCTAATGACTTTTTTTGCACTGATTAACAATTGATAACAAAGCTATTTATTAGAGAATTCATACTGTGTCTCTTTCCCATATGGTATGAAATATGTAAATAGGGGAGAAAAGAATAAATAAATGACCATTTTAGCATCTTTAATAAATGCTAGTGCAAATGAGGCAGAGAACGTCACCCGGATTTCAATGGTGATTCCAGATGTAACTCAACTACTTGATGACAAATCATGGAATAATGAGACCAGAAACAGAAGGTCGTTATCACATCAGGGCCACTTTATGCTTAGGAGTTGGATGGTTTCATATATATATATGTTGTTGTTCATTCGTTCAGTCGTCTCCGACTCTTTGTGACCTCATGGACCAGCCCACGCCAGAGCTCCCTGTCGGCCGTCACCACCTGCAGCTCCTTCAAGGTCAGTCCAGTCACTTCAAGGATGCCATCCATCCATCTTGCCCTTGGTCGGCCCCTCTTCCTTTTGCCTTCCACTTTCCCCAGCATAATTGTCTTCTCTATGCTTTGCTGTCTCCTCATGATGTGGCCAAAGTACTTCAACTTTGTCTCTAGTATCCTTCCCTCCAGTGAGCAGCCAGGCTTTATTTCCTGGAGGATGGACTGGTTGGATCTTCTCGCAGTCCAAGGCACTCTCAGAACTTTCCTCCAACACCACAGCTCCAAAGCATCGATCTTCCTTCGCTCAGCCTTCCCTAAGGTCCATACACACACACACACACACACACACGCACACACATGCACATACACATACATAAATACACACACACACACACACACACACGTTGTTCGTTTTGAGTGACATCATAACTCAAAATCTGCTTGACGAATTGCCGCCAAATTTGGCCACAAGACACCTACTAACCCAAGGAGTGACCATCACTCAAAAAAAATGATTTTATCATTTGGGAGTTGTAGTTGCTGGGATTCATAGTTCACCTACAATCACAGAGCATTCTGAACTCCACCAGTGATGGAATTGAACCAAACTTCTCACAAAGAACTTCCATGACCAATGGAAAATACTAGAAGAGTTTGGTGGGCATTGACCTTGAGTTGTTGTAGTTCTCCTACATCCAGAGAGCACTGTGGCCTCAAATAATGATGGTTCTGGACCAAACTTGGCATAAATACTCAATGTGCCCCATTGTGAACACTGGTGGAGCTTGGGGAAAATAGACCTTAACATTTCGGAGTTGTAGTTGCATCCTCCTGTTCTAAAAGTCCTGGTCTATGGGAAGTTGGGAGCTGTAGTCCGGAAGAGAGTATCGATATGCTATTGTGTGTTTTGTTTGTCAGTGGGAGTCATTTTTGCATATGTGCTGTAGCATCTTTTTGTGTGTTTTTTTAGCTTTTTAAGTCTCTTCTGCTGTGTTTTTCAGTGTTTTTATGAGCGATGGTCACTCGTTGGCGTGATAGGTGAATTGTGTCCAAATTTGGTGTCATTTCATTCAGTGATGTTTCAGTTATGTTAATCCCACAAACGAACATTACATTTTTATTTATATCGATACTAGCCATCCCCTGCCATGTGTTGCTGTGGCCCAGTCTGTGTATATGTGCTTTGTGTGTATATATATTTGTGTTTTGTTTTGTTTTTTGGTTTTTGGCCTTATAGCCCCTTCTGTTGTTGTTTTTTTTTAGTGTTTTATGAGTGATGGTCACTGATAGGTCTATTGTGTCCAATTTTGGTGTCAATTCATCCAGTGGTTTTTGAGTTATGTTAATCCCACAAACGAACATTACATTGGGTTGTTGTAGGGTTTTTTGGGGCTATATGGCCATGGTCTAGAGGCATTCTCTCCTGACGTTTCTCCTGCATCTATGGCAAGCATCCTCAGAGGTAGTGAGGTCAGACCTCACTACCTCTGACGATGCTTGCCATAGATGCAGGCAAAACATCAGGAGAGAATGCCTCTAGACCATGGCCATATAGCCTGAAAAAAACCTACAACAACCCAGTGATTCCGGCCATGAAAGCCTTCAACAATACATCGAACATTACATTTTTATTTATATAGATATGCGTACATTAGGAGTAAAGCATTAGAAAAAGTTCATACCTAATCTCCCTGTTAAAGGTAGACAGAGTTTCAAAATCTGATTTGAAATAAAGAATTAAAATACAGGTGAAGAAACATAGCAAATACGAGACTGCGAGGGTTGTTTTTCCCCCCACAGACTTAATCAGACTAAAGTTAGCATGAGATAATATAATTATCAACATTTTATCATAGCATCACAGATGGGACTGACAGATTTCAAAGACCTTTAACACCCACTGCTTGTGAAGCCAAGGATAACAGTTGATCAAAAATGTAAAGAATATTCATCCTTAATGACATATCGAGGCATGCTGTTGGTAGAAAAATGCCAACTGCTACAGACTTTTTTTCTGATTTCCCACAATAGAGAATGAAGAAAATGGACTTTATGCAAGTCAATAAAATAAGAAAGGAGAACAAGAAAGTGTTTCTGCATGAACGTGCATGCACATCACACATTCACACAAGACCTTTTCATAAGAAAGTTTGCAATGCAGAAAAAGTCATTGAGAAATGAATAGAAACACTTCTATCACATACAGTGAGAAGTAAACTTTTTTCCTTCCATTTTCATATGGAAGAGTAAAAAAACCCCAACTATTTTCATATTTAACTAGCTGTCCCCTGGCAGGCATTGCTGTGGCCCAGTCTAGTGATCTAGAAAATGAATTAATGAGAAAGTGTTGGTTTCTAATATATGTAATGTCTTTATGCTTGTGGGTCAACAGTATTTCTTGTTGTTTCTTTGTCAGTGTTGATGTAGAGCATTGTTTCTCAACCTTCCTAATGCCATGACCCTTTAATACAGTTCCTCATGTTGTGGTGACCCCAAAAAATAGAGAATGGATACATCCTGCATATCAAATATTTACATGACAATTCATAACAGTAGCAAAATCACAGTTATGAAGTAGCAACGAAAATAATGTTATGGTTGGGGGTCACCACAACATGAGGAACTAGATTAAGGGGTCGTGGCATGAGGAAGGTTGAGAAACACTGGTAGAGTATTATATTTGTGTTCATTCGTTCAGTTGTCTCCAACTCTTCGTGACCTCATGGACCAGCCCACGCCAGAGCTCCCTGTCGGCCGTCACCACCCCAAGTTCCTTCAAGGTCAGTCCAGTCACTTCAAGGATGCCATCCATCTTTCCCTTGGTCGGCCCCTCTTCCTTTTACCTTCCACCTTCCCCAGCATCATTGTCTCCTCTAGGCTTTCCTGTCTCCTCATGATGTGGCCAAAGGACTTCCACTTTGTCTCTAGTATCCTTCCCTTCAGTGAGCAGCCGGGCTTTATTTCCTGGAGAATGGACTGGTTGGATCTTCTCGCAGTCCAAGGCACTCTCATGACTTTCCTCCAACACCACAGTTCAAAAGCATCGATCTTCCTTCGCTCAGCCTTCCCTAAGGTCCAGCTCTCACATCCGTAGGTGACTACAGGGAATACCATGGCTTTGACTAGGCAATGGATCTTTGTTGCCAGTCTGATGTCTCTGCTCTTTACTATTTTATCGAGACTGGACATGGCTCTCCTCCCAAGAAGGAAGTGTCTTCTGATTTCCTGGCCACAGTCTGCATTTGCAGTCATCTTTGCACCTAGAAATACAAAGTCTGTCACGGCCTCCACGTTTTCTCCCTCTATTTTCCAGTTGTCAATCATTCTTGTTACCATAATCTTGGTTTTTTTGATGTTTAGCTGCAACCCGGCTTTTGCGCTTTCTTCTTTCACCTTGATTAGAAGGCTCCTCAGCTCCTCCTCGCTTTCGGCCATCAGAGTGGTGTCATCTGCATATCCGAGGTTGTTAATGTTTCTTCCAGCAATTTTCACCCCAGTCTTGCATTCCTCAATCCCCGCACATCCTCGCATGATGTGTTCTGCATACAAGTTAAAAAGGTTGGGTGAGAGTATGCAGCCTTGCCGGATGTCTTTCCCAATCTTGAACCAGAGTATCATATTAGTTAAGCCTATTTCTAATTGTAACTCTCAAGACATCAGAAATTACATTCATCTGTCATCTACCAATCTCCATGGATGCCAGTTAACTGAGAGTATTTGCTTTCCTTTCAGTCCCATCATTCCCACATTCTTTATAACACCTGCAACAGGAGTTCCCCATGAAAATGTGGATCCAGTTTTGCACCTTGATCATTCCTATTCTGAATTGCACTGCAAAAACACACCACTTCTGTTGTAAGCTAAAGATGCTCATAAAGTGGGAAGGGCCTGCCTTAGAAATTAGTGTTTTTCTTTCTCCTCGCCTTTGAACAACACAAAGAAATGTCATTGAATAGGGCCAGAGGAGTGCCTTCAAAAAAAGCCTGGTGCAGTGGCTTAAGCAAGAAAGGCGCTCCGGATTGTAGAGAGGTGTGACAAGATATTGTGCTGAGGAACTGATTAAAACCACGACTGCAGTCCATTACCTTCCTATTGAGTCTTAGCACAAAGCACTGATTAAACGAGACGGGATGAATTTAACTCCAGTCACAGATGAGCAGAAGGTTTTCCTCCCTCCAAAATAGCAATATTTTCATTCTTGCCATTTTTTAACACAGGCCCTGATTAAAATAATTGACCAATTACATTATTTGTTTGGCACAGCAGCTGCATCAAAAAAAATGCCTAACAGCATAATTGATTGGCACGGTTCCAGATTCAAATCCTTGCTCGCTCTCAATATTTTCCTGGATGTTCTTTGGACTAGCCACTCATGCTCAGCCTAGTCTACCTCGCAAGGTTGGTTTGAGGATAAAATGAACCCTGTGTAAACTGGGCATCTCTCAGACACACAAACAATGTATGGACACAGAAGTGGTGTTTTGCTGTGCAACAAGTGATGTTTTCTTCAGCTCAAGGATGGTTTCCCCATCTTGTCTGGGGATTTTCCATTATGAAGGTTCAGACACATAGCTCCTATATATGGAACTAGCTGACCCCTGCCACACATTGCTGTGGCCCAGTGTGTGTATGTATTTTGTGTGTGTGTATTTATTTATTTACAACATTTATATGCCGCCCTTCTCACCCTGAAGGAGACTCAGAGTGGCTTACAAGATATATATACACATACATACACATACACATACAATATATATTATTAGCATAGTACAATATCAGTATTATATACTAGCCATCCCCTGCCACGAGTTGCTGTGGCCCAGTATGTTTATATGTATTTTGTGTGTATTTGTGTATATGTGTATATATATATGGGGGGGGGGGGGTTGGTCGTGTCAGGATATATATGTGGTTGTGTGTGTGTATGTATATATGTATATGTATGTATATATATATATATATATATATATATATATATATATATAATCTGCATAAGCCTGCCTTCTGCCTCCAACTAACAACCAACCACACCATTTATTTGCCGTCATGCAAAAAGATCAACAAGAATTTCTGTATTCCATGAAGTACACTTTCTGTTGGAACTATAGTTCCTGCCCTCGGTTGTTCAGAATGAAAGAAATAATGTATTTCTGGGGGCAGAGACAACAGTTGAAATATATATGACATCTGAGTGGTTTCTTCATTTCAAGAGGCTCGTTTCTGCAATATCATCATAAATAAACCTGAGTACCTTTATGAGGCAGAAAATTGGAAGGCAGATCTTCAAAAAGGTTAAATACAATACAGTGTGGCCATCCGTTAAATACTTCAGAGTATAATGAGCAAAACCTATTCCTTTATTACCAATTGGTATCACGATGCCGGTGAATCAGCAGAGGCTGTTTTCAAGCTCATTGGGAATTAGCTATGAAATTAAGAACGGGGCCATTCACCAAATCACTTTAGGAGAGGAATTTCAAATAGAAGTTGGTTGGCATTAAGGTTTTTTTGTAACTTTGGGAAAATTGAGTGAAATGGAAAGGAATGCACCCAGAGACAGCTAAGAGTATAGTTTGCATTATCTTTTAGTTTGCTTGCACGCTGGTCACTTTTAGCAAACCTTCTTGCAGCAACACCAGAAGCACTCCAAGTGGCCAGATACTGGTCAAAGGACATTTAATCAACTACCAAACTCACAAATTTTGTATTTTTTTCTGTTTGTTTGCTTTGTTCTGTTAGAAATGTAATATAATTTGACTGGTTGTCCTGACACGACAAAAAAAACAAAAAAACCTTTTAGTTGCATGGGATAGTGTTCTTCTGCATTTCCCCAGGGTTGTTACAGACCCAGCAGCACCCTGGAAGTTAAACAGTATCAGAGTCTGCAAAGCCAGCCTGCAGGCCCCTTTTGCAGCTATTGGTTTAGAAAAGTATCTCTTTGGGTTTAGAGACCCCCCTTTTTCCTGGGTTGAGATCTCCATTTTGGAATCTCCCCTGCCTCCTTCAGTAGAGAAGAAAGCTTCAGATGTGCTGTTGGTCAGGCAGGTACTCTGAGAAAACCATTGTAAGAACGATTGAGATTGAGTTATTTAGATAGGAGAAGCTGATTGAGTTATATAGATAAAGAAGCTGATTGAGAAATAGGAAATGGGAAAGAGACTTAGGCCATCCAATACCTCTTGCGAACTGGGAAGAGGTCTGGCACAAAAAGATAAAATACACGTACGCTACGGACCTCAAGGAGAGCTGGTACAAGACCTTATACAGATGGTACTTGACCCCGGAGACGCTTGCAAAGATCTCCAAAAACAGAATAAAAGATCTATGCTGGAAATGCGAAAAAGGAAAAGGCAAATACTTGCACATGTGGTGGAACTGCAAAAAAATCAAAAGCTATTGGATGAAAATACATAAAACAATAGAAAAAATTCTCAACATAAAATTTGAGTTAAAACCAGAAGCATTATTACTAGGACTTTTGGACATCAAAATAGATAAGAACGAAGATAAGATCTTCTTTCACTTAATAGCTGCCGCGAGAATGACCCTAGCAAAAAGATGGAAATCAAAAGAGGTACCGACAGTTGAACAATGGACAATAAAAATAATGGATTTAATAAATATGGACATACTCACACAAAAAATTTCTCAGAACTACATAAAACCCAAGACGACAGACTGGAGCGCGGTGCTGGAATTTATAAGAGAGGAAAATGAGAAGATATACATAATGGACCTATAAAAGGAATTCAGAAATTAGATAAAGGAAAAAAGAAAAATTACTGAATCAAGCAATCTATATATATAAATTTCCTCCTGGCGTCGTATGGCGAAACAAAACTCAAAAACCCCCCAACGAAACGCCACCAAACTTCCCATGCCCCAAGGGCAACCAACAAGGTACAAACTAATCCACTCAGAAATCAAAAACACACAACAACAACCACAATAAACGACAAAGCAACTGAGCATGCGCACTGGCGCAAACTCCCTGGCGCGGACACACATGGCCCCACACCCTCCCCCCCGGCGCGGCACACACACAGGCACGCGCACGGCCCCTCCCCCCCCGGCGCGGCACACAAACACACACGCGTGCCCCCTCTCCCACCCGGCGCGGCACACACGCGCGCACACCCCCCACCCCACCCGGCGCGGCACACACGCGCGCGCACGCGCCCCCTCTCCCCCCTCCGGCGCGGCACACACACACATGCACACACACGCGCGCGCGCGCCCCCTCACACCCCCCGGCGCGGCACACACACACATGCACACACACGCACGCGCGTGCCCCCTCACACCCCCCGGCGCGGCACACACACACATGCACACACATGCGCGCACGCGCCCCCTCACACCCCCCGGCGCGGCACACACACACATGCACACACACGCGCGCGCGTGCCCCCTCACACCCCCCGGCGCGGCATACACACACATGCACACACACGCGCGCGCGTCCCCCTCACACACCCCGGCGCGGCACACGCGCGTGCGCGCGCCCCCCCTCTCCCCCCTCCGGCGCGGCACACACGCGCGTGCGCGCCCCCCTCTCCCCCCTCCGGTGCGGCACACGCACGCGCCCACGCGCCCCCTCACTCCCCTGGCGCGGCACACACGCGCGTGTGCGCCCCCTCTCCCCCCCGCCGGCACACACACGCGCGCGCTCCCCCATCCCCCCTCCTCACGTTACTCCAAGCCACGCCCCCTTCTAAACCCATCCCCCTCCCCTCCTCACCTTACCCCCAAGCCACGCCCCTTCTAAACCCATCCCCCCTCCCCTCCTCCCACCTTACCCCCAAGCCACGCCCCTTCTAAACCCATCCCTCCTCCCTCCTCACGTTACCTCCAAGCCACGCCCCCTTCTAAACCCATCCCCCCTCCCCTCCTCCCTCCTCACCTTACCCCCAAGCCACGCCCCTTCTAAACCCATCCCCCCTCCCACCTCCCTCCTCACATTACCTCCAAGCCACGCCCCCTTCTAAACCCATCCCCCTCCCCTCCTCACCTTACCCCCAAGCCACGCCCCTTCTAAACCCATCCCCCCTCCCCTCCTCCCTCCTCACCTTACCCCCACCCCCCCTTACCTCCAAGCCACGCCCCCTTCTAACCCCATCCCCCCCCCCCCTCACCTTACCCCCAAGCCACGCCCCTTCTAAACCCATCCCCCCTCCCCTCCTCCCACCTTACCCCCAAGCCACGCCCCTTCTAAACCCATCCCCCTCCCCACGTTACCTCCAAGCCACGCCCCCTTCTAAACCCATCCCCCCTCCCCTCCTCCCTCCTCACCTTACCTCCAAGCCACGCCCCCTTCTAAACCCATCCCCCCTCCCCCCCTCACCTTACCCCCAAGCCACGCCCCTTCTAAACCCATCCCCCCTCCCCTCCACGCCCCCTTCTAAACCCACCCCCCCTCCCCTCCTCACCTTACCCCCAAGCCACGCCCCTTCTAAACCCATCCCCCCTCCCCTCCTCCCTCCTCACCTTACCCCCAAGCCACGCCCCCTTCTAAACCCATCCCCCTCCCCTCCTCCCTCCTCACGTTACCTCCAAGCCACGCCCCCTTCTAAACCCATCCCCCCTCCCTCTCCCCTCCTCACGTTACCTCCAAGCCGCGCCCCCTTCTAAACCCATCCCCCCTCCCCTCCTCCCTCCTCACGTTACCTCCAAGCCACGCCCCCTTCTAATCTGTCAAGGAAGAATCATAGAATCATAGAATCAAAGATTTGGAAGAGACCTCATGGGCCATCCAGTCCAACCCCATTCTGCCAAGAAGCAGGAATATTGCATTCAAATCACCCCTGACAGGAGAGAAAGAGGGAGGGAAAGAAAGAAGGAAGGAAGGAATGAGGTAGAAAAGGAAGAAAGGAGAGAAAGAGGGAGGGAAAGAAAGAAGGAAGGAATGAGGTAGAAAAGGAAGAAAGGAGAGAAAGAGGGAGGGAAAGAAAAAGGGGGAGGAAGGAAAGTTAGAGAAAGAAGGAAGGAGAGAAGGAAAGAAAAAAGGGACAGAAGGAAGGAAAGAAGGAGCGAAGGAAGGGGGGAAGATGTAGAGAAAGAGGGAGGGAAGGAAAGATGGAAAGAGAGAAGGAAGAAAAGAGACACAGCAGAAGAGAAAGAAAAAGGGGGAAGGAAGGAAAGCGATAGAGAAGGAAGGAAGGAGAGAAGGAAAGACGGGAAGGAAGGAAGGATACAGGGAGTGAAGGAAGGAGGGAAAGAAGGGGAGATAGGGGGAAGGTTGGCCACAGCAACGCGTGGCGGGTACAGCTAGTAGGTATATGAAGATGTACAGGGCTATATGTTCAAGAATAGAAGTCGAATACAAAATATACACTATGTATAGATTAACAAAAATGTACACTATTGTAAACTGTATGAAAGATATGCCACCCTGGAAGATCCTGGAAGTACTCACCCCATTCCTATTTCCATCCCCCCCTCCTTCCCTCACCCCACCCTCCTTCCCCCCTCCCCAACTTATCCCACCACTCTTCCCCCATGTCTCTTTTTTAACTGCAATTTTTGTAAAACAAAAAAACCCAATAAAAATATTATTTTAAAAAAAGAGAGAAATAGATAAAGATAAATGTAGTGATTGAGATACTATAGATAGTGATTGAGCAATTGAGTTATAGATAGATATTGAGTTATTGAGAAATAGTTATTTAGCACTATTTGCTTCATCTCCAAAACTGACCTTGGGCTGGAATAGGGAAGGCCTACGCTTTCTAAAAGATAGTGACTCAGGGTTGGAGTAAAAAGATCTCAGGATTTTTTTCTACCATTTGGATGAAGGCACCTCAGTAACTGAAGGAAAGGAAAGAAAGATCATCTCTATGGTTTCACCAATCGACTGTTTTGTTTGTAACTTTAACAAGCTGTGCCAAGTCAAGGACTTTGAGAAATAAATATTCTGTTTTGATGTTCAAAGCCTGTAGTAGCCTCAGTTGCTGGGAATCTCAAGCTTCTAAAGAAAGACCCCCGCGGTCCACCCAGACAAAGAGAGAAGCACATCTTAGTTTTATTTTATAGGGTCTGGGTGTGACGGCACAGAACGGGGTCCAGAACTAGGTGTCCAAGAATAAGTGACCTAAAGAAACTATGATCACGGACAGGAATAATTTCACCGGTGTTCTTTCAACTTCGTTTGGGGATGTTTATCCAGGCAGGATGCTCTAAATATGTCCTCATTCACAAACGTTATTGGTAGATTTAGGACCAAGCTCAACCATTAGATAGAATAGAAGTAGGAGGAGATAATCTGCCGAGCCAAGAAATATTGGGACAATAAACTGGATATAGAGCAATGCCTCTTCTGTCAACATGCCAGATCTCAGGGTCATCCAATTAAAGTGAATGGCAACAGAAGCAAGAAAGACAAAACACTTATTAACCAGGTTGTGGCGCATCTGGTTGGGAGTCAACTACATTAAAATAACTACTGACCGAAAGGTCATGAGTTCAAAGCTAGCCTGGGTCAGAGTAAGCGCCCAACAATTTGTCTAGCTTGCTATTGACCTTTGCAGCCTGAAAGACAGTTGCATCTGTCAAGTAGGAAATTTAGGTAACACTTATGCAGGAAGGCTAATTCAACTAATCTCCAGCAGCTTGCAAAAAAATGAGGAAGTACTCTGTCAGTGTCACAAGTAGATGATAAAGTGACAGCTCCCCCAGTGGCTGGAATTCGAAGCATACCCTCATGAAGCTGGAAATTTAAATAGCCTCTGTGTGTCTGTCTATATTTCTTCTTCTTCTTCTTCTTCTTCTTCTTCTTATTATTATTATTATTATTATTATTATTATTATTATATATGTGGTGAGCTTGTGGCATTGAATGTTTGCCATATATATGTGCATTGTGATCCACCCTGAGTCCCTTGCGGGGCGAGAAGGGCGGAATATAAATAGTGTAAATAAATAAATAAAAGCATCCAAAGAAGGAGCCTCCATTCTAGAAGTTTGAACATTCATTAATTTGTCATTGAGCTTTAATAAATCATTAGGAGAAGGGAGAAATCAGGCGGAGGTTTTTAAAAATTCTCTCTGTCATGGGCTGATCTGTATATTTGCACATGCGAATATGCTTGATTCATTCTATTAAGATACTAGACATCCCCTGCCACACATTGCTGTGGCCAAGTCTGTGTATCTGTGTGTTTGCGTATATATATATGTGGTTTTATGCATGCGTTGTGATGTATTTTTTTTCTTTTTAAGTCCCTTCCGCAAAGATTCATGTCAGTGACAGTGGTTTAGGAAACTGTGAAAAGGTTGTTCAAGATACAGAGCCTATTTGGCGGAAGGTTTCCTCATCTTTAGCTCATTTAGAGTTTGGGCTTAAATCCAGTTTTCTAGGCTTTGTACACAGATAATGAGAGGACAATAAAGCAGTAAAATAGAATAACTACAGCATAAGAAGAAGCAAACTGTTATCATTTTTAACAAATTTGTTTAAACTATTCCGATTCCTCATGTGTTTTGAAGAAGCTCTCTGCTAGGAAATGTACTGTGCATATGCATGGGAAGAACACACAATAACAGCAACACAAATAACATTTAGCCTTAGCTTTGCCATGGGAGAGCATCCGCAGGCATATGGTGTTGAATTTTTTCAAAGTGCAAAAGTTGAATCTTCAGTTATTGTTGTTGTCGTGAAGTTTTAGTAGTGTTGTCCTCCCAAAGAACCTATTTATTATTTCTAAATTGCAAGTGAATTCTATTCTTCCTTTAAGAGGCTCATAAGTCTTTCTCCATTTTATTTTTATTTTATTGACACGACACCCTTGAGAGTGAAGCCCAGGGTCTCGCTGTAAAACTAATGGTTGAGGAAAGATCTGAATCCGTATTTTGATGGACTATGCACTATACAACATTCAATTACAGGTTAGAGGAGGCTATTTGCATATGGGCTTGGTCTATTTACCTGGAATATTCTTTCTAGGGGATACATTCAACCACAATGAACCCATTTATCACAACTGCGAAAGCTGATGGGAAGGGAATCAACTGATTTGAAATGTGATTCTGGAGAAAACTTCTTTAGATGGATTTTTGTAGGGTTTTTTCGGGCTGGATGGCTATGTTCTAGAAGCATTCTCTCCTGACATTACTCCTGCATCTATGGCAGGCATCACAGGTTGTGAGTTCTGTTGGAAACTGGAAAATTGTGTTTATATATCTGTGGAAAGTCCAGGGTGGGAAAAAGAACTCTTGTCTATTGGAGCTAGGTGTGAATGTTTCAGTTGGCCATCCTGATCACCATTTGATGGCCTGACAGTTTGTAGGTGTGGCTTGTTACTGCCTGGGGAAATCCTTTGTTGAGAGGCGATTAGGTCTTTCTGATTGTTTCTTGTCTGGAGTTCCCCTGTGTTTTTTTTTCTTTATTTACTGTTTTAATTTTAGAGGGTTTTTTTTAGTACTGGTAGCCAGATTTTGTTCATTTTCATGGTTTCTTCCTTTCTGTTGAAATTGTCTACATGCTTGTGGATTTCAGTGGCTTCTCTGTGTAGCCTGACATGGTGGAGCAAGGCAAAGGCAAACCCATTATGCATCTCCTGACGTCCACCAGGAAGTAGCAACCAATAGTGAAAGGACCAAGGCAGTGACATCTCCAGCCCATCCCCTGTTTAGGTATCAGCCAGAATGCCAATGACTTAAGTCAATAAATAGTTATCCAAGATCTATAAAGACACTCGCTGGAATACCTCAGCAAGTGAGATCCAAAAGTGGCAGGCTAAAACCCAGAACCTCCATCAATGGCTGATACCAAATGAGAGACTGCCTCCTGGGCACACAGAAAACTGGGAGACTTGAAAGGCACTGAACGGACTGCGCTCCGGAACCACGAGATGCAAAGCCAACCTTAAGAAATGGGGCTACAAAGTGGAATCCACGATAAGCAAGTGCAGAGAAGATCAAACCACAAACCACCTACTACAGTGTTTCTCAACCTGGGGGTCGGGACCCCCGGGGGGTTGCGAGGGGTGTTAAAGAGGTGGCCAAAACCCATCAGATAACATAGTATTTTCTATTGATCATGGGTGTTCAGTGTGGGAAGTTTGGCCCAGTTCAGACTGCTCTTTGATTGTAGGTGAATGATAAATCCCAGCAACTACAACTCCCAAATGCCAAGTCTATTTTCCCCAAACTCCACCAGTGTTCACATTTGGGCATATTGATTATTCTTTCTCAATGAAAGTGAACTACAACTCCAAAACTCAATGCCCACCAAACCCTTCCAGTATTTTCTGTTGGTCATGGGAGTTCTGTATGCCAAATTTAGTTCAGTTCCATTGTTGGTGGAGTTCAGAATGCTCTTTGATTGTAGGTGAACTATAAATTACAGCAACTACAACTCCCAAATGACAAAATCAATCTCCCTCAACCCCATCAGTATTCAAATTTGGGCGTATTGGGTATTTGTGCCAAATTTGGTCCAATGAATGAAAATAAGTCCTGCATCTCAGATATTTACATTACGATTCATAACAGTAGCAAAATTACAATTATGAAGTAGCAACAAAAATAATGTTATGGTTGGGGTTCACCACAACACAAGGAACTGTATTAAAGGGTCATGACATTAGGAAGGTTGAGAACCACTGACCACCTACTACAATGCAACCTGAGCCCTGCCACATGCACAATGGAGGACCTTCTTATCGCAACACCACAGGCACTCTAAGTGGCCAGCGACTGGTCAAAGGACATTTAATAGATTATATTGTCGAAGGTTTTCATGGCTGGAATCACTAGGTTCTTGTAGGTTTTTTTTTTTCGGGCTATAGGGCCATGTTCTAGAGGCATTTCTCCTGACGTTTCGCCTGCATCTATGGCAAGCATCCTCACTACCTCTGAGGATGCTTGCCATAGATGCAGGCGAAACATCAGGAGAAATGCCTCTAGAACATGGCCCTATAGCCCGAAAAAAAAAACCTACAAGAATCTATTTAATAGATTGCCAAGTTTGCAAACTTTGTGTTTTTTTTAATACAATACAAATGTTTGGTTCACTCCTGAAACAATAAATAAAAAAAGAATGAGTTTTCCAATGATGTAATTTAGTCATTCCTCATTGTGAAATGGGAGCTCTTGTGATTAAGGTACTGTGTGGATGGGCCTTATTCTCTCAGCCTCAGAGCAAAGCAAAGGCAAGCCCATTATGAACAAGTCTTGCCAAGAAAACCCAGTGATAAGTCTGCCTTAGGGTCACCATAGGTCAGAACTGACTTCTAGGCACACATCAACGACAAATTAATTAATGTTCCAACTTCCAGAATGCAATGCATATTGTTTCCAAAACACGACTGTAAAAGTATCCTACATGTTTCCAAAACACAATTTTAAATGTCTGCTAGAGGTTCCATTTTATGTCAGGACAAAAGTGTAAAGGAGATTGGAACAAAGAGGGCAAACTGCCCTTATCAGAGCACGCTGAACTTTGCCTTCAGCAGAAACCAGTGCGGCCTTTTCAAATGATAGCCACGAGGATTTAAACTCGTTAATGTACAAAGTACAAAAGAAATGGGCTGGACAGGTATTTTAGCAGCTTACAATAGTTTCTAACCTCTTCTGGCCCATATATTAAAGCATTCAATTTTGATGCGGAGAGAAAAATAATTTTAGCAAGCAGCATAAATACCTGTCTAGACATGTGGATGTAGACCTCTTTGCACTAGCAATTACAAAATGTTTTCTTTTCCAGTCTTACTAAGAGCAGTGGATAAGTTAAAAGGTTGAATACATCTAGTTCTTACATAATTGGGAAAATGACAGATGAAGTTTCTTGTTTATATTTCATCTGAGTTTATATTTCACCCGAGTTCCTGTTCTGACAGTCTTAAGAAACATAGATGTTGCCTACAGAAGGAAGATATTCCTTCTCCACTCCAAGCTAGTTGAACCCTGTATTTCTTTCTCTGAACCAGACCAGAATTAGGCGAAAGCTTCAGGAGAACGGACCTCACGGGCAGAGGAACAGTTAAATAACTCCAACATGAACCCCATCTCCAAACAGGGGCAGCGATGGAGCAAAATCCAGCAGCTTCCCTTGTGCATCCAATCATTAAAGGTAAAGGTTTAATGGAGATGAGCACCACCCCCCAGGGTAGGACACGAATAGACTTCATGTCAAGGGGAAACCTTTACCTTTATTTTACCTAATGTTTAAGAAACTTGACCACCTACAACAATATCTAAAGAATATCAACTTCTGAGAAGAAATTTTGTTTATACGAATTATAACAGCTATTATATACATATTTCATTCAACAGGGAATACTATGTCCAATTCTGGGCATCACAATTGAAGGGAGATGTTGACAAGCTGGAATGTGTCCAGAAGAAGGAGACTAAAATGATCAAGGGTCTGGAGGGCAATCCCTATGAGGAGTGGCTTAAAGAGCTGGGCATGTTTAGCTGAAGAAGAGAAGGCTGAGAGGAGACATGATAGCCATGTATAAGTATGTGAGAGGAAGTCATAGGGAGGAGGGAGCAAGCTTGTTTTCTGCTGCCCTGGAGACTAGGATGCAATGGAACAATGGCTTCAAACTACAAGAAATCTGAACATTAGGAGGAACTTCCTGACTGTGAGAGCCGTTCAGCAGTGGAACTCTCCGCCCTGGAGTCTGGTGGGGCTCCTTCTTTGGAGGCTTTGAAACAGAGGCTGGATGGTAATTTGTCAGGGGTACTTTGAATGTAATTTTCCTGCTTCTTGGTAGAATGGGGTTGGACTGGATGGCCCATGAAGTCTCTTCTGACTCTATGATTCTATGACAAGATAGCCATGTATAAGTATGTGGGACGAAATCATAGGGAGCAGGGAGCAAGCTTGTTTTCTGCTGCCCTGGAGACTAGAATGCAATGGAACATTGGCTTCAAACTACAAGAAAGGAGATTCCATCTTAACATTAGGAAGAACTTCCTAACTGTGAGAGTTGTTCAGCAGTGGAACTCTCTGCCCCGGAGTGTGGTGAAGGTGCCTTCTTTGGATGCTTTTAAACAGAGGCTGGATGGCCATCTGTTAGGGGTGCTTTGGATGCAATTTTCAGGCAAGCCCCCACCTTAGCAGCCTTCAAGAAAAATTTGAAAACATGGCTCTTCTGATGTGCCTTTAGAGAGTAACCATTTATTCCATTTCTGCTTGCTCCATCTATAGTGTTGCCCCTATGATGAACTTTCCCCCATGCTAAAATGAATGCCTACCCCACTGTTTATTATTTTTGTGTTCCCCTCAATTCCATATTTTCTTTCCTACCTCATCCAGTGTTTTATCATTTTACCTTGTCCATTTGGCCTGCCCATTCTGTTTGATTTTATATTGTGTTAATTTGTTTTATTTATCTTGTTTTGCTACTGTACTTACTTTACTTTGATGTAATTTTTGGTTGTCTGCATTCTGTATTTTATTTTGTTGTATTGTATCTTTGGGTTTGGCCTCGTGTTAGCCACCCCGAGTTTGCTTTGGGGAGATGGTGGCGGGATATAAATAAGGTTTATTATTGTATTGTCGAAGGCTTTCATGGCTGGAATCACTCAGTTCTTGTGGGTTTTTTCGGGCTATATGGCCATGTTCTAGAGGCATTTCTCCTGACGTTCCGCAAGCATCCTCAGAGACCTCACCTCTGAGGATGCTTGCCATAGATGCAGGTGAAATGTCAGGAGAAATGCCTCTAGAACATGGCCATATAGCCCGAAAAACCCCACAAGAACAAAGTTTATTATTTATTATTTTTATTTTCCTGCTCCTTGGCGGGGTTTGGCCCACGAGATCTCTTCCAACTCTATGATTCTATGAGTTGTTCTTGCACTCCAAAAAGAAAGGAGAAAATGTGTTGACGTTCTTCTTGGAGGAGAAAGTTGAAGAACACCACAAGTCTCCAGCCCAAGATGCTTTTGTCTGAACGGTGTAACACAACAGGGAAGAAAACAACTCAGCAACTGACTTTGATGGCATCATGTCATGTTTAATCAGTGAAGACTGAGCTAGTCACCTTGAGATTCTGAAAGCCTTGTTCGATACCATTTAAAAGATTGATTTTCTGTAACTATGAATCCTCTCAAGTAGTCATTAGACAGGAAGGAAGTTACCTAGGGCTTTTTTTAATACAAGGAGGAGGAGGGAAAAAAAATGAAATATAGAAGTGTAGCCTAGAGGAAGCAAGGCAAAAACCCGAGGAGCTGTTTGTCAGACCAGAAACAAAGGTATACCTCCGAGAACTGGCAGGGGTGATGTTATTCAAGTTGTTCCTCTGTAACAGCCAGAACTCCTGCTTGACCTTCCCCCTCTTTGACAACAGAGCTGGTTAGATAAATAAGCAGAGGAGGAAAATAGCAAGACAGTTTCTGAAGGAAATAAAGAAGAGAGATAACGCTTGGATCTCTCTTTCTACAGAGCCGGTATAAGTCATGGATGTTTACTGCCAACAGATGTTTTGGTGTAAAGGCAATTACTTAAAAACACTGCTGAGAGAGAGCCATGCGGTCTTTTTTGTGTGCCATAGACAGTTCTTTTCTTCCGAATAGGGGAATATCTCTTGCGGTACTAAAAATGTCCAATCCGGAATATGGGCAGTTAATTGAAGTGTTAAGTCTTGCTTTGTTGGCATTTTGTTACAACTACAGAAAAGTACAAATAACAGGGTGCCGGGATGATATTTACCTTTCCCTTGGCTTATTTTTAAGTTGAAGTGAAACAGTAATTGCAAAGCAAGCTGAGAACCATGGAAAGGCAGAGCTATATAAAATGCTGCCTGGGGTTTCCATAACAACTTTTCCCTTTTTCCTCTGCATATTGTTTTAAATAAGACCCAACATCACCAGTCCAGCCAAGGCAGACCTTGAATTTTCAGTGGACTCATTCACAATAAGTGTGGAAAACATGTCCACTAGGGCTGGGCAGTTTCGTTTCGTAATTTCGTAATTCGTTAAAAAATTCGTTATTTTTTTTATAACGAAGCGATATTGAACTATTCAGGAGCATCTAAAAACGAAACGAATTTTTAAATTCGTTTCGTAATTGCTTCGTATTCATTTCATATTCGTTTCGAAATCATTTCGAAATCGTTTCGTTATTATTTCCGCATGTCTGGGGCAAGTTTTATAGCTGTTGTTTGTTTAATCAGTGAAAAAAAATTATAAATATCACACCAACAGTCAACAACAGAGGGAGAGGGAAGCTTCAGAAGTTCCCCCTGTCCCATATGGAGGTTTTTTAGCGTATTGCGCGGTCGCGTCCGCCATTAACGAATTGATTCGTATTTGTTTCGAATTCGTTTCGTATTGTTTCGTAATTTTTACGAAATTTCGTAAATATCGAACTTTTTTAAAGAAAAATTTCGGAATTCTTTTAAATATCGAAACGCAAAAAACCCCAAAAAACTAATCGAGTTTAGAAACAAATTTTTCTGTGGTTGCCCAGCCCTAATGTCCACCTATTGTTAAATTCTGCTTGGCTGTCTTGATTGACATTCACCTTTTGCTGTTTTTCTCTACAAGGGACCCTCTACAATATGACAAACCAAGACCAAAAAGAAACAGAATATCCTAGTGGTCACCTAAAGACCCCAGTTGAGACCACTCAAATGCATCATGAATAAACTACAATTAATTCTGGAAAAAAAATAAAAGCATGCAGGAGTCGAAGTGCTCCAATGGGTTAAGCCATTGTGCTGCTGAACTGCTCACCTGAAGGTTGACTGAACAGCTGACCTGAAGGTTGGCAATTTAAATCCACGTGGTGGGGTGAGCTCCCATCTGTCAGCTCCAGTTCCTGCCAACCTAGCAGATCGAAAACATGCTGCGTTTTCCCCTCCCATGGCACTTGTGCCCCGCTTTGTTGTTTTGTTGTTGAAAACATGCAAATGTGAGTAGATTTTATTTATTTATCATGTCAGAAGCAACTTGAGGATACAGTCAGGGGCGGCTCAACCCATTACGCAAAGTAAGCATTTGCAGTATAGTTGATTTTGCCCAGGGGCGCTCTTGAGGCACTCTTGGGGGAAAATAGACCTTGACATATGCGGGTTGTAGTTAACGGGATGTATAGTTCACCTACAATCAAAGAGCATTCTGAACTCCACCAATGATGGAATTGAACCAAATATGGCACACAGAACTCCCACGACGAACGGAAAATATATATCTGTGATTGGTTGGGGGGGGGGGGTGCCAAAATACTGTTTGCTTACCATCAAAAATTACCTAGGACTGCCTCTGGGTACAGTTAACATGTATTTAAAAACACAAAGTTAAAAAAGCTTTGCATTGTGCTAAATATTTATTTATTTATTTATTTAGACAATTTCTACCCCGCCCTTCTCACCCCCGAGGGGGGACTCAGGGCGGCTAACACAGGCAACAATTCAATACCAACAGTATCAAAACAACAATATAAAACGGCAATATAAAATCCATATAAAATCCATTACATAACAATTAAACAGTGATATTAATTAAAATTACAAAGGATATATAAATATCCTTTGACCAGAAGGTGGCCACTTGTGAGTAGATAAATAGGTGGTGCTTCTGCAGGAAAAGGTGAAGAGACGTTCTAAGCAATCTTGCCAGCAACACAACTGGGAGGTAACAATGCAGGGTCCTTGGCTTGTAAAAAGGAGAAAAGCACCTCCCCAGAACCAGAGATGAGCTTCCTCCAGAAGCTGGAAATGAAAGGAGAAGCCTCTGCCTTTGTTTGTGTTTGTATGTCTCATTGTCTATAATTGTAAAAGCATAGAATGCTTGCCTATGTATGTATATGTGTAAATTAGGCCTGGGTAACAACGCAAAAAATTGTTTCTAAAATCGATTCGTTTTTTGGGGTTTTTTGCGTTTCGATATTTAAAATAATTACAAAATTTTCCTTTTTAAAAGTTCGGTATTTACGAAATTTCGTTATTATTAACGAATCAATTTGTTAAAATGGCGGACGCGGTTGCGCAACATGAAAATATTAGTTTTAAATAATAGTTTTAATAATAATAGTTTTTAATAATAGTTTTAGTCCGCCCCCTCTCTATCCCTCCCTCCCTCTCCCTCCCTACCAACCGGGCGGTCGCCTCCGTCTCGTTGCTGCGCCTCCTCCTGCGTTTCCTTTTCCCGGCGGGGGAGGCGATCGGGGGAGTCAGCAACCGCAGCGTCGTCGGCCTTGCCGCTGCTGCTGGGCGGGGGTCTTTCCCAGGGCGGCGGATGCCAGGGCCCCGCCGAGCGGGCACGCCGGACCACCCCTGCGCCGGGCCGGGCATGTGTGGGGTGTGCATGCCCAGGTGAGCCGGGAAAAGGGGGAAGAAGGGGGCAGGGGGAGCCAGGGGAGCCAGGGGAGGAAGCCAGGCCGGGAAGGGAGCTTGCTCGCTCAGTCTCTCTCTCTCGCCTGCCTTCCCTTCTCCTTGCCCCTGCTCGGGCCCCTTTGCAGCCCGGGAGCTGAAATAATAACGAAACAATTACAAAACAATTACAAAATAGCTTTAAAAATTCGTTTCGTTTTTTAGTTGCTCCTGGATGGTTTGTTATCGCTTCGTTATCAAGAAAAATAACGAATTATTAACGAATTACGAAATTAACGAACGAAACCGCCCAGCCCTAGTGTAAATGTTTCTTCCTAGGGTAGAAGGGTGGAATATAAATAAAGTGTATATGATTATTTTATTGACACAAAAACACAGTATGTCACAGCAAATGAGATATATATGCTGGAAACAAACCACTTTCTGCCTTCGTGAATGTAAGGGACAGTCAAAGCACTACTGAAAGATGGCCATCCATTCTTAATAATAATAATAATAATAATAATAATAAATAATAATAAATATAATTAATATAATAGTTTTAACCTGGAGAAGGAAAGGGGGGGGGGAAGGAGAGAGAGAGGAGGGTGGGTGAGATCTCTACTCTGGTTTGACAATGCTTCTTCTCAATAATAATAATAATAATAATAATAATAACAAACCACTTTCTGCCTTCGTGAATGTAAGGGACAGTCAAAGCACTACTGAAAGATGGCCATCCATTCTTAATAATAATAATAATAAATATAATAAATATAATTAATATAATAGTTTTAACCTGGAGAAGGAAAGAGGTTAGGCAGGCAACAGGCAGGTCTCTGAGTGCTGCACTGCTGTGTCTCTTTGCCCAATGCACGCAGGCCAGAGTGAGGAACGAGGTGAGGTGACGACAGGAGGAGAGGAGAATTTGATCCACTTAAGCAGAGGCCAGGGACCCGGAAGTGGGGTAAATGCCGACCGCTTGCAACCAGGGAGAGGGGAGGGAAACAACTATAAAACTTGCACCAGACACATACGGAAATAATAACGAAACAATAACAAAACAATAACGAAATAGCTTTAAAAATTCGTTTCATTATTTAGCTGCTCCTGGATGGTTTGTTATCGCTTTGTTTACCCAAAAAATAACGAATTATTAACGAATTACGAAATTAACGAACGAAACCGCCCAGCCCTAGTAATTTTGTCAGCGCTGATTGTGTTTAAGTGCAGGCCAAGGTCTTTAGGCACTGCACCCTGTGTGCCGATCACCACTGGGACCACCTCGAAACACAACAAGATGAGTCCACAGCAGACACTCTGCTGGCTGTTGTACTGGATCACACATCGGACACTTCCCAAGTGTTTAGGATTGTGTGATTTATTATTATTATTATTATTATTATTATTATTATTATTATTTGAAACACAACAAGATGAGTCCAAAGCAGACACTCTGCTGGATGTTGAATTGGATCACACATCGGACACTTCCCAAGTTTCTAGGACTATGTATCGGCGAATAATGCATGCAGATCCCAGTAAGGTGACCTTCCGCAACTGGCAGATGGTAATTTTGTCACCGCCGATTGTGTTTAAGTGCAGGCCATGGTCTTTAGGCACTGCATCCAGTGTGCCAGTCACCACTGGGACCACCTTGAAACACAACAAGATGAGTCCACAGCAGACATTCTACTGCCTGTTGTATTAGATCACACGTCGGACACTTCCCAAGTGTCTAGGACTGTGTAATGTATTGGCGAATAATGCATGCAGTTATTATTATTATTATTATTATTATTATTATTATTATTAGAAACACAACAAAAAGAAGAAAAACACCACCCTATAGCCAGAGATGAGCACCACCTCTATAAAACCAGAAATGAAAGGAGAAGCCTCTGCTTTTGTTTGTGTTTGCATGTCTCATTGTCTACAATTGTAAAAGCATTGAATGCTTGCCTAAGTATGTAAATGCTGTAAATGCTTCTTCCTGGGGGAGAAAGGTGGAATATAAATAAATTGTATATTCTTATTCTTATTTGAAACACAACAAGATTAGCCTCCCACAGGATGATAACACATCTGGGCATCACCTGGCCAACATCTTTGCAGATGGCCAATTCTCTCACACCAGTAACTTGCAATTTCTCAAGTCTCTTCTGACAGGAAAAAGAAATGCTACCACTGCATGAGACTTCATTGGAGGATGATCTGGAAGACAGAGAAGCAGCCTATGTCATGGGACACGAGTAGGTCAGAACATCTGGAGATCTTGACGATCTTGAGGATGCAGCACTTTTTTCTTCCCCTCAAAATTCAGGTAGCTCTTTGTGTGAATCACAGATTATTATGACCACTCACATAGCTCCACTCACATAGCTCCAAGGCAATGCAGGAACTCAATGTGAAGTTGTACCCATTATGAAAGTGCCAATTGGTGGAGCAGCTCTTTCTGTGAATAAGAGACTTGTCATAAGTAGGACATTCTCAAAAATAGAACAGTCAAGTAATGATTAAAATTTAGTGAAGTTAACTTTCCCTACATTATATGGGCATGAGAGGACAGTCAAGAATCAAAGACTGGAGGATATGCCAGTCATTCAGTCAGGAGAAACAGAACTGGTAGCAACTTTTAAAGAAAACTACAATACTATTAACGATAACAAGACTGGAGGATTCCTTCTCTAGACTGGGAAGATAATGATGTGAGCCAACCAATGGGAACCTGAAGCTGGAAAAGACAGAAATAGGATGTCTGATCATTCAATCAGAACAATTCGGCAGCAAAAGAATAATCTTAGAAAGGGTGGCTTATATTCTCAGAAATACTGACAATAATCTTTGAGAATCGATGAAATCCTGCTGACTAGAAAAGAACAGATGTTGCCTTGTCTTGAAAAGAGGAATAAAATAGAACCACAACAATTACTTCCCAGCCAGTCTGACATCAATACTAGGAAAGGTTTAGAGGTGGCTTTGCTAGTTCCTTCTTCTGAAATATAGCCTACAGCAACTGGTATTTGTTGTTAGTTACCCATGAAAGTACTAATCAGAGCTGGTCCTGCTTAGTTTCCAAACTCAGATGGCATCTGGCATCATTAAGATATTAAGGCTAGCAGCTAGTGTTGAGTCCTGCTTGAACATTGCTTCTTGAGGCAGAAAGGAACTAAAGAAGAACAATACAGTCACAAAGGCAACCATCACCTTTGGAAAAGAAGCAATTTGCATTAGACCAGCATTTCTCAACCTGGGGTCGGGGCTCCTGGGGGGGTTGTGAGGGGGTGTTAGAGGGGTCACCAAAGACTGTCAGAAAACACAGTATTTTCTGTTGGTCATGTGGGTTCTGTGTGGAAAATCTGGCTCAATTCTATCATTGGTGGAGTTCAGAATACTCTTTGATCGTAGGTAAATTGTAAATCCCACCAACTACAACTCCCAAATGTCAAAGTCAGTTTTCCCACAAACTTGACCACTGTTCACATTTGGGCATAATGAGTATTCATGCCAAGTTTGGTTCAAATCCATCATTGTTTGAGTCCACAGTGCTATTTAGATATAGGTGAACCACAACTCCAAAACTCAAGGTCAGCACCCACCAAACCCTTACAGGATTTTTTGTTGGTCATGAGTATTCTTTGTGCCAAATTTGATTCAACTCCATCATTGGTGGAATTCAGAATGCTCTTTGATTGTAGGTGAACTATAAATCCCAGCAACTACAATTCCCAAATGTCAAGGTCTATTTTCCCCAAACTCCACCAGTGTCGACATTTGGGCATATTGGGTAGGGCTGGGTAACAACAGAAAAATTTGTTTCTAAACTCGTTTCGTTTTTAGGGGTTACATTGCATTTCGTTTTTTGAAAGAATTCTGAATTTTTCTTTAAAATTTTTTCGTTATTTACAAAATTTCGTAAATTTCGAATTGATTCGTTAATGGCGGACGCGATTGCGCAATACGCTAAAAAACCCTCCAAATGGGACAGGGGGAACTTCTGAAGCTTCCCTCTCCCTCTGTTGTTGACTGTTGGTGTGATAATTTATTTTTTTATCACTGATAAAACAAACAACTATAAAACTTGCACCAGACATACGGAAATAATAACAAAATAATTTCAAAATGATTTTGAAACGATTTCGAAAAGATTTCGAACCAATTACGAAACAATTACGAAATAAATTGAAAAATTTGTTTCGATTTTTAGTTGCTCCTGCATGGCTCAATATCGGATCGTAAGCTAATTTAAATACAAATCAATAACGAATTACGAAATTAACGAACGAAACCGCCCAGCCCTAATATTGGGTATTCATGCCAAGTTTGGTTCATTGCTTGAGTCCACAGTGCTCTCTGGATGTAGGTGAACCACATCTCTAAAACTCAAAAACAATGCCCACCAACGCCTTCCAGTATTTTCTGTTGGTCATGGGAGAATCTGTGTGCCAAGTTTGGTTCAAAGAGTTCAGAATGCTCTTTGATTGTAGGTGAACTTTAAATCCCAGCAACTACAACTCCCAAATTACAAAATCAATCCCACCCTAACCTCACCAGTATTCAAATTTGGGCATGTCAGGTATTTGACATGTTCTTGGTCTGTTATGACATTGATGCCAACGAAAGGGAGTAGACGTGATGGAAAGGAACACACAGAAAGATATGGAACCTAGCTAGTGGCAAATCTATGAATCTATGCATGGATTAAATGGTGAGTTAATCATGAGAATGTAGCTGAATGCTTATATATATATATATAGTCTTTAAAGATTTATTGTTGTATTGATTATCTGCACTTATCTGCACTGCTTCTGAGCTCTGTAGTTCCCCAGTCCTTTGGTTCAGCTAATTTGACATGGCAAACACATATTGTGGTCTGGAGATTTGTCTCGCGGAAACTGTAAACTAACTGCCGTGTTGCAAAAGCGAACTTTCTGGGGAGCCAAAGTTTGCGGTAGTTTATTCCATTTCTGACAATTCCTGTTAAAAACAAAACAAAATATACAGAATCCAAGGATTCTCTGTAGTAATAAATAAACATGCAATACTGACCTTAGTCCATTTGCTCAGAGTTTTTAAGAAGCTGGAAGAAAGTATTGAATGTTTATTTGAGCAGCTATTTCTCCACTTTTTAATTTTTTTTTCTCCCAGGAGAGAAAATAGCAAAATGAAACAAAATTAAAACACACATTCAGCAAATAAAATATACATAATTAGAATCCAATTGGAACCTTTATATTGATTTAAATGAATAGCCATAGAATTATTGATAATACAAAATATATAAAGGACTCACCTTTCTACAAAATGTAAGTGTTGACCTTGGAAATGCTGTACTGAGAAATTATTGGTCAGATATGAAATAAACATAAACCATCTATGAACAAATGAATCCCATTGTGTTTATCCAAGAGATTCTCATGGTGTTGTCCATCAGGATGTTCATTAATTCTAAACTTCATTTTTGTTGGTGCCACTGAACAAACACAAGTGCCTTACTATTGTTTTCATGTGTAAGCAATTTCTAAATGTACTAACTACAACCACAAAAAGGACTGAAATCATTTGGAGTGGAGATGATTAAAATCTATGACTTTTGGTGTTCATTTTTTTTTTTTTGCTCTGAAGCCTATCTTCCCTTTCCATTTTCATCTCCCTTCAGTTATATATCAAGTTCATTTTCCCTTGTTCAGAAATAGGTTAGGTAAAGATTTTCCCCTGACATTAAGTCCAGTCGTGTCCGACTCTGGGGGTTGGTGCTTGTGCTGGTACGGCTGTACCAGGAGATCCAGCTTCCTTTTCTTTCTTTGAGTGTTTGCATGCATTCCAAAGTTCCATGCATTTTGCAATAAGGTGGCTTCCTTTGGTTTGCAGTCATGGGGCTAGCCACCTGCCTATCATCGTTAAGTTTTGGTTTCGCTCCTTTCCGCAGGGCTCTGGGAGGGAAAAGAAAGACTTCAGGCAATCTTACAGTTTTGGAAGCCCAGTTACAGGATGTGAGCTTTCCTCACCTGTAGAGAAGCTTCGTTTCTCACAACATCCGGGGGATACAGCCCTAAAGCTTCTAAGGAAAACAGTTTGACAGCACAACCCTTGTTGGGGTTAAAGAAACGGCTCCCCGTCATTTGTGGAAAAATTCCAAAAGGACTCCAGTTGGAAAATCTGCAAAGTCTTGGCTGGTAGGTCTACTCGGGTAACCAAAAGCAGTTGGAGCCGGGAGTAGGGCCCACACCAGCAGAGCCTAGAAAACAGATTGCTCCAGGGAGTGGTTAAAAAGTGTTTTCCTCTTAAAGAAAAGAAACAGTTCATGAAGCCAGTTGTCTGTCCTTTGTGGGCATAATAAAAGTATTTGATTGTTTGTTGAAGACCTAAGCAATAATAAAGAACTTTGTTAAACTTTTTAAGCTCCTAAAGACTTTTGTATAGGAAAATCCTTAGAGCCTCTCAGCTGAGGCACCTCGGCTTCCTGCTGGGCACAAAGAGCACGTCCTGTTCAAAAGCCAATTGCTATAGGCCCAGCGCACGACAGCACAGTGCTCATCTCCATTTCTAAGCCGAAGAGCCAGCATTGTCCGTAGACACCTCCAAGGTCATGTGGCCAGCATGATTACATGGAGTGTCGTTACCGTCCCACTGGAGCAGTATCTATTGATCTAATCACATTAAAAACACAGGGAAAAGTTTATTAAACTGCACAAACTTTGTTTTTGCAGTCTGCATGTTTTGGAGCCCTTGGTGGCACAGTGGGTTAAACCACTGAGTTGCTGAGCTTGTTGACTGAAAGGTCACAGGTTCAAATCCAGGGAGCAGCATGAGCTTCCTCTGTCAGCTCCACCTTCTGCCAACCTAGCAGTTCAAAAACATGCAAATGTGAATATATCAATAGGTACCACTCCAGAACCGGATCTTCGGCTTAGAAATGGAGATGAGCACCACACCCCAGAGTCGGACACGACTGGACTTAATGTCAGGAGAAAACCTTTACCTTTACCTATGTTGTTTGTATCGTGTCAGGGGTGACTTGAGAAACTGCAGGTCGCTTCTGGTGTGCTGATAGAATTTTGTAATGTATTGTTGAAGGCTTTCATGGCCAGAATCACTGGGTTGTTGTAGGTTTTTCGGGCAGTATGGCCATGTTCTAGAAACATTCTCTCCTGATGTTTCACCTGCATCTGTGGCAAGCATGCTCACAACCTCTGAGGATGCTTGCCACAGATGCAGGTGAAACATCAGGAGAGAATCCTTCTAGAACATGATCATACAGCCCGAAAAACCTACAACGACTCAGAATTTTGTAATCTACAAGAAACAGAAGAGTCCTGAAATGAACATGGAAGCCTGCCTGACTGGGATTTGGGGATGTGTGGGACGGGTGGGTGGGGCGTGCATGTGCATTTGGGGGCTTGTAGAGTTGGAGCTTTTTTTCTCCTTCCCTTCCTCTTCTTCAGAAAATACTTCTAAAAGATAATAATTAAATAATAATAATCCATATGAATCAATGCCATCAAAGCCAGAATTGAAAAGTTGACAACAGATCCAAAATGTAGACTCTGCAAGGAAGCAGATGAAACAAGAGATCACATCCTCGGCTGCTGCAAGAAGATCACGCAGATGGACTACAAGCAGAGGCACAACACCATTGCTCAGATGATTTATTGGAACTTGTGCCACAAATACCATTTGCCTGCAACAAAGAACTGGTGGGATCACAAGCCGGAGAAGGTTGCAGAGAATGAACATGCCAGGCTCCTCTGGGACTTCCAGCCAGCAGAGTGTCTGCTGTGGACTCATCTTGTTGTGTTTCAAATAATAATAATAATAATAATAATAATAATAATAATAATAATAACAACAACAACAACAACAACAACCACCACCACCACCACCTAGTTACCTCTCCTCTAGGGTAGAAAGTAGAAAAAGCTTTAAGGAAGCATTAAACCCGAAGCAGAAAGGAGACTGAAGTGTGCCACTTAAAGCTGCATGCATGTTGCAGGGAAATAAAGTGCACGCCTGCCTGTAGCACCTCTCCTCTAGAGTAGAAACAGCTTAAACAAAGCGTTAAACCCAGTGTCCTCTACATACAGAAAGGAAAGAGTGGTATCCTAACTCTGATGCTTTTAATCTAGGACTTAATGAAGGATAGATGGACAAAAAATGCCTAAAATGATGGGAAGGGGAGCATGGGGACCCCCCCCCCCCATTGCCCATAATGGCCGGTGCGCAGATACAGCTGTACCAGGAGCTCCAATTTTGTTTGCTTTGCATTGAATGTTTGTTGTGGTCCTAAGTTTCAGGGACTCTGCAGATAGGTGGCTTCTTTTGGCTGCAATCATAGGGCAAGCCACCTGTCAATTATAGTTAGGTTCTCTATTTCTGCCCCCTTTTTGGGTTTTAGAGGGAATAGGAGCCATTTTGGGTTCAGTCCACACAGAGAAGCCTTTTGTGCAGGACATAATACCAAGAGCTCCTGTAGAAAGCTTTGTCTTCTACAGCTTGGCCAGGAGATATATAGCCTTACAGCTCCTTTGCTGAGGGAATCCAGTCCCACAGCACTTCAGTCAGCCATCACTGAAACCTGAACTCCTTTTTCCTTGGAAGTCTACAAAGCTCTGCTTGGTAAGGGTCAATCGCAGAAGTCAGAAGCAGTTGGTACCGGGTGCAGAGGCTCCACGCCAACAGAGGCAAAGACAGACTGCCCAGATTAGAAGTTAAGGATTTCCCCATTACTTACAGTTATGAAGATAGTGCCTGTTCCCTGTGGACAAGATTGAGAGAGAGCCAATAGTCTGTTAAGAATGCTTTAAAGTACCTGTTTGTTTTCATTAATAAAGAACATTGTTGAATCTTTAAGCAATCTAAAGACTCTGTTGTAAGGAAATCCAAGGGCCTTTAATCTGAGGCAGCCCCAGCGTCCCGTTGGGCACACAGAATTTATGTCCTGTCTACAGTCTTATGCACAGGCCCAGCGTGCGACAGCACAGCCGGATAGAGTGCTTTCTTAACCTCGTTGCTCAAACCCAGGCTCCCTTGAAGGGAAAAAGGAAAAGGTGCCAGGAATGGAAAGGGGAGCCTCGTAATTGCCCCATTGCCACCAATGGGCTGGATCTATATTGGCTACGGACCTGAAACGACTATTCAGCTACCCATTCGTTTTTGAGAGGTGTGCAAAAACGGATATGGGGGTCTATTAGTATTCGGTCAGCAGAAATGGATTGAGGTTCGGCCAAAATGCACAAGCCTAGTGTATATAGAAATTTGTTCTGTTTTTACTCAGTAAAATGATAGTAATAACGATGAATATGCCTTCCATGTGTAAATCTAACTTGCTATTTGTTCTTAATCTGCATAATAAAAAGCATTCATATATTAACATAAGCAGGAACTCTATCTACAGTGTGATTAATGGCTTTGAATATTTAATATGAAATAAAACATGTATTAGAAACCCGAAGTTGAGATTACTATACTGTCATACAATTGAGAATATGGTAATCTCATCCAAGACTGTTAAATTCATACAAATCTCATGTAGGCTGTTTCATATTAAATATCTATAGCTCACTGTGTCCTCAGCAAAAAGAAATTGTGCTTCTGGTTTGCTTGCAGGAAACCGTAGCTTTCTGCTGAAACTAAACTACTGAATGCAGAGCAAAAACAAATACGGCAAACATCTCAGAATCTCATCCAGAAATGATAAAAGCCTGGGTTTCATGGCTGTTGTTATTGCATGCAAGGCTGAAAAAGGGGACAATTTAAATCCTGATAGAGCAGTGGTTCTCAACCTGGGGGTCGGGACCCCTGAGGGGGTCGCCAAAGGGTGTGCGAGGGGTCACCAAAGACCAACAGGAAACACAGTATTTTCTGTTGGCCATGGGGGTTCTGTGTAGGAAGTTTGACCCAACTCTATTGTTGGTTTGGTTCAGAATGCTCTTTGATTGTAGGTGGAGTATAAATCCCAGCAACTACAACTCCCAAATGTCAATGTCTATTTTCCCCAAAATCCACCAGTGTTCACATTTGGGCATACTGAATATTTGTGCCAAGTTTGGTCCAGATCCATCATTGCTTGAGTCCACAGTGCTGTCTGGATGTAGGTGAACTACAACTCCAAACTCAAGGTCAATGCCCACCAAACCCTTCCAGTGTTTTCTGTTGGCCATGGGAGTTTTATGTGCCAAGTTTGATTCAATTCCATCATTGGTGGAGTTCAGATTGTAGATGAACTATAAATCCCAACAACTCCAACTCCCAAATGACAAAATCAATCAATCCCCACTCCTCCCAACCCCACCACTATTCAAATTTGGGCATATTGGGTATTTGTGCCAAATTTGGTCCAGTGAAAAGACATCCTGCTTATCAGATAATTGCATTACCATTCATAACAGGAGCAAAATTACAGTTATGAAGTAGCAAAATAATGTTATGGTTGGGGGTCACCACAACATGAGGAACTGTACTAAGGGGTCGCGGACTTAGGAAGGTTGAGAAACACTGTGATAGAGGTTTAATATGGGCCTGGGACTGATTTCTCAGGATGTTCAAGATATGTTACCAACTCGGCTATGGAATGCGTTACCAGTGGACATCAGGCAGGCCCCTTCGTTGCTGGTGTTTCGAAGGAGGGTTAAGACGTGGCTCTATGAGCAGGCATTCGGTTAGCTATGCAGTAACAACCACCCCAATAATGACGGCATTGAACAAGGATTGAATTAAGGACTATGAGAACGGGATCTGACTCTAAGTAGGCGTTGATGATTATGTGTATTGTTTGTCGATGTACGTCTTATATATTGTTCACTGTTTATTTTTACTGTAAACCGCATTGAGTCGCCGCTCCAGGCTGATAAATGCGGTATACAAATGGAGTAAATAAATAAATAAATAAATAAACTCACATTTTAATGCTACTAATAAATTTAAATCAATCATTTTCAGATTCCTATATTATACAAAGGTTGAATGAAAAGTAATGCCTCCACCTTCGTAACTCCTCAACAGATGGCAGTACTGGTATGCAGCATGTACTGGCTTGTTCAGTACACTCTCCTCTACAGTTACATTTGGGTGGGATGCCTTAGCATTGAATGGTTGTGTTGCTAAAGTGCAAAGTATGGAACCCTGTGCAGACAGTTGGTCAATGTGACTTAAGCAACGTGCAGTCATTGAATTTTTGACAGCAGAAGGTGTCACCCCAAAGGAGATTCATCAGAGAATGCAAGCTGTTTATGATTATTGTGTTGATGTGAGTACTGTGCATCACTGGATGAGTAAGTCACTAAAAGAATGTCAGGAAATCTGTGGTAGAATCATGGACATGATTTCTCAATTTTATCCTTTACTATACCATTACATGGTTCATGGCAATTAATAATATTTTTCAGATTGCCCCAGTATGGCATTAAACATTGATGTAAAGACGGAAAGTCTACTTGTTCTCATTAAATTCTATATCCCTACCCCAGCCGGATGATAATGGCCATCTTTATGAGGGCCTTTTATGAGAGTCATGTTAGAGACGCAGTTTACAGGCCACTCTGCAGCTATAGCAACTGAGATCTTCATTGCTAACCCAGACTCTGTGCACACAGTCTTCTTAAATTGCAGCTGGGCTTTCAGAGAGGCAAACAACAAGAAAATGCTTTCTTTTTTCCCCTTCCTTCCTTCCCTCTTCCTTCCTTCCTTCCTTCCTTCCTTCCTTCCTTCCTTCCTTCCTTCCTTCCTTCCTTCCTTCCTTCCCTCTCCTTTTCCTTCTTTTCTCCCTCCCTTCCTCCCTCCCTTCCTTCCTTCCCTCTTCTTTTCTTTCCCTCTCATTTTCCTTCCTTCCTTCCTTCCTTCCTTCCTTCCTTCCTTCCTTCCTTCCTTCCTTCCTTCCTTCCTTTCTTTCTTTCTTCTTTCCCTCTCCTTTTCCTTCTTTCCTTCTTTCTTTCCCCTCCTTTTCATTCCTTCCCTCCCTCCCTCCTTCCTTCCTTCCTTCCTTCCCTCTCCTTTTCCTTCCTTCCTTCCCTCTCCTTTTCCTTCCTTCCTTCATTCCCTCCCTCCCTTTTGTCTTTCCTTCTCTCGTTCCTTCCTCCTTACCTCCCTCTTTCTCCTTCCATCCTTCCCTTCCATCCTTCCTTCCGTCCCTCTCTCCCTTTCTCCTTCCTTCCTTCCTTCCTTCCTTCCTTCCTTCCTTCCTTCCTTCTGAACAAGGTCTCCCTTATCCTTATTTTGTTGCCAACTTCTATTTCTCTGCATTATAGCAGATCTCTTTGTCCCTACACACAAATAACTAAAGAGTTGCATTCTGTGTTTTGGCCCTAATTTTGTTCCCTTTTGCTTTTACCTCTTTAACAGCATGGCTTTGGATTTGTCAGTTCACTTAACATATCTTTTTCTTGTATGTGATAGCTTTAGCCATTGCATTTTGGCACAGACTTAAGTGTATCTTTTGGGCAGTGCAAAAAAATAAATAAAAATAAAGTGTTATATACTGATGTTGTTTCTGCACACATGTGACAGTGATAAGGCAACAGCATAGGTCATTTAATATAATATAATGTGGACCATTGTTTTATATATGGACCAGAATACCACAAACATCATTTTCCCCTGGGCAACGTCCTTGCAGACAGCCAATTCTCTCACACCAGAAGCGACTTGCAGTTTCTCAAAAAAAAAATTTTTAGAGCTCATTAATTTTTTGCTATGTAAAGACTTGTATGATTTGCATCTGATGTAATTTCTTGCAGTTGCAGGTAAAACTCAGGGAATAGGTACAACTTAAGGAGAAATCAATTTGCTGAACAGTTGAATTGAGCAAGAGTAACATGCAATGTTATTAAAACACTTTGTCATTGCAGTCTCTGCTCAATAAAATAAAGGGTCTTGGTCTTTTTAAGAAAATATGAGTGAATGGGGATGGTGCACCTCAATATTTTATTAATATCTGCAAAATATATGACGTCTAACTATTCTGAACCCAACATTCCTAAAGAATAATGCACCCATTGTGGCTAAGCAGGGAGTGAATGCTGTTGTTAACATTCTTTTCATCAAAAATTATCTTGCAAGGAAAAAGTTGTCATCTCTGGGAACTGTCATTTCAATACCTCCCATATCTTGAACTTGAAGCCTCAAACATTCTTACTGCATTTAGCAAAATGAATGGATAGGAATCTTAAAGCCCCATTATTGAGAGTTGGCTTTGTATGCTTGCCATGTTTGATGGGTTGCCAGGCATAGTTTCCCAGAACATACCCAGTTGAGTCTCCCTTATTCATGGAATGTATAAAAAGTCAACACAGTCTTAAAACTAGTCCGAAGGGCCGTTTTCATGTAATTTTCAAAAATAGAATAGGTGTCCGTGCTCTGATTGGCTGAGAATGGACACAACCAGCGACTACAATTCTCAAATGTTATGGTTAAAACTTAAAAGAATTCTTAAAACTCAGTAGATTGGTGAATTGGGTTGTTGTAGGTTTTTCGGGCTGTATGGCCATGTTCTAGAAGCATTCTCTCCTGACGTTTCTCTCCTGACATCTGTGGCAAGCATTCTCAGAGGTTGTGAGGTCTGTTGGAAATTAGGAAAATGGGGTTTATATATCTGTGGAAGGTCCAGGGTGGGAGACAGAACTCTTGTCTGTTGGAGCTAGGTGTGAATTGGCCACCTTGATTAGCATTTGATGGCCTGACAGTTTTTAGGTGTGGCTTGTTACTGCCTGGGGGAATCCTTTGTCGGAGGTGATTAGGTGTTCTTTATTGTTTCTTGTCTGGAGTTCCCCTGTGTTTGAGTTTTGTTTTTTATTTACTGTTATAATTTTCAAGGCTTTTGTAATACTGGTAGCCAGATTTTGTTCATTGTCATGGTTTCTTCCTTTCTGTTGAAATTGTCCGTGTGCCGTCGCGCCTGGGGCTATAGCTCTTAGTGAAAGAGGCATGGACGAGGCATCTTTCCCCAGGGGATTGCTTCTTGCCCTCCTATAAGAAACTGGAACTCCCCAAAACCAAACAACAGATAACTCGAAATGGTATTTATTGTTCACAATGAGTTATCTTTCTCAGGCATAACCTTAATGTTTCAAGAGGGATAAAGGAAATATACTTTACAATCTCTGAAGTCCAAGGAGTTTGCAGCTGAGAAGCTTTTCCTGTTTCCTCTTTCCTCAATGGCTGTGAATATCGGAATAAACACAACCCCAGTCCAATGGCCTATGTTGAAGGGACAAGACCTTCCTCTGGTGCCAAAAGAACCGGTTTGAAGGCGCTTGGGTCTCCTCAATGTTGTCCAGGACGATCTGGACATAAAGCATGAGTCCCAAGGGTAAAAAAACCTTAGAATTGGTGCTGAGAGGCAATTTAAGCAGGGGCTTTTAGAGCCAAGTCTCTTACTCTCGTCCATCTGATAGAAACTCTGATGGCAGAATGAAAAAAGAGAAGCACCTCCTCCAGAAAGAGGTGGAGCCGAACAATTGAGCTGAAAAAGCAATTCAACTGGTGCAAACAACATTGATTGACAGCTATAAATAACCAATCAATCCAACTATACATAAGCAGGGTAAAAAGGCAGGATTAAGCATGATACAACAGTTTAAATCTTGCAACTAACAGTTCTACACATAGGTAGTGCCACTCGCGCCGTCACAGTCCACATGCTTGTGGATTTCAGTGGCTTCTCTGTGTAGATTGGTGAATTGTTTTGAAACGTGGCAGACCTACAGTTGTAAATGGGGTCTACAACTGAGGTAGGTTTCATGCAGATAGGCCTTAAAATGACTGAGGATTGAGCCTTTAATATTTCCCATTGTAGCCAATGGGCCGAATCTCTGCCAAATGAAATGGCACCCCTCCTCTTTTGGGTAACTTTCTGGTAAACAAAAGGAGGGGTCAGATGAAAATGGTCCCCAAAACGACATGCCTTTTGTCCGAAATGCACATGCCTAATAGAAACTTAGCAAGCCTTCCAAATGTATCAACTTCTGAGCCAATATGCACATCATTTCATGCTTTGCTCTCCTGGACCCAGTATTTTTGCCCAATGGAGAGAAAATCTGCAGGATTTAACTTTGCTCAGGAAAACAGCTGAACTGAAAAGCGTAAAGGACCCCCCTTCCTTTTTGACTAATTTCAGAATATCCTGCTCCACTTGCTGAATTTCTCTTTTAATGTTGTAAAAGAATCAAGGAAATATTAGGAAGCACTACAAACATCTCCTGTTTCGGGCACAGTTTAGTCCTTAAGGATAAATCCAAAATGAAGCATAACCACTCCAAATCATCCTAATTCAAATGGAACTGCAAGAGCACTTATTAGATTCAATGCTTGTTTCATAACTAAAATTAAACTTTGCGATTCTGACATATGCATTCAGAATGAAAGGGGGGCCCGGAATCAAAGGGAAAAGATCAGCTTGCAATGCTTTAGAATAAAAGTCGGGAAAGAACCCCACTTAACGGAAGGAGCAGATCCGTTGAGGACGCTCAAGCACTTTCTCAAGGTTACTTATGCATACCATTAGCTGGGGTGATTGCACACCACAACAACAATCAATTATATGGCTCATGAGTAAAATGTACCAAACAGCAGGGAATGCCCACCCCCCACATACACACACACAACCTTTGATTCAAATCAAAATAATTTTCATTATAGGAAGAAAAAAAAACTAGTCCAATGTGGGCTAGGCAAAACTACGGTTAGGTGGATCTGTAATTGGTTAAGCGGATGAACCCAGAGGGTGATTCTTCCCAATGCTTCCTCTTATCCTGGAAAGAAGTGACGAGTGGAGTGCCATCAGCAGGGGTTCGTCCTGGGACCGGTCCTGTTCAGGATCTTTATTAATGACTTATGAAGGCATAATCATCAAGTTTGCAGATGACACCAAATTGGGAGGGATAGCCAGTACTCCAGAAGACAGGAGCAAAATTCAAAACAATCTTAACAGATGAGAGAGATGATTAGCCAGAACTGACACAATGAAATTCAAAAGGGATAAATGGAAGATGCTCCACTTAGGCAGAAAAAAAATGAAAGGCAAAGATATAGAATGGGGGATGATACCTGGCCCGAGAGCAGTGTGAAAAAGATCTGGGAGTCCTTGTGGACAACAAGTTAAATATGAGCCAACAATATGATGCTGCAGCTAAAAAAGCCAATGGGATTTTGGCCTGCATCAATAGGAGTCTAGTGTCTAGATCCAGGGAAGTCATGCTCCCCCTCTATTCTGCCTTGGTCAGACCACACCTGGAATACTGCGTCCAATTCTGGGCACCATAATTAAAGGGAGATGTTGACAAGTTGGAATGTGTTCAGAGGAGGGCGATTCAAATGATCAAGGGTCTGGAGAACGAGCCCTATGAGGAGCGGCTTAAAGAGCTGGGCATGTTTAGCTGAAGAAGAGAAGGCTGAGAGGAGACTTGATAATGGCCATGCATAACTATGTGAGGGGAAGTCATAGGGAGGAGGGAGCAAGCTTGTTTTTCTGCTGCCCTGGAGATTTGGACGCAATGGAACGATGGCTTCAAACTACAAGAAAGGAGATTCCATCTGAACATTAAGAACAACTTCCTGACTGTGAGAGCCATTCAGCAGTGAAATTCTCTGCCCCAGAAGTGCCGGCGCATAAAACTTAAGAATTAAAACACTCACCTATGACTTTTCATGTTCAGGACATTCCATCTGAACATGAGGAGGAACTTCCTAACCGTGAGAGCCGTTCAGCAGTGGAACTCTCTGCCCCGGAGTGTGGTGGAGGCTCCTTCTTTGGAAGCTTTGAAACAGAGCCATCTGTTTCAAAGCTTGGCCATCTGTTGGGGGTGCTTTGAATGTGATTTTCCTACTTCTTGGCAGAATGGGGTTGGACTGGATGGCCCATGAGGTCTCTTCCAACTCTTTGATTCTATGATTCTAAATAGCAAAAGCATCATTACATCTGTTCTCAAAGCCAGTATCCACAATCCTATACACACTACTTACTTGGTAGTGTCTTCCATTAAAATCATTGGGACTTATCTATGACTGCAAGTGCATAGAAAATGTGAAGAATTAAATATAAAGCTTTGAAGAACTGATCCTCAGCTGAGGGTGAAATGAATGAAAGCAAATACAAGATGAGATAGATGGATGGAGGAGAGAAGAAAGAAAGAAAGAAATGATGTTGGAGTTCAAGGGTACCAATCTTCTTAGTGCATCGCCGTCTTATAAATGTGGTTTAGACTATCCACGGAAGATGAGTTTGGTCAGTTTTCTCCCAGGTTAAGAATAAATCTGACTGAAGTAGAGGGAAAAGGCAATTTGAGTGATACGTATTCCTCAACCTAGGCAACAAAGCCAGTGGTGAACAATGCTGGGTTGCACTTCAGCAACATCTGGAGAGCCCATTTTATTTTAACAGAGTATGTGCATGGTTACTATGCAGGTGCTGTCTAGCTGCTGAATCCTCTGGGCTTGCTTTGCATTTTCATTCTACTATCACTTTAACCTTGTCCAAGCTTTCTAGGGAATATCTGATTGAAATGTAGGGTATTTCATTAATGTTTTATACTGGTTAGTTGTTAGGCTGGGACAAAGGAGAGCCAGGTTCATGAAAAACTGAAGCTCACTTAGTGACTTTGGAAAGATCCTTCCTCGCAGGGATATTGCAAAGTTCAAAAGAATGTTGGAAGATCCGTGCATGCTAACCAGTAGAATTATGTGCGGGACCATTTTCCTTCGTTTCATCCATTCTTTCGTTACTTTTGTTAGCTTCGGGAGCACGTAATGGGATGCTCCCTTTCAGTATGAAAATCAGCTCAACATGAAAGCAAGTGGGAGACGGCTAGTAATATAATATAATCTATATAAATAAAAATGTAATGTTCGTTTGTGGGATTAACAGAACTCAAAAACCATTGGACGAACTGACACCAAATTTGGACAGCATACACCTAATAGCCCAATGTATGTCCACTCCAAAAAAAAAATGATTTTGTCATTTGGGAGTTGTAGTTGCTGGGATTTATAGTTCACCTACAATCAAAGAGCATTCTGAACTCCACCAAAGCCCTCCTGACAAAGAGACATCCAGCCATAGATATAGATAGATATATATGATTCACACACACACACACACAGTATCATAGATTTGAAAGGGACCCCTAAAGAAGGACAATTATATGTTCCATATTCCAGAGTAGGGAAACCAGACAATCTCCACATCAAACACTGACATAGAAACAACAAGGAATACTTTTTACCCACAAGCATAAAGGAATTACATATATTAGAAACAATTACTTTATTTTCCAGATCACCAGATAGGGTCACAGCAATGCGTGGCAGGGAACAGCTAGTCTATATAGCCCGAAAAAACCCACAAGAACTGAGTGATTCCAGCCATGAAAGCCTTCGACAATACATTAAAAATGTAATGTTTGTTTGTGGGATTAACATAACTCAAAAACCACTCAAAAAATAAAAAATACAATGCATGCACAAAACCATATGCGTGTGTATGCAAACACACATATATACAAATACACACACACACACAAAACACATACACAGGCCACAGCAACACATGGCAATGGACGGCTAGTCTATATAAACAAAAATGTAATGTTAGTTTGTGGGATTAATGTAACTGAAAAACCATTGGATGAATTGACACCAAATTTGGACACAATACACCTATCAGGCCAACAAGTGATAATCACTCATAAAAACACTGAAAAATACAGCAGAAGGGACTTTAAAAATCCAAAAAATAAAAATACATTACAACGCATGCACAAGACCACATATATATGCACAAATACACATATATACACACATACACAAATATATTCACACACATATACACACACAAAACACATGTACGCAGACAGGGCCACTGCAACATGTGGTAGAGGACAGCTAGTGTGTGTATGTGTGTGTGTGTGTATGAGATAATTTTTTGGGAGTGAGTGCTTACATATTCTCCCCCAAATGGCTTTTGGCATATCACATATCCCTCATGTTGCTTCATTGCCACCTGTTCCGTCTTCCAGGAGCATGGTTTACATTGCCTTTTAGCTGCATGGGATAGCATTCTTTTGCATTTCCCCAGGGTTGCTACAATTTCAGCTGCACCCTGAAAGTTAACAGCACCAGAGGCTGGAAAGCCAGCCTGCAGGCCTTTTTGCAGCTATTGGTTTAGAAAGTATCTCTTTGGGTTAGGAGTCCGCCCTTTTTCCTGGGCTTGAGATCTCCATTTTGGAATCTCCCCTGCCTCCTTCAGTAGAGAAAAGAACCTCAGATGTGCTGTTAGGCCAGTCAGGGAGCTCTGAAAAAAACATTGTAAGTACAATTGAGTTATAGATAGATAGATAGGCTTATTGAGTCTTAATTGAGTTATAGATAGCAATTGAGATACAGAAAAGTTAATTGAGTCTTAATTTAGTCTTAATTGAGTCTTTAAGATAGATAGAGAGACCGATAAGTAACTGAGTTATAGATAGATAGATAGATAGATAGATAGATAGATAGATAGTAGGCTTGGGCGGTTTCGTTCGTTAATTTCGTAATCCGTTATTAATTCGTATTTAAATTAGTTTACGATCCAATATTGAGCCATGCAGGAATAGTGTGAAGAGTAAATTAGATTCGAAACAATTTTTTCAATTTATTTCGTAATTATTTCGTAATTATTTTCGCATGTCTGGTGCAAGTTTTATAGTTGTTGTTTGTTTTATCACACCAACAGTCAACAACAGAGGGAGAGGGAAGCTTCAGAAGTTCCCCCTGTCCCATTTGGAGGTTTTTTTAGCGTATTGCGCAATTGCGTCCGCCATTAACAAATCGATTCGTAATTATACGAAATCTCGTAAATTTCAAAATTTTTAAAAGGAAAATTTCGGAATTCTTTAAAAAAACGAAACGCGATGGACCCCTAAAAACGAGTTTAGAAACAATTTTTTCCGTTGTTACCCAAGCCTAATAGATAGGTATTGAGCTATAGAGAAGCATATTGAGATTTTGAGCTATTTAGTATAAAGGACTATTGAGATAGTTATTGAAGGCTATTGAGATGGTTATTGAACACTGTTTGCTTCATTTCCAAAACTAACCTTGGGCTGGAATAGGGAAGGCCTATGCTTTCTAAAAGATAGTAACTCAGGGTTGGGGTAAAAAGATCTCCAGATTTTTTCTACCATTTGGAGGAAGGCAACTCAGCGACTAGAGGGAAAAAGAAAGAACATCTCTGTGGTTTCACCAATTGACTGTTTTGTTTGTAACTTTGACAAGCCGTGCCAAGTCTGCAAGGACTTTGAGAAATAAATATTCTGTTTTGGTGTTCAAAACCTGTAGTAGCCTCAGTTGCTGGGAATCTCAAGCTTTTAAGAAAGACATCCGCAGTTCGCCCAGATACAGAGAGAAGCACATCTTAGTTTTATTTTTATAGTGTCTGGGTGTGACGGCACACCGCCCCTTCTTTTGGGGTGGCAATCCACTTTATTCTGGATGCAGTACAAAACTGTGGTGAATTTAAAGCAGATGAATTCAGTTTCCCAGATGTAGGTACAAAAAAATAGAAAGGGAACAAGTATTAAGCCCAATGTTGCCCCATGGCTCATGGTCTATTGGAAGCCAAAGTGTATCCGCAAAAGGAAACAATTCTTCCTATTATGCAGTAACTCTTGGGACAAGAAAAGTTAATGCTAAGACAATATAGAGAAAATGTTATAGTAGATTTACTAAGGGTGGCTACCACGGCTATGATTTAGGAGTTAAATCACAAAAGGTAGCTTTGAAGTCTCTTTTCTGATTTGACCTGTGGGAGAAAAGAGTGGCTATAAATTTTTGTCAGATGAGTCTTTTTATTGCCTCCTTCCAATCTAAAAAGCAATAAATCAGCTGTCTGGTTCTGAAATGCCGCTCTTTGAGAATGACTCTGTGATCACTGACAAGCAATCAACAGAGAAGCGCTTTCAGTACCAAAGTCCTTTTCTTCCTCATTGGCAAAGGGGATTTCAGCAAGCTTTCTAAGCCTCTGGGGAATGTCCACGGGTGACTGGGAATAGACTGGAAACCAGGTTTATAAACCCAGTGGGGGAAATAAATCTTTAATTTACATCTGCCATATTCATCATGAAAAAGTGGTATCGGTTCCAAAATGGGCAGAAGGAAAGGAAGAAAGAAAAAAAGAAAAGAAAGAAAGGCTGCTTCTAAAGAACCCCAAGTTTATATGTACCATATATACTTGAGTATAAGCCAACCTGAATATAAGTCGAGGCACCTAATTTGACCACAAAAAAACTGGGAAAACATATTGTTTCGATGATAAGCTGAGGGTAGGAAATGCAGCAGCTATTGCTCAATTTCAAAATAAAAATAGATTCCGATAAAATGACATTAATTGAGGCAACTCTGACTGAACCATTATTCTAACTTTCTTCAGTGTAAATGTGCTTATCCTTCCAATAATAATAGTTACAAATGCAAGATACTCCACTTTGGCAGAAAAAAACAAAATGCAAAGATACAGAATGGGGGATGATGATGCCTGGCTCGAGAGCGGAACATGTGAAAAAAGATCTTGGAGTCCTCGTGGACAGCAAGTTAAACATGAGCCAACAATGTGATGTGGCGGCAAAAAAAGCCAATGGGATTTTGGCCTGCATCAAGAGGAGCATAGTGTCTAGATCTAGGGAAGTCATGCTACCCCTCTATTCTGCTTTGGTTAGACCACACCTGGAATATTGTGTCCAATTCTGGGCACCACAATTCAAGAGAGATATTGACAAGCTGGAATGTGTCCAGAGGAGGGCGACTCAAAATGATCAAGGGTCTGGAGAACAAGCCCTATGAGGAGCGGCTTAAGGAGCTGGGCATGTTTAGCCTGAAGAAGAGAAGGCTGAGAGGAGATATGATAGCCATGTATAACTATGTGAGAGGAAGCCACAGGGAGGAGGAGGGAGCAAGCTTGTTTTCTGCTTCCTGGAGACTAGGACACGGAGCAATGGCTTCAAACTACAAGAAAGGAGATTCCATCTGAACATGAGGAAGAACTTCCTGACTGTGAGAGCCGTTCAGCAGTGGAACTCTCTGCTCTGGAGTGTGGTGGAGGCTCCTTCTTTGGAAGCTTTTAAACAGAGGCTGGATGGCCATCTGCCAGGGGTGCTTTGAATGCAATATTCCTGCTTCTTGGCAGAATGGGGTTGGACTGGATGGCCCATGAGGTCTCTTCCAACTCTTTGATTCTTTGATTCTATGATTCTATGAATAAAGAAAGTAAAATAATGGAAATGTAATAATAACAGTAATAATAGAGTAAAATAATACTTGTAGTAATAATAATAATAAAGTAAAACAATGTAAATGTAATAACAATAATAAATAGAGTAAAATAATAAATGTAATAATAATAAATGAAAAATAAATATAACAAATATTCCTTCTCCACTCCAAGCTAGTTGAACTATGTATTTCCTTCTCTGAACCAGACTGGAATTAGATGAAAGTTTCAGGAGAACAGACCTTATGAGTAAAGGAACAGTTAAATAACTCCAACATGAACCCCTTCTCCAAACAGTGGCAGGGATGGAGCAAAATCCAACACCTTCTCTTGTGCATCCAATCATTAAAGGTAAAGGTTTTCCCCTGACATTAAGTCCAGTCATGTCCAATTCTGGGGGTTGGTGCTCATCTCCATTTCTAAGCCAAAGAGCCGGCGTTGTCCATAGACATCTCCAAGGTCTTGTGGCCAGCATGACTGCATGGAACACCAGTACCTTCCCACTGGAGCGGTACCTATTGACCTACTCACATTTGCATGTTTTTGAATTGCTAGGTTGGCAGAAGCTGGGGCTAACAGCGGGAGCTTACACCGCTCCCTGGATTCGAATCTGCAGCCTCGCAGTCTACTAGTTCAGGATCTCAGTGCTTAACCCACTGTGCCATCAGTAGATATTATAATACAAAATAGGTTTGTGTTATTATTTTATTATTTGTATGCAGTAAGCGAACACATGTCACGGAACGCATATGGGCTATATATACTTATTGATCACATACTTATTAGGGCTGGGCAACCACGGAAAAATTTGTTTCTAAACTCGATTCGTTTTTTGGGGGTTTTCGCATTTCAATATTTAAAAGAATTCCAAAATTTTTCTTTTAAAAAGTTCGATATTTACGAAATTTCATAAAATTACGAAACAAATACGAAACGAAAACGAATCGATTCGTTAATGGCGGACGCGACCGCGCAATACGCTAAAAAACCTCCATATGGGACAGGGGGAACTTCTGAAGCTTCCCTCTCCCTCTGTTGTTGACTGTTGGTGTGATATTTATAATTTTTTTTCACTGATTAAACAAACAACAGCTATAAAACTTGCCCCAGACATGCGGAAATAATAACGAAACAATTTCGAAACGAATACGAAACGAATACGAAGCAATTATGAAACGAACTGAAAAATTCGTTTCGTTTTTTAGATGCTCCTGAATGGTTCGTTATCGCTTCGTAACCAAAAAAAATAATGAATTTTTAACGAATTACGAAATTACGAAACGAAACCGCCCAGCCCTAATACTTATGTGAAAATCAATCAGAAGGCCTTACTATTGAAGAGGTTTGAAGGTGACATAAATTGATTATTATGTATTCATCTATTCTTGAAGATGGGAAGTGTATGGCTCTCCCAATCTAGTTAGACTGCAACTCCTAGTATTCCTTACTATTTGCTATATGAATACAGCTGCTGGGATACTTCTGATTCTTCTTTGGGCAAACTGGCACACTCACTTTTACTTTGTGTAATAAAACTAATTTCCCAGAAACTTGGATTAAATGCTAAATTATAAATGCTGTCCATTCATCCCCTCATTCTGAAAGTTGTACTCTGCTTTAGAAGTTCATGTATGGAGGGTTATAATTCAAAGTAGTTTCTGTCTTCAAAGCATGTTCACATGGATATCTGAAGATGTAACACGATTTTTTTTCTCAATGAGCTGCAAATGGACATTATTACTAGATTTAATTTAAATGGTGGGTTGAAATGACCTTTGATCACTTATGCACATTATGATCAAGGTCACCGAAAACCACCACTAATATAGTCTTCAATCATCATTATCTGCAAAAGAAAATTACTACATTTCTGGTACTTACGCTGTGTAGTACTAATGACCCCCAAATATACTCCTGGAAAAGAAGCATATCATAGGGGGCTTATGATCAGACACTGACTGCCATCTGTAAGGCAGAGGGTATGTCATTTTGTTTCTGAGGGCTATTTCATGCAATCGCTGCTGTCAAGTGATAAGCTCTTCCTACAGAATTCCAGATTATGGTTTGGAAGGGTGGGTTGTACAGTGTTCCCTCGCTACTTCGCGATTCACTTTTAGCAGACAGTGTTGGAGTTCAGCCTGTGATTGTGTTTCAGGATCAGGGTGCTTTGGATGTGGGGAATGATGTAAATGAGGTTCAAGATAGAAGTGGTTTGGTCAGTGATATTGCTGCAGAGAATGACAGAGAGACACCTGTTCCAAGTGTAGTTTCCCATGAGAATGTTCCTACAGGGTATAGGGATGATAGTTTACTCCCTGCCTTGCTCCCAGAGAGTTCCCAGGATTTGGAGCTTGCAAACAACTCAGCACCTGCAGAAACTAATGAGTATATAGATAGGCAGGCAGAAATTAGTCAAAACAGACAGGCCAAGCAAGGCCTTCGGCGTTCTGCCAGTCTGCAACAGAAAAAGATAAAGGTCGCCCAGGGAAAGCGAAACCAGTTTCTGAGTGCTTGGAAAGGCTTATAAGTTCTAAGCATGGAAAAAATAGTCAGATGAAGCATTGTTTAGAAACCTGCTAAGTTCTTGTCCTCGTCTCATAGAAGCCTTGCTTGGAAGATTCATGCTTAAAGATTTCTTGTTTCCTGGTCTGGTTTTTTGTCTCTTGTGATTACCTGCTTATGCCTTGGATAAATGTTTCCTGGTTCTTTGGATTTTGTTAGAGAGTTGTGGACTTTGCTTTTGGACACTGCTGAACTCTACCTTGGACTAATTTGTTCCTGCTTATCTTTTACTCTAATTGGATTTACCGATTCCTTTAAAGTGTTTTTTCTTTGCTGTTTTTACTTATCTTCAATAAAAAGATCGCCTTTCCTATTCAACCTGTGGTCTTTTAAAGTCAGAGGGTTATTCCTGTCTTGGAGTGCAACAGACTTGCTGTTTTGTGGGTTTTTGAAAATATTAATAAAACATATTAAATATTAAATATTTATGTCCAGTGTAGGCCAGGGAGGCCAGGGACTCTGGAAGTGTGGTGGCCTGAGGAAGGCCAGGGAGGCAAGCAGGTGCCCTTGGGATGGGCAGGAAGGCAGGTAAGGAAGTGCGGGTAAGAAAATAATATATAAAATAATGTATAAATATTAAAATTAATATGGTGTCCCTACTTCATGGATTTTCACTTATTGAGGGTGGTCCTGAAACAGAACCACCATGATAAGTGAGGGAACACTTGTATATGTATTTCCTCAGAAATCTTAACTTTTGCTAAACTGATGGGTGTAGAGGGGTCCATTGGCTGGGGATCAGAGGAAAAATCATGAGACTTATTGTGAGCATCTCTTTGATGTGGAATGACTTATTTCCCAAGAGCTGCAATAAAGTCGGAGGAGTTAAACAATTGGGGGCGGGGGAGTTAAACAGATATCCTGAGCTATATTTTAAGGACTTGTACATTTTCAACTGTTGCATCCCTTCAAGCTAGTACAAATTTTGTTTGCAAGTTCTATCCCACTTTGGAAGGAAATGAGTATTTATGACAGCATTCTCCATGCTGTAGAACTTCCCAAAGGATTGGGAAGGAGATTATTCTGCTCATTGTCTTTTTGCACATAAAAACGATGTGCTTCCGAGTGGAATCTATATAAATAAATATGTAATGCTCGTTTGTGGGATTAACACAACTCAAAAACCATTGGGTGAATTGATACCAAATTTGGACACATTATACCTCTCAGGCCAACAAGTGACCATCACTCATAAAAACACTGAAAAATATAGCAGAAGAGACTTATAAAGCCAAAAAATTAAAAAAAAACATTACAACATGTGCAAAATCACATATATACACATATGCAGAAATATATACACACACATATATATATACACACCCAAAACACATATACACAGACTGGGCCATAGCTGTGTTTGGCAGGGGATGGCTAGTAAAATATATAAAATAAATAAAATACTTTGATATTAGGATACCAAGAGAAAACTGCAAAAAGTCTTCTTCGCAAGGTATCCCCAACTTTTTGAGAAAATATGTTTTTCAACCAAAAACACGAGTGCTTCCAATAATTGAGTAAAATAGAAATAAAATAAAATAAGCTGTCATCTGGATGTGAAGATGCAACCCCCAAAGCCCTCATATTCATATTTTTTTAAAGTTTTCAACCAAACCCACACAAAATCTGTCCAGATTAGGTTTGTGTAATCCGGTTAAACCTTGACCTGTTTTGTGTCCTGGTTTTCGGCGGAGGTCCCAATCCTTTTTTGGGAGCCTCTGAAATCAGGAGAGCAGATATCTGTTTTTGCTCTGGGATGCCAAAAGATCTGCTTTCTATTGACCCATTATGGGGGGAAGGGCTTCCCAGGCTCCCCTTCCTGTCATTTTAGACATTTAAGCTATTTCTATTCTAGAGGAGAGGTTCTTAGCTGCAGGCAGGTGTGCACTTTAAGGGGGCTTCTTACTTGTTTCTACTCTAGAGGAGAGGCTCTCAGTTGCAGGCAGGTGTCCTTGCTTTCTGTCCTGGGCCTGCGCACCACACACACACTTTCCAAGGCAAGGAGACAAGTTCTCTGTTTATTACTCTAGAGGAGAGGTGCTCAGTTGCAGGCAGGCATGCAAGCTTTCTCTCCTGGGCTGCAGCACTCCAGCAGCCATGCACACTCTTTCCAAGATATTTTAAGGTGGCTTCCCAGTTTAAGGTAAGGAAGATCGATGGCATCCTGGAAGAAGAGAGTAGTTTTCAAGAAATTAGGGTTTTCTTTCTGTTTGCTGGGGGATTAATAAAGAAGATTAAGCTGTGATGCCAAAAAGCAGAAGATTGGCTCCTGCTTGCTTTCATGTCGGGTAGGTTTTCTTACTGGGAGGGCCCTTACTATTACAAGCTCCCAAAGTGTACTTGTAATAGTGGGCAATTGGCTTGGAGTGAGCTGCATTAAGATCACTACTGACCAAAAGGTCAGGAGTTCGAAGCCAGCCCGGGTCGGAGTGAGCTTCTGACCAATTTGTGTAGCTTGCTGTCGACCTTTGCAGCCTGAAAGACAGTTACATCTGTCAAGTAGGACATTTAGGTACTGCTTATGCAGGGAGGCTGATTTGTGACACCATAAAAATATCCAGCAAGCATGCAAAGAATGAGGAAGTACTTCATTAATGTCACAAATGGGCGATGAAGCGACAGCTCCCCTGGTGGCCAGAATACCCTCATGAAAAGCTGGAATGTTAAATAGCCTCTGTGTGCCTGTCTATATATGTTGTATGTCTGTGGCATTTATTGTTTGCCATGTATATGTACCTTGTAATCTGCCCTGAGTCCCCTGCGGAATGAGAAGGGCGGAATATAAATACTGTAAATAAATAAATAAATACTGAAGGAAACAGAGGTAATTAATTCTGCACACAACTCTAGTCCAGACCCACTTCTGCCCTCAAACATCCCCCTTTTAAAAATGCCAAAAAAGAGATAGTTGAGAATATTCCAGAAATAAAACCGTTAGTAATGTGACATTTATTCTGATTTCATCAAGCATGTAATGTGGTCTTTCAAGGTGAATGCAGAAATAAAATTGCCCCACTCCCTCCGCAGTTGTCCACCCTGGAATAGACCATAAATAAATAGTGGCAACACCTATCTGTCTGTCAGATCTGATGTCTCATGGAATAGGCACAGCTGGCACACTCATTTTAGCTGTGCAAATGTGCTAGCCACTGCCGAAACCTTGCTATTCGGGTTCAGAGAACTCCCAAGCTGTGAGCATGAGATTTATTTACAACTAACCATCCCCTGCCATGTGTTGCTGTGGCCCAGTCTGTATATATGTGTTTCATGTGTATATATGTGTGTGTATCTGTGCGCATATATTTCTGTATATATGTGTGTTTGCGTATATATGTGTGTAGGTGTATATATGGGTGTGTACATATATGTGTATATATTTGTGTATTTCTGTGTTTATATGTGTACATGCATATTGTGTATATGTGTGTGCTTGTCTACTTGCATATTTGTGTGTGTATATATATATGTATGTGGATATGTATATGTGTGTTCATGTGTATATGTGTATATATGTGTATGTATATGTATGTGTGTATATGTGTATATTTGTGTGTGTGCATATATATGTGTGTGTGTATGAATGTGTGCATGTGAATATGTATATGTTGTAGTAGAGTCTGCTGGCAATGATACTACTACTAGTGGGAGTAGTAGAGGAGGGAAACAAGGTGCTCAGGTGTTAGAAGAAGAACAACAAAGGAAGAGAATCCGGGAGATACTTATGCTTCCCACAGATGAAGACTCCTTCGAAGGTTTCTCAGAGAGTGAAATGTGTGAGGAGGAGGAAGGAGATGGGTGTAGAGGTGTCAAATGGATTACTCGAGAGCAGGAGTCAGACAAAGAACGTCAAAGGAAAAAGGATCCGGGACATACTTAGTGCTCCCACTGAAGATGAAGATTTCATGGGCTTTACTGGAAGTAATGGGTCTGGGAGTAGTGAGGATGAAGGGGAACCATTGGATTGGACTCAAGTGCAAGAAGTCAGGAATGTGTGCATGCAACCCACATCCAGTGATACGTTTGAGGGTTTTTCTGGGGATTGGCAGTCTGGAGATACCAGGGATTCATGGGGAGACAAGTCTTGACAGGAGGTGGAAGAGTTGGAGATATGGGTGTTGGCGCTCAGCTGTAATGGGTAAGACAGCTGACAGCGATGAAGAAAGGGCGGATGACAGCTCATCAACGGATGATGAGTTGTAGGATAAATGAAGGCACTGAAAGTTTGGAACTTTGCAGTAGGCAAAGTGTTGGTTACGTGCCTTGGGTTTTGCTGCTGTCGCTTCTCTTGTTGGGTTTGGGTCCTGGAACTGCAGGTTGCTGTATTCTTTATGTGCTGACTGGCTTGGACTCTCGTAAGTGCGGATTTCCCCTCTTCTTGACCACGGACTGTTTCTGACAACAACACTGCCTTTTGGACTTTAATATCTTCAACTGGGACTTCTTCGACCTTGGACTGATTTTGGATGACGGCTTCTCTTCACAGCATTTTGTTTTGGCTTTATCTTTGAATTGTGTGATTTGGATGCATTTTGCTAGAACTCTTGTTTAATACGGATTTTTTGCCAGTTTAATCCGGTTTATTTACTTATTTCATTTTTCAAGCTGCAAATTGCTGCAAACTTTGAGTTTTTGGCCAGAGACACTGAAGGAAGTGTCTCTGAGTCTTGTTTACTTTGACGTAATAAACTGTTGATTTGTTTACATTATTGTGTCCGACAGTATATGAATGTATGTGTATATGTATATATGGTGTATTTTGGGGTTTTTTAAGTCTGTTCCGCTGGGGTTTTGTGTGTGTGTGTGTTTGTGTTGATGGGTGATGGACGCTCGTTGGACTATTAGGTGTATTGTGTCCAAATTTCGTGCCAATTCATCCTGTGGTTTTTGAACATTACATTTTTTATTTATATAGATCAGATCAATATTGAAATTAAACTTTGAAGGTATTTGGGCACAATTGAATGCAAATCGTGCATAGCCATTGAAGTTAGTGGGTTTTAGCATACTGAAATCTGTTGGACACTGATATATAGACAGTAGTGGCCATTTTTTGTAGAGCATGATTATTAATTCCTAGGGGGAAAGTATAAATGGATTGAATATAATCTCTTTCTTTACTAGCAAATATTTATACAAACCCATTATTTCAATTTATCTACTCCTAGATGGATTCGGGGGCTATGTCCCGGTTCAAACCGATCCCCATGAGTGCAAGCATTCATAGGTACTGTTTGACATTCGAAGGAGCAGAAATCCTGCCTTGACATTTACTGTGAAGCACCGGCTGTCTTTTTTCTGTCCTCCCTCCCTCTACTTTTTTGAAGCCTTTCACTCCTTTCAGAAATTTAGAATTCAATACAATTAACTGGGACTAATTCACCATCGCGATGTTCCAGCCAGGATGCTTCTGATGTTTAGGCTACGCAACTGAGATGGAAGAGCTGGCAAGAAAATGCAATTTCTTTTCAAATGTAGCTTTTAGTATGGTGTGAAGAAAGGTTTCATCAGAAGTGGAGGCTGGGAAGGGGAAATGGCTGCCTATGAGCCATTCTTTAATATATATGTGAACAGAACCTGGTGAAATGCATAGGTGAGGGGCTGCAATGAAAATTTCAGCCATCATAACATTTATTTCTAAAAGAAGGTGTATCCAGACTGCTTTATTTAGTGAAATTGCATTGTCCAGTTAAAGTTCTTCCAACCAATATTGAATAACTTGCTCAATATAATTTGTTCTTGGACCCGAATGGACCAGATATTGATCCTGAAAGTCCAAATGAAGCTTAGAGACTTGTGTCATAGCAATATAATGTGCAGATTTGATAAATGTAGATTTAATATGTGTGGGTATGAATAAAAGGAATGAATGAAAGGAATGAATACTGAAATCTGTATTCATGAGCCAACAATGTGACGCTGCAGCTAAAAAAGCCAATGGGATTTTGGCCTGCATCAAGAGGAGCCTAGTGTCTAGATCCAGGGAAGTCATGCTACCCATGCTCTATTCTGCCTTGGTTAGACCACACCTGGAATATTGTGTCCAATTCTGGGCACCACCATTGAAGAGAGATATTGACAAGCTGGAATGTGTCCAGAGGAGGGCAACTAAAATGATCAAGGGTCTGGAGAACAAGCCCTATGAGGAGCGGCTTAAAGAGCTGGGCATGTTTAGCTTGAGGAACAGAAGGCTGAGAGGAGACATTATAGCTATGTATAAATATGTGAGAGAAGTCATAGGGAGGAGGGAGTAAGCTTGTTTTCTGCTGCCCTGGAGACTAGGACACGGAGCAATGGCTTCAAACTACAGGAAAGAAAGGAGATTCCATCTGAATATTAGGAAGAACTTTCTGACTGTGAGAGCTGTTCAAGAGTGGAACTCTCTACCCCAAAGTGTGGTGGAGGCTCCTTCTATGGAGGTTTTTAAACAGAGGCTGGATGGCCATCTGTCGAGTTTGCTTTGAATGCAATTGTCCTGCTTCTTGGCAGAATGGGGTTGGGCTGGATGGCCCATGAGGTCTCTTCCAACAATATGATTCTATGAATGAATGAGACCTAATAAATTTGGAGACACCATTCTGAAGATTAAGGCCTGTAATGACTAAACCATTAACTACCTGCTTTCTGGATTGTAATTAAAACCTGCTAATGAGAACTGAAATGGTTGACCTGCAATAGTAAAATGTGATAAGAACTGTGACAGTGATAAGAGAAATGTTTACATCTGTCAACATTTGCTGACTGGAAACCAGATTAACTCTAAAGGAAACGATCTGTGTTTACATTAGTCAAAGACAATGCTCTTTTAAGTCAAACCAAGAATACAACACTTCGTTACCTGAGGGCAAAAATCTATGTGAAGACTCAAGATAATTTCAATAGGATAATGATTTACAAATTTGGAATAACATCAGCAGAATATTCCTATAAAAGACTTAATCTAATAATTCTCAAGTGTGACAGACAGCTGTACTGTTCACTCGTCATGCTCTATTGAAAGAGATGGTGTACCTTTGGAGAGTATCAGATCTGCTATGGGAAAGCAGGATTTTGGATACTTGCTCCTTTTCTCACAGGAAGAGAAAGGAGTGTGATTTTAGTGCAGGGCATCAGTTTTTGCTGTAGGGAAAACAGAGATCTCATCCTTGGCATTGTTCTTAAGGAAAGAGGATGCATTTTGGAGTTTGGGGAAGTTTTGGAACTGTGTGTTGGCAGGCTGAAGTGAAAACAAGGCTGGTAGGTTGGTAGGAATTCTAGGAGTTGAAATCCAAAACACCTGAAGGGCCAAAGTTTGCCCATACCTGCTCTAGAGCAACAGAAAACAAACTGATTCCATTGTCTTCTAAATTATAGATGTCTATTGTATCGCCTCCTATTTTTCTCCTGAACATGTCCAACTCCCCAATTCATTCTTCATAGGGTTTGATTTCATTATTTTCATATATATATATATATATATATATATATATATATATATATATATCCATCCATTTGTCTGTGGCGCAACTGGCAGGGAGTCATCTGCATTAAGATCACTACTGACCAAAAGGTCATGAGATTGAAGCCAGCCCAGGTTGGAGTGAGCTTCCGACCAATTTGTGTGGCTTGCTGTCAATCTTTGCAGCCTGAAAGACAGTTGCATCTGTCAAGTAGGACATTTAGGTACTGCTTATGCGGGGAGGCTAATTTATGAGGCCATAAAAATCTCCAGCAAACATGCAAAGAATCAGGAAGTACTTCATCAGTGTCACAAATGGATGGTGAAGCAACAGCTCCCTTGATGGCCAGAATACCTCATGAAAAAGCTGGAATGTTAAATTGCCTTTGTGTCTGTCTATATATGTTGTGTGTCTATGGCATTGAATGTTTGCCATGTATATGTACATTGTAATCCGCCCTGAGTCCCCTGCAAGGTGAGAACGGCGGAATATAAATACTGTTTAATAAATAATAAATAAATGTCTTACCAAAATAGAGAGTAGCCCATGTATAAAATGGGATAGCACTAGCCAGGGCGACATGCAAGAATGAGAAACCTTGAAACATCTTTTGGAAATAAACATGCAGTAGCTAAACTAATAATAGTGCCTAGCAATCTGTTGGCTCTAAATAAATGTTAAATAGTAACAAATCAGGAAGCAGCTTGCCAACTAGACTGCATTTCCCCATACAGCAAGCCCTGACTGCAGGCACCAGAGGGTCAGTAGGACACCAGTTCAACGACAACAGAAGAGATGGGAACAGACGGTTCTATCAGTCATCATGACTCCTGATGCATATGGCTGCATTTTTTTCCCTTCTCTAAAGTAGAACACGGGATGTGACTAAATAATCAGGCCATTACCCTGAGGGATATAAATCCCTTAAGCCAAACACTAAAAACACCATTTGCCAGTCTCCATGCAGAAGTAAAAGCAGGGAATTACAGCACGGCATCACAGGGAGGAGATGTAAACCAAAATGAATTGCAGGCAGATGGATTGCAGCAGAAGAAAATATTGCTCTGCCTGGGCCCTCAATGCAGATCCATCTTTAAATTGACTCATTTTTCTCCCCAGAACTCCCTGTACCGTATAAGATCCAAGTGATAACTTGAAGAAGAAAGAGAGAGATAATGGATGAAAGAGAAAAAGAGAATGTAAGTAGGTGGATATTTTAGGAAATATTTTACTCCCCTCATACGATAAACTTTTCCCCAAAATACTGACCCATATTTTTATGTGGGGATTCTTACAGAATTTAGTAACTGAACATTCCTGCACAAAATGGCATGATCCTTGATGGGTAGATTCACACATTTCGGCAGATCTTACAATGTAGTCCACAGAAGTTTAAACATGGCAAAACACATATTTAGATAGTAGGCCTGGGCAATGCATGGTTCTAAATGGTTCTAAAGTACTTACAAAACTAAAGTTCTGGTGGTGAAAATTTCAAAACTCTAACAAAACTCTCAAAATTTCATTATAAATGGCAGTTCCTAATTGGTTTTGTCATAAAAATTGCCAATAATGAAATAATAATTGCATTTTGAAAGTTTTGTTAGATTTCTGAAATTTTCACCATCAGAACTTTAGTTTTGTAAATACTTTAGAACCATTTAGAACCATGGATTGCCCAGGCCTATTAGGTAAAGGTAGTCCCCTGACATTAAGTCCAGTCATGTCTGACTCTGGGGTGTGGTGCTCATCTCCATTTCTAAGCCGAAGAGCCAGCGTTGTCCATAGACACCTCCAAGGTCATGTGGCAAGCATGACCGCATGGAGCGCCGTTACCTTCCTGTCAGAGCGGTACCTATTGATCTACTCACATTTGCATGTTTTCGAACTGCTAGGTTGGCAGAAGCCAACAGTTTGAGGGACTGTGACCTGGCCCTCTGTTTAAAAAGTTTGATGACCCCTGATCTAGTGGTTCTGAACTCAGTTCAACCCAACTGGACAGACAGGGCTTTGCTTCTACTCCTGCCACAGTTTGGGAGCAAAGAGATGAAAACATCTTTCATCTACCCCCAGATAGGTGCTTCTTTAGGTAGGCCCACAATCAAGCTTCCTTGAGTTTGCAGGACTTGATCAAAGCTGTTGATGATCGGATGACTTGGGGTCTCTCATTCATAAGGTTGCCAGAAGTCAAAGTCAACTTCTTGGCAGTTAACAACACCAACAGACTACATCTGAAGAAATAAACCAATGTGCATAAAAGCCCATGAGAAAATAAAAAATAGTTAGTATTAAAATTGCTACTAATTTCCTTTCTTTCCTCCCCTCTCTTTCTCCTTTCTGTGAAATCAATCAGTTATGCAGTGAAGCACAAATGACTCATTACTCAGAATTGCCTCAAAGAAATGCTTTTCACTAAGCCCACAACTGTGAGTTATGAGCATGTATTCATGTTATATGGAATCTGTGGCCATCTATACATGGAGAAACCAGACGTCCTTTGGTATTTTGGAAATACAAGGAGGTTCCAAAGTATCCAAACATATAAAAGCATTCTATGTCATAGAAAACATTCATCGTGAAGAATGGCTACAAACAAATGAAATATTTTGGATGAGAAACAGATATTTCCCCGCCTCCAAGAGATTGTAAAAGAAATGCAAGAAGGCATTGTCTACATTTATTTTCAACAATAATGGGAAATTATGGTTTGAGTAAACCTGGGTAAACAAAGGTTCAAGGCTAACTAAAAAATCTCATTTTGCCACAATTCATAGACTAACCTGCTTGTCTTATAAGAGCTTGCCCTCCTCATTGTACTCGAGGCAGGTCCGGAAATGATTCTGCAGGAAGACAATAGGTTTTCTTAAAACCCCTCCACAAATTCGTGTTTTGATTGTGTGCTTGTCGGAGAGGTGTGTGATATGTCTTCCTGCTAGCTTTTTTAAAGTATTTATCTTAAGGACAAAATGAAATCTAAAGTATTGCTCAGTACAAATGATGCAGTGAGATGTTCGAGGTTGATGGGTGAAACTCCTTCAAAAGATAACTCATTTCTGTTCCAGTTCTTTCGTAACCAGCAATTTTCCACTCAAATAATAGTGCTTTAATTTGTTTTACTTCTTCCCTGAGGAAACTGACATGTGTAGGGTTTTTTTCCCTTCCATAAAAAGGAGTTAAATTCTGTTATTTGTTGGTTCACATAGAAAAGCTCAAAATTATAATACATGTGCATTTAAAGAATCCTGAATGTTGCTCACTCCTCTTTGTGTGGTAATGACCACACCTGGAATATTGTGTCCAATTCTGGGCACCACAATTCAAGAGAGATTTTGACAAGCAGGAATGTGTCCAGAGGAGGGTGACTAAAATGATCAAGGGTCTGGAGAACAAGCCCCATGAGGAGCGGCTTAAGGAGCTGGGCATGTTTAGCCTGAAGAAGAGAAGGCTGAGAGGAGGCATGATAGCCATGTATATATGTGAGAGGAAGCCACAGGGAGGAGGGAGCAAGCTTGTTTTCTGCTGCCCTGGAGACTAGGACGCGGAACAATGGCTTCAAACTACAAGAAAGGAGATTCCATCTGAACATGAGGAAGAACTTCCTGACTGTGAGAGCCGTTCAGCAGTGGAACTCTCTGCCCCGGAGTGTGGTGGAGGCTCCTTCTTTGGAAGCTTTTAAACAGAGGCTGGATGGCCATCTGTCAGGGGTGATTTGAATGCAATATTCCTTCTTCTTGGCAGAATGGGGTTGGACTGGATGGCCCATGAGGTCTCTTCCAACTCTTTGATTCTATGATTCTATGATTCTATGACAAGACATGTGGTTCTCATTATAATTGATAATATCTAATTGATAATATTATAATGCAATACAATATAATACTAATAATATGAAATTATAATTATATATTTTATATTACATGTAATATTACTAATAATATTACAGTATAATGGCATAGAGACGGGAAGTTGCTGCTAAATGTGAGAGAAATAAGGTTGAATACTGTGAAAGCCACCCATTACATGGCTACCAGCCTCCTCCCAATAGACTCAACTCAAGGAGAAGCTTTATGAGAACTACCACTCCTCTTGGTGTCCCCCCAGCAACAACAAGGGTATCCAAATGAGCAGCTAAACCAGGAAATCCCAACAGGATGGTCCCCCACAAGAGAGGGCCAAACCAAGAATGGGCCACTTGGAAGTCCCTGAACAGACTCAGAAGTGGCGTGGGCAGATCAAAAGACAACTTGGCAAAATGGCACTACCCAAATGAATCCCACACCTTGTGTGACTGTGGAGCAGAACAGACAACTCCGCATCTGTATGCTTGTCCACTATGCCCTGCATGTACAGTTGTTGTTGTTCATTCGTTCAGTCGTCTCCGACTCTTCGTGACCTCATGGACCAGCCCACGCCAGAGCTCCCTGTCGGCCGTCACCACCCCCAGCTCCTTCAAGGTCAGGCCAGTCACTTCAAGGATGCCATCCATCCATCTTGCCCTTGGTCGGCCCCTCTTCCTTTTTCCTTCCATTTTCCCCAGCATCATTGTCTTCTCCAAGCTTTCCTGTCTTCTCATGATGTGGCCAAAGTACTTCAACTTTGTCTCTAGTCTCCTTCCCTCCAGTGAGCAGTCGGGCTTTATTTCCTGGAGGATGGACTGGTTGGATCTTCTCGCAGTCCAAGGCACTCTCAGCACTTTCCTCCAACACCACAGCTCAAAAGCATCGATCTTCCTTCGCTCAGCCTTCCCTAAGGTCCAGCTCTCACATCCGTAGGTGACTACAGGGAAGACCATGGCTTTGACTAGGCGGATCTTTGTTGCCAGTCTGATGTCTCTACTCTTTACTATTTTATCGAGACTGGACATTGCTCTCCTCCCAAGAAGTAAGCGTCTTCTGATTTCCTGGCTACAGTCTGCATCTGCAGTAATCTTTGCCCCTAGAAATACAAAGTCTGTCACGGCCTCCACGGTTTCTCCTTCTATTTTCCAGTTGTCAATCATTCTTGTTGCCATAATCTTGGTTTTTTTGACGTTTAGCTGCAACCCGGCTTTTGCGCTTTCTTCTTTCACCTTGATTAGAAGGCTCCTCAGCTCCTCCTCGCTTTCGGCCATCAGAGTGGTGTCATCTGCATATCTGAGGTTGTTAATGTTTCTTCCAGCAATTTTCACCCCAGCCTTGCATTCATCCAGCCCCGCACATCGCATGATGTGTTCTGCATACAAGTTAAAAAGGTTGGGTGAGAGGATGCAGCCTTGCCGTACGCCTTTCCCAATCTTGAACCAGTCTCCTGTTCCGTGGTCAGTTCTGACTGTTGCTACTTGGTCCTTGTACAGATTCCTCAGGAGAGAGACAAGGTGGCTTGGGATGCCCATCCCACCAAGAACTTGCCACAATTTATTATGATCCACACAGTCAAAGGCTTTAGAATAGTCAATGAAGCAGAAGTAGATGTTTTTCTGAAACTCCCTGCCTTTCTCCATTATCCAGCGGATATTGGCAATCTGGTCTCTCGTTCCTCTGCCTTTTCTGAACCCAGCTTGAACATCTGGCAACTCTCGCTCCATGTATTGCTGGATTCTTCCTTGAAGGATCTTGAAGGATCTGCCTCATGTACAGAGGAGTAATTGTTGGAGACAATGCGGTTGCTGTTGCCCATTTTTGGTCAAAAGATATTTAGCCACCTTCACGCCTTCTATTTTTATCAGTTTTATACTAAATTATGCAATGCTTTTGATATGAAATAAACAATATAGTAATATATAATACAAGGGTTGAATGAAAAGTCATGCCTCCACCTTCGTAACTCCTCAACAGATGGCAGTACTGGTATGCGGCAGATACTGGCTTGTTCAGTAGACTCCTCCTCTACAGTTCCATTTTGGCGGGAAGCCTTAGCATTGAACAGTTGTGTTGTTAAAGTGCGAAGTATGGAACCCTGCGCAGACGGCCGGTCAATGTGACTTAAGCAACATGCAGTCATTGAATTCTTGACAGCAAAAGGTGTCACCCCAATGGAAATTCATCAGAGAATGCAAACTGTTTATGGTGATTGTGTTGATGTGAGTAACACTGGACGAATTGACACAGAAAAAGCTAAATGACAGTACAGTGCATGCATGAAAATGACAGCTCCCAGCATCCTCTAGACCAGGCCCTTTAGGGGAGGAGGATGATCCAAATGCACTGCTTCCAAGCTGCAAGCTTGCTTCTCCTTGGATTTCTTTGAGAGCATCCCAATCCCTGCATATATCCAATTTCCTATTCCTGGACAGCAATCCTCCAGATAGATAAGATATATAGATTAGATAGAGATAGATAGTAGGTAGATAGAGCAATCAGGAGGACTGCTGGGAGTTGCAGTCCAGGAATAGGTAGAGAAGGAAGAAAGGACAGAAAGAAAAAGGGAAGGAGGGAAAGAAGAAGGAAAGGAAGGAAGGAAAGAGGGAGGTAAGGAAGGAAGGAGAGAAAGAAAGAAGGAGAGAACGAGGGAGAGAAGTTTGGCCACTGCAATGTGTGGCAGGTTCAGCATACACACGCACACACATACACTCATACATATATATACACACACACAAGAGAAAGGAGAGGAAAGAGAACAACATCAAAAACATGCTATGCCTGACAAGGGCTCTCTCCTTACATGATTTGCAATGTCTTAATGTAACCCATCATGTTCTAACATTGGGTGGTCTTTCTTATGCCACGAACAGGGAGCTGGCACAGTAGATTATATATAGCGGTTTCTGCCAATCTACTCCCTGACATACATAGATTTGAAGTTAACAGCAGGGCTGAAAGCCATCATTTTCTTTTGTTGTTGCTATTTGATTTTGAAATGTTTCGTTCTTGATCTGCTTCTCACAATCTAAATGGAATTCATCTGAGAAAAACAGAGAATACAGTGGTCAATCAATCTTAGCCTTGCCATCCTTCAGATTTTCCAGAGTACTGCTTTTAAATCCTTTTTGTGAAGACATTTTAGACTTTAATTTCGGCATTTAATGTGTTTATCAAAATCCTTATTCAAAATCTTAGACCTCAAATGATTTAATCCAAATAGGGTAGTGACCAATGAATAGTTTGATCTTGAATGAAGAAGTGTCCGAAAAGCATTGATGAATTATTCTTGACAGGCACTTAGAAATAATAATAATATTTATCTTGACAGTTCAGCTTATAAGGCACTTTAAAAACAGGGGGGGGGGGGAAACCTTATGCTAAAACACAATGGAAAGTCATAGCTGTGTTGGGAAAGAATGAGAAGTAGTTTTGGGATATTGCAGATTGACACCACTTAAACTGCCATGGCTAAAGGCTATGGAATGATAGGGGTTGTAGTTTGGTGAGGAGCTAACACTTTTTGGAACAGAAGGCTCAGAATGGTGAGCTATGGCAGTTAAAGAGCTGTCAATCTACATTAATATTATTGTAAAGATGTAACATTAGAAATGTTGACCATTTCTGCTCCCTTGGCAGCCACCTCTCCACAAAAGTCAACATTGACACTGAAATGCAACACCGCCTGAGCTCTGCAAGTGCAGCAGTCTTCTGAATGAAACAGAGAGTGTTTGTGGACTGGGACATCTGTATGGATACTTGTTGGATACTTGTTGGATACTTGGTGCTTGTTTATAAAACGATTGTCCTCCCAATTCTGCTATATGCCTGCAAAATGTGGACTATCTACAGACTATCTATAGACATCACATGCACCTCCTCCAACAATTCCAACAGCGTTGCCCCTGAAAAATCCTGCAAATCTCTTGGGAAGACAGGCAGACAAATGTCAGCATGCTGAAAGAAGCAAAGACCACCAGCACTGAATTGATGGTCCTCCACCATCAACTCCGCTGGACCAGCCATGTTGTCTGAATGCCCGATCACCATCTCCCAAAGCAGTTGCTCTACTCTCAACTCAAGAATGGAAAACAGAATGTTGGAGGACAGGAAAAGAGATTTAAAGATGGGCTCAAAGCCAGCCTTAAAAACTGTGACATAGACACCAAGAACTGGGAAGCCCTGGCCCTTGAGCGCTCCAGCTGGAGGTTAGCTGTGACCAGCAGTGCTGTAGAATTTGAAGAGGCATGAATGGAGGGCGAAAGAGAGAAATGTGCCAAGAAGAAGGCACGTCAAGACAACCATGACTGGGACTGCCTTCTCTCTGGAACCCGATATCCTCACTGCAGGAGAACATGCGGATCAAGAATAGGGCTCCACAGCCACTTATGGACCCACCACCAAGACACCACATCTGGAAGACTATCATCCTCGAGCTATGAGGGATCGCCTAAGTAAGTAAGTAAAAGAAAGAAGATGGACTCAAGAATTGCTGATCCTATCAAATACAATGAGTATTTGATATGCCTTCCTCTTGGCACATTTGTCAACATATGGCACATTTGTCAACTTAGGAGCCTCTTAGCACATTTGTCAACATAGGCACCCCTGGTGGTGCAGTGGGTAAAACCCTTGTGCCAGCTAAACTGTGAACCGAGAAATCAGTGGTTCGAATGCAGAGAACGGAGTGAGCTCCTGTCTGTCAGTTCCAGCTTCCCATGCAGCGACATAAGAGAAGCCTCCCACAGGATGGTAAAATATCTGAGCATCCCCTGGGCAATGCCCTTGCAGGTGGCAAATTCTCTCACACCATAAGTGACTTGCAGTTTCTCAACTTGCTCCTGGCATGAAAAAAAAACACCAATAACAACATAGCCGTAGGTTTTGATTTGATTGATAGAAACCTATTGCAGCATAAGCTGGCCAGCACTAATATGGATAATTGCCTATTGTTTCTAATCAAGGAACTTTATTCCAACATGAAGGCTAGAATAAGAGTTGGCATTTGCGGCTCATTAACCGATCGTATCCTTACTAATAAAAGGATGACACAAGGATGCCTGCAGGCACCGTCACTATTTAATTTATATCTGAACATTGTCTTCACCATATTTTTTTTCCATCATCAGTTGGGTTAAAAAGGGTTTCTCTTATTATTATTTTTTACACCAATGATATGGTTTTAATTTTACTTTAATTTCATTCAGGGCTGAGAAGACTATGCTCTACTCTCATTCTAAAGAATAGCTGAACATTAACTATACTAAAGCAAAGATGATGTTTTCTAGGGAAAGACATTCTCATTTTCAATGGTCCATCAATGATCGCCAGGCTGAACAATGTGGGGGGATTTAAATACCTTGGCATTCGCTTCACGGAGAACATCTCCTGGAGGCCCCATACAGATGCGACGAGAACAGTGGCTTTGAGATCTATTTGAGCAATCCGTGGATTTTACAACACTGCAAGGGGTTGTTCCAGCCCTGAGAATATTTCAGAGCAAAAGCATCGCCCATATTCTGTATGGCACTGCTGTCTGGGAATGGGATGACGCTCAGGGCCCGTCCAGACAGTACCTTTAACCCAGGAGCCGGGTGGCCAGAAGCTGTTCTCTGTGAACCTGAAAGTTATCACAACAAAAGGCACAAAACACAAGATTTCCAGGTGCAGTTTTTAACCAAATATCCAGATCATTGCATGTCTGTATGTCGCTGCAATCGGAAATCACTGGATTTTATTATCTGGATTTGTTCCCAGATTTTAGATGCTTGTTCCTGATTGGTCAGTTCCTTTAAAAAAGGTGACACTTGGGTGGAAGGCAAAAACATTGTGTGCCAGAAACATTAAACATGTTGTTTATTTGTTCAGTCTCTTGGGATTCTTCGTGACCTCCTGGACCAGCCCACGCCAGAGCGCCCTGTCGGCCGTCACCACCCCATCTCCTTCAGAGTCAAGCCAGTCACTTCAAGGATACCATCCATTCATCTTGCCCTTGGTTGGCCCCTCTTCCTTTTTCCTTCCATTTTCCCCAGCATCATTGTCTTCTCTAAGCTTTCCTGTCTCCTCATGAGGTGGCCAAAGTACTTCATCTTGGCCTCTAATATCCTTCTCTCCAGTGAGCAGTTGGGCTTTCTTTCCTGGAATATGGCCTGGTTGGATCTTCTCGCAGTCCAAAGCACTCTTAGAATTTTTCTCCAACACCACAGTTTAAAGCATCTCTCTTCCTTTGCTCAGCCTTCCTTACTGTCCAGATCTCATATCCATAGGCTTGTTGTTGTTCATTCGTTCAGTTATCTCCAACTCTTCGTGACCTCATGGATCAGCCCACGCCAGAGCTCCCTGTCAGCCACCACCACCCCCAGCTCCTTCAAGATCAGTCCAGTCACTTCAAGGATGCCATCCATCCACCTTGCCCTTGGTCGGCCCCTCTTCCTTTTACCTTCCACTTTCCCCAGCATCATTGTCTTCTCTAGGCTTTCCTGTCTCCTCATGATGTGGCCAAAGTACTTCATCTTTGCCTCAAATAGCCTTCTCTCCAGTGAGCAGTCGGGCTTTCTTTCCTGGAGCATGGCCTGGTTGGATCTTCTCACGGTCCAAGGCACTCTCAGAATTTTTCTCCAACATCACAGCTCAAAAGCATCTCTCTTCCTTCGCTCAGCCTTCCTTATGGTCCAGCTCTCACATCCATAGGTTACTACAGGGAACACCATTGCTTTGACTATGCAGATCTTCATTGCCAGTGTGATGTCTCTACTCTTCACTATTTTATCGAGATTGGTCACTGCTCTCTTCCCAAGAAGTAAACATCTTCTGGCCAGGACAAAGTTGTGGCACTTTAGTCAATGTTGTAGGCTTACCTCTTTTAACAAGAAGAGCAATCAGGGACAGCCATGTATAACCCAGAAACATCACCCTTTTGTTCTATGCCACTAGTACACTACTAAACACATCTGGACAGATAGCCAGGCAGCCTGTAAAAAGTGATAAAAGTTCTAGTTCTAGTTTGAAAGTGTGTGTTCCTGTTCCATTGTGTAGTGTTGACTTGGACAGAAGAAGTCCTGCCCTGAAAACTATTTGTGTGGCAGATACTTTATGAGCACAGTTTTCTGGCCTGCACAGAAAATGGAACTTTTGCAGATATGTGGATATCCACATATCCGTATCTCACAAGGTTTTTTTTTTTTAAACTGCCAGTTTCCAGCAGAAGTCCTGCAGCGACCATCTTAGGAACCTGTAAATCTTGGAATAAAGCATGAAGTCTGGACAACGGAGGCAGCAATCCCGGGACCAACATGTCTGTATGTGGATCTCTCCTGAAGTCGTGGGATTTTTTTGCCCCTCATTAAAACTTGTGATTAAGTGTTGTCTGGAAGCTCCCTCGGGTGGCTAAATGGGAAACCCTTCAAGATACATTTCTCAAGAACCTGTTAATGCTATCACCTGGCACCTCTGCATTTCTGGTTTGGGTAGAGGTCATTGTTACTTCCATTAGATTAGATCACATCCATTTTATTTTGTTTAGCTACTCTAGAATTTTTAAAGATTCCTCATTTATGGTTTCTCCCAAGACACTTTTGAACAGTTGTGAATTTGCAAGGTTTGGAGTTCAAGATATCACTAGTTGTGACAATTGTCTCCTAGTCTGCTTGCCAAGATTTCTATCTTGAATACAAAAGAGAAGCTGCATCAATATATTTTTGACTCCAGTATTCAGCTGAACAGACAGGCTATTTCTTCTAATTTCTCAAAAATTGGAGCTGTTTACCTGGCAAAGCTTGCATTCCTCAAACCTTTTCAACCCCTTGCTTTCAAACCATGCCTACAACCCTGATCAATGATAGATACTCTCATACCTCTCCAGACTTCTTTTTGTGTATTGCAACGGCTTCATTATTTCTTTTTCTTCTCTTCGTTATATTCTGAACCGAGAACTAATTTTTGGGGATGTAGTGAATCTTATCTAGTCACATCTTGTTACAGAAAAGACTTTCTATCTCCCATCTCATACCGACTTGTAAAGTTTCTCTTTTACCCCCAGCAGCAACAAAGATTCAGAAAAGACGTATCACTGATAATCCAATTGATTGCTCTGGGGATGCTCTTATTTCATCATAGCAGTGATGTTTACATTCTATGTTGCTTTAGTTGTATTGATTTTTTAAAAAAAATTAAGATGAAGATGCTATGCATTTTAAGCAGTGCTTTTACGTGATTGCAATTTTATATTGTACTTATTTATTTTGAATGTGAATGGCATGTAGTTAATAATTTACCTATTCTTTTTACAGCTGTGTTCTGTTATGCTCTTTCAATTTGGCAAAATTCAAAATATATATGCAATAATAATGGTTGTTTCCATTCCCATTCACCTCTGTTGCTGCTTTCAACCTTGGTGAGTGTGTTTTCAACTGGGGGAAATCTGGTTTAGCATAACACTCACCGGGCAGGACCCTCCATAACCGCGGTCCTTATTTTAAATTCACCCCACAACTGCATGTCTTAGACTCTAGTGCAGCAGAAAACAAGCTTGCTCCCTCCTCAATATAACACCATTGCAAATACTTAATATGGATATCATAGTACACTTCTTAACCTTCTCTTTTCCAGGCTAAACATACTCAGTGCCTTAACTGCTCCTCAAAGGGATAAATAGTTTCTGAAAAAGCTAATCTTTTTTTTCAGTTATGTCTCATTGTTTCCCTTTTGAAATAGCTTATTTCATCAGTAGTTTTATGTAATAGACTCTTATCCACGTTGTTCTATCAGTCAATTCGAAAGAATCCCTGAAGTATGATTATAAATAAGAAATATATTGTATATGCATTGTCTACCCATTAAAATAATAAGAATTTATTTTTTAAAAAAAATAATATTTATAAAAGATATGTAAGCCCATCATTGTGGATTTTTTTTAATGAAGGCATATAATTTTGAACTAGGCCAAAATAATTGCATCCAAAAAACCTTTGGTCGCCATTCTCTGAGCATGCCCAGCTTGTCAATATCCTTCTTGAATTGTGAAGCCCAGAATTGGATACAGTAACGTTCTAGGTAATAGTGGGACTATTTCTTTGCTTGATCTAGATACTTCTATTGTTGCATCCTACGACTTCATCACATGTGAAAAAATATGCGTCACTTACAGAGACCCATGCCACCCATCAGATGATGTAGGCTGATGATGATAAACATGAGCCAACAATGTGATGCAGCGACAAAAGAAGCCAGTTGGATTTTGGCCTGCATCAATAGGAGTCTAGTGTCTAGATCCAGGGAAGTCATGCTCCCCATGCTCTATTCTGCCTTGGTTAGATCACACCTGGAGTACTGTGTCCAGTTCTCCGCACCACAATTGAAGAGAGATATTGACAACCTGGAATGTGCCCAGAGAAAGAGGGTAACTAAAATGATCAAGGGTCTGGAGAACAAGCCCCATGAAGAGCGGCTTCAAGAACTGGGCATGTTTAGTCTGCTGAAGAGAAGGCTGAGAGGAGACATGATAGCCATGTATAAATATGTGAGAAGAAATCATAGGGAGGAGGGAGCAAGCTTGTTTTCTGTTCCCCTGGAGACTAGGATGTGGAGCAATGGCTTCAAACTAATGTTCAGATGGTATCTCCTTTCTTGTAGTTTGAAGCCATTGTTCTGCGTCCTAGTCTCCAGGGCAGCAGAAAACAAGCTTGCTCCCTCCTCCCTATGACTTCCTCTCACATATTTATACATGGCTATCATGTCTCCTCTCAGCTTTTTCCTCTTCAGGCTAAACATGCCCAGCTCTTAAAGCCGCTCCTCAAAGGACTTGTTCTCCAGACCCTTGATCATTTGAGTCACCCTCCTCTGGACACATTCCAGCTTGTCAATATCTCTCTTCACTTGTGGTGCCCATAATTGGACACAATATTCCAGGTCTGATCTAACCAAGGGAGAATAGAACATGGGGAGCATGACTTCCCTAGATCTAGACACTAGACTCCTATTGATGCAGGCCAAAATCCCATTTGCTTTTTTTGCCACCACATCACATTGTTGGCTCATGTTTAACTTGTTATCCATGACAACTTAGAAGGGAATGATGTGATCGTTGTAGTTTTCTTGGGATGTGTGGCCATGTTCTAGAAGCATTTTCTCCTGATGTTTTGCCTGCATCTATGGCAGGCATCCTCAGAGGTTGTGAAGTCTGTGAACATGGTCACACAGCCTGAAAAACTTACAACAACTCAGTGATTCCAGCCATGACAAAAAATGATGTGATCACTAAAAAATCAACCAAGAGACATGGAAGCCATGAGGAATTTTACTAAACAATGCCCCCAAATTTAATGAACCGCATGAAGTATGAGCATATAACTTAATGTTCAGTGAAATAAAATAAAAAACAGAGGTAAGGAAAAAGTTGTCAAAGTCTTTGAGAGATGACATGTTTATCTCCCTGAGGAAGAAGGAGACAATTAGGAGTTACATCTAAAACACACAAATACAACAGAAAGTAATGGCAAAGCGAAGAGAAGTGCCCCTTAAGCCCATTTTAGATCTCTGCTTTTCAATCAGCGCAGAAAGAGATATATCAGTCAAGGCTTGGACATCCATGCACCTTAGCTCTGCCTGCAAAAATGGTAATGGAAATTCATGGACCTTCAGCAAAATAATATTACATCACTTCTTTACATTTTAAAAACAAGCATTTTTAGTAATTGAAAGCACAGCACCCTTCTCCCGACTAGCTTGGTGTCACTTTGTATTTTTTTCATAGTTAAAATACCAGTATCTTTGAAGCCCCGGAGCTGTCTGAGGTCACTCGAGAGCATTATTGTTTACAATTATTGTGAAAAGACTTCTTATGCATGCTGTAACTTGACTATGTCAAAGGAGCCAGCTTTAAATCATTTCCAGCTTCCTCTTTTTTCTTAATTGGTGTTTTCTCTCCCTTACCGCCATCATCTCACATTAATCATTTGACATGTTGAGACCTTCACCCCAAATCTATACCATTTTATTTATCAGCCAGCACTTTTATCTTTTTCTCTGAATGTAATTCAAAAGAACTTTTAAAGCCATTTCTCTGTGTGTTAGTTTGCCAGAGAGAAGCTAAAATATATACCACCATGCTCTCAGCAAGACTGTAATATAGTATGGTATTTATTATTCCAAAAGTTCACATAATAATGTGAGATATCTCACTATTGCTGGGATTATAAAAAAAAAACAAAGCAAGAAAAACTAGTTAGGAGTAGGTAACCACAAAAGGGTTTTTTTCCCACACCAATACATCTCTCAGGTGTTATTTCCTATGTGACAAAAAAGGGATGGCTTATTACTTCCTGTTTTCTTTTGGGGTCTAATTTGGTTTTTTGTTTGTTGCCTTGCATTTTGTTTTCCCTGGTAATATGGGCAATCTTCAGGATAGTCAGTTTCTAATTTTGAAGTACTTAATTTTAAGTTTCACCCATTTGTTTACATTATGGTGAGGAATATTAAAATGAGGCTGTGTGTGCCATATGAGTCCCAAGGACTGCATTTTACCCATCCTTGATCCAAATCACGGCCAAGATTCAAACGACAGGGTATAGTCCAGCTGAACTCTGCAAATCCATTTTTGGGATCCTTTTTAGAGACCCTTCATCCTCACAGAATCTCCTTTCTGATGGAAACAATAAAAGGAGGAGGAGGAGAAAGAGAGGTGGCAGAGGAGGAGGAATCAATTTCTGGATCCTACAGGAATTTTAGATCTCTTTCTAAGAAAGGCCTAGTTTTGATAGGGCAATAATCATGAAACAAGAGAAAGCAAAGTTAAAAATGTACCCCACCCCACACCCTGTATTTAGAAATGAGCTTCCGCTAATTTGGGTCTTGTACTTTCCATTGTCAAGAAACCATGTGATTTACAAAAAGTCAGTTAGTCAATGTGCTAAATAAGGAATTAAGCCTAAGTGCCGCTTGTAATTTTTCTGCAATATTGTGAGTCTTGTTTATATTATGTGAGTTTGAGAGACACTGCGTGCAGCAGCCTCTTGAAAGTACCAAGACCTGCATGTTTTGTGTGGCTGGCCATCTCTTCATGATCATGATGAAAATAAACCTTACTTTTGTACTTCTCCTGAGACTGGGTGTTTGTCTTTCTGCCTCCTGTTGACCATTTCCGCTACCTTGGCAGCCATCTCTCCACCAAAGCCCACATCGACACCGAAATACAACACCGCCTGAGCTCTGCAAGTGCAGCATTTTCCTGAATGAAGCAGAGAGTGTTTGAGGACCGGGACATCCGTAGGGATACCAAGGTGCTTGTCTATAAAGCTATTCCCCTCCCAACCCTGCTCTATGCCTGTGAAATGTGGACTGTCTACAGGCGTCACATGCAACTCCTGGAATGATTCCATCAGTGCTGCCTCCGGAAAATCCTGCAAATCTCTTGGGAAGACAAGCGGACAAATGTCAGCGTGCTGGAAGAAGCAAAGACCACCAGCATTGAAGTGATGGTCCTCTGCAATCAACTCCGCTGGGCCGGCCACGTTGTTCGGATGCCTGACCACCATCTCCCAAAGCAGCTGCTCTACTCTGAACTTAAGAACGGAAAATGGAACACTGGTGGACAGGAAAAGAGATTTAAAGATGGCCTCAAAGCCAACCTTAAAATCTCTGGCATAGACACTGAGAACTGGGAAGCCCTGGCCCTTGAGCGCTCCAGCTGGAGGTCAGCTGTGACCAGCAGTGCTGCAGAATTCGAGGAGGCACGAGTGGAGGGTGAAAGAGAGAAATGTGCCAGGAGGAAGGCGTGTCAAGCCAACCCTGACCGGGACCGGCTTCCACCTGGAAACCAATGCCTTCACTGTGGGAGAAGATGCGGGTCAAGAATAGGGCTCCACATCCACCTACGAATCCACAAGGAAACCCATCATGGAAGACCATCTTACTCATCCAACTAGGGATCGCATAAGTAAGTAAGTAATGCAGGGACCCTGAATTGGGGTCTCTAACAGTTTGAATGTGGTGCATGTGTGTGTGTGTAAGATCAATCTTTTTTTTTGTGCCTGGAGCGACTTGAGAAACTGCAAGTTGCTTCTGGTGTGAGAGAATTGGCTGTCTGCAAGAACGTTGCCCACGGGACACCTGGAAGTTTTACAATCCTGTGGGAGGCTTCTCTCATGTCTCTGCATGGGAAGCTGGAGCTGACAGATGGGAGCTTTTAGGAGGGGTGTAGCCTGAAGTTGGCTGACAGGTCAACATTGGTCATTAGATCTCCAGGCACTATAATTACATGACCCAGATTGTGTAGGCCCTCATCTCAGCTGCTTCAGGAACTCCAGAAGATACGTGGCTGGATTTGCAGCAGAAGTGCAATAACATGGCTCAAACTCAAATGTTTTCTTCTGAGCTTCCAGGAAGCTGAAGAATAATGGATGGCTTCCTTGGGCAAAATCCATCCCCACCTGATGTCCATCCCTCCACAGATTCACCACTGCATTATAGGCCACAAGTAGCAGAGCTTTTCCGGTGATGGCACCAAGGTAAATTGAAAGCGCCAAGTCATGCAACCATAAACACAACATTGCTAGTAAGCCTATGGCATGGAATTGCTTGAGGCTGACAATACTTTAGTTACTTACTTTAGCAATCCCTTGTAGCTCGAGGATGATTGTCTTCCAGATGTGGTGTCTTGGTGGTGGGTCCTTAGGTGGCTGTGGAGCCCTATTCTTGATCCGCATGTTCTTCTGCAGTGAGGTCATCGGTTTCCAGATGGAAAATGGTCCTGGTTAGGGTTGGCTTGACATGCCTTTTTGGCATGTTTCTCCCTTTTGCCCTCCATTCTGCAGCACTGCTGGTCACAGCTGACCTCCAGTTAGAGCGCTCAAGGGCCAGGGCTTCCCAGTTCTCAGTGTCTATGCCACAGTTTTAAAGGTTTGTTGAAGACAATCTTTAAATCTCTTTTCCTGTCCACCAACATTCTGTTTTCCATTCTTACAGCAGCAGTAGCAGCCCCAATGTGCCCTTGAACTAGCAAGCCACGTAGATGGCCAAAAGGCTCCAGACCTGAATCAGCACAACCTAAGTTATGGAGCAAAATTTGCTTCATTAACTGGGTAGTCAGTCAAAGATACGTTAACTCTATCACCTGCCGATAGTGGGATCTATATGGATTCCTATGAATCCTTCCAACCTCTTTCTTCACTAGATTAAAGGAAGGAGTTAGAATCCTTGAGGAGGTCACTTGAGGAACATTGAGACTTTGGGTGGATGCTTTCTGGGCTGTTTCCTTCTTTAATATTGTTTCTGAAATGTCTATTTTCCCCCATAGAATCACCTAGATATCTGCCAGTTTCCAATTATCACTTGTACACAGACACTGAACCCACATCGTAACGACTATGCTACTGCTCTTAATGCTTTAGAAAACCACAGAAAATTCTGTTCACGGATCTTCCTCGCCACATCTGCTTGGCTCATGGATATATAGCAAATATAATTAAAAAGCATTCAGTACTGGAAAAAAAATGTGTCTCTGTGAGAAAAAGAGATTGAAAACAAGACTCAGTTTCTATTACAATCCCGATGCTCATTCTCTACAATATCTGTGCCTGTAAATGACATGTAGCAATGAATAAGGGATTTGTTTTTACAAAATGTGGCAAGGATGTGTTTAGCAGGAATGCATCTATATTCATTCAGGTTTGCCCCAAATGCAAAATTTTCTCCTGAATTATATTCATCAAAGCAGATGATTGAAGCTAGATGATTAACTTCCCAACAGATATGAATTAGCATATAATGCATAAGCATTCTACTTGAAGCCGCTAATATTTAGCAAGTTACTCACCTATGCATGCCCAAGAATTATAAAGCTAATGGAAGATGGCAGAACACAGAAGCAGAATTAATTCGGTAAGACATTACAAATCTTAGAGATTCTTGACTGGTGGAGTTTAGCTTTGAACTATGGATGAGGGAATATCTGAATTGGAGGAACTCAAAAATAAATTAACACCTTTTCAAGTTGGAACTGTCTTCCCTCCAATAAGCTGTTTGGCCCTTGCTCCAACTTCTCCCTCTTCATGCCAGTCAACCTTTCCTTCCAGAAGTAAGTCTTTAGAAGGGAAGAAAAAGATGTGTTAGAGGATAGACAACAGGCTACACCAAGGACTTTATCACATGAGACTGAAAATTGCAGCAGGGTAATAGTTTCTACAGCCAGCACTTATGACATGATGACATGTCTCTCCCATTGCTCATTTAAATCATCTTCCCAAAAGTAAGTCTTTAGGAGGGAAGAAAAAGATGTGTTAGAGGACAGACAACAAGATTTATTTTATTTATTTATTTGCGACATTTATATGCCGCCCTTCTTACCCCGAAGGGGACTCAGAGTGGCTTACACTCTCTCTCTCTCTCTCTCTCTCTCTCTATATATATATATATATATATATATATATATATTAGGGCTGGGCGGTTTCGTTCGTTAATTTCGTAATTCGTTAATAATTCGTATTTAAAGTGGCTTACGATCCGATATTGAACCATTCAGGAGCAACTAAAAATCAAAACAAATTTTTAAAATTTATTTCGTAATTGTTTCAAAATTGTTTCGAAATTGTTTCGTTATTATTTCGTTATTATTTCCGTATGTCTGGTGCAAGTTTTATAGTTGTTGTTTGTTTTATCAGTGATAAAAAAATAAATTATCACACCAACAGTCAACAACAGAGGGAGAGGGAAGCTTCAGAAGTTCCCCCTGTCCCATTTGGAGGTTTTTTTAGCGTATTGCGCAATCGCATCCGCCATTAACGAATTGATTCGTAATTTCCGAAATTTCATAAATATCGAACTTTTTTAAAGAAAAATTTCGGAATTCTTTTAAAAAACGAAACGCAAAAACCCCCTAAAAACAAATCAAGTTTAGAAACAATTTTTTCTGTGGTTGCCCAGCCCTAATACACACACACACACACACACACACATACACAATACATTATACCATTAGCAAAGTACAATATCAGTGCAATACATCACTATATTTTACTATACGATTATATTGTAATATTAGTAATATTACATGTAATATATAATTATAATATAATATTATTATTATTACTATTGTACTGCATTATTATTATAAACCACTTTGAGTCCCCTTAGAGGTGAGAAAAGCGAAATAGAAATACTGTAAATAAATAATTATTAGTATTATACTGTATAGCAGCAAATGGCAAACACCAAGGACTTTATCACACGAGACTGAAAAATTGGAATTGCAGCAGGGTAATAGTGTCTAGTAGTCTATAGCCAACACTTATGACATGACAACATGTCTCCCCCATTGCTCTTTTGCATTTAAATCATCCTTCCAAAAATAAGTCTTTAGAAGGGAAGAAAAGGATATGTTACAGGACAGACAATGGAATAGCAGCAAATGGCAAACACCAAGGACTTTATCACACGAGACTAAAACATTGTAATTGCAGCAGTGTAATAGTGTCTAGTAGTCTACAGCCAGCACTTATGACATGACAGGAGAAAATGCTTCTGGAACATGGCCATACAGCCCGGAAAACTCACCGCAACCCAGTGATTCCGGTCCTGAAAGCCTTCGACAACATAATGGAGGAAGCTTAAAGAAAGAACTAGATATGTAGTCAAGCTGGCAGTCTGATATCTGTCCCAGTTAGGACAAGTGTGATGGCTAAAACTGGAGTACATCAACAAAGTCGAATTTTGCTAGCTGTTTAAGACACAGCTCTTATGGACAAGACAGGCTAGCCATGGATACTTATTTCTGGAGACCTTTCACTCTTCAGTTTACAAGCAACTTAACTATTATGCTATAGAACTTATGTTATTTAACACTGTTTCAGTTGTCTTTACTACGATATATTATTTTAACAAGGTGGATCTTTTGGAAAAAAGTTCAGGAGGAAGCTTAGTTTATGAGGATGATGATGAAATAAACCTCCAAATACTCTTTCGCTATAGGAAGAGGGGATATCGAGTTGTAAAAGGTTTGTATAAAAGAAAGGGCTGATTTATTTGCACTATAACTTTCCTAGTCTGTAAGGATCTGGGGATAAAACAGCTAAAAGATCATTCTGTAGACACTGACGTATAAATATGGTAAAACTCTGGGCCTCAGTTGTAACTCTTCGTTTTTAATAGGTTTCCCACTTTGAGATGAAATTGTTGTTTTATCTTCCTTCATAAAAACGTGATAAAATATCTATCACTCCAGAAGGGAGCTCCGCTGCATCTGATATTTCATCTGGGCATCGGGAAAACCACATCAAAGAGACAGAAATTATGGTCAACAAACAAAACATTTCTGGCACTAGGGACTTGTTGGTGCAGCACACAGCAGAAAATATGTAATAGGCATTAGAAAAGAGAGAAGGCGGGATAAGTATCGCTAGATTTGGCTGGTGTGTGCATTTTAGCTTTCCTGGTTCAAAACATATGTTTCTTCATGGTTGATTCAATTGGTCCTCTGAAATTCAAATTAATCTAAAGTATCTATATAGCAAGGTCAAGATAAAGGTTTCCCCCCTGATATTAAGTCTAGTTGTGTCTGACTTTCAGGGTTGATTCTCATCTCCATTTCTAAACCAAAGAGCCAGAGTTGTCCGTAGGCACCTCCAAGGTCATGTGGCCGGCATGACTGCATGGAGTGCCGTTACCTTCCCACTGGAGTGGTACCATTGATCTACTCACATTTGCATGTTTTTGAACTATTAGGTTGGCAGAAGCTAGGGCTAACAGCAGGAGCTCACCCCGCTCCCTGAATTTGATCCACCAACCTTTCAGTCAGCAAGTTCAGCAGCTCAGTGGTTTAACCCACTGCACCACTACTACATAAAGTAGGGTTGTGCATTCATGTAAAATCACTATTCAATTCTGCTTGTTTAAACTGGAAGCCTCCATATCTGTTTTCCAGAACCTCCTGAAAATGAGAGCGTTGCTGAATGCGGTTTTCCTTCAGCATCTGAAAAATATTGGGGGTTTTTTTCAGCCCATTGGCAGCAACGGGGTTAAGAACGCACCCATTATGAGGGGGGACTTCCCACAGGCTCCCATTCCATATCCTCCATTAAGACCTGTATTTGAAAAAGCACCAGAGTTACCTCCCTTTCAGGTTCCTTTCCTTTTGTAGAGGAGGAAACTGGGTTTAATGCTTCTTAAAGCTAGAGGAAAGGCAGGATGTGGCTTGGTTTTGAGGCTCTTGCAATACCTGATCCATCTCCCTGAGGGAGAGGCTGAGGGAAGGAGGGAAGGGCGGGAAAGCTCCTTGGTCTTTGGCTGCATGCGCTTAGCCTTGCTCCCCCCAGCCCCTTCCTCCATCGATGCAAGCTGGAAGCCTGGCTGTTGTTGCTGCTAAAGTTTTCCATGTTGGTGGTGGAGGAGGGACCTGGAAGGGTTAAAGAGATCACTCTTCCTGGGATTGTTTGTCCTTATCCAGGCTCTTCCGATGCTGGGTCTGTCTTGCCAAGAAAGAGGCTGAGGGAGGGAGGGAAAGGGGGATCTCCATGGCCCTTGGCTGCACATTTCAAGGAGGCCCAAGGAAGGAAGAGATGACAACCTGGAGCTCAGGTCATCACGCCACGTGATTACAAAAGTAGAGGGGGAGCTGGTTATTGGCTCCATTTTGCTTTTGTGTTGAGCTGATTTTTGTATTGGGAGTGGGCTTCCTATTACGGGCTCTCGAAGAGAACGAAAGAATGAATGAAACAGAAGAAACAAATTCTGTGCACAACTCCAACAAGTTGTGTGCACAACTCTAACAAATTCTGTGCACAACTCTAACAAGAAACAAATTCTGTGCACAACTCTAACAAGTTCACAAGTACGCATGGCGGGGACGAGAGACAGGGCCTTCTCAGTGGTGGCCCCTCGGTTGTGGAACGCCCTTCCTACAGATATCAGATCGGCCCCCTCCCTATTGGCATTCTGGAGGAGAGTAAAGATCTGGCTGTTCGAACAGGCATTCAACCAAGCAGTGTAATTGAGTGTAATTGATTATTGGAACATGGAATAATGGATAATGAAACTGGATTCTGATTTTATTGATGAGATGTGATAGATCTGTTATATTGATGTATTGATGTTTGGTGTCTAATTAATTGTTATGCTACTGTTTTTAAATGTCCAATGATTTTCTATTGTGTATACTGAATTGTTGTTGTTAACCGCTCTGAGTCGCCTTAGGGCTGAGAAGAGCGGTATACAAATAAAGTAAATAAATAAATAACATATAAATAAAACTTTTTTACCATCAAGGAAACTCTGGCTTCAATTTCATGTAAAGAACAAATTGGCCCTTGAGAGAAACAGACCCTATTCTGTCATTGCTCCCATATTTCCAACTACAGGTAAGAGAAGAAGACAATTATTTTTCATTCTGATACAAACTGAGCTTAGTTGCTATCTCCTGAAACAAGGAGCAAACTGGGACACAGTTATCCACCAGTTTCAACACTTTCTCATAAACTTCTCAGTTGAAAACTAGAATTGGAGGGGGTTACTTTGGCATACAGTTAAGATATATTTAGAAATATGAATTCAGAGTCTGTGTGTGTACATGCAATTTTAACATAATATCTTGATATGCAATTTTTCTGGCTATTTTCTAAAGTCACAGATTAATGCAAGAATGAACGTAGACATGAAAATATGCAGAAATAATAAGAGAACATAAAAATAGGCTGATCCAACAATTTCTGTATGAATAAACCTTGATTTGAAATAACTGTTGCAACGTCTTTTGTGCTCCACTTTTTTTTAAATGCAGTTCAATTATTGGAAATTCCAATGAGGTTTAGGACTCCTTACTTGATTAATTGAATTGTTGTTCACTGAAATGCTGAGCTTCATTCGACTGGTTTCAATTTGATTTTTAAGTTTTTTTAAGGTTTTTTTTAAAGGTCATACAGGAAATGGTAGAATAAATAAAACCTCCGCAGCCCAACATGACATTGTCATTGTTTCATTGTTTTCTGTCCTTGTCAATTGCATAGTTCAGTTTGGCAAGGCCGAAAGGATGTTATCATTCTGAAAGAAATGACACTTCCCACCTTCCCGTTAACATGTTTCATAGGAGCAACAGATTTCTGGACTGAGTCCACGGAGATAATTCCTCTTTCACACTTTCAAATAAAGAGACAAGGAACATGGATGGAATTTGCTGAGGCCACAACCTCATGTAATAATGAACCGTGTGGCTATTCTACAGAACATCAGGCAGATGTTACTCCAAGACTACCTCTTTTGTCTATGGAGGTTACTGCAGTTTGATGCCTACAGCTAGACACCAGAGATCCTATCTTCCAGGTTGCTATGCCTGGGACACATCACCCTTTAAGTCCCATGGTTTCAAGGAAAAGCAATAAAGCATGTTGCATGCCTGTATTCAAATCTAACCTCTGAGTACCAGGAGTTGCTATGAGGCATGTGCAATCCATGGTTCTAAAGTACTTACAAAACTAGGTGCTTTGTTTCTAAAGTGTTTCGAAAGTTTTGGTGGTGAAAATTTTAGAACTCTAACAAAACTTTCAAAATTTCATTATAAGAGAATTTCTCTCCCTAACGACGTGAGGGAGAGAGAGGAATTTGCCTCATCTCCCCCGAAGAACAGAATGGATGGTTCCAAATGGAACCATCCAGAAAAAGGGACATGGCCAGCAAAGGCCTGGCCTGCCTCGTGGTCCTCAGTCAGGACCTGAAAGTTGACCCTCCACACCCGCACATTAAGAGTATAATCATTGGTTGCCTTTTGGGGACCGGGTAGGAATTTTTCCCCTCACATGTTCTGGGAGGGGGCTAGATAGTATGGTGGGGTTTTGTCTATAAATAGGCTTAGTGGAAAATAGTTAGGGAAACACAAAAGTTTCAGTTCACACAAGGCACCCCCCCCCCTTTTAGGAGTGTGGGCCATTTGCTAAAACACTCACCTGAAAGTTAAGTTATTCAGTGAGGTGAAATCAGATGGCCCAGAAATGGGAGAGTCTGGTCTCAACAAGTTTGAGAAAGACCCCTTTCACGTTTCCCTTAGAGGTTGCCCAGGTATGGTTACCAGGGAACCTAGGTTTTCGCCCCAGTTAGCCGAGGGGTATACCCGGCTGGGATACCTCTTCGGCTTTGTACCCAAGTTCTTCACCCCTGTTAGTTTAGGTTAAGGCAAAAAATTAAATAGGTAACATTTAAATAAAGTTACCCATCATTTAATTCAAATTATGGTGTGTTGTCTCTTTATTTCGGGGATGGGCAGGCAAATGGCAGTTCCTAATTGGTTCTGTCATAAAAACATGGCAAAAGTTGTCCTTGTGCAAGGGACATCGCCCTATAGCACATTTTGGTTTGTTGAGTCTCCACCAATTTTATTTATTTATTTATTTATTTGCGACATTTATATGCCACCCTTTTCACCCCGAAGGGAACTCAAAGTGGCTTATATACATACAATATATTATGTTATTAGCATAGTACAATATCAATATTAAATATTAATTAATTAATTCATACAATTTAATAATGTTTCTGCCTCAAAAATAAATTTTCTGGAGTAAAGACCACACAATGAAACAGGATTTAACACTTTCAAAGCAGGAACAGATTTTCTTTATTATTAAAAAGTGTTTTATAAAAACTTTGAAAATTCGCAAAAAATAAATGGATAAGTCAAACCAAAAATAAATGCATAAGTCTGAAATTTGGTGAGCTAACAGTGGGGAAATTTTGAAAGTTTTGCTAGAGTTCTGAAATTTCCATCACCAAAACTTTAGAAACACTTTAGCAAGAAATCACCAGTGCCCCTTAGTTTTTTTTTAAGTATTTTAGAATCATGGATCGCGCATGCCTAGTTGCTATTGCAGAAGTGGGCAAATGGAATACTCCCAGATGTTTTTGAGCAGAGCTTCAAATATTCCTTGCCATTGGCTGTTCTGGTTAAGCCTGATGTGATAATCTAACAACTAGGGCTGTCCAACCACAGAAAAATTTGTTTCTAAATTCCATTCGTTTTTAGGGGGTTTTGCGTTTTGTTATTTAAAAGAATTCCGAAATTTTTCTTTAAAAAAGTTCGATATTTACGAAATTTCGGAAATTACGAAACAATTTCGAAACAATAACTAATCGATTCGTTAATGGCGGACGCGATTGCGCAATACGCTAAAAAACCCTCCAAATGGGACAGGGGGAACTTCTGAAGCTTCCCTCTCCCTCTGTTGTTGGCTGTTGGTGTGATAATTTATTTTTTTATCACTGATAAAACAAACAGCAACTATAAAACTTGCACCAGACATACGGAAACAATTACGAAATAATAACGAAACAATTTCGAACCAATTACGAAACAATTACGAAACAATTACGAAACGAATTGGAAAAATTCTTTCGTTTTTTAGTTGCTCCTGAATGGTTCAATATCGCTTCGTTATAAAAAAATAACGAATTAATAACGAATTACGAAATTAACGAACGGAACCGCCCAGCCCTACTAACAACACCAAGAAGCATACAATTTTCCCAGAGGAAGACTCTCTGGCACAGATATGTCCCTTGAATGTCCACCAATCATACAGCCAGTCCCGTAGCCAGGATTTTGATTCGGGGGGGGGGAGGGGGCTGAGTTTGAAATGGGGAGGGCTGAGTCTGAGTGACAGAGGGTCTACCCTAGCAAACTTTTTGTATCGTTACCCCAATAGCCCCATGCATATGGGATATATTGAGCATGGTGATCAGATCATGATATGAATTAACATAACAGTTTAAATAATGCACCAGTAAGGTTTTTACGCGAACCACCATGAGAATTTCGGGGGGGGGGGCTTCAGCCCCCAAGGCCCCCCCCCCCCCCCCCAGCTACATGCCTGCATACAGCATATTGGAATGCTTTCCACTCTATCCTGCTTCATGGGACTTCAGTACAATGCAGACTAAAATTCCTGGTTGTTTGTTTGTTTATTTATTTATTTATTTATTCATTTATCTACAGATAAATTAATCCAGGCGGATTACAATGTACATATACATGGCAAACATTCAATGCCATAGACACACAACAAATATAGACAGACACAGAGGCTATTTAACATTCCAGCTTTTTCATGAGGGTATTCTGGCCACCAGGGGAGCTGTCGCTTCACCGTCCATTTGTGACACTGATGAAGTACTTCCTCATTATTTGCATGCTTGCTGGAGATTTTTATGGCGTTGTAAATTAGCCTCCCCGCATAAGCGGTACCTAAATGTCCTACTTGACAGATGCAACTGTCTTTCAGGCTGCAAAGGTCAACAGCAAGCTACAAATTGGTTGGAAGCTCACTTCTACCTGGGCTGGCTTTGAACTCATGACCTTTTGGTCAGTATTGATCTTAATGCAGCTGACTCCCAGCCAGTTGCGCCACAGTCCCAGTGTTTATTGAACTCTTGTCATATGAAACATTCTTATCCAGGTCTCAAGCAAGCCAAAGTCTGCATTCAACTATGGAGATAGATAGGTGACTGAATGAGCTCCAGTTCAAGAGACCAACATCATGGAAGATGGTTGTGTGTAAATTGCTGAAACCATGTGTGTGGATGCTTTGGTATGTCAGTGTCACGCTAGATGTGAAATCTCTCAAGTGGGATGGAAAGTCCTTGAGGGGCTGTCTTGCTGTGTTTCATTTAGAATCTCTCCAACAATGACATTTTGCCACCTTCCCAGTGGTCATCTTTTTTTCCCGGTTCTGTCTGAGCTTAGCTGCAATCTTCACAGTCATGGAGGGAAGGGGAGGATGTATTTCCTCAAAACAATATTTTGTTCTGAGCTCTACGCAGGGGCAGATTAAAAATGGTTCAATTGCTGCAATTGCTGCAGATCCCTCACTTGCTGGGAGCCTAGTCTTGATGAAAAACGATGTTGCTTGCTCCGTCTTCTTGCGCAGTCCCTATCGAAACCTCCTGATGTTTCCATTTTCAACAAAATTGAGTGAGTTACTTGTGTAATTGCATAAAAACACGAGGCATCTGGCAGCAAGTTTCACTGATGTTACATCTTAAAATGGGTTTTACCTATGAAGTTATTTGTGCTATTGTCTTTTGTGCGTTGTGTTTTATGTGTTTATTTCATTCTTATGCCACCACTGCTCGAATAGAGCACCTATGTACAGAAAGAGGGTCCTATTTTGAAACTGTTGTTTAATCTGTTCTTTTCTGAGCTGCATGCATTTCTGAACTCTCTATTCGTCATGCCTCTAGACATCCATGAAGAACGTCTGCATTTCATAATTTGCCACAATAGTCACTTTCCTAAAGGCAAAGTAGTGGTAAAGTCATAACCACTACCAATGTGCTACTATCAAAATATTCCAGTGACCGTCATGGCTGACAAATGGTCGTGGTGATAAGTTTTATACAAAGGCATCATCCATCTCTGGCAGTATTTTGGCAAAAGGAAACATGCCATATAAAAAATAATTTCTGACATGGTATATTCAATCCACAATCCAGCAACTGTGTAAAATTGGGCAGCCAGTGATGGGCTTTGAAGTGACAATGAAGGTCTGATAGAGAACATTGAAATAGTGAAAAGTGAGAAATTGAGGCAGACATCTAATAGTAGGTAAAGGTAAAGGTTGTCCCCTGACATTAAGTCCAGTCTTGTCCAACTCCGGGGGTTGGTGCTCATCTCCATTTCTAGGCCAAAGAGCCGGCATTGTCCGTACATGCCTCCAAGGACATGTGGCCAACATGACTGCATGGAGTGCCGTTACCTTCCTGCCAGAGCTGTACCTATTGATCTACTCATATTTGCATGTTTATGAACTACGGGCTGAGAGAGTGCGGTATACAAATAAAGTAAATAAATAAAGTAAATAAATACTAGGTTGGCAGAAGCTGGGACTAACAGTGGAATCTCACCCTACTTCCTGGATTCGAACTGCCTACAATAATTGTATTAGACAAATGCTTTTGGTAAGTCTGCAGGATCTTTTTACATCTGGATAAGGACAATTTGTCGGCTGTGCATATCATTAACTTCTCCAAACCATCCAGGATTCTCCCAGCAAACACTTATGGACTTTGAAAAGGACAAAACATAGCCAAAATTTCTGCCAAATTGTGTCAGAAACATGGCAACAAAAGCATTGTGACTTCACTTGCTCTCAGAAGCACAAAAACGAAGACACAGAACAAACATACTGGAAATATTAGGTTCCCCAGAAATGTATAAGAGCTGGAGACAAAAGGTCGTCCTCATTCTGCTAGAATTGTTGGGTCTTATCCCAATCTAAATGTATATTATATATCCTATTAATTCCATAAATGTAAATCCTCATTTGGTTCATTTTGGGTTTTGGTTTGAGAAAGACGAGAGAGAGAGAGAGAGAGAGAGAGAGAGAGAGAGAGAGAGAGAGAGATGTTCATTGTGAAGACTTTTCTCTTTGCTCATTTCAGTGAAAATAACACCATTAAAAAGGATAACGGTTTCCTTGTTGCATGCACTAGTAAACATATTACAATGGGTTGTTTTTGCGCTCGTAATCCATCGGCTTTCCTTCAGTGCTTGCTGTGCAAAGATCTTAATTATCTGCAGGCTCTACTTTTAAATAGAATTGTTTTGTGTCATATTCAGAAAATGAGAATGGGGAAAAAAGTGGGAGAAGTCCCTGCCAGGTCACTACATTGGAATTAAAATAATTGTGCAAATACTTCCATTTTCACAGTGTTTGCATAAGTGTATAGTTCTGTGAGCACTGAACCCTTTCTGATGACAACGTCGTCTGTGCGCATTCAGAAGAAGACCTACAAGCCACTCTAAACACCTTCGCAGAAGCATACGAGAAGTTTGGCCTGTCATTAAACATCGAGAAAACCAAAGTGCTCTTCCAGCAGGCATCAGCCAATCCCTCTCCAATGCCAGAGATACAGCTTAATGATGTAACATTAGAAAACGTGGACCATTTCTGCTACTTTGGCAGCCACCTATCCACCAAAGTCAACACTGACACCAAAATACAACATTGCCTAAGCTCTGCGAGTGCAGCATTTTTTCCGAATGAAGCAGAGAGTGTTTGAGGACCGGGACATCCGGAGGGAGACCAAGGTGCTTGTTTATAAAGCTATTGTCCTCCCAACCCTGTGAAACATGGACTGTCTATAGACATCACATGCAACTCCTGGAACGATTCCATCAGTGCTGCCTCTGGAAAATCCTGACAATCCCTTGGGAAGACAAGCAGGCAAATGTCAGCATGCTGGAAGAAGCAAAGACCACCAGCATTGAAACGATGGTCCTCCACCATCAACTCTGCTGGACAGGCCACATTGTCCAGATGCCTGACCACCGTCTCCCAAAGCAGTTGCTCTACTCCGAACTCAAGAATGGAAAATGGAATGATGGCAAGCAGAAAAAGAGATTTAAGCCAATCTTAAAAACTGTGGCATAGACACTGAGAACTGGGAAGCCCTGGCCCTTGAGCACTCCAGCTCGAGGTCAGCTGTGACCAGCAGTGCTGTAGAATTTGAAGAGACACGAATGGAGGGTGAAAGAGAGAAATGTGCCAAGAGGAAGACATGTCAAACCAACCCTGACCGGGACCACCTTCCACCTGGAAACCGATGCCCTCACTGCAGGAAAACATGCAGATCAAGAATAGGACTCCACAGTCACCTACGGACCGACCACCGCACACTGCACACTGACCCTGGAGGATCATCCTACTCGGACAATGAGGGATTGCCTAAGAAGTACTTTCTTACAATTTTGAATGGATAGAATGGAGCTAAAGGACTATTGTATGCTTAAGTTCGTGAAACCCAGTGAACAATCTGTTGTATAGCTATGGGATACAGTGTGACAATGCCATCGTATTAGCTTTTGGCCTCATCTACACTGCCATATAAAGCAGTTTCAAATGGTATGCTATGGTTAGTGTAGACTCATATCAAGCGGTTCAGTGAATGCAAAGAGATCCTGCATAAAACTAAGATGCCAAATTGTTTTCATTCCATACTTCCCCCTGTTATTTTTGCAAATTATGAATACAATTTGCACAAAATCCCTGAAGGCTGAAAGTAAGAATATGCTGCTGTTTTAGATGATAGTAAATCAGAACAGTAGGAAATTAGCGTTCTAAGTGGCATGAAAACTTGATACAACACATGAAAATAACGTGAGCTTCAGCATATCCAAAATATATCCAGTTCGAGGAGCTAACAAAAGCAGCACTTTTTTCACTGATGCAGTTTTACATTTCAAAATGATGTTTCCAACTTACCAGAAACAGCATTCATGGTTCATAGTGGAAGACAGGTGTCATCTTCCCCTAATGATAGCATCTCTTTCCCATCCAGAAACCCATGTGGTTTTCACAGGCTCCTGGTAGTCATGTGAAGTCAAGCTGTAACAGCACACAATAGTAAAATCTTTGCTTGGCTTCACATGACTATCAGGAGCCTGTGAAAACCTTATGGGTTTTCTGGATTGCCTTCTTCCTGCTTTTATTTCTTGATTGACCTAAAGTTAATCTAGGCTCTTACTCTCTTAAACTTAGACTTACATTTCAAACCTTACCATGTGTCCCAAAGGTCAAAGTTAATTGTCTCTGAGGGGGCATTAAATGGGACATACCTAGCTCTGGGCCAGATGACTTCCTCAGGCTCTCAGAAGGTAAAAGTACTATGCAGTGGCTCCTGACCATGTGGGTTTCCATTCCACGTTCTTATTGTAATAATCAATAACATTCTCACCATTTCATGTCAAAAGGAGTAACCAGTAAGGGGTGTGAGAAATGGCAAAAATCTGTTCCATTTTCAGTTCTGTTTTTGGGAAAATTTGGGGGGATAAGGAGGGGGCTCTTTTGGATTCATAATTTGCAAGCTTGAGTTCTGTTTTTGTTTTGGTAAAATTCAATCCACTGGCACTAATGGGGGAAATTGTGAGACTCGTCTTTCTATCATATTTATGGCTAACAAGATGGAACCTGCCACACTTGTAAGGCACATTTATGACTGCAAACCTGCCAAGTTTCAAAACATTTCAGTAATCCACTGATTTTCTTTTGGAATAGTAAAGGTAAAGGTTTTTCTCTGACATTAAGTCCAGTCGTGTCCGACTCTAGGGGTTGGTTCTCATCTCCATTTCTAAGCCTAAGAGCCAGTGTTGTCCATAGACAACTCCAAGGTCAAGTGGCTGGCATAACTGCATGGAGCGCCGTTACCTTCCCGCCAAAGCGGTACCTATTGATCTACTCACATTTGCATGTTTTTGAACTGCTAGTATGGCAGAAACTGGAGCAGACAGCAGGAGCTCACGCTGTTCCCCGGATTCGAACTAGCAACCTTTCGGTCAGCAAATTTAACAGCTCAGCGCTTTAAGCCACTGTGCCACTGGGGGCTCATTGAATACTAATCATGAAAAGTAAGCCAGAATTAACTAATCTGAATTTATCCTAAAATTTCAGTGGCTCATGTTTTGTCTCAGTATGACTTCAGAGGGGTCCCTCCCAGTTCGTATTTGGCAGTTTAGCTGCCAAATCGCTGAAATAGACCCATAGAATTTTGCACACTTCTAGTAACCTGTATGTTTTGTTACTCTTGATCTATTCTTGATCAAGACTTTTTTGCTGTAACTTATAACAATGTCACAATTTCATGACAACTATTCTGTGTGATTTTGGTTGTAAGTGGATTCATACTTGCCACTCAGGTTGTAAAAATACTAAGGGTTGGGGGTAAAAGGCAATCTTGCCACCTCATTTCTCGATGAGGGGGAATTGCATGAATAGTACCATGCAAAGGCAAATGTATCAGAATTCCCATTCCTTCTTTTTATTTCCGAAGTTTTCTGAAGTTTACCACACTATTTGAACTTTACCTAAGGCACTTATGCAACCTCAAAGTTGGATTCTTTTTTCCCCTTATCACAGGCAAATGTAAGATTCAGACTCTGCCTTGGTGGCTTACCTGAATCTCTGTTGATGGTTCTTCTTCAAAGAGGATGCAAAACATCAAATGAAGAAGTCCCTAAAAATAAAACTACAAAACCGCCTTTGGAGCATTGGGGGTCAGGAGGGAAAGAGAATGTTTGAAAAATACTTGAGATATTCAGAAAAGTTCTCACAGTGTTGCCTTCAACTCCATTTTCAATTGAATGCTCAATCTCAGATGTCAACTTTCAATGCAAGGGGAACTTTCTGATATTCACCTCCTTTGGGACTGCTAGTGTTGGTGTTCTGAGGTTTCTGTTTGCCCTCCAGACAGTACTTAGGGATTATATATATGTGTGTGACTTTTGATCTCTCTTTTTTAAAACTTGGTAGATGGTTGTCCCTGCCCAAGGACATCCTGCCTAAAAATGACACTAAAGAGTCAGTAGTCAATAGAAATTTTGATACCAATGTTTAGAAGTCACCAAAGTTTTGACAAAGTGTTCTGTTGCTTGTTTATAAAGCTATTGTCCTCCCAACCCTGCTATACACCTGTGGAACGTGGACTGTCTACAGACATCACATGCAACTCCTGGAACGATTCCATCAGTGCTGCCTCCGGAAAATCATGCAAACCTCTTGGAAAGACAAGTGAACAAATGTCAGTGTGCTAGAAGAAGCAAAGACCACCAGCATTGAAGCTATGGTCCTCTGCCATCAACTCCACTGGACCGGCCACATTGTCTGGATGCCTGACCACCATCTCCCAAAACAGTTGCTCTATTCCGACCCGAAAACGGAATGTTGGAGGACAGGAAAAGAGATTTAAAAATGGGCTCAAAACCAACCTTAAAAACTCTGGCATAGACACTGAGAACTGGGAAGCCCTGGCCCTTGTGCACTCCAGTGGAGGTCAGCTGTGACCAGCAGTGCTATAGAATTTCAAGAGGCACGAATGGAGGGCAAAAGGGAGAAACGTGTCAAGAGGAAGGCGCATCAAGCCAACCTCAACCGGGACCACCTTCCACTTGGATACCAATGCCCTCAATGCGGGAGAAGATGTAGATCAAGAATAGGACTCCACAGTCACCAACGGATCCACTGCACACAGCCCCCTGACCCTGGAGCAACATCGTACTTGGATAATGAGGGATCGCCTAAGTAAAGTAAGATGCACCATATTTATTCTTTGCTTTTGCTGGTACTATTTTTAGGAGGGTCTGAATGATTAAGGAGAGCTTGATGTTGACACTTGTGCTAAGTCTTATATCTTTGAATTGGAGGTTATAATTTTTAGGTTCAGGTCCTATTTACCTATCTGACTGCATCTCTTCATACTAACGTGCCCGAACATTAAGATCTTCTAGTGAGGCCCCTTTCTCATTGCCTCCATCATTGCAAATGTGGTTGGTGGTGACAAGAGAGATGATCTTCTCGGTGGCTGCTCCAATTCTTTGGAATTTCCATCCCAAGGAGGTTAAAACAGCCCCTTTCCTGATATCTTTTGAAAAGCAGCTAAAGACTTTCTTGACTGCACAAGCTTTTGATGAAGACACTTAGCAGAAAGAACAGGAAGGCTAACTTTTATTGAGTCGTGCTAATGTTTACGGTCTGCCTCGTTGAGTTGCCTTCAATAATTGTGTTAGGCAAATGTTTTTAAGTATGTTTATTTAAAAACATTTGTCTAATACAATTATTGCAGGCAACTCAAAATTCAGATGGCAGCATACATTGCCAGTTTTCTCCACCAAAAGGAATTGACCACAAAAGTTATCCCCTGAACTTTGTTTAACTGTTGAGGAAGTGGAACTGAAATTTCATACAATTGTATTGATTGCCCTGTGGAAAAGCAGGTAAACATCAAGGTATCCGGATTCTACAGAAGTGTGTCAAGGGTCATCCTGCAGGACCACTTTGAAAGTAAAAAGGGAAAGAAAGACATTATTTTTCTCCTACTTCGTATTCTCCTCCCTTCAATATCCTTGAAGGCGCTCTCGCAAAGGTGAAACAAAAAGTACAGTGTGGCTTAATTCCATTTCTAAATAATAGACTTAATTCTAAGGTTCAGGAACAAGATCACCAAAGTTCTTCAGAGCTGACCTCAGTGTCGGGAATGTAATCTTGAGCAGCGTAGCTTGATTTAATCCATATCTTCCCCACTATAGCCTTCAATGTTAGTTTTCTGTCTTAGTCCTTAAAGGCCATCAAGGAGGAGGGACGCAATTTCGTTCACTCGACAAGACATCGATCTGCATTAGACACTGGTAACTATTCTGTATTAATCTTCCCTACATAGTCATGATTGGGAGGACACTGTTGCTATGATGGTCACTTCCCCTCCTCAACTACATTTCCAGGCATGAGTAGTATGAGGAGAAGGATGTCCCTTGTGCCACCAATCAGAACATATGCGAATAATGTTCAGGTCAAGAAAAAAAGTTAACTGAGGGTCCATTACACTGTAGAAGTAATGCAGATTGGCACCACTTGAACTGCCATGGCTCAATGCAATGAAATCCTGGGATTTGCAGTTTTTTAAAATAGTTTTATTGATTTTTAAAGATAAAGAAAAAAAATCATGAAAAAAACAAGAATATATAGTAAAAGTTTTCTTTACATGTAAAGTGGTCTTCTTGGTGGCTGCTCCACCTTTCCTACTTTACTTTACTATGTGTAAAGTAAAGTAAGAAAGAGAAAAGAAGAAGAAAGAAAGAAAATAAAAAGAGAGAAGAGAAAAAAGAAAGGAAAATAGTGATAATAACAAAATTGCAGTTTGTTAAGAAACTAATACTCTTTGGCAGAGATCTAAACACCTTGTAAAACTAGAACTCCTATGATTCCAGAGCACTGAGCTATGATGGTTCAAGAGCTGTCACATGCTGAATGCTGGCCAAAAATATGCAGATTTTTTTCTCTGTGATTTAATGTAAACAAAAGCATGTCAAAGTCATTTCAACAGCCCATTTAAAGTCTCTTATGAAAATTATTATTTTATACCAGTAAAACTACTTCACTCTCATTTCCCGTATATGTAAATTTTGAAATGTAACTTCATTAAATGCTTACAATCCCCATTTGCTGTTTTTCACAACTACTTATAAATTCCAGTCGTAATATCTATGGTGTCCCATAGGTTCAATTGTATAGATTAAAGCAAAAGAGAATTGCTTGCCACGCTGTCATGCCCCATGAAGTCCCTCACTCTTTACCCCTAGTTATGCCCTTTTTAGTTAGAAGGATTAAGATTTTATGTACAGTTCCTGGGGGCGGGGGGGGGGGTGTCGGTCTAGACAGCCTCTTTGCATTTGAAGCCTCTGGCAAGGCACTTCTGGTTCTTGGAAGAGTCAGCATTTTTGTGACTGGAAGGTGAAGAGAGAGGAGGGCCGGAGGGTCTAAACAATAGCACATCCAGTTGGAGCTCTGTGGGTTATATTCAAGTCCAGTCAGAGCTGTATGAGTTGTTTCAAGTCCAATTGAAGTTGTATTCAAGTTCAGTTAGAGTTAAATATTGAGGCCATATTAGAGACAGTTGAACACCATACAAGAAAGAGACAATAAGAAGAAATTAAGATTCAAGAGCCTCAGTTCGGCCAGAACTGTGTCTATCTCCCAAAGACTTTACCTTTCCTCATAAAGACTTTGTAGTGAGACTGAGGAGGAGAGAAGTTCTAAATTTCTTGTCAGTTAATAAATTCTTGTTTTATTCAATTACCTATATAGTCTCCAATCTATTACCTGCATGGCGAGTTCGCCTTCCAAGTAGTTAACATAGTATGGGAGCAGAACAGTGCTATTTTGTAAACCCTTCAGCCTTCCTCTCTCTTCACTTTCCACACATGAAAAAATATATTTATTTACCGTATTTATATCTCGCCTTTCTCACCCCAAAGGGGACTCTTTTTTTCATTGTTTTATTGGGGTTTTTTCCCTGTCCCACCCTCCTCTCCTTGTACATGCAATTTATACATCAAACTACAGAAGTTACATTTGAAATATCAGTCTCAGTCTAAATTTTTCTACTCCACATCTTAACACATTTTCTAAATAATTCCTTATTGGTTCCCATACCCTCTTAGTCAATGTAACTTTTTCAATTTTATCTATATTATTCCATTTGCAATTTGTTATTTCCACATATTAACTATATAGTTATACCAATTAGTCAGTGTCCATTTTGTATTATCTTTCCAACCCCTCACTAAAACAATTTGTGCAGACGCTATTGTCAACCAATTTTTCCTTTTGTATATTCTTCACTCCTGTTATCCGTGCATCTAGTACATTTCTATTAAATATTACTATTTGCAAATTTAACATTATATTGATTTCTCCTTCAATCATTTTCCAGTATTCTTGCACCTGATCACATTCCCAAGGCGGCCTTACAACAGGCAGAAAATTATTATTATTATTATTATTATTATTATTATTATTATTATTATTATTATTATTGACTTTATTTATACCCCGCAAAATCTCCTGAAGGACTCAATGCTGCTTACAAAGGCCAAGGCCACCGACAACAACAACATACAATCCACAGTAATACTCATAAGCAAATAATAAAACATCAAGCAAACAATAAAACAATAAAACAATGACACCGTGATGCAATTAAAAACCTAGAGGCCGGGCCAAATGTACTGGACAAATTTAAAAGTGCTGAGCCTGACAGGTAATATGTAGAGGTATTTGGAGGTAGGTGCGATGTGCAGATAATCCTGAATCTCTAACAAAGTGCATTTGGGACTTAATGCCAGCAGTTTCCTATTCTGGAAAGGCACACTGGAACAGCCAGGTCTTCAGGCTCTTCCTAAAGACAGCCAAAATTGGGGCTTGTCTGATGTCCTTGGGGAGAGAGTTCCAGAGTCAGGGGGCCACCACAGAGAAGGTCCTGTCCCTCGTCTCCACCAACCGCGCCTGCGATGTAGGTGGGATCATGAGCAGGGCCTCTCCAGATGATCGGAGGGAGCATGCGGGTTCATAAACGGAGATGCGGTCACGCAGGTAGGCAGGTCCCAAACCATCTAGGGCTTTGTAGGTGAGCACCTGCACCTTGAATTGGGACCGGAAAATGAACGGCAGCCAATGGAGCTCCTTGAACAGGAGGGCCATATTACAATTATAACCTACAATTCAAACATGTATTGTCGAAGGCTTTCATGGCCGGAATCACTGGGTTGTTGTAGGTTTTACTGGGCTATATGGCCATGTTCTGGAGGCAATTTTTCTCCTGACGTTTCGCCTGCATCTATGGCAAGCCACTCTCACAACCACCATGTCAAACTACACAGAGAAGCCATTGAAATCCACAAGCATGTGGACAATTTCAACAGAAAGGTAGAAACCATGAAAATGAACAAAATCTGGCTAGCAGTATTAAAAAACTCAAAAATTACAATAGCAAAACAACAGAGGGGAAACAAACAGGCACATAAAATCACTCTCAACAAAAGATTCCCCCCAGGCACTTCCAAGCCATTGAATGCTAATCAAGGTGATCAGCTGAAACATTCACACCTAGCCCCAGCAGACAAAAGTCCTTTGTCCCACCCTGGTCATTCCACAGATATATAAACCCATTTTTCCTACTTCCAACAGACCTCACTACTTCTGAGGATGCTTGCCATAGATGCAGGCGAAACGTCAGGAGAAAAATTGCCTCCAGAACATGGCCATATAGCCCGGAAAAACCTACAACAACAAAATTCAAACATGAATTATTAAAAACAACAATTAAAATCAAACCAATCAAAAAACATAGTCCAGGGCCATTCCATTTGTCAATCACATTGTTCTATAGTCACTTATTGCACTGCTCCAATTACTTGTCAAAAGCTTGGCTCCAGAGCCATGTCTTAAATATTTTCCTGAAGGTCAGGAGAGAAGGCGGGGATCTTAATCTCCGAGGAGGAACATAGAGGGAGATACGTTTGAACAGGTAAACTGGGTCAGAACCGTTTAGGGCTTTATAGGTCAAAGCCAGCACTTTGAATTGTGTTCGGTAGCAGACCGGCAGCCTATGGAGCTGATGTAACAGGGTGGTTGTGTGCTGCTCCCTGTACTAACTCTTCCAAGAACCAGAAGTGCCTTCCCAGAACACACACTTTAAGCTCCATAAAAGAAAGGAGTGAAATGTTTTATCATGCAACAAGTAAACTCATCACCATCCTCAACGAAGTCACATTCCTTTTCTTCTTTTTCTGATCCCTCCCCACTTTCTCTCCAATTTAAGGACAAATATTCCAGCAATCAGAAGCCCAGCTTTTGATCTTTCAAGGAGTAAGTGCACATTTTCAATTTGTATGAGAAAATTAAATTGTGGTCAAGTTCCTTGGCCATGTGGCTCCATCTGAAGTGACTCCGAAACCCCAAGGGATGCTATTCTGTCTCATAAATGGCTGCAGGAGAAGTTAGGTAACTGAATATTGTGAACTTTCTCCAATTTCTACTGCAGTCCTTCAGGCAAAGAGCTATGAAGTCATTGCTGCAATACTCTCCCCGGAGTATTGCAAAAAGTATGGGGAGCGGTTCCTGCAGCCTATTTGCTCCCCAGCTCCATTCACACTGCATTATATAGCAGTATAGATGCCCCCCCCCCAACTCCAATTCAGAGCCACTTAATGGTGTCCTATGGGGTTTGGCAGCTGCTTGGAAGTGGTTTTGAATAGAGCCCAAAGGGCTAATGAAGAATAGCCCCTTGCGTGTCATCCAAGATATGCATACCTGCAACTCTGAGTTATACACGCATACATCATGGTTATGAATGTGACCTGCATCTCCTTCTTGGATGAAACATAAACTACAGTAGAGATGCACTTAACCCAAATCATTGCCTAACACCTTCATGATTTGCCCTTTCCATTTAACTGTGACATTCCAGATACTCTATCTTACACTTTAAAATATTATAACGCCATAAAATGTAATGCTTCTGCATATAGGTGTATATGTGTTCTACATCTATTGATATATAGATATACATTTTTACTTACAAGGAAAAGCTTTTCCTCCTTATTTCTATACCACTTTCCGAACGTCTCTCCTTTCGGCTAAGAGCCACACTTATTTCAAACTACTCTCCGGAGAGCTACAGTTAGAGGCAATGTGACAAAAGGAAAACCACACGTGTGTATGTATAGCCTTAGTGCCTCAGAGGGCAAAAGGGAATGGAATCTATCAAGGAATGTTTCCATTTATTGGGTTGGGTTCACATTTAGATGCATGCAGAGTGGATGATGGGAAAATATTGCTCACTCATTCCATAGCCGCTGAATAGAACTGCTTTCTACGAGGGTTGAATGAAAAGTAATGCCTCCACCTACATTACTTGGGTTTGGATGGGAATAATTTAATAAATCAAATGCAGAAATTGTTGGGAATCAAGAGCTGTTAGGCTCAAAAATAACCCTCTCTGGGGGTGATTCCACCAAAAATATAGCAGAGTGCAGGATGCACAGTAAATAAGCAGCAGAAACTTACATGTAGTGAGCAAGGATTGACTTCCATTCAGCAGGATGGAACAGGATTGCAGATCCACAACTCATAGGATCCAAAATAATATGTTTATTAAAGATAAAAGAAATCCATTCTAGATAGGAAAGGTTATTTGAGCTAACTAGCTTCACTGAGCTATCATCTAAGGTAAAAGAAAAAGGAAAAATAATAAAAGTAACTATATCTACTACATCTTTGCCTAGGCAATGGCAAAATGCTTTCTCACTCTGGAGAAGACAAAAGGGAAGAGACCTTAAAATGGAGACAGGCCACATGGCCAGCCCAGGGCAATAAAAATACCTTTAAAAGAGGAAGTTACATTTCCCTATAGGATTACATTCCTAGGTATTCAAATAGGGAGGAGATAGTACCATGCAAAGATAAGTGAGACAATTCCCCCTTTTAACCCCTTCTTAACCAACTTAACTACAGGAAATTGGAGAGGAATTCCTATGTCTATCTAGGTTATCTACTCATTGAGAGCTGGAGACTTGTGCTGTCAGGGATGAAACCCAACAGAAATAATCTTAAGAATGGTCACTTTAACTATCACTATTCACGTTTCCACATAATCACCAGACAATTAGATACATTTCTGCCAACGATGAACAAACAAGTTTTCTGAAGCCATCACAGAAGAAGTCAACACTCTGTTTCTGCAGCCAGCGTCAGCATCCTGGGTACCCATTGTGCACAGATCTTCCAATAGCCAAGCAAAGCCATAATGTGACCCACACATTCTTGTGAAATGCCAATTATGCTTGAAATTTCTCTGAGTGATACGACAATCATGCTGAATCAATCTGTCAACCTTTTGCTTGTGAAACTCGGTGGTTGCTGTCACAGGATGTTCAACTTTTTGTTTGTCAGGCAAGTCAGATGTTCCCACCTCAACATCTTTAAACATACTCTTCCAACGACGCACAGTACTCACATCAACACAATCACCATAAACAGCTTGCATTCTCTGATGAATCTCCTTTGGGGTGACACCTTCTGCTGTCAAGAATTCAATGACTGCACGTTTTATTGGGGAGGAACCAGCCGCTCTCAGCCTAGGGCCGACTCGCGGCGGTGCACCACATATAAAAACAGTTTACAAAAGGGCAAAACAGGAAATCAATACAACAATAATACACTATAATCTAGTTACACTAAATAATCCGCTCCGTCACATCATAGAATCATAACCAATATCGTAATCCGTATTCCGTTCCAGTTGTCAATTACCAGTTGCCGTAGCGCTCAGTTGAATGCCTTCTCAAATAGCCAGGTCTTCAGGCTCTTACGGAAGGACAGAAGGGAGGGCGCCTGTCTGATGTCAGCAGGGAGGTCGTTCCACAGCCGGGGGGCCACCACCGAGAAGGCCCTTTCTCTCGTCCCCGCCAGACGTGCCTGTGAAGCAGGCGGGATCGAGAGAAGGGCCTCCCCAGACGATCTCAAGGCCCTCGTGGGCTCATAGGCCGAGATGCGGTCCGAAAGGTATTTTGGGCCGGAACCGTTTAGGGCTTTGTAGGATAACACCAGCACCTTAAATTGGGCCCGGTAGCAAATCGGCAGCCAGTGGCTGACACCTTCTGCTGTCAAGAATTCAATGACTGCAAGTTGCTTAAGTCACATTGACTGACAGTGTGTGCAGGGTTCCATACTTTGCACTTTAATAACACAACTTTTCAATGCTAAGGCTTCCCACCAAAATGGAACTGTAAAGGAGAGTCTACTGAACAAACCAGTACCTGCCAGATACCAGTACTGCTATATGTTGAGGAGTTACGAAGGTGGAGGCATTACTTTTCATTCAACCCCAGTACATACAAGTAAGGAAATCAGCACAGAAAATTCACCTCCTGGTTTTTTTTCCCATTTTTAAATAATGTGGGAAAGGGGGGGGGGGCGGTTGGCAGAAAATATGTGTTTTGTGTTTTTAAAATATTATTTATCATATATGCTACTGTATATTTTATGCAAAATACACGGGATCCTGTGCAAAAGTATTTCTTTCTGCCCACACAACACATTTTCTGCTTATGGATGTTTTTGTGCATACAAATTTCCCACAACAACGTTCTGAAATGTGAATATTCTCCCACACTCAAGAAAAGTTATCCTGGTATTCTCATAGAATAGGAAAGAGAGCGTCTGAGTTTGTTTTCTGGCATACAGGAATAAAATAAATGAAGATTTACATCCCTAGTAGTGCACAAAACCTTTCGGAATTACACAGGGAGTAAAACTGCAGATCCGTTCCTAAGGAGCTGACAATCAAAATGAGAGGAAAATAACAGAAGGCATCAGAGAAGAGAACAGAGTGGAAGGCACGTGGACAACAACCAAGCTTGCTTATAAAGGAAGATAAAAGAATGAGCTGACATTAAAATTTTGTAGTAATAAGGCTTAAGTTGTTCGAAAGGGGATCCTGCCTCAGAAATGCAATATACAGAATGCAAATAGCAGTGTTCCTCAAAGGGTCATCCTGAAGGGTTTGGGGAATTTACACAGCTGGATCCTTGGTGTATAAAATTATAGTGGTTGTGATGGTAGGCAAAAACATGCATAAGGTGTTTGCAAAATAACAAGTATGACAGATGCCTGCTCCAAAGCTTCCTTTTGAAAACAGAGGTGGAAACACAACAGGACAAAGAACAAAGAAGGACCTGGTCTGCCAGGGTCAGGATTATGTAGCTAAGGTTACATATATTTTGATGTAAAGGCTTCCTGAAAAAAGGTGAGATTCAGGGAAGGATATCAATGAAACAAAAGAAGTATTTGCACGGAGACAGTACGACTCAGTTCTCAGCATCAAAGAGCCGCAATGCATTTTCGCAGAACCACAGACCTGTGGAAGGCTGAGGACTTGGATCATGATGTGCAAAGTGGTCTGCTGGCATACGTGCAAAGAAAGACAAGGTGGAGAATGGCCATGAAGTCATGAAGGGATGACTTTAGAAGAAGATCTGAAGCTTCCCATGCCAGCCAGCATTAAGAAAAAGGCCTTGGGACTAAGCCAGAAGATCTAGATCAGTGGTGTTCAACCTTTGGTCCTCCAGTTGCTTTAGACTTCAGCTCTAAGAATTGTTGTCCATTGGACAAGCTGGTTAGGACCTACCTGCGTGACCGCATCTCTGTGTATGAACCCACACGATCTCTTCGATCATCTGGAGAGGCCCTGCTCATGCTCCCACCACCATCGCAAGTGCAATTGGTGGGGACGAGGGAGAGGGCCTTCTCGGTGGTGGCCCCTCGACTCTGCAACTCACTCCCCAGGGATATTAGGCAAGCCCCAACTCTGGCAGTCTTTAGGAGGAGTCTGAAAACGTGGCTGTTTCAGTGTGCCTTCCCAGAATAAGGAAATTCCAAGCAATATTTATTTATTTATTTATTTGATGCACTTATTAACCGCCATTCTCAGCCCTTACGGGCGACTCATGGCGGTGTACAGTACACATAAAAGACAGGTTACAAAAGCCAATATCCACAACACAAACTATACAACAAGTACAAACTACATAAAAATCCGCTTCGTCTCTTAGTAGAATCATAGACCAGTCTCATCATCCTTATACCATTCCAATTCTCATTACCGTAATGTTGTTGCTAGCACTTAATTAAATGCCCTCTCGAACAGCCAGGTCTTAAGGCTTTTACGAAAGGACATGAGGGAGGGCGCCTGTCTAATGTGTGCCGGGAGAGTGTTCCACAGCCGGGGGGCCACCACCGAGAAGGCCCTCTCCCTCGTCCCCGCCAGCCGTGCCTGTGACGCAGGCGGGATCGAGAGAAGGGCCTCCCCAGACGATCTCAAGGTCCTCGTGGGCTCGTAGGCCAAGATGCGGTCAGCAAGGTATTTTGGGCCGGAACCGTTTAGGGCTTTAAAGGCCAAAACCAGCACCTTGAATTGGGTCCGGTAGCAAATCGGCAGCCAGTGGAGTTGGCGCAACAGGGGGGTTGTATGCTCCCTGCGCCCCGCTCCTGTTAGAATCATGGCTGCCGAGCGTTGGACTTTGGAGCTTCTGAGCCGTCTTCAAAGGCAACCCCACGTAGAGAGCGTTGCAGTAGTCTAAACGGGATGTAATCAGAGCGTGGACTACCGTGGCCAAGTCAGACTTCCCAAGGTACGGGCGCAGCTGGCGCACGAGCCTAAGCTGTGCAAATGCTCCCCTGGTCACCGCCGAAACCTGGGGATCCAGGCTCAACGATGAATCCAGGGTCACACCCAAGCTGCGAACCTGCGCCTTCAAGGGGAGTGCGACCCCATCCAGCACAGGCTGTAACCCTATATCCTGTTCGGCCTTACGACTGACCAGGAGTACCTCTGTCTTGTCTGGATTCAATTTCAATTTGTTCGCCCCCATCCAGACCGTCACAGCGGCCAAGCACCGGTTCAGGACCTCGACAACCTCCTTAGTAGCAGGTGGGAAGGAGTGACAGAGTTGGACATCATCTGCGTACAGATGACATCGCATTCCGAAACTCCGGATGATCTCGCCCAGCGGCTTCATGTAGATGTTAAACAACATGGGAGACAGTATTGAACCCTGAGGAACCCCACAAGTCAAAGGTTGTGGTGCGGAACAGGAGTCCCCCAATGACACCTTCTGGGTGCGACCCTCCAGAAATGACCGGAGCCACTGCAAAGCAGTGCCCCCAAGACCCATTTCCGCAAGGCGCCCCAGAAGGATACCGTGGTCGACGGTATCGAAGGCCGCTGAGAGGTCCAGGAGCACCAACAGGGACACACTCCCCCTGTCTAGCTCCCGGCGCAGATCATCCACTAAGGCGACCAAGACCATCTCGGTACCATGCCCCGGTCTGAAACCAGACTGTGCCGGATGTCACAAATGCATTTTAATAATGACTTTAGATTGTCTGCACATTTATTCCCTCTTCAAAACACGGACACAACCAGGTCTTTTTTTTGGCAGAGAAACAGAAAGAGAGAGAAACTTCATAGAATCATAGATTCAAAGAGTTGGAAGAGACCTCATGGGCCATCCAGTCCAACCCCCTGCCAAGAAGCAGGAATATTGCATTCAAATCACCCCTGACAGATGGCCATCCAGCCTCTGTTTAAAAGCTTCCAAAGAAGGAGCCTCCACCACACTCCCCCTGGGGCAGAGAGTTCCACTGCTGAACGGCTCTCACAGTCAGGAAGTTCTTCCTCATGTTCAGATGGAATCTCCTCTCTTGTAGTTTGAAGCCATTGTTCCGCGTCCTAGTCTCCAGGGAAGCAGAAAACAAGCATGCTCCCTCCTCCCTGTGGCTTCCTCTCACATATTTATACATGGCTATCATATCCCCTCTCAGCCTTCTCTTCTTCAGGCTAAACATGCCCAGCTCCCTAAGCCGCTCCTCATAGGGCTTGTTCTCCAGACCTTTTATCATTTTAGTCGCTCTCCTCTGGACACATTCCAGCTTGTCAATATCTCTCTTGAATTGTGGTGCCCAGAATTGGACACAATATTCCAGGTGTGGTCTGACCAAGGCAGAATAGAGCATGGGGAGCATGACTTCCCTAGATCTAGACACTATGCTCCTATTGATGCAGGCCAAAATCCCATTGGCTTTTTTTTTGCCGCCACATCACATTGTTGGCTCATGTTTAACTTGTTGTCCACGAGGACTCCAAGATCTTTTTCACACGTACTGCTCTCGAGCCAGGCATCCCCCATTCTGTATCTTTGCATTTCGTTTTTCCTGCCAAAGTGGAGTATCTTGCATTTGTCCCTGTTGAACTTCATTTTGTTAGTTTTGGCCAATCATCTCTCTAATCTGTCAAGATCGTTTTGAATCCTGCTCCTGTCCTCTGGAGTATTGGCTATCCCTCCCAATTTGGTGAGGGATAATGCCCAGCATTATTTTTTTAAAATTTAATTTTTACATTTGGCCCAGCCATAGGTTTTTAAATGCATCGTGTTATTGTTATTGTTTTTGCTTATTTTGCTTATGAGTTTATGTATTGCTTTTGTATTACTGTTGTTATTGTTTATTGTATTGTGGGCTCGGCGTCATGTAAGCCGCACCGAGTCCCTTGGGAGATGGTAGCGGGGTACAAATAAAGTATTATTATTATTATTATTATTATTATTATTATTATTATCACCCCCAGGAGCACAGGCCCTTTGATGGACTCCACTTTGGCGGGAAAGATGAAATGCAAAGATATAGAATGGGGGATGCCTGGCTCGAGAGCAGTACGTGTGAAAAAGATCTTGGAGTCCTCGTGGACAACAAGTAACATGAGCCAACAATGTGATGTGGCGGCAAAAAAAGCCAATGGGATTTTGGCCTGCATAAATAGGAGTATAGTGTCTAGATCCAGGGAAGTCATGCTACCCCTCTATTCTGCCTTGGTCAGACCACACCTGGAATCACACTGTGTCCAATTCTGGGCACCACAATAGAAGGGACATATTGACAAGCTGGAATGTGTCCAGAAGGAAGCGACTAAAATTATCAAGGGTCTGGAGAACAAACCCTATGAGGAGTGGCTCAAAGAGCTGGGCATGCTTAGCTTGCAGAAGAGAAGGCTGAGATGAGACATGATGAGGTCCATGTATAAATATGTGAGGGGAAGTCATAGGGAGGAGGGAGCAATCTTGTTTCTGGAGAACAAGCCCTATGAGGAACAGCTTAAAGAGCTGGGCATGTTTAGCCTGCAGAAGAGAAGGCTGAGGAGATATGATGAGCCATGCATAAATATGTGAGAGGAAGTCCACTTCAGGAAGGAGCAGATCAAGGGTCTGGAGAAGAAGCCCGATGAGGAGCGGCTTAAGGAGCTGGGCATGTTTAGCCTGAAGAAGAGAAGGCTGAGAGGAGATATGATAGCCATGTATAAATATGTGAGAGGAAGCCACAGGGAGGAGGGAGCAAGCTTGTTTTCTGCTTCCTTTGAGACTAGGACGCGGAACAATGGCTTCAAACTACAAGAGGAGATTCCATCTGAACATGAGGAAGAACTTCCTGTGTAGAGCCGTTCAGCAGTGGAACTCTCTGCCCCAGAGTGTGGTGGAGGCTCCTTCTTTGGAAGCTTTTAAACAGAGGCTGGATGGCCATCTGTCAGGGGTGATTTGAATGCAATATTCCTGCTTCTTGGCAGAATGGGGTTGGACTGGATGGCCCATGAGGTCTCTTCCAACTCTTTGATTCTATGATTCTATGATTCTAGAGTCTCTGCAGGAGAGTGCTGTAGATCTCTTCCTCCTGAGCAATGGTACTCTGTGTAAGGAACTCTGTGTTTGAGACTGTAAAATTGATCTATGAATCACTCACGCTCAGATCTTTTTAGAGTATTCCTCAGCAATACTTCTGAAGAGCTTGACTGAAGAGTCTTATCCCACAAAGGAGTTTTTATATAACATGTCTAATGTCAAGAAAACAATGCAAACTACAATTATTTCTGCTAGAGAAGTCATAATGACTAGAAGTAATGAGAAGTAAATAATATCTTGCAAATGGGTAACAACCTATTAATGAAAGTCAGGGACTTGTTTGTTTGTTTATTTTGTGTCAAAAGCATTGCATAAAATAAGTAAAAGTAAGGTAAATATTTTTCCCTGACATTAAGTCCAGTCTTGTCTGACTCTGGGGGTTGGTGCTCATCTCCATTTCTAAGCTGAAGAGTCAGTGTTGTCCATAGACATCTCCAAAGTCATGGGGCTGGCATGACTGCATGAAGACCTGAGCGGTACCTATTGATCTACTCACATTTCCATGTTTTTGAACTGCTAGGTTGGCAGAAGCTGGGGCTAACAGCGGGAACTCACCCCGCTCCCTGAATTCGAACCAATAACCTTTTGGTCAGCAAGTTCAGCAGCCCTTCGGTTTAACCCGCTGCACCACCAGGGGCTCCTCAAAGCAGATAATCCACATTAAACGAATCTATACTGCCATATAATCCAATGGGGGTGTGTGACATTTTCAGTCCTGTATTTCCATTGCAGATGTCTATGGCGCTTGGGATTCCTACCCCCAAATAGCACAACGCATGACTAGAATTGTTAAAAGAGTCTGGTTCATCATTGCAACACTTTATATTCGGGCTAATCAGCTGATAAAAATCAATGCAGCCAGTCATTTGATTAGCTGAACCAAATTGTAATTAGTTTGTAATTAAGATCATTTGTAAGCCTACCTCATGTGTGTAATTCTTAAATTGGTTTTATATAACGGGGAGCAACAATGGAGTGACTTGACTGGGCTCTGTTGTGTTCACTCTGAGTTTTGCTGAATTTTAAAATCTATTCCATTGTTTTCTTCTCCTTTCCAAACCTTATAATGAGATACTCGGTTGATGATACTAATGATAAACTTTCACTATCCCATCCTAATTTCTGCATCGTTGGCAACATTCGGACAGATAGACACTCGCATAGCTGAGTTTTTCTACTGTTTTTCTTTCACTGCTTCATTAGTCATGACCTGTTGATGTTGTTGTTTTTGTTGTTGGTCTGCTGACATGTGACTAAGAAGAGAATACCAAAAGGCATATGGAAATTGAACATGCAGCAGTTGTATTATTAGTTCCATCAAAAATAGACTCATAAAACCATATAGTTTGTCAACAACCATGTAAGTGTTGTTGAAGCCTTTCATGGCCAAAATCACTGGGTTGTTGTGAATTTTCCAGGTTGTATGGCCATGTTCCAGAAGCATTCTCTCCTGATGTTTTGCCCACATCTATGGCAGGCATCCTCACAGGTTGTGAGGTCTGTTGGAAACTAGGAAAGTGATTTTGTTTATATATATGTGGAAAAATGTCCAGGATGGAAGAAAGAACTCTGGTCTGTTGGAGGCAAGTGTGAATGTTGGAACTGGTCACCTTGATTCGCATTTGATGGCCTTGCAGTTTCAAAGCCTGGCTCATTGTTGCCTAGGGGATCCTTTGTTGGGAGGTATTAGCTGGCTCTGATTTATTCTTGTCTGGAATCCCCCCCCCTTTTTTTTTACTTGTATATTTGTATTTTAAGAGGACTAGATGTATGTTGCGTTTGCACTGTCTGTTTTGATAAGGCCAACTGGCTAATCAATCAAAATGTCTGTTTGTTCATTCTTTGCTTTTTTTTAGTGTTGCTCTTTATTTACAGTCCTGATTTTGAGCAACCAGCCAGGCTTTGAAGCTGCAAGGCCATTAAATGCTAGTCAATGTGGCTAATAAGGAGCTCCCAGTGGAGCAGTGGGTTAAACCCTTGTGCCGGCAGGACTGAAGACCGACAGGTCACAGGTTCGAATCCAGGGAGATGTGGATGAACTCCCTCTATCAGCTCCAGCTCCTCATGCGGGGACATGAGAGAAGCCTCCCACAAGGATGATAAAAATATCAAATCATCCAGGCATCCCCTGGGCAACGTTCTTGCAGACGGCCAATTCTCTCACACCAGAAGCAACTTTCAGTTTCTCAGGTTGCTCCTGACACGACCAAAAAAAATGTGGCTAATTGCAACATTCACACCTGCCTCAAACAGAAAAGAATTGTTTATCCCATCGTGAATATTACACAGATATATAATCCTCACTTGCTTAGCTTCCAACAGAGTATGCCTGCCATAGATGTGGGTGAAACATCAGGAGAGAATGCTTCTGAAACATGGCCAGACAGCATAGAAAACTCACAGCAAGCCAGGCATGTAAGTAATTGATTCAAAAAAAGTCCTTTCTTGTGGGACTAGAATTATTTTGGAATTCTAAAATTCTAAATTAGAATTCTGGCCACAATCAACAAAGTCATAGCGGTTTCAAAAATGATGCAGAACGTTGTCTAGGGAAGTAAAACATGAATACCAAGTTGGATCTGAAGAAGCTTCTTCTGGCAAAGAGTTTAATCTTGAAAGTAGACTGGAAAGATTAAACAAAATGATGTACAACCATGTCCCATTTTTAACTCTAGGAGAAAACCTTTTTCTTTTGGCAAAGCACAATAATAACATACTTCATTTATATTCCACTCTGTCTTCCCGAGGAGACTCAGGGCGGATTACAGAACACATATACGGCAAACATTCAATGCCGTTATACAATTGACAAGCACAGACAATACATAAACAGAGGTATAGGCTTTCCCGATCTTTATACATCTCTGGCATCTAGAATCTCCGGTCATCCGTGGGGGGGGGGGGGGGGATGCTCTGAGGAGCGAATAATCAAATGACCTAATAATAATAATAACAACAACAACAACAACAACACTTTATTTATATTCCACCCTATCTCCCCAAGGGGACTCAGTGAGGATCACAGTACACATACAAGGCAAACATTCAATGCCATTTTGGGTAGACAATATAGAGACAGACAGAACAGAAAGGAGGTATGTTGTGTCGATGTCAATATCCAGCTTTTTGGTGCCTTGGAAGGTTTGTACCAGAAATCCAGCCATCAGGACTTCCTCCTTCCCTTTGACCACTCACCATTTTCTGATCTTTTTATTTATAGTGTTGTAAAATACCTCCCCTGTTTGTTTTAGCTAATTTCTTAGGAGAAATTAGGTAGTTAACTAATTTAGCTAAGTACCCAATTTCTCTAATTGCAACACTAACTGTTTTCAAACTGCTTAGGTCAACAGTAAGCTGGGCTTGACAGTCAGCAGTTCATGCCATCCCGGGGCTTTAACTGGCAACCTTTCAGTTGGTTGATTTATTTATTATTTCCTATATTGGTACCCCACCCTCTCCCCCTGGGGGGGGGGACTTAGGCCGGCCTCACAACAAGCACCATACGATGCTATCACCATCATAAAACATTCAACAAATACATTAGAGACATTAAAACAGTTAATTAAAAACAATTGATTAAACACCAGTTAAAAATCAAATCCATGTCTATGTCATTATCATTGCTGATGATTTACCAGCTATGCTAAACCCCAGCCCTCATGGGTGCCTTTCATTACCTCCCCTTAGTGAAAGGACCAAGGCAGTGACATTTATTTATTTATTTCGAGGTTTTATATACCGACCCTCTCACCTTCAAAGAGGGATTCAGACCGGTTCACAACATGTGTTAACATACAAAAATATACAATAACAACACAATGCCATTTCATTACACGATTAAAATATCAGCACCATACACATTAAAACATTATCATCACAATTAAAAGAGCCAAATCGTCCAACACCATCACAATCCCATTCATCATCCTCCTTTCATGTGGGCAAATAATTAAATCAGTTGTCAAATGCCACGTTCCACAACCAGGTCTTTGTTAATTTCCTGAACGTCATGAGGGAGGGGGCAGTTCTCCAGCCCATCCCCTGTTTGGGTATCAGCCAGCACGTCAACTTAGTTTTCTAAGTTCTACAGAGACACTCACTGGAACACCTCAGCAAGCGAGAGTCCAAAAGTGGCAGGCTCAAACCCAGCACCTCAATCCGTGGGTGATACCAGATGAGAGACTCCCCCCTGGGCACACAGAAGACTGGGCGACTTGGAAGGTACTGAACAGACTGCGCTCTGGCACCACAAGATGCAGAGCCAACCTCAAGAAATGGGGCCACAAAGTGGAATCCACAACATGCAAGTGTGGAGAAGAGCAAACCACTGACCACCTGCTGCAATGCAACCAGAGCCCTGTCACATGCGCAATGGAGGACCTTCTTATACTAACACCAGAGGCACTCCAAGTGGCCAGATACTGGTCAAAAGGCATTTAATCAACTACCAAGCCTGCAAATTCTGTGTTTTGTCTGTTTCTTTGTTTGTTTTTGTTAAAAATGTAATACAAATATCTGGCTGCTGATGACACGATAAATAAAATTACCTCCCCACTAAAACAGTACCTATTTAAGTATTTATCTACACACATTATTGTTTTCAATCTGCTTGGTGAGTAGAAACTGGGCTGATGACCAGAAGCTCACCCCAACCCAGGCTTGAACTGTCAACTTTTCGATTGGCATCACCTCCTTACCAAGGGCTTGGCTCTATCCTGACATCATCTCGCCCATAATGAGTTGTGGAAGAAGAGAATAATCCTGCCCTCTAATTACACGTGCTATGCAAAATATTTTGTCTCATTAAAACTTCCAACTGTAGAATTTTGTATCCAGTTTTTTGCTCTCAAACGTACCTTTTGGATGGATCCCATAGCAGCTGAAATAAATTCCAAAAGGGAGGCTTAATAAATCTTTGCTGGATTCTATCCAGCTGACATAAGCAAAGAGGACAAACCATTACATGGTTCCTCCAGAAAATACGTTCCACTTTGCTGTAATAACTCTATCCCTGAAAGGTTCAACCTGAAATTCCTATAAATCATATGACAACTGAATAGATTCCATACCACATTCGAAAATAACAACAGTGGGTAAGAGAGAGGGAAATGAATTCAAATATCATTAGGATGTGATAGCAAATACGTCTCCCCAGCACACATCCTTTATTGAAAATTCAAATGATAGTGGAAGTCAGGTTTTCAATAAAATACTCAGCAATGCTGAGTGAAAAATCAATAGTGGTCTTATTATGGATTTCTTCTTTTTAGTAGCAGGCAAACACTCATTTCCCCCATCATAAGGTTTTTATATCCTTAACTCCAATGGTGAATCAGCTCTCCTGCCTTGAAGCTATTGGGCACAATAGGGATATGATGAATGATGTTAGTCTGGGACCATTTGGAGCACTTAGAAGTGTTGCTTGATGAGATCCCTGAAAACAGGAGCTCACACTCCAAGTGGATCTTCAGTCCATAGTGCATTTGAGTGCTTGTTAAAAGGGAAAACAAGATACACAACCAATAGGCTAGCCAAAAAGTAACATACAATTGAAAACAGTTCACAATAATGACAAAAGCAGACACTAGATCAGTGTTTCTCAACCTTCCTAATGCCGTGACCCCTTAATCCAGTTCCTCATGTTGTGGTGACCCCCAACCATAAAATTATTTGCATTGCTACTTCATAACTGTCGTTTTGCTACTGTTTTGAATCATAATGTCAATAGTTGATATGCAGGATATATTTTCATTCACTAGACCAAATTTGGCACAAATATCTGATATGCCCACAACTGAATACTGGTAGGGTTGGAGGGAATTGATTTGGGAGTTGTAGTTGCTGGAATGTATAGTTGACCTACAATCAAAGAGCATTCTGAACTCCACCAACGATGGAATTGAACCAACCTTGGCACACAGAACTCTCAAGACCAATACTGGAAGGGTTCAGTGGGTATTGACCTTGAGTTTTGGAGTTGTAATTCACCTACATCCAGAGAGCACTGTGGACTGAAACAATGATGGATCCAGACCAAACTTGGCATGAATACTCGTTATGCCCTAATGGTGAAGTTTGGGGAAAACAGATCTTGACATTTGGGAGTTGTGGTTACTGGGATTTATGGTTGACCTACAATCAAACAGCATTCTGAACTCCGCCAGCAATAGAATTGAACCAAACTTGGCACACAGAACTCTCAAGACCAATACTGGAAGGGTTTGGTGGGCATTGACCTTGAATTTTGGAGTTGTAGCTCACCTAGATCCAGAGAGCACTGTGGACTCAAACAATGATGGATCTGGACCAAACTTGGCATGAATACTCATTATGCCCTAATGGTGGAGTTTGGGGAACATAGACCTTGGCATTTGAGAGTTGCAGTTGCTGGGATTTATAGTTGATCTACAATCAAACAGCATTCTGAACTCCACCAATGATGGAATTGAACCAAACATGGAACACAGAACTCTCAAGACCAATACTGGAAGGGTTTGGTGGGCATTGGTCTTGGGTTTTGGAGTTGTAGTTCACCTGCATCCAGAGAGCACTGTGGACTCAAACAATGATGGATCTGGACCAAACTTGGCACAAATACTCATTATGCCCTAATGGTGGAGTTTGGGGAACATAGACCTTGACATTTGAGAGTTGCAGTTGCTGGGATTGATAGTTCACCCACAATCAAACAGCATTCTGAATTCCACCAATGATGGAATTGAACCAAACTTGGCACACAGAACTCTCAAGACAACACAAATAGAAAATACTGGAAGGGTCTGGTGGGCATTGACCTTGAGTTTTGGAGTTGTAGTTCACCTACATCCAGAGAGCACTGCGGACTCAAACAGTGATGGGTCCGGACCAAACTTGGCACAAATACTCATTATGCCCTAATGGTGGAGTTTAGGGGAAATAGACCTTGACATTTGGGAGTTGAAGTTTCTAGGATTTATAGTTCACTTACAAGCAAAGAGAATTCTGAACCCCCCAATGATAGAATTGGGTCAAACTTCCCACACAGAACCTCCAGGATCAACAGAAAATACTGTGTTTTCTGATGGTCTTTGGCAGCCCCTCTGACAAACCCTCACAATCCTCCCAGGGGTCCCGACACCCAGGTTGAGAAACACTGCACTAGATAGTTCCCTTTCCAATTTCAATTTGTTCCTGTTACTAGGTTGAGTGTTTTAAAAATTATTTGCTGTTTTTGGTGTGGTGTCTTAAGGGTGGATAAAGCTGCTTTTTGCTTTGTTGTTATTTTTTCCCCTTACTTTTTGGCATCGAAGACAGGAATAGCATGAAAATGGCTCAAACCTCAGAAAAAATCCACTCAAAATGTCTGTAGAAATACCATGAAAAGAAATGGGAAAATGTTACAAGCTGTTCCCTCTACCCTCCAAATAACAATAGTTATGTGTCATCAACAGTATCACCTGATGGCTACCATATCAATTAGGAAATTAATCTCATGTAGGCTTTAGTTCTGGCTTTAAGGGGATATTCTACTACGGTGTTCAAGAGACAGAGTTTCATACCTTGGACAGCTCCTTCTAAGATCAAACTGAACCACAGAGAGTAGATTCACAACAAAACATCATTCCCACTTATTACCCAACATTGATTTAAAAAAACACTGCTAATGAGTTACTTTTAATTATTTTCCAACTTTGTAGAAACAAATTAATAAACTCTGTGCTAGTAAGAAATGATGGCAATGAAACAGAACATTTGCAAACCTAGTCAGTGCAGTAGTCCAAGTTAGCAAATGAAAATACATCATTTACATGCTTTCAGCTCATTGGAATCGATTTCAATTATGCATTAATATTACACATTGTAATTTGGCCATATAGTTTTCTGTTTCGTTTTGGCTTCAGAACAGCCTAACTTCTACAGCTCTAGCAGATGCATGCACCGAGTATTAAATTCTCAGGAACAATCTGGGAGGTTGTTATTTCCGGTGTAACACAACATGGTCAGCAGTTGCTATGGATCATATGTTTGCTTCTCAAATGACTGTTTCCATATGAGGAACACAGGAGTCAATGGTTAGAACATAAAAAAGATGTGGGAATGACTTCCAGGATTTTGTTTTGTGTTTCAGATAAAATACAACAACAACAACAAAAACCCAAATCCAAATCCAAATGTAATATATACTTTTGACATGTATAAAGGTTGGTAGTTGGAATCTGTAGATTGAGTGAGTACCAATCTGTCACCTCCAGTTCCTGCCAACCTAGCAGTTCAAAAGCATGCAAATGTAAGTAGATAAATAGGTACCGCTTCATCAGGAAAAGGCAAAAGGCTTTCCAAGCAATCTTGCTAGCCACACAACCAGGAGGTGACAATGCAGGCTCCTCGGTTTAATATGGAGAAAAACATCTCTCCAGAGCCAGAGATAAGCACCACCTTCAGAAGCTGGAAATGAAAGGAGAAGCCTTTGCCTTTGTTTGTGTTTGTGTGTCTCATTGAATATGATTGCAAAGGCATTGAATGTTTGCCTATGTATGCAAATGCTGTAATCTGCTCTGAGTCCCCTAGGGGAAAAGGGTGGAATATAAATAAAGTGTATTTATTATTATTATTATTATTATTATTATTATTATTATTATTATTATTTTGTAGCAGGCAGTTAGTGCAAGAATGAAATAAGTAAAGCTGATGCACCTAGTGAACACAAATCTAGTAAAAAGAAGTTAACATTTTGGATCAGAAAGACGAGGAACCTGCTAACTTGTCCAAATGTATCTCCCTCTATGAACCACCAAGGATATTAAGATCATCTGGAGAGGCCCACCACTTTTGCAGGCATGACTGGTGGGGATGAGAGACAGGGCCTTCTCCATGGTGGCTTCTCAGCTGTGGAACTCCCTCCCCAATGAAATTAGATATGTCCCCTCCTCCCTGACCTTTTGGAAAAACCTTAAAACCTGGCTGTGGGATCAAGCATTTGAGCAGTAGACGTAGCAACTAGGATGAGAATGTTTTAAGTGACTACAATGGATTGACCTGGACTTTGATTTTGAACCGGTGGACTATTTTAAATTGAATGTTTATAATTGTTTTAATTGCTTATTTAATTGTAACTGTGGATTTTAATGCATTGTTTCACCATCTAATAGTTGCCTGCTATAAGCCGCCCAGAGTCCCTCTTCGGAAGAGAGAAGGATGGGATATAAATGCTCAGAAGCTGAACTATAGCTCCCAAAATGTTTCACTTTCAGTCAAGGTGACTGAGCATGATTGGGAACTAGAGCGCAACATCCACAGCTTCATCTGCCTTGGAGTAAGGTGTCTCTTAAATCTCATGATATCCATAGTTATTAAAATGGGATTTATGTATGAAGGAGATCAGATGTATTCATTCCCTTTTATTTGCCAAGATTTTCCTCTTCTCTTCGTTCCAGGGGGCAGTTCTATGCACATAAACTATTGCACGGGGAGAATAAGTCATCTTCCCCAGTGCTCTTTGCGAAAGAAAATCCATCTTGTAAAACTAGGCAAGGGTCTCTTATAGATGAAGGACAAGCAGAAGAGGGAGCAGAAGAGAATGACACAAAAATATTGTTATGCTGCTGGAAGGATTCCAGAACTTGATATCTCAGTGTGTGTTTACCAATCATGTTTAATTTGTGAGCACCAGGCAGAAATGAAGAATGGTATAGATGTAAAAAGGATGTCACTGTGCCCATATGTAATTTCTTTGTACTTCTTTTACAGTGTAATAGCCCTGTTGCAAAACAAAACAGCAATATTCTTCTGGAGTAGATGAAGCAATATCTACTTTTAGGCCAATTCAGTGCTTTAAATCAGTGACTTAAGCATTCATAAACTGAACGTCTCTTTCTCCCCTCTCTCAATCCCTCATTCTCACTCTGGAAATGTGTATGCAGTTGTTTGCTGAAGTCACAGGGCATTCATGTATTTCAAGAATGTATCACATGTTGGGGCTGCTGAAGGTGCTCTGTTTTCCAGGGAGCTTCTGTGTGTCCCTATTTCAATAGGAGGAAGAGGTTTGCCGGACATTCCCCATTCCAGGCATGTATGCCCTTGGACCTGTCAATGAACATCGAGAAAACTAAAGCGCTCTTCCAGCAGTCACCAGCCAATGCCTCTCCAATGCCAGAAATACATCTTAATGGTGTAACATTAGAAAATGTTGACCATTTCCATTACCTTAGCAGCCACCTCTCCACAAAAGTCAATATTGATACTGAAATACAACAACGCCTGAGCTCTGCGAGTGCAGCTTTTTTCCGAATGAAGCAGAAAGTGTTTGAGGACCGGGACATCCATAGAGATACCAAGGTGCTTGTTTATTGTCCTCCCAATCCTGCTTTGGGTCTGTAAGATGTGGACTGTCTACAGACGTCACATGCAACTCCTGAAATTATTCCATCAGCGCTGCGTCTGGAAAATCCTGCAAATCTCTCGGGAAGACAAGAGGACAAATATCAGAGTGCTGGAAAAAGCAAAGACCACCAGCATTGAAGTGACGGTCCTCCACCATCAACTCTGCTGGACCGGTCACCTTATCTGGATGCCCGACCACCGTCTCCCAAAGCAGTTGCTCTACTCTGAACTCAAGAATGGAAAACGGAATGTTGGCAGGCAGGAAAAGAGATTTAAAGATGGGTTCAAAGCCAACCTTAAAAACTCTGTTATTGACACTGAGAACTAGGAAGCCCTGGCCCTTGAGCACTCCAGCTGGAGGTCAGCTGTGACCAGCAGTGCTGTAGAATTTGAAGAGGCACAAATGGAGGGCAAAAGAGAGAAATGTGCCAAGAGGAAGGCTCATCAAGCCAACCCCAACCGAGACCGCCTTCTATCTGGAAACCAATGCCCTCACTGCGGGAGAAGATGCAGGTCAAGAATAGGGCTCCACAGTCACCTACGGACCCACCAGTACATGAATCCTGGAAGACTATCCTACTCAGACAATGAGGGATCGCCTAAGTAAGTAAGTAAGCCCTTAGACCAGGGGTCCTCAAACTTTTTAAACAGAGGGCCAGATCACAGTCCCTCAAATTGTTGGAGGGCCGGATTATAATTTGAAAAAAAAATTGAATTAATTCTTATGCACACTGCACATCTCTTATTTGTGGTGCAAAACCACTTAAAAACAATACAATAATTAAAATGAAAAACTATTTTAACAAATATATTTATTAGTATTTCATTAGAAAGTGTGGGCCTGCATTTGGCTGATGAGTAGGATTGTTGTTGTTGTGTGCTTTCAAGTCATTTCAGACTTAGGTTGACCCTGAGTGAGGGCCGGGTAAAAGACCTTGGAGGGCCGCATCTGGCCCCCGGGCCTTAGTTTGAGGACCCCTGCCTTAGACCAACCCTACGTCAAGTGCAAACCTGAAAGGAAAGATTTCTGGTTAAGAAACTCTCCTCTGAAGTCTACCATAAAAGGGACTAGAAGAGAGACAACAAGAGGATCAATGAAATGTTTTCTTTCCAATGAATTCAGCCTTTAACATCTACATGAAGCCGCTGGGTGAGATCATCCGGAGTTTCGGGGTGCGGTGTCACCTGTACGCAGATGACGTCCAACTCTGTCACTCCTTCCCACCTGCTACTAAGGAGGCTGTCGAAGTCCTGAACCGGTGCCTGGCCGCTGTGATGGTCTGGATGAGGGCGAACAAACTGAAATTAAATCCAGACAAGACAGAGGTACTCCTGGTCAGTCGCAAGGCCGAACAGGGTATAGGGTTACAGCCTGTGCTGGACGGGGTCGCACTCCCCTTGAAGGCGCAGGTTCGCAGCTTGGGTGTGACCCTGGATTCGTCGCTGAGCCTGGACCCCCAGGTCTCAGCGGTGACCAGGGGAGCATTTGCACAGCTTCGGCTCGTGCGCCAGCTGCGCCCGTATCTTGGGAAGTCTGACTTGGCCACGGTGGTACACGCTTTGGTCACATCCCGCCTCGACTACTGCAACGCTCTCTACGTGGGGCTGCCCTTGAAGACGGCCCGGAAGCTTCAGCTAGTCCAGCGCGCGGCAGCCATGTTGTTAACCGGAGCGGGACGTAGGGAGCATACAACGCCCCTGCTGTCCCAGCTCCACTGGCTGCCGATCAGCTACCGGGCCCAATTTAAGGTGCTGGTGTTAACCTACAAAGCCCTAAACGGTTCCGGCCCAAAATACCTTGAGTACCGCATCTCGGCCTACGAGCCCACGAGGACCTTAAGATCATCCGGGGAGGCCCTTCTCTCGGTCCCGCCTGCCTCACAGGCACGCCTGGCGGGGACTAGAGAGCGGGCCTTCTCGGTGGTGGCCCCCCGGCTGTGGAACTCCCTCCCTGCTGAAATCAGACAGGCGCCTTCCCTCATGGCCTTCCGCAAGGGCCTGAAAACCTGGCTCTTTGAAAAGGCCTTCAACTAAGTACTATATTTTTGGAATGACCACCGGAATGGACTATGGCTACGAGACTGATTATGACCCAAACATGACGAGCGGATTTTTAGTTTAATTAGTTGTGTTAGTAAGATGTGTGTTATGGTCTTGATTTATTGTAACTGTTGTCTTTATGTTCTATGTTCTGTACACCGCCACGAGTCGCCTTCGGGCTGAGAGTGGCGGTTAACAAGTGCAAATAATAAATAATAATAATAATAATAAAATCAAGTTATGGAGGAGAAGAGACCTGTATATCAATGAACAAAGGAGCCCTTCTGAGGGCTGAGTACCATGGCATTAGAAATGAACTGGATCGACCAGCATTTGGTTCCTTTGGTCAGCTGCTAGAGTTGAAGGAAGTTAAGGAAGAAAACTCCTATTCAGTCTCTTTCTTAAGCCAAACCACCCAAAATCAACTAACCCAAAGTTCTTCAAAGCAGACAAGACAGCAATCTCCAAAAACAAACAAGAGCATGAGGCTCGGAGGCTGCTCCCTTGAAGCCCTAAAGCCTTGGACTTTGGCGCTCACTCAAAATGCTCTTAAGTTGGGATGCTCTTAAGTCGAATGCTGTAGCATGAAGGACTATAACAGTTTTAGGGTTATGTTTTAAATAGTTTAACAGTTTTTATTGTATTTACATGTTTTATTGTTAAATTGTGATGTTTTATACACTATGTTTTGCAATGTGGTCCTGAAGTGGCCAAAGTGTGTAAGCCACTCTGAGTCCCCTTCGGGATGAGAAGAGTGGGACAGAAGCATAGTAAATAAATCAATAAATACTTAAAAAAATACAAATATATGTATAATGCTACCAAATGATATGTACTATTGTGTAAGAATTTCAATCTTTAAAACAAGACTTTAATGACATTAGTAGGGCTGTGATATACCATCTTACCCTTTAAAGATTGAGAATCTGATGGATCTATACATGTTAGGGTGGAAATTATAATTTATCATTAAATCATTGCACTGTTGCTTTAAAGATTGGGCTTGGGCTCAAATCACTGTCAATGAAAAGATTTGTAGTTTTTGATGGGGCATTTTCGATAATATTCGAAAACAGAATGGGGAGAAGGATTCAGAGAGCCATTTTTTTCCAGTTTTGGAGAAGAAAGAGTTAAGTCCACAATATACTTGAGGAGCTGAGGAGCCTTCTAATCAAGGTGAAAGAAGAAAGCGCAAAAGCTGGGTTGCAGCTAAACATCAAGAATGATTGACAACTGGAAAATAGAGGGAGAAAATGTGTAGGCTGTGACAGACTTTGTATTTCTAGGTGCAAAGATTACTGCAGATGCAGACTGTGGCCAGGAAATCAGAAGACGCTTCCTTCTTGGGAGGAGAGCAATGCCCAATCTCGATAAAATAGTAAATAGTAGAGACATCAGACTGGCAACCAAGATCCATTGCCTGGTCAAAGCCATGGTATTCCCTGTAGTAACCTACGGATGTGAGAGCTGGACCTTAGGGAAGGCTGAGTGAAGGAAGATCGATGCTTTTGAGCTGTGGTGTTGGAGGAAAGTCCTGAGAGTGCCTTGGACTGTGAGAAGATCCAACCAGTCCATCCTCCAGGAAATAAAGCCCGACTGCTCATTGGAGGGAAGGAGACTAGAGACAAAGTGGAAGTACTTTGGCCACATCACGAGGAGACAGCCAAGCCTAGAGAAGACAATTATGCTGGGGAGAGTGGAAGGGAAGAGGGGCCGACCAAGGGCAAGATGGATGGATGGCATCCCTGAAGTGACTGGACTGATCTTGAAGGAACTGGGGGTTGTGACGGCCGACAGGGAGCTCTGGCGTGGGCTGGTCCATGAGGTCACAAAGAGTTGGAGACGACTGAACAAATGAACAACAACATACTTGAGACAGAGGATCTGTTGTGTGTTTTTCTATCCTAGCAACCCTCATCCATTTTGTCTTGGAAAGTTCCCTCCTCTTCCAGAGAGAGCCCTGGGGACTCGCTTTTCCAGCAGCCCTTGCATAGGGTGGCTACTGAAAATTCCTCTTGGAGCATGATGGGAGTTGAAATTGTTCTCTCTGTGTGTGTTTCTCAGCCAATAAAAAGCCTGGTGCTCAGGACTGAGCCTTTAAAATTTCCCATTGTAGCCAATGGGCAGAATCTCTGAAAATGAAAATGGAAACACTCCTCCCCTTTCAAGTAACTTCCTAGTAAACAAAATGAGGGACCAACCAGTAATGGAACCCGAATTGGCATGCCTTTTGGATGAATTGCACACCTCTATTAAAGAGGTTCTGATTTCATTCCCATATGTGAGGAACATGAGAAAATTTGAGAACTTTCTATTCTGTCCATCTCAATCCAATACTACAACATGGAGGGACTGGAACCAGCAGTGCAGGGATCCAAGCCCAGAAATTTAAGAGCTAACAGGCACATAAAACCCAGCACCTGGGTAAACACATTCGTCAGTTTCATTTTCCCCATATTTTCTGTTTTTCTGAAATGTCTAGTTCTCTCCACAAAAAAAGGTGAAAATTGTAAATTTCTATACATTCTGATCTAAAGAAAGACTTGGAATAATTATCACCCATACCTACATCCATATAAACAAGAAGAAGAACAAGCAGTTAATCTCCAACCCTGACATTCCACATCAATCAAGGAGATTTAGGGTCCCATATCCAAGTCTTGGCGAGAGAATTAATCTGAACACATTTTAATGCTGTTTTCCCTTTAATCTGGCTTGAAAAAAAAAGCTTCAGCTTGATGAAGTATATATTAGAAGTAAGAAGACATACATACAGGCATCCAGCCATAATAAGATTGTAATTATACCCAGACAATCCCTCTGAAGGCAGTTGAATAGGGCACTCTGGAGAAAAAAAGATGGAAAAATTGGCCCACTGAATCCAAAGCACTAAATTCTGATGTTGTCCAAGGAAAATATAATGCAACGGCCCCGTAAGTCTCTCTGTCACATGAAAAGCACTGTGTCCCAGTGCCAACTGGATCAAATGAGAATTTGGAAAGGTGTACTCTGAAAGTAGCCAAATGCCATTCTCCCTTAATTATGAGGCCTGCATGTTAGGATACGGTACTAAATCATTCTTGCCCAGATGTACTATAATTATACTGCCGAATTAGCCTTATGCCGAGTAACATCATGTACCGCAGGTAATAATGGTTCCCATACGCTCCTGCTTTCCAACTGTATGCTTTCCTGTGTTCATGATAAAGAGTTATCTTTGGATTATTAGTTCCATCTAGGAAACCCACAATTGTGTTCCAGAAAATTAAAATTAAATGCAAGCAAAATCATGTCTTGTCAGAGTCGTGGCAGCTGGCAGATTTCATATCGGAGGGTTGTGAATTTGGTCCAAGCTTTGTGTAAACATTAAGGGAGCCATCCAAAGGGACTGACTTCTCCCTAAAATGTATTCAATTGATTTAAGGCTTGTACAAGGTGAGGCAGCATAACTTCCTTTTTAAAAATGTGCGCCATTCAGTTGGTTGAAGACGTAGCGGAGCGCTAGTGGTCTCGTTCGAAAGACGGGAGTATAAAGTTTTGTCCTGACACAGTTCAGTCGCCATCATGCGTTGGAACAGTGAGGAGCGTGTTTTTGCCGTTGAGGCCTACTCTTAGAGCGGATTTGGAGTGGCCGGACTGCTCTCCAGATTTGGCCCCTTGTGATTTTTTCCTATGGGGTTTTTTGAAGTCTCGTGTTTATGTGAACCATTCAAGGACCCAACAAGATTTGAAGACCAACATCCAGGAAGAAATTGCCAACATAACGCCCACTATGCTGGCAAGAGTTATTGCAAATGCCAGAAATTGGTTTACTCAGTGTATGGAGAATGGGGGACGTCACCTAATAATAATAATAATAATAATAATAATAATAATAATAATAATAATAATAATAAACCTTTATTTATACCCTGCTACCATCTCCCGAAGGACTCGGTGCGGCTTACAAGAGGCCGAGCCCAAAGACATCAGTAAAACACAACAACAACAATATAATAATAAAAAACAAAACTCATAAACAAAGCAAAAAAACATTTACAATAACACAGTGGTGCATTAAAACCTGTGACAGGGCCAAATGTAATACTTAAAATCTTTAAAAAGTGTTGGGCATGATCAGGTGAAACAGGATAGATATTTTAGGGATAGGCATGCAGGCAATTCTAGATCTCTGATAAAGTGCATTTGTGACATATTGCTTGGAGTTTCCTTATTCTGGGAAGGCACACTGGAACAATCATATTTTCAAGCTCCTTCTAAAGACTGCCAACGTTGGGGCATGCCTGATGTCCTTGGGGAGTGAGTTCCAGAGTCAAGGAGCCACCACCGAGAAGACCCTGTCCCTCATCCCCACCAATCGCACTTGCGATGCAGGTGGGATCACCTACCTAATTTGATCTTCAAAACTACATTAAAAAAACTTTAGGTATGTGCCTACATTATTAAAAAAACATTCTGATTCATACAATGGGTTTTATTAAGTTTTGAAAAAAAAGAAGTTATGCTACCTCACCCTTTACTAAAACCCAGAGGGGATTCACTACTCCACTGATACAGAAGCCAGTTGCTGCCTTAGTCAATGTTAGTTGGGTAACCAAGTCTTGGTCCCAGGGTTTCAGCACTGAGGAATGTTGATGAGCAGCATAGAGGTATTATCTGCCACAGCATCAGATTGCTCTTTTTCCTCTGAGTTTCAATGTAACTCCCACAGCAATAGAGAAAAAATTCCCACTTATACATTGCTAGGAATTATCGATGATGCAATATGCCAGCTATTTGGAGGAACACTTGGTCATCCAGGGAGGCCCTGCTCTCGCTCCCGCCAGTGTTGCAAATACGTCTGGCGAGGACGAGAGACAGGGCCTTCTCAGCTGTGGTTCCCCGCCTGTGGAACTCGCTTCCCACCGAAGTAAGATCAGCTCCATCCCTCCTGTCTTTTAGGAAAAAATTGAAGTTGTGGTTCTGGGACCAGGCTTTTGGACAACAGGCATATATATCACTTAGGGATATGGAATTGGATATGGAATTGGATATGGAATTGGATATGGAATTGGTGATACGGTTGTTAATACTGTTTTTACTGTTTCAATGAATGTTTTATTTATTGTTTTGTTATTATATTGCTCTGTTATATGTAGTGGCATCAAACTGCTGCCAATGTAAGCCATCCTGAGTTGAGAAGGAATGGGATAGAAATACCGGAAATAAATAAACAAAGTTGGAATTAAGTTATTACCAAAGACATGCTCTTGTTGGTGTTGAAAAATGCTTAAAATAATTTGTTAGAATCAGTCAAGGTACCTAGAGACTGTTTGCAATTTTTCCATTATATCTATGATTAGAAGTTGAAATAGGAGCTTTAATTTAAAGTGAGAGCCAAGAATGTAGGAGGACAGTCAAGCCAAAATTCAACTATGATAGAGGTATAAGTGCAGCTTGAACAGAAAGGCTTCGTTGCACTTCTTATTGTGGACAGTAGGCTTGGGTAACCACGGAAAAATTTGGTTCTAAACTCGTTTTGTTTTTAGGGGGCCCTTGCGTTTCGTTTTTTTTAATAATTCCAAAATTTTCCTTTTAAAAATTTCAAAATATCTGAAATTTTGTATAATTACAAATCAATTCGTTAATGGCGGACGCGATTGCGCAATATGCTAAAAAAACCTCCAAATGGGACAGGGGGAACTTCTGAAGCTTCCCTCTCCCTCTGTTGCTGACTGTTGGTGTGATAAAACAAAGAACAACTATAAAACTTGCACCAGACATGCAAAAATAATTACGAAATAATTACAAAATAATTACAAAATAATTACAAAATAATTACGAAATAAATTGAAAAAAAATGTTTTGAATCTAATTTACTCCTCACACTATTCCTACATGGCTCAATATTGGATCGTAAGCTAATTTAAATACGAATTAATAACGAATTACGAAATTAACGAACGAAACCGCCCAAGCCTAGTAGACAGACAATGGCTAGCATTACTTTAGAGGCTTTTACAAAAGAAACTGAAAACACATGGCATGCGTTCTTAGACCTTCTGTAGACTGTCTGCTAATTCAATTTCCATGCACAAAACTTCAAAAATATTCCATGGCATTCTCAAGTGACCAGGAAATAAAATTGAGAATTAGGCTATGCATAGAAAGGCAAGCTCCTAAAATAAGGAGATTTCCAAATGTGCAAGAGACATACAAGGCAACATGGTTGTGATGAAGGCAACCCATGGCCTTCGATTCTCAGTGTCCATCTCACCCATTCTTTTATTTGGTCCCCCAAACATAATTAAACCCATTACTGCTGCCTCAAATGACCTTCCTTTCCTACTGTCATCTATCTACCTATTACATAGCACAGACATTCTTCCCAAAGAACCCCTAAACGTGATTTTTTTTGACATTGCACACCATAAATATGCTCCAGTACCTTTCAAAAAGGGAAGAAGAGGAAGCCAGCTGGCAGCACTTTGAAAAGTCTAACAAAACACACATACTAAACTCCTTACAAGTGGATTACAGACCACTGTTCCAAATCTGCTCAGACTTTTGGTCCCAATTGCACAGACTCCGTGATTTTTGAAATAATGTTAAGCACACCGGTATGTTAGAGAGTATGAATGGATGCGTCCCCTCCACAAAAATAATGTAGATACTAGCCTGCATGTACTAAAGCAGCATACAAACAGTAAGACAAAATATCTGCAGAAACATCTGATTTATAAGTGTGTATCTCTAAAGTTATATCATTTAAAAGAATATAAATTTATTCCCAGTATAGAGAAGATACAGACATAAATTAATTCAGTATGATACCCATTTTAAGCTTTTACAATTTCTCAAGGTTTTTGACTCCGCACCTGCCAGAATATAAATACAAACACTTGTAATGCTCAAAATGTCCTGTTTTCTTTAACAGAGTATTAACAATACATCATAATGGCAGATTCCTATTCCCATTCACTTTCACAATCAGGTATGGTATTCCGTTCTGCCTCTTTTCTCCATTAAGCTCCTGGAAACAGATGAGCCTTTCCTTACGGGACAATTTATATGGAATATAAATAAAGGACAGCACATTTTGACATCAAACTACTAAAATTCCACTAAACCTAATGTTCCTTTGAAGATTTTCTTTATTTAGGTCTTCTGCTCTCCATAGTCTTTGGAGACAAGCTATTGGTGTTGGTGGTGGAGGAGAGGAAGGAGAAAAGGAGGATGAGGGCTTTCCATCCTCCACAGCACATAATTTCTTCTTTAGTATGAGATTTGTGTGAGTGTGTGCTTCCAAAAAACATCTGGCTTGATGACAGTGCATATGAAAGGGATCCAAGAATCCTAACAGACCACAAGCTGGACATGAATCAACAGTGCGATGCTAATGCAATTCTAGAGAAATGATAGTATCATTCAATTCCACTTTGGTCAGGAAATAATTGTACCACTCTATTCTATTTTGATCGGGCCTCAACTGGAATATGGTGTCTAGTTCTAGGAACCACATTCAAGGAAGATATAACAAGCTGGAATTTATCCAGAGGAGTGACGTAAGAAGCTGCAAGTTGCTTCTAGTGTGAGAGACTTGGCCGTCTGCAAGGACATTGCCCAGGGAATGTTGCCTGGATGTTTTCATGTTTTATCATCCTTGTGGGAGGCTTCTCTTATGTCCCTGCATGGAGCTAGAGCTGACAGACGAAGCTCAACCCGCTCTCTCCAAATTCAAACCGCTGAACTTTCGGTCAGCAGTCTTGCTGGCACAAAGTTTAACCCATTGCGCCACCAGGGGCTCCTACCAAAATGGTTAAAGCTTTGAAAGACAAGCCCTATGAAGAGAGGCTTAGAGAGCTGGGGGTCTTTAGCTTGGAGAAGAGAGGGATGAGAGAGGGCAATCTAAACCATCGTTAAATATTTGAACTGATGCCATATTGAGATGGGGCAAGGTTGTTTTCTGCTGCTCTAGACACTAGGACATGGAGCAATTGATTCAAAATGCAGAAAAAGAGATTCCACCTAGACTTTAGGAAGAACTTTCTGATGGTAAGAATGTGATGTCACAGAGGGTAGGGGAGTCTCCTTCTCTGGAAGTTTTCAAACAGAGGCTGGATGGCCATCTGTTGAGAGTGCTTTGGTTGTACATCATTCTTGCATGGAAGAATGGAGTTAGATTGGATGACTCTTGAAGTCTCTTCCAACTCTCCGACTCTATGATTCTAATCATAGGGCTACATATTCTGCTTCATCTCATATTCTTTGCTATGTAGGCATAATCAAAATATTTTAAACTTACCATCCAAAATGGGGAAGAGGAAGAGCAGGAGATGGCAGCAGAAGAAATCCTCTCACTAAGTTAGTATACCTTTTTCCCAAGTATGGAACTTCAAGGCAAGCTAGTGGTTTCAGAACCATGGATAGCAGCTTGTAAGTAATTTGCTGTAAGAACTGCTGAAAGTTAAGATGCTCAAGTGTGTGCCCAATGTATTGATATTTAAGTGATTTTGGAGAAGTACGATGAAGTGCAAACAGATGACATCTTCACCGACATCGCAACATACCTGTTACTTGGTGCACCTCCCTCCCACCCACCTGTAAGCACATGGTCATTTACATGGTGGGACAGATCAGGGATGGGATTCTGATACCTGTACAGACAGCATCAAAGGAAAAATTGCACAGGAACATGAATATTTACAATCCTAGAGTTGGAAGAGACCTCGTGAGCCATCCAGCCCAACCCCATTCTGCCAAGAAGCAGAAAAAAATGCATTCAAAGCATCCCCGACAGATGGCCATCCATCCTTTGCTTACAAGTCTCCAAAGAAGGAGCCTCCACCACACTCCAGGGCAGAGAGTTCCATTGCTGAACAGCTCTCTCACACAGTTGGGAAGTTCTTCCTCATGTTCAGGTGGAATCTCCTTCCTTTCCTGTAATTTGAACCCATTATTCCATTGCGTCCTAGTCTCCAGGGCAGAAAAAAAAACCATGGGATTTTATTCTTATTCATTAATACCTTGAAGAGTGGGGAACAACAGTAAGCATTGTGAGGCAAACCACAAGTTACAGAAGAGGATCCCGGAGTTACTTGTACAACTGACTTTGCAATATTAACTTCATTATGTAGTTAATTGCAAGCATAATGAATTAACAGTGAGCAATACATTCGTTCTTTGAAGTTACTTACTTATTTAATTTTTTAATAGAGCTAAAGCTGCTGAGCTAAGTCATGAATTGAATGTGGGATTTTCTGCTTTCGAGCTCAAAGCATCATTTTCCCCCATCAAGCTCTATTGTTTTTATTTGTGACCATAAGTGTGCTGCAGGCCCATAGCCAGGATTTTGTTTGGGGGGGGGGCTGAGTTTGGTTCGGGGGGGGGGGGGCTGAGTCTGAGTTTGCTCACACCTCCTTATGACTTCTTGTCACATATTTACACATGGACCTCATAATGTCTCCGGTTAGTCTTCTCTTCTGCAGGCTAAAAATGACCAGCTCTTCAAGCTGCTCCTCGTAGGGCTTGTTCTCCAGACCCTTGATCATTTTAGTTGGCCTCATCTGGACACATTCCAACTTAGAGTCAACATCTCCCTTAAATTGCGGTGCCCAGAACTGGACACAGTATTCCAGATATGGTAAATATTACTGATTTTCAAATTATTGCATTTAAATTAGCATTCACGAGGAGCAGAATGCAGGGCAGATCAAATCAAATGAGCAATAAAGGGGAAAGGATAGAGCAGATCCACTCATCCCATTAAATGTGAAATGTCGTTTGTCAGATGCAGAAAGCAAACTTGCCACAAAACTGTCAGTGATGAGCACATCATCCAGGTTACTATTGTGACATTGATCTTCCAGCATCATCTTGAATATAAAGGTGATGACCTAACTTCAATGTACCAGCATTTCTTTCTGGAAGAGATAGAATCAGATTTATCCTCCAGTAACAAGAAATCTGCCCCATAAGCCTCTAAACTCTACATCAGCTCTTTTCGCCAACAGCAGGAATCATAAATCCATAGCGATAATCTCTACCATCAACCAATCAAATGTGAACAAATGTCATATATGATAGAACTGTGAATTTTCAATGAATCTCTTGGCTGCCAGCAATATTCAGTGGAGTAAGTAGCTGACATTGGTATCATTTTGCCTTGAAGGTCAACACAGCAGGCCGGCCTTCACTATTCAATACTGTCTTCTGTCAGAAGCAGATACTATGGATTTTGTCTCTGATTAAGAGGAAATCTACCCAGAATGTCCATATAATCCTACAAGAACTATGAAAGCTCTTTTAATTTGCAATAGGGCATAATGTAAATCCACTGAATGCAAATTTATCACAGTCGGTAAAGGTAATGGTTTTCCCCTGACATTAAGTATGGTTGTGTCCAATTCTGGGGGTTGGTGCCCATTGGAGGGAAGGATATTAGAGGCAAAGTCTTTGGCCACATAATGAAAAGACAGGAAAGCTTGGAGAAGACAATGATGCTGGGGAATATGGAAGGAAAAAGGAAGAGGGGCTGACTGTCAGGATGCCAGGACTGCCGATACAGAGGCAGAGATGAACCAAACAAACTCCCATTTTCTGCTAAACAATTTAATTAAAATAGCACTTACTATCTGGCTGTTTTAATAGTCCAAAACATAAGACATAAAGATAGCATGCAGCCACAGAATCTAAAACAAAACTGATAGCAAACACTGTTGCAGGTTCAAGATAACACCGTAGTCAAAAGGTCCAGTCCAGTGGTCAAATGCCGAGAGTTCAATGAGCAAAGTCCAAGGATCAAAAGTCTATACCGTAGTCAAAAGCCAGTCCAGACATTAAAGGTTCCAGGGTTCAAAGAGTACAGGAGACAGATCGGAATACCAAAAATCCACAAACCTGGGGAAAAACCAGCAGCATCTACCATCAAAATAAGACAAATACCTTTCTCTCCAAGATCAGTCTCAAGGCTAGCTTCTTATATCCAGAAACACCCAGCTGCAACCTATCTCTTCCATGCCTCCACCCTTAATTGCTTTCACCCATGAACTCTTTCTTACAGATTACTCAACCCTTTAGAACTAAGACTTACATTAACTCTTCCATCACCAACAGCTAGGCCTGCCACCACCAACCACCATCAACAGCAGAACATGATACATGACACCGACCAAGGGCAAGATGAATGGATGGTATCCTTGAAGGGACTGGCTTGATCTTGAAGGAGCTGGGGTGGCAATGGCCAACAGGGAGCTCTGGTGTGGGATAGCCCAGGAAGTCACCAAGAGTTGGAAGCAACTGAATCAATAAACAACAACAAATACTTAAGCTGATGCAACACTCTGGTTGGAGGAGGTTAATATTTTTAGAGACCAGAGGAAAACTTGGGACCATGATAATGACTTTACCTCAAACTCTTCACTAATAAATAAAAATAAATGCTGTTGCCAGCTCTAGGTGTCCTGGCAACGGTTTTGAAGAGAGCATTTTGATTTACAGTTTAAATAGACATTGTACCTCACTCTGGAAGGCATGTTCTTTGGGATTCGAAAAGAGATTTTCGATTATTGGTCTACAAAGAACCCTGTCTCAACTCTGCTCCGCTGACATAATAAGGCTCCTTTGGCTATTACTCATTATATCCAACTCCTTGAACCAGCAGGATATCAACAACATGGCTGAGACGCCAGGCCAGTGATATCATCCACTCATTCTCCTTCAGGGTATTACAAAAAGAGACAGGGCTCACCAGGGACCAGTTAAAGGTACAGCCCACTCTGTGTAAGGAACTCTGTGTTTGAGACTGTAAAATTGATCTATGAATCACTCAGGCTCAGATCTTTTTAGAGCATTCCTCAGCAATACTTCTGAAGAGCTTGACTGAAGAGTCTTATCCCACAAAGGAGTTTTTATATAACATGTCTAATGTCAAGAAAACAATGCAAACTACAATTATTTCTGCTAGAGAATTCATAATGACCAGAGCTGAGAAGTAAATAGCTTGCAAATTGCTAACAATCTATTAATGAAAGTCAGGGACTTGTTTGTTTATTTTGTGTCAAAAGCATTGCATAAAATAACTAAAAGTAGGGTAAATATTTTTCCCTGACATTAAGTCCAGTCTTGTCTGACTCTGGGAGTTGGTACTCATCTCCATTTCTAAGCTGAAGAGTCAGTGTTGTCCATAGACACCTCCAAAGTCATGTAGCCGGCATGACTGCATGGAGCACCTGAGCAGTACCTATTGATCTACTCACATTTCCATGTTTTTGAACTGCTAGGTTGGCAGAAGCTGGGACTAACAGCAGGAACTCACCCCGCTCCCTGAATTCGAACCACCAACCTTTTGGTCAGCAAGTTCAGCAGCCCTTTGGTTTAACCCGCTGCACCACCAGGGGCTCCTCAAGGCAAATAATCCACATTAAACGAGTCTACACTGCCATATAATCCAATGGGGGTGTGTGACATTTTCAATCCTGTTTTTGGTTCCCCCCTTCCCCCAGTTCTGTTTACTGGGAAGTTCTCAAAATTGGATGGGGATTCTGTTTTCTTTCCCGTAAGAATAGGCCCGTTGGCACCAATGGGAAGAATTGTTTCACTGTGTTGCAACCCAGAGCAGGAAACTGGGCCCTCAGACAACAATCCACCACACTTGACTTCAGGAAAAACAATCCTTTTTTATTGAAGAAAGATGAGTACAAAAATAGAGGAAATATGCAAGGTAAAAAGCCACAGTAAAAATCAGCAACGAGAAATGTCCAGGAACAAGATCAAAAACCCACAGTAACACTGCTAAATCCTGGAACCTGTTAGCAATCCACTAACCGTACTTGAAGCAACTAGGAAGCCTCTTAGGAATAAGGCCACTGGAATCAGGAGACCTGCCAAGGATGATGCCTGAATCTGGAACCATGCCTGGTCTGAAGATGCATCCAGGCGAGAGGTACTTAATAGGCCTGGGTAACAACGGAAAATTTTGTTTCTAAAATCGATTCGTTTTTTGGGGGGGTTTGCGTTTCGTTATTTAAAATAATTACAAAATTTTCCTTTTAAAAAGTTCGATATTTATGAAATTTTGTAAATGTGAAAAAAATTACAAAACATTAACGAATCGATTTCCGAAACAATAACGAATCGATTCGTTAATGGCGGACGCGACCGCGAAATACGCTAAAAAACCTCCAAAAACTTCTGAAGCTTCCCTCTCCCTCTGTTGTTGACTGTTGGTGTGATATTATAATTTTTTTTCACTAATTAAACAAAAAACTTGCCCCAGACATGCGGAAATAATAACGAAACGACCTCAGAACAATAACGAAACGAATACAATAACGAAATACGAAGCATTTGCAAAACGTGTTTAAAAATTCGTTTTTTTAAAAAATTGCTCCAGAATGGTTCGTTATTGTTTTGTAATTTAAAAAATTAACGAATTATTAACGAATTACGAATTAACGAAACGAAACCGCCCAGCCCTAGTACTTAAGGCCGAGAAATCTGTTATGTGACACGCCTGCAGGCTTTGTTAGGATTTCTCTCAGTCTAGCTGACCATTGTAAACTTTGAGATTCTCCCCTGCTCTGCCAAATCTGCCCTCTCCTATCCTCATTAGAGAGACCAGGTGTCAGACTGGGATGAAAAGGGAGTGAAAGTTCATCGCTTGGCTCTGAAATATTCTCATGGGAATTTGGACTTTCACTTTCCAAGGCTGCAGGAGTTTCACAAACCGTCATCTTCTACATTGCCCTCAGAATCAACCTCTTCATTAGCATCAGGAAATACAATCAGAGAATCAGGATCAGGCTCACACATAGGCTGAACCCCAACACACTGTCATTTTTAGATCAGTATGAAACTCACCTCACTTGTAAGTCACATTTATGACTGCAAGCCTGCCAAGTTTCAGAACGTTTCACTCATCCATTCATTTTTGGTTTTTTTTTTAAAGTTTTAACCATAACATTTATAAAACAACAGCAAGAGGGGATTCTGGGAATTGAAATCTCAAGTGCACGCCACAAGAGGAGAGTGGATACAGTCAACCAGGTTTCTGGTTGGTTGAGAACAAAAATGAGAAACACACAAAGAGAAAAACCTCGACTTCCACCATAAAACATTTCTTGACTATACTTTCTACAGGCAGAAAATGAGTGTTTTTCTCCCATATATGATACTTAGCACATACAACAAGTGAGCACAAAAGGAGAAGGTGATGGATCAAAGGGCTCAGAAAAACCATTCAGTGATACTTCTTAATAGTCTATGCAAACAAGCAACATCCATCACCTTTTTGGATTGTTGTGCATTTGCAAAAGTGTAGATGAGTACTCATCCTCTCCAGACCAAGCTGCTATGTTGGAGAAGATTTTATTCATTTTTTCCCCATTTTCTGTTCAAGGATGAACACATTGGGGATTTGCATCCCTAGCAGTGCCTTATGTTGCACTTCATGCTGTGTTGTATTGAGGTGACTATGAAGCGGATGAAAGCAGAGTGCATATTTTGCCACAGGCCAGCATCTTATAACATTCAAATAGATACCTTTTTAAAATATAGATGCTTAGACTATAATAGCAATGAAGTACCATTTAAAAGTTACTTTCCAAGCTTTCGTGATAACATCACTCCAGGTTGAATGCATTTCATTCTTTCCTTGCACAGTCGGTTCATAATACTTATTTATTTATTTATTTATTTATTTACTTTGCTTATATACCGCTGTTCTCAGCCCAGGGGCGACTCACAGCGGTTTACAACATAGGAACAACAAAATTCAAGACATAGTATAAAAACAATTCTGGCCCCAGAGTGGCCGTTGGTGTTGGGGGAGGGGCGCTGATGTCACAGGGGACAAGATGGCAATGTCCTCCTGGCTCCCCTTCTTTATTCTGGCCCCAGAGGGGCCGTTGGTGTTGGGGGAGGGGCGCTGATGTCACAGGGGACAAGATGGCAATGTCCTCCCGGCTCCCCTTCTTTATTCTGGCCCCAGAGTGGCCGTTGGTGTTGGGGGAGGGGCGCTGATGTCACAGGGGACAAGATGGCAATGTCCTCCTGGCTCCCCTTCTTTATTCTGGCCCCAGAGTGGCCGTTGGTGTTGGGGGAGGGGCGCTGATGTCACAGGGGACAAGATGGCAACGTCCTCCTGGCTCCCCTTCTTTATTCTGGCCCAGAGTGGCCGTTGGTGTTGGGGGAGGGGCGCTGATGTCACAGGGGACAAGATGGCAACGTCCTCCTGGCTCCCCTTCTTTATTCTGGCCCCAGAGTGGCCGTTGGTGTTGGGGGAGGGGCGCTGATGTCACAGGGGACAAGATGGCAACGTCCTCCTGGCTCCCCTTCTTTATTCTGGCCCCAGAGTGGCCGTTGGTGTTGGGGGAGGGGCACTGATGTCACAGGGGACAAGATGGCAATGTCCTCCCGGCTCCCCTTCTTTATTCTGGCCCCAGAGTGGCCGTTGGTGTTGGGGGAGGGGCGCTGATGTCACAGGGGACAAGATGGCAATGTCCTCCCGGCTCCCCTTCTTTATTCTGGCCCCAGAGTGGCCGTTGGTGTTGGGGGAGGGGCGCTGATGTCACAGGGGACAAGATGGCAATGTCCTCCCGGCTCCCCTTCTTTATTCTGGCCCCAGAGTGGCCGTTGGTGTTGGTGTTACCAACAATCCTTTGGGATAGGTCACAAAAGCTCGGGAAAACTATCACTGTTAATGCCATCTTAGGCATCAAAGAGAAAGATGAACTTCTTAGACCCCCTTCTACATCACCATATAAAATCCAGATTATCTGCTTTGAATTGAATTATATGGCAGTGTAGACTCATATAATCCAGTTCAAAGACACAGTAGTCCATGCTCATGTTACATCCCGAATAGACTACTGCAATGCGCTCTATGTAGGGTTGCCTTTGAAGACTGTTTGGAAGCTTCAAGTGGTCCAATGGACGGCAGCCAGGTTTCTCAATGGAGTGGTGTGCAAGGAACACAACAACCGTCCTGTTGCATCATGTCTACTGGCTGTCAGTCTGCAACCAAGAACAATTCAAAGTGCTGGCTTTAGTCTATAAATCCCTAAATGATTCTGGTCCAGCTTACCTCTCCGAATTCATCTTCCTTTATGAACCAGTTAGCACATTAAGATTAGCTGGGGGGCGGGTCCTGCTCTTGGTCCCACCACTGCTGCAGGAGCGGGATGAGAGACAAGGCCTTCTCGGTGGTGGCCCCTCAGCTGTGGAACTCCCTCAGATCAACCCCTTCCCTCCTGGTGTTTAAAGGGTAACGGTAAAGGTTTTCCCCTAACATTAAGTCCAGTAGTGTCCAACTCTGGGGGTTGGTGCTCATTGCTCATCTCCATTTCTAAGCCGAAGAGCCGGCATTGTCTGTAGACACCTCCATGGTCACGTGGCCGGCATGATAGTAGGTACCAAAGCGGTACCTACTGATCTACTCACATTGGCATGTTTTTGAACTGCTTGGCTAACAGCGGGAGCTAACCCCGCTCCCTGGATTCAAACCACCTATGTTTCAATCAGCAAGTTCAGCAGCTCAGCACTTTAACCTGCTGCACCACAGGGGGCTCCTAGTGTTTAGAAAACAACTCAAAACTTGGTTATGCAAACAAGCATTCAGTGAGTGACAACAATAATGTACCATCCTAGTGGGAAGTTTCTCTTATGTTCCCGCACAGGGAGCTAGAGCTGACAGAGGGAGCTCATCCACGCTCTCCCCAGATTCGAACCTCCAGCCTGTCAGTCTTCAGTCCTGCCAGCACAAGAGTTTAACCCATTGAGCCACTGGGATGGTAAAACATCAAACATCTGGGTTGTCCCCTGGGCAACATCCTTGCAGACGGCCAATTCTCTCACACCAGAAGTGACTTGAGTTTCTCAAGTCGCTCCTGACACAAAAGAAATAATAATAATAATAATAATAATAATAATAATAATAATAATAATAATAATAATAATGGATGACAGCCTCAGGATCAGTGCAATATTTTATGTTTGATGGTTTATATCTTTAACGATTTAATTTATGGTTATATGTTATTGTTTTAGATGTGTGATATACTGTTTTTACTGTATGTGTGCCATTGTCTTTTTGCCATTTATTTGATACGAAGTGCTTTGAGTCCCCCGTCCCCCCCAGGGGTGAGAAAAGTGATATATAAATGCAATAAACAAACAAACAAATGATATTCATTATCTTTAGCCTTTAAACATTTGTGGCCAATATAAATTTAGAAGCAAATGTCATTTAATCTATCTTTTATGCAAAATATTGTCTCCTTTCTCTTGATTGGAAAAGAGAGAGAGAAAAAGCAAAGTTTCTCATTTAAGAGCCTGAGATTGTTCAGCTCTCGCTGAAACGCCTGTAACAAGTTCTTTTATTCCTTTACAAATTAGAGAATTGTTATGATACAAGGCTTTCTAGTGCTGCCTGCAAAATGTTGTCTAGGAGTTGTTGTTTTTTTCTTCCTTGGAGGCTTTCTGTCTTTTCCCTCAATCATATCTGAATCAAGACATTCTCGTTTGCATTCATTGTTGGTGTGATTTATTATTTACTATTGTGACACCAAAGAAATTGCTCGAAAGGTGCCCATGGCAAATTGCAATCGATGTACAAAATATCACGAATAAAGAAATGGTTTACTGGGTTACTGTTCCAAGTGAGGTGATGCATATTAACATCTCCAAGATGTTTGCTACTATATGACTGTCAACAATCCAGTAATTACCTTCTTGCGAAATGGCAAAAAAGGAAAGCCAGAGAAGGATTTGGGAACTCTAAGAAAGAGCTGATTACAACTTCAGACATATTTCCACCTCAGTGCTTGTCACTTGCATTAAAAGTACAGATGGAGTCTAAGTTCCTTAATACATTGCCCCAGAAATAAATAACAATTCACGGGCGCACCTATGCAACTACAGAAATATAATTGGGAGGATGAGGTGTTCGGAGATAAAGTTCCAGTTTAGTTTACTGTCTATTGCTAAATAGAGGGCAAATAGAAGCTGCTATGGAAAGAGCAGAAACATTTGTGATAGAAAACCAAAATATGCAAGGATTGATTTTCTAATCCTACAGATATGTAATCATAACAGAACTTAATGTGGTCATGTGCAAACGTAGCCACAGTAACAAACTATAGAAGTTTGAGACATACACATTCTAGTCTCTTTTCCTCTCTCTTCCCCTCATTTTTTCCCTTTTGTATAACACAGTTTAACCAAAGAATAATTAAGTTGTATTGTCGAAGGCTTTCATGGCCGGAATCACTCAGTTCTTGTGGGTTTTTTCGGGCTATATGGCCATGTTCTAGAGGCATGCCTCTAGAACATGGCCATATAGCCCGAAAAAACCCACAAGAACTGAATAATTAAGTTAAATCTCCAACAAATGGGGTTACCTCCTTTCTTAGATTTATTACCACTGGGTTATGATGAGCTTTGAATGCAATTTTCCTGCTTCTTGGCAGAATGGGCCCACGAGGTCCCTTCCAACTTTAGGATTCTATGATTCTATGAACTGGGAAGCCCTAGCCTTGAGCACTCTAGCTGGAGGTCAGCTGTGACCAACAGTGCTGTCGGCATGAATGGAGGCTGAAAGAGAGGAACATGCCAAGAGGAAGGCACGTCAAGCCAACCCCGACCAGGACCACCTTCCACCTGGAAACTGATGCCCCCATTGCAGGAGAACATGCAGGTCAAGAATAGGGCTCCAGAGTCACCCACGTACCCACCACCAGGACACTGAACTTGGAGAGCAATCTTACTCAGACAACGAGGGATCTCCTAAGTAAGTAAGTAAAGTAAAATTCTGTGGATCTATAAAATGTGGCATGAAAGGAAGAAGGAGAAGTATAGTTCAGTATACAAAGGGATTTTGTAGCACCTGTGAGAAAAAAGTTGGTGGCTTTTGTAGACTCAAGACTTCATCAGATGCATGAAGTAAATTGCATAGGAACAGATCTTTATAGGTGCTAATAATGAGGTTGCACACATGAATATCAAGATGAATGCAAAACTTGTGAGTGTGATGAGAAGGTGACCATTTCACTTTTAATGATGAAAGGGCCAGGCTTAGAACAGCAGGCAAAACTGCTGTGCTGCAGAAAAATCATACAGTTCGCTCTGGGTCGGGGTGAGCACCTGCCATTAGCCCCAGCTCACCTGTACACCCAACAGGTCAAAAGCAAAAATGCAAGTAGATAGATACCACTTTTAGTGGGGAGATAATAAAGGCACCCTTGGCCCCCCCCCCCCCCCCGTGATGCAGTGGGTTAAACCATTGAGCTGCTGTTGACTAAAAGGTCAATTGTGGAATTGGAATTTGAACTATGAGATAGCGAACACTGACCGTCAACGAGAAGAGATTGATTTGTATTGGTTTTATTGGTTTTATGGTTGTAATGCAAGAGTTGTTGTTAATTGTTAATTGATGTTATTTTGTTTTATTGCTGTTATGTGATGCAGGCATCGAATTGTGCCTTGTTTTTTTAAGCCGCCCTGAGTCCCCTTCGGGGTGAGAAGGGCGGGGTAGAAGTAACCGAAATAAATAAATAAATCTGGGGAGTGGGGTGAGCTCCCACTGTTAGCCCTAGCTTTTGCCAACCTAACAGTTCAAAAACATGCAAATGTGAATAAATCAATAAGTACCGCTTCTGCGGGAAGGTAGCGGCACTCCATGCAGTCATGCTGGCCACATAACCTTGGAGGTGTCTACGGACAACACCAGCTCTTCGGCTTAGAAATGGAGATGAGCACCAGCCCTCAGAGTTGGAAACAACTGGACTTAATGGTCGGGGAAACCTTTACCTTTTTAAAAATAAAGGCGCCCTTAAGGACATCAATCATAGGAAAGCTCCTCGGCATGGAAGATGGTTCGACAGCACCCTCTGTGGCCGGAGTCAAGCACAGCCTCCAAGATGCCAGAAATAAGATGCGAAAAACTGCCTTTATATCCTTGTTAATTGTATAATTAGCATTGAATGTTTGCCTTATGTGTGTTCTGTAAGCCACTCGGAGTCCTCTTCGAAGTGAGAAGGATGGGATATACATAAATACTGTAAATAAATAAATAAAAATAATAACTGGGGGTCAACACTCCTGCCTCTTAGCCAACTTATTGCATCTTATTTGTGGCAACTCCTTCCACAATTCATATGGTTGCAGTTAGGCAACATATTTCCTCCTACCTGAGTTCTCCAATGACCATTGTTTAAACTGAGCTTTTTTCCTCTCTCTTTCCCTCATTTTTTTCCCTTTTGTATAACACAATTGAACCACAAAATAATTTAATTAACTTCCAACAAATGAGGTTATCCCCTTTCGTAAGTTCAGAACGACTGGGTTATGATGAGAGGTAAAAAACCTCCACTTTTTAGGAATCTAGGCCCCTAATACTGTACTTTGGGAACTAAAAACGCATCAATTCTGGAAAGTATGTTACGCCTATCCAAAAATGTATGGAATACAAAGTTGAGGGAAAGAATGTTTGATTTAAGATGAAGCCTGCAGCATGTCCAAAGCATAAGGCCTAATCGCTGCTGGGTATGTAACTTTACAGGACCATATGCTATGAGACCAATTGAGTGCCTGAAAAATAAAAAAGCCAAGAAGATAAAGCTGTCCTTGATCACCATCCTCTTTCAAAGCTCGAACAGACTGTTAGCAAATCTACTGATGAGGTCACATAACTCCAAAGTGCGGTAAGATACTATTTCATGCAGTTATATTCCAGGTTTTTCTGATTCATTTGCATGTGCTTCATGCACACAAATGTGCCAGCAATGTTAATTGATTCAGCAGCTTGACCACAGATATTGTAAATCAAGAAAATGGGAAGACATATGTACTCGGATGAGTTTGTCATAATTTTTTGTGCTCAGTGGATGTCATCTCCCTCGGTGCCAGATGGAGGACTAGCTTCAATTTAGAAGCTCTCTTAGCTTCCAGATACTTTCGGTAGTTTTTTTAAAGCCACTATGCTGTAGTTTAAATGAGGAATATAGAATTTTTACTTTTATTTTACTTTAGTTTGAAAAGTTTTCAATGAATTATGGATCACTGAAAGTGCCTTGCGGGTCACAAGTGTCCTTCTCTACCCCAAATTAAAGACTAGGTTAATTTTGTCCCAATTCTGTCCAGATTGATCCATTGCAGGATCCCCATATTTAAGTCATAAAATCAAAGAGTTGGAAGAGACCTCATGGGCCACCCAGTCCAACCCCATTCTGCCAAGAAGCAGGAATATTGCATTCAAATCACCCCTGACAGATGGCCACCCAGCCTCTGTTTAAAAGCTTCCAAAGAAGGAGCCTCCACCACACTCCGGGGCAGAGAGTTCCACTGCTGAACGGCTCTCACAGTCAGGAAGTTCTTCCTAATGTTCAGATGGAATCTCCTCTATTGTAGTTTGAAGCCATTGTTCCTCTCTTGTAGTTTGAAGCCATAATAAGGATGTGTGCACCATTGTTTCTCATTTATTATATTTCTCTGAATTTGTTTTGTCCTCGGTTCACGGAATGTTCCATTGGCTTCATCTAATACTAGCTATACCCGACACGCATTGCTGTTGCCAATCTTCCTCTTTCTCTCCTTCCCTTCCTCTTTCCTTCCTTCCTTCCCTCACTTTTTTCTTTCCTTCTTTCCTTCTCTCCTTCCTTCCTTCTCTTCTCCTTTCTCCTCCCCCCCTTTTTCCCTTTCTCCTTCTCCTCTTTCTTACTTTTCTAACTATTCTTTGACTGCAACTCCCAGCAGTCCTCCTGATTGATCTACCTACCTACCTATCTCTCTCCATCTAATATTTCTATCTGGAGGGTTGCTGGAAATTGCAGTCCAGGAATAGGAAATTGGAAATATGCAGGAAATTGGGTGCTCTCAAAGAAATCCAAGGAGAAGAATGTTTACATTCTGGAAGCAGTGCATTTGGATCATCCTCCTCTCCTAAAGGGCCTGGTTTAGGGAATGCTGGGAGCTGTAGTCTGGAAGAGAGTGTGGATATGATATTGTGTGTTTTGTTTGCTGGGGGGGGGGGTCATTTTTGCACATGCGCTGTAGCATCTTTTTGCTTTTTTGGCTTTTTAAGTCCCTTCTGCTGTGTTTTTCAGTGTTTTTATGAGTGATGGCCATTCAATGGCCTGATAGGTGTATTGGAACTGTGGCGCAGCTGGCTGGGAGTCAGCTGCATTGAGATCACTACTGACCGAAAGATCATGAGTTCGAAGCCAGCCCAGGTCGGAGTGAGCTTCCGACCAATTTGTGTAGCTTGTTGTTGACCTTTGCAACCCGAAGACAGTTGCATCTGTCAAGTAGGAAATTTAGGTACCACTTATGTGGGGAGGCTAATTTAACTAATTTACAAGACCATAAAAATCTCCAGCAAGCATGTAGGGAATGAAGAAGTACTTCATCAGTGTCACAGATGGACGGTGAAGCAACAGCTCCCCTGGTGGCCAGAAAAAGTTGGAATGTTAAATAGCCTGTGACTGTCTGTCTATATATGTTGTGTGTCTATGGCATTGAATGTTTTCTATGTATATGTTCATTGTAATCCACCCTGAGTCCTCTGTGGGGTGAGAAGGGCAGAATATAAATACTGTAAATAAATAAATAAATAAATAAATGGTGTCCAAATTTGGTGTCAATTCGTCCAGTGTTTTTTGAGTTATGTTAATCCCACAAATGAACATTACATTTTTATTTATATAGATTCACAACCACAGTTAAACAATTCAACATTAGTGATATGGATTAAACCTGATTTTTTTGGGTTTGTTCTTAGGAGTAGTGTCTTTTGCCAACTGTAATGAACATTGCCAAGTAAGCGGTGCCTTGTAGGAAACACTTTGGGATGATGTAGCTTAATTTCCCCAAGGAAAATTTAAAGCTATCCAGGAAACATATTCCTGATGCTCTAAGATTTAATCTTCAGTCTCATAGCTACCCATCAATTCCTAACACAGAGTTTAGGTTTTGTCTGCACATCTTTCTTCTCTACAGTATATTTATGACACCCCTATATTTAACCTATCCTGTCCTGAGGTTCAGATAAGATAGTAACATTTAAAATCTTTTCTTACAGTCCAGAGTACCTTTCAAACAACAAAGAACATGACATTAAGTGCTTTAGAGAAAGAAGAAAAAGTCAAGTAACAGGGAGCTATTACACAGCTGCTGATTGCAGTCCAGGCTGGACTATCAACAGTTCAATGGATGTGTGTGGCCATGGGCAGGGATTAATGGTGGTCCAAATTTGGCAGAATGGAACCAGCACACTAGTATGCAATGAACACCAGATGCATCTTCCCAAGAGTGCTTCTCTGTCCTTATCCAGCTCAGTCAATGAGGTGCTACAACTGATTATGGCACTTTTGAGAGTACTCTATGCACTACTACATATACTTCCTTCCTGCCTGCCCACCATCACAGGAGGAGGTAAAAGTATTGAACCAGTATTGATGGAAGTCTATTGCAAAGACCAGAAAAGAGCAAGATGGACATGAGGTTGCGTGGAGAATTGAATCAGAAAGTCACAGGAATCAGTTGCGTCACTATGGGATAGGGACCTGTGAAGCAGTCATCCACCTCCCAACAAGGCCTAAAGCAGTGGTTCTCAACCTGTGGGTCCCCAGATGTTTTGGCCTTCAACTCCCAGAAACCCAGAAACCTTCAACTCTCAGTCTCAGGTCCACAGTCTGGGTGTCCTCCTGGACTCATCACTGACGCTTGAAGCTCAGGCGTCGGCGGTGGCCAGGAGGGCCTTCACACAATTAAGACTTGTGCGCCAACTGCGACCATACCTTGTGAAGGCAGATCTGGACAGGGTAGTCCATGCCTTACCTCCAGATTGGACTACTGTAATGCACTCTATGTGGGGCTGCCCTTGAAAACGGCCCGGAAATTTCAATTGGTTCAACGGGCGGCTGCCAGGTTGTTAACTCGTGCTCCTTACAGGGAGCGGTCAACCCTCCTGTTTAAGGAGCTCCACTGGCTGCCGTTCATTTTCCGGTCCCAATTCAAGGTGCAGGTTCTTACCTACAAAGCCCTAAATGGTTTGGGACCCGCCTACCTTCATGACCGCATTTCTGTATACGAACCCACACGATCTCTTCGATCATCTGGAGAGGCCCTGCTCACGCTCCCACCCCCATCGCAGGTGCAATTGGTGGGGACGAGGGAAAGGGCCTACTCGGTGATGGCCCCTCGACTCTGGAACTCACTCCCCAAGGACATCAGGCATGCCCCAACGCTGGCAGTCTTTAGGAGGAGCTTGAAAACGTGGTTGTTCCAGTGTGCCTTCCCAGAATAAGGAAACTCCCAGCAATATGTCCCTAAATGCACTTTATCAATGATCTAGGATGGTCTGCACGCCCTTTCCTCTCAGAAATTCTATCCTAGTTATATATTTCACCTGGTCATGCTCAGCATTATTTTTTTTAAAAATTAATTATTACTTTTGGCCCAGTCATAGGTTTTTAAGCATTGTTGTGCTATTGTTAATGTTTATTTCTTGTTTTTTGTTTGTGAGTTTCATTTTATTGTTTTGTATTGCTGTTGTTGTTGTTTTTACTGATGTATTGTGGGTTCGGCCTCATGTAAGCCGCACTGAGTCCCTTGGGGAGATGGTAGGAGGGTACAAATAAAGTATTATTATTATTATTATTATTATTATTATTATAACCCTAACCGCAGGTAAACTGGCTACGATTTCTGGGAGTTGTAGGTCAAGACACCAGGGGACACACAGGTTGAGAACCACTGGCCTAAAGCATGAAAGATGGTGAATGGAGAGCTAGCCTTGATGCCCCTTTTCCAAAGCTTTTGGAATTTCAGTTCGACCTTGCTTTGCAATCTTGCATATTCTGATTAGATGCATTGGTTAGTTTGCATTTTATTATATTCGTTGTTTATTTTTCTATCTTATCCGAATGATTTGTTTAGCTTTTGTGTTTTGTTGGCCCTACTTCCTTCTGCATATGTATGTGTATAAGCATCTACTTTTGATTGTATAGCTTTGCCAAGACCCATTGTTTTAGCTGTTTTATTGCAAGGTGCCATGAACTTTAAATGACACTATATAAATAAACAATACAATTATGACAGGACACAGTGTTGATGGGAGAAATGATGTAGTTTGATTTCTCTCCTTCTACTGTAACTTCTTAAATTTCATGAAGCTGTATTATCATCAACAGTTTGTGTGTTATTTGAATAAATAGTAATTTTTTTTTTTTGTCGTGTCAGGAACATCCTGTTGTGAGAGAATTGGCAGTCTGCAAGGACGTTGCCCAGGGGACACCCGGATGATTTTGATATTTTATCATCCTTGTGGGAGGCTTCTCTCATGTCCCCGCATGAGGAGCTGGAGCTGACAGAGGGAGCTCATCCGCCCCTCCCTGGATTCGAACCTGCGACCTGTCAGTCTTCAGTCCTGCCAGCATAGGGCTTTCACCCACTGTGCCACTGGGGGCTAATAATAATAATAATAATAATAATAATAATAATAATACTTTATTTATGTTGTTGTTATTCATTCGTTCAGTCATCTCCGACTCTTCGTGACCTCATGGACCAGCCCACGCCAAAGCTCCCTATCGGCCATCACCACCCCCAGCTCCTTCAAGGTCAGTCCAGTCACTTCAAGGATGCCATCCATCCATCTTGCCCTTGGTCGGCCCCTCTTCCTTTTGCCTTCCACTTTCCCCAGCATAATTGTCTTCTCTAGGCTTTGCTGTCTCCTCATGATGTGGCCTTCAAAGGACTTCAACTTTGTCTCTAGTATCTTTAAAGCAATAACTTTATTTATACCCCGCTACAATCTCCCCAAGTGACTCGGTGCGGCTTACATGAGGCCGAGCCCAAAATACAACAATACAAGCAATAACAACAACAATACAAGCAATTTAAAACAACAAAACGATAAAACAATAACATAAGCATTATCAAATAGGACAACACACTTTAAAATCTATGGGCAAAAACGAATGGAATCCTACTGTTAGTTTCACAGAAGTTGCAAGATTCAAAGAAGAGTTTTGTGCTTCTGCCTATTGTGCTACTTTGGATGTAGTTCATTTTTTTATTTACCCATTGAATTAATAATTTTCTGTGCCACCTCTCTATTAGAGGTCACACATGTGCAGCGCGGGGTCATGTTGTTGAAACTGCTCCAGGGCATCCAACACCTGAGTCCAGGTAGTCTCGCCATAGCTCAGGGCTAGGCCAAGTTATTTTGCTACTGGCAATAAATAGTGCCTCTCCTTCAGATGTCAAGGATATCCAATGCTGGTCAATTTATTTTGGTACCTGAGGCAGAAAACACCAAAGCAGTAGCAAGAAAGAGTCAACAATATAGCACTTTGCTGCTTTTTATGACACTCAGAATCAAATTCCTAAAGCAACTACCTTGGTTATTGTTAACTGTTGCCAAGTTGACTTCAACTTATGGCAACGCTATGAATGAAAGACCTCCAAGTCGCCCTATCATCAGCAGTGCAACCCTTGCAGGCTCAGGGCCAGTGCTTCCTTGACTGGGACTACCCATCTGTAATGAGATCTTCCTCTTTCCCACTGCCTTCAACCTTATGAAGTATTGTTGTCTCTTCTAGTGAGTCATATCTTCTCATGATGAGGCCAAGAATGAGAGTGTCAGTTCAGTCATCTTCTAGGACAGTGTTTCTCAACCTTCCTAATGCTGCGACCCCTTAATACAGCACCTCATGTTGTGGTGACCCCCAACCATAAAATTATTATCATTGCTACTTCCTAATGGTACTTGTGTTACTGTTCTCAATCATAATGTAAATATCGGAAATGCAGGATATATTTTCATTCATTGGACCAAATTTGGCATACCCAATAACAGAGCTCCATGCAGTCATGCCGGCCACATGACCTTGGAGGTGTCTATGGAGAACACCAGCTCTTCAGCCTAGAAATTGAGCACCAACCCCCAGAGTTGGATACGATTGGACTTAATGTCAGGGGAAAATTTTTACCTTACCTTATCCAATAAGCCAAATTGATGGGGTTGGAGGGAGAATTGATTTTGTCATTTGGGAGTTGTAGTTGCTGGGATTTATAGTTCACCTGTAATCAAAGAGTATTCTGAACTCCACCAACAATGGAATTGAACCAAACTTGACACGCAGAACTCCCATGACCAAGAGAAAATTCTGGGTTTGGTGGGTATTGACCTTGAGTTTGGGTGTTGTAGTTCACCTACATCCAGAGAGCACTGTGGACTCAAACAATGATGGATCTGGACCAAACTTGGCATGGATACTCAATATGCCCAAATGTGAACACTGGTGGAGTTTGGGGCAAAATAGACCTTGACATTTGGGAGTTGTTGTTGCTTAGATTTATAGTTTACCTACAACGAAAGAGCATTCTGAATCCCGTCAACGGTAGAATTGGGCCAAACTTCCCACATCGAACCTCCATGACCAACAGAAAATATTGTGTTTTCTGATGGTCTTTGGCGACCCCTCTGACACCCCTTCATGACCCCCTCAGGGGTCCCGACCCCCAGGTTGAGAAACACTGTTCTAGGGAGAGTTAAGTAACTCCAGTACTTAAGATAATCAATTCCCCTTCCTGCTTTAAAATTCATCTTACTAACAAACAAACAAATAAAGCAAATCTATGATCCTCACAACCTCACAACCTCTGAGGATGCTTACCACAGATGCAGGCAAAACGTCAGGAGAGAATGCTTCTAGAACATGGCCATACAGCCTGAAAAACCTACAACAACCCAAATCTATGATCCTCCGACTCACTATCTGATGGTTTTTATCCCTTATTCATCTCCCTTAAGAAATTATATTTTACTGTCACACTTCTACTTTTCATGGCACTGTACTAATACATAGCTGAGGAGCCTTCTAATCAAGCTGAAAGAAGAAAGTGCAAAAGCTGGGCTGCAGTTAAACATACAAAGAACCAAGATTATGGCAACCAGACTGATTGATAACTGGTAAATAGAGGGACAAGATGTGGAGGCCGTGACAGACTTTGTATTTCTAGGTGCAAAGATTATTGCAGATGCAAACTGCTGCCAGGATATCAGAAGACGTTTCCTTCTTGGGAGGAGAGCAATGTCCAATCTCGATAAAATAGTGAAGAGTAGAGATATCACACTGGCAACGAAGATCCACATAGTAAAAGCAATAGTATTCCCTGTAGTAACCTAGGAACTGGACCATAGGAAAGGCTGAGAGAAGGAAGATAGATGCTTTTGAAGTGTGGTGCTGGAGGAAAATTCTGAGAGTGCCTTGGACCACGAGAAGAGCCAACCAGTCCATACTCCAGGAAATAAAGCCTGACTGCTCATTGGAGGGAAGGATAGTAGAGGCCAAGATGAAGTATTTTGGCCACAAATGCCCCCTTCAAAGTTAGGAAAATGTAATAAATTAATCCCAATCTTTCTTAAAATTGGCCAAAGATTTCTCCTAATTCCATGTGGATTCTGAAATAAAATGGAAGTCCTGTGGGAGTAAAATGTTCCATCCTATTTTATTAGGGTTTATATTATGTATACTCAGAAGTAAATTCCTTAGAGTTCAGCAAGGCATCCAATTAAGTATGTCACCTTAACATTCTGAGGTTCGGCTTTGTGTGACTGATGGACTGAGAAGAAACCAGGGACATGTAAACCATTTTGGCCCAGGAGCATGTCCTAGCAGGGGCATAGGCAAAAGTTGAGAAGAATGGCAGATAATGCAGGGCCAAAGCAAGAAGGGCATGGGAGATGGAATTCGTATTGAAGGGACTAGAGCTGTAGTAGTGGAAAATTACCAGTAGAAGCAGAGAGTTGAGACAAGGGAAAAGTAACAAGCAGGTGCAGGAGGGTGGGATATGCAGGAGGAAGAATCATTTGCTGAGGAAAAGCAGGTGCAGGAATACTGATGAGAGCTAGCACCAGAAGGGAACCAAAGGGAGTAGAGATGAGGCACGAATAGGAGAAAATTAAGATCGTCCGGGGAGGCCCTGCTCTCGGTCCTGCCTGCGTCACAGGCGCGGTTGGCGGGGACGAGGGACAGGGCCTTCTCGGTGGTGGCCCCTCGGCTGTGGAATGCCTTACCTGTAGACATCAGACAGGCCCCTTCGTTGCTGGTGTTTCGGAGGAAGGTTAAGACCTGGCTCTACGAACAAGTGTTTGGCTAAGCAGTGCAACTGAACACAGGAAGATGGAAAAATTGAACATAGGAAATGGAACAAGGATTATGAGAACGGATTCTGATTTGTTATTGAGGCGTTATGATAGGATAATGATTGTTGATTTTTTCTGCTGTATATGATGTGTTTTAATCGCTTAGGATATTGTTGTGATAACCTGTATTGTGTAAACCGCATTGAGTCGCCTAATCAGGCTGAAAAATGCAGTATAGAAATAAAGCAAATAAATAAATAAATAAATAAATAAAATAGCCTGCACACGTGCTCAAGGTTTTGGCCAGAAAACTGAGTTGCATTTCAGTTTTCTGTGGCACTCTTCACCCGGCAGGGTGATTTGCTCAAATAAACCTGTTGAATAATCTCCTGGCTTTCAGTGTCTGATTGAACAATGACCCTGGAGGTTTGGATTACTGGGTAATACAGGGACATGCAGCATGTCTGTACAGAATTACTGGTGGCATTTTTGCACGAAGGATTAAAAAAACTACCATTAGTATGAATGGGGTCAGTCAATGAGCCAGAAATACCAACTCTTATTCTAGCTGTGGTGTTAGAATAAAGTGCCTTGATTAGAAACAGTAAGCCCTTATCCATATTGGTGCTGGCCAGCTTATGCCACAACCGGTTTCTATCGATGGAATCAAAAGCTGCTGCTAAGTCAACAAAGATAACAAATAGGTGTTTGGTAGGTCCAGCAGTTGCTTGTTGGGCTAAGAAATACAAGGTCAGACAGTGGTCAATCGTCTTCTGTCCTTTTCTGAAACCAGCCTGTTCTGGGTGGATGATTTGGTTATTGAATTCCCAGTCCTCTAATTTGTTTAACAGGTGTTTACTATATAACTTAGAGTCAATATCTAAGAGACTAATAGGGCGATAGTTGTTGGGATCTTGTTTATCACCTTTCTTGTAAATGGGGACAACTATGCTCTGTTTCCAGCAATCTGGGATTGTGCCTGTGTTATTGATTTGTGAGAACACTTTGGCTAATATTGGAGCCCACCACTCTGAAAAATGTTTAAATATTTCCGGGGGCATCATATTTTCCCCTGGGGCCTTACTAAGAGCCAGGGCTGCAATCAATTTCTTCACCTCAGAAGATGACACAGGGGACCAATAAGGCAAACATGTGGTATTGGGAACACTGGTAGGATGGTTTTCTGAAGAAGTAGCTCTGTAGAGCTTGCTAAAATGGTCAAACCATTGCTGTGTTGAAATATGCCCAAGGACTACTGGCCTGACCTAAAATGCACAGAGGAATTTTATGCAATACTTTGTGAAGTGCACAGATGAGATTTCTGTAGTGATCACAGCTGGGGAATTCTGCAGGCTGTGTATCAAAAGTTCCACATCTCTGGTCTGACCTGAAGAGTAACCAGGCAGGACTACTGAGACTGCAATGTGGCAAATAAAAAAGGCAAACTACTTGGCCGGAATAGGAATAAGTAAGCTTCCAGATGTTAGATGATGACATCCATCTAACCTGGCCAGTACAGCCAATGCAGAGACTAAGAGGTGATAGAAGTCCTCTTGTTCAAGCATCATGAACAGCCTCATTGTTCCTCATCCTTGTTTCTAAAATCCCCCAGATTGGCTCATCTTATTACTGAATCGAAACTAGAGTAATCTGTAGTCCTGTATCTATGGATTTAATGGTTTATTCTGTTTCTGATCTTTTGTCATAAGCTTCAATTCCTTTTGTTTCTTTCTCCTCTCTATATTACCAGAAACAAACACAGAACTTTGAAAGGGTGGAGTTCAGTCTATTTATGATTGCATTAACATTTCTGTATGGAGTTTAAATGCACTAGCAAATTTCTGTGCATCAATAAAACAAGGAAAATCAATGAAATTGTTTATAAGACACATATATTTGCTCAACGCTGTTTGTTTTATTATGTAGAAATGAAGACACTAGAAATAAAGCTTTCAAAATACCATTTTAATTTGTGTTTGCTTGTATTGTTTGCATATTGATTTTAATTATTTCAACGTATACCTTATTGTTCTGTTTTCTCCTTGTAAATCACTCTTGGGTACATATTGTGATAGGCAATATATACATGCTTAAAATTAAAGCAAATTAAAATATTCTGCAGGAGTACAAGTGGGGCCCCTGGTGGTGCAGTGGGTTAAACTGCTGAGCTGCTGAACTTGCTGACCAAAAGGTTGGGGAGCGGGGTGAGCTCTTACTGTTAGCCCCAGCTTCTGCCAGCCTAGGTAAAGGTAAAGGTAAAGGTAGCCCCCTGACATTAAGTCCAGTCATGTCTGACTCTGGGGTGTGGTGCTCATCTCTATTTCTAAGCCAAAGAGCCAGCGTTGTCCGTAGACACCTCCAAGGTCATGTGGCCAGCATGACTGCATGGAGCGCCATGGAACTGCCAGCCTAGCAGTTCAAAAACATGGAAATATGAATAGATCAATAAGTAGTGCTTTCACAGGAAGGTAACGGCACTCCATGCAGTCATTCCCATGGCCAGATGACCTTGGAGGCGTCTATGGACAATGCCAACTCTTTGGCTTAGAAATGGAAATGAGCACCAAACTCTAGAGTCGGACACGACTAGACTTAATATCAGGGGAAAACCGTTACCTTTACCTACAAGTGCTTATTCTTCATACTTAAAATATAAAGAATCTTTAACTGTTCTTTTATTAAAGGCATCAAGATTAGATTAGGAAAAAAACACAAGTACGTCAACAAGAGGAGGAGGAAGAAGAGAAAGAACCCATGAATGGAAAATTACAAAACACTCAGCTGATAAAACTAAACTCTACTCGTTTTAAAACAAAAGAAACTAAACACAGAAATCAAAAGGTGTGGAAATCCTTGAAGTACTACTGAAATAGACAATATTAGCCTTTCTTCCTCCGTCATTGTTCTCCTCAGATGAAATGCAACTCTGTGGATAACTTTATTTTCATGTGGTTTGCAACATTGCTCTGATTTTTTTTTTGAAAAAATATATAAAAGGTAAAAATGTTTCAAGAAGAGATCAAAACAACCCCCAAAACCAATCCCAAAACTGATTTTAGGAACCAAAGGTCACATGAAATACTACTGTCTTGGCTCTCAATTGGAAAATTAATAGGGATGGCCCCAAGCGGACTTCCATTGGGAAGGAGTTAAGAAAGAAAGGCATTTCTTCAAATAATGCATTCTCCAACTGTTGAGATCAGGGTGATTATTGTACGTAAAGGTAAAGGTTTTCCCCTGACATTAAATCTAGTTGTGTCCGACTCTGGGGGTTGGTGCTCATCTCCATTTCTAAGCCAAAGAGCCAGCGTTGTCCATAGACACCTCCAAGGTCATGTGGCTGGCATGACTGCATGGAAGCCCCTGCTGGCACTGTGGGTTAAACCACTGAGCTGCTAAACTTGCTAACCAAACCGTCACAGGTTTGAATCCAGGGAGCAGCATGAGTTCCTGCTGTTAGACCCCGCTTCTGCCAACCTAGCAGTTCAAAAACATACAAATGTGAGTAGATCAATAGGCACTCCTTCTGTGGGAAGGTAATTGTGTGATTATTGTACCTTATTAAAAAAGGAATAATCCCTTTCCTTGAGAAGACTGTCAAAAGATGAAAGCTTAGTCCATCTTTGGAGAACCTAAAAGATGTACCAATCCACTCTACTCTCTTTGCCATGGCATTACTTCTGGAATTTTTTTTGAATGTCTGGGTGAGAAAATGGCTAGGGGCAACTGGCCTCCTGAGTTGGCATTTGTGCTTTCTCCTCTCTGTGGAATAACCCTTGATTTGTCCACAGATCATATCAAAATCCATAATTTAGGACCCCAAACCTGCCCTCAACAAGTACATGAGGTCAACTTATACATTAGTTATGCGACAAAAAACCATACGATGCAGAAGCCACGAGATATTGCTGATCCCTTTTACACATTTACTTATCCTATGAGAATGGCTGCAAATCTCTTGGGAAGACAGACAGAAAAATGGCATGCAAAGACCACCAGCATTGAAGTGATGCTCCTCCGCTATCAATTCAGCTGGACTGGCAACGTTGTCCAAATGCCCGACCACCGTCTCCAAAGGCAGTTGCTCTACTCCGGACTCAAGAACAGAAAATGGATTGTTGGTGGACAGGAAAAGAGATTTAAAGATGGGCTTAAAGCCAACCTCAAAAACTGTGGCATAGACACTGAGAACTGGGAAGCCCGTGTCGTGATTGCTTGATTGCAAATGTCTCTAATGTTCTGAACCAGAGTCCAGTCTACAGCCTCCTCCAACTCATCCTCACTATCACTGGAGTTATCTGCTGTGTCTCTAAGCCTCTTAGACATAGTGTCACTCTCACTGCCAGAATCACTAGCCACTCTCTTCACTCCCCTGTAATCTGCTTCCATAGCCTCCTCTGGCCTGAATCCTGCAAAGTCTTCTTCATCACTGGGAGCCAGAAAGATGTCATGAATGCATTTCAGCTGGCGCTGATTCTCCTCTGTTTCTGCATCACTCCTTCTTCTTCTCCTACTACTAGTAGTAGGTATGGTGTCAGAATGCTGACTCACAACAGCCCGGGCCCTTGAGTACTATAACTGGAGGTCAGCTGTGACCAGCAGTGCTGTAGAATTCAAGCAGGCATGAATGGAGGGCGAAAGGGAGAAATGTGCCAAGAGGAAGGTGTGTCAAGCCAACCCAGATCGGGACTGCCTTCCATCTGGAAACCGACGTCCTCACTGCGGGAGAACATCTCACAGGGACGAGGCATTCCAGGAACTCAAGCCATATCATGGCATTTGGCTCTTAAGGATCAATGCTGTTGAATCAGCAGCAGTCCCAATATTTTTTGCCAGTCTAAAATAAATTGTCATCAAAAGAGATTAACCAAGCAATTGGTAAATGTTCAAGAGACTCAGTTAAAGATGGATGGAGATGAGCAATTGATTTCTCACATCGAAACCACTGTATGCTAAGCTGATTTTTCCCCTCCTCTTAGAATCTCTGCTTAAGTTCATTAAGTGATCACCTTCGGACCCACCGCCAAAACACCACATCTGGAGGGCAATCATTCTTGAGCTACGAGGGATCGCCCAAGTAAGTAAGTAAGTAAGCATGTCTTTGCTGAAGAGGAGATCTGCTCATTTGTAGTCAATCAAGGAACTCGGCAAGTCTAGGCTTTGTGGCTGGTTTGCTTGTCTGGGATGCACAGCTGCAAGAAGAAACCAGGGCTGACTATACAATTTATGTAGAACTAGCAATTAAATCTTGCCTCAAACAACTCATGACCTTTAATCCAGAATATATTGAATTGCCTAATCTCTCAGATTGCAACTGAATGATGAAGATGTAAGAAATTTCAAAAAACAAACAGACCACAAGAAGATAATTATTTTTTTTGGTGCAAATCATGATTTTCCAATTACTCATCTCAGTTGGGACAAAAAGCCACCTAATTGGCTATTGTGTTCTGATCCACACTTTAATCATTTCACAATGGTTACTTATTTTGATGAAGGCTTTGCAATTCTCTCATTTTTATTCCCCACCTAACAATATGCTCTGATGCCATGGCTATGTTCAGCTTGCTTTTTAAAAAATGGTGATGATTGTTTCATCTTTCTTTAAGTAAAACATGAGGAAGGTAAAGGACCAAAAGTAGTTGAGATGGCCCTAGTGAAAGAGAAGGTCCAGCGACTTCAAGCTCATGTACCTATTCTTCAGCATGCTAGAAAGCATGATGTTTTCTTCTTTGGAGAGAAGCACAAAGATAACATCTTTAAAGAGAAACTGGTCCACGAACAAAGGAAATAGACCACTGTTTCTCAACCTGGTTGGGACACCTGGGGGTGTCACAAGGGGGTGTCAGAAGGGTTGCCAAAGACCATCGGAAAACACAGGAGTGGTGCAATGGTGCAATGGATTAAAACCTTGTGCCGGTAGGACTGAAGACCGACAGGTTGCAGGTTCGAATCCGAGAGAGCACGGATAAGCTCCCTCTGTCAGCTTCAGCTCCCCATGCAGGGACATGAGAGAAGCCTCTCACAAGGATGGTACAATATCAGACATCCAGGCATCCCCTGGGCAACGTCCTTGCAGATGGCCAGTTCTCTCACATCAGAAGTGACTTGCAGTTTCTCCTGACATGGAAAAAAAAATCAGAAAACACAGTAGTTTTTTGTTGATCATGGGGGTTCTGTGTGGGAAGTTTGGCCCAATTCTGTCATTGGTGGGGTTCAGAATGCTCTTTGATTGTAGGTGAACTATAAATCCCATTAACTACAACTCCCAAATGTCAAGTTCTATTTTCCCCAAACTCCACCAGTGTTCACATTTGGGCATATTGGGTATTCATGCCAAGTTTGGTCCAGATCTATCATTGTTTGAGTCCACAGTGCTCTCTGGATGTAGGTGAACTACAACTCCAAAACTCAAAGGTCAATGCCCACCAAACCCTTCCAGTATTTTGCGTTGGTCATGGGAGTTCTGTGTGCCAAGTTTGGTTCAGTTCCATCATTGTTAGAATTCAGAATACTCTTTGATTGTAGGTTAACTATAAAGCCCAGCAACTCCAACTCCCAAGTGACAAAATCAATCCCTCCTCCAACCCACCAATTTTCAAATTTGGGTTTATAAAGTATTTGTGCCAAATTTGGTCCAGTGAATGAAAATACATCCTGAATATCAGATATTTACATTATGATTTGTAACAGTAGCAAAATTATTGTTATGAAATAGCAATGAAAATAATTTTATGGTTGGGGGTCACTACAGCATGAGGAACTGTATTAAGGGGTCGTGGCATTAGGAAGGTTGAGAAATACTGAAATAGACATTTGGCATAATGTGGCACGCAAAAGCAGAAGAATCAGGGATTATGCGAGAGCTGGACCATAGGGAAGGCTGAGAGAAGAGAGATGCTTTTGAACTGTGGTGTTGGAGGAAAGTTCTGAGAATGCCTTGGACCACCAGAAGATCCAACCAGTCCATTCTCCAGGAAATAAAGCCTGACTGCTCATTGGAGGGAAGGATAGTAGAGGCCAAGATGAAGTACTTTGGCCACATCATGAGAAGACAGGAGACCTTGGAGAAGACAATTATGCTGGGGAAAATGGAAGGAAAAAGGAAGAGGGGCCGATCAAGGACAAGGTGGATGGATGGCATCCTTGAAGTGATTGGCCATACCTTGAAGGAGCTGGGGGTGGTGACGGCTGACAGGGAGCTCTGACGTGGGCTGGTTCATGAGGTCACGAAGAGTTGGAAGTGACTGAACGAATGAACAACAACAACCAGAAGTTTAATTCAAACTAACTGGACCAACCTACCAACAATATATCAGTTAACCTTATTGAAAACGTTATCAGGTTGCCAAATGTCATTTGAAAAAAGTTGTGACTATTACTAAGAAAACAACACCATCATCACTGTGGGACACACTAAGCCATCTCACAAGCTCATGCTATATTATATCATGGAAGACTCTTCTTGCAAACACATTCTTTGTGTTATTAATAGTAAGTGGATCTTTCCTGCACCCCAACAACACTGCCAGTATATGTAGACTCTTATGGACAGTGGTGAATTGAATACACATCTGCCTCTACTCAACCCTCTCATTTATGTTGCTGCTTAGCAACCATCCTGAGATGAGTGATAGGAGTGGAGCACCAAATGCACTTAAGCAGAGATTCTAAGAGGAGGGGAAAAATCAGCTTAGCATACAGTGGTTTCGATGTGAGAAATCAATTGCTCATCTCCATCCATCTTTAACTGAGTCTCTTGAACATTTACCAATTGCTTGGTTAATCTCTTTCGATGACAATTTATTTTAGACTCGCAAAAAAACATTGGGACTGTTGCTGATTCAACAGCATTGATCCTTAAGAGCCAAATGCCATGATATGGCTTGAGTTCCTGGAATGCCTCATCCCTGTGAGATGTTCACGTTAGTCTGGATATTATTATTATTTTGAAATATAAGACCATTCTCAGCATGATAGGTCCCATAATAGTTCTTCTCATTCCTGTGGAATCGAAACAAGATCTGTGCAAAGATCTCTTATTTGGTTTGGGGCGTAATAAAATTATTTTGATTCTTTTCTGAATCAGTGTAACTATCCAAATCCAACTGAAATTAGGCATTCAAAATATTTGTGGTACCCCTTAATGTGCAACAGTATCTTTGAATGGTGGCCAAACGATGTGTAGTGAAGATGTGAGTGGAATCAGGTTAACAATCGAAAAGCACATGTTAAAAGGGTAGTAGGCTTGGGCGGTTTCGTTCATTAATTTCGTAATTCGTTATTAATTCGTATTTAAATTAGCTTACGATCCAATATTGAGCCATGCAGGACTACTGTGAGGAGTAATTAAAAATCGAAACAATTTTTCCAATTTATTTCGTATTGTTTCGTAATTGTTTCGTAATTGGTTCAAAATTGTTTCGAAATTGTTTCGTAATTGTTTCACAATTATTTCCGTATATCTGGTGCAAGTTTTATAGTTGTTGTTTGTTTTATCACACCAACAGTCAACAACAGAGGGAGAGGGAAGCTTCAGAAGTTCCCCCTGTCCCATTTGGAGGGTTTTTTAGCATATTGCGCAATCGCGTCTGCCATTAACGAATCGATTCGTAATTTTACGAAATTTCGTATATTTCGAACTTTTTTAAAGGAAAATTTCAGAATTCTTTTAAAAAAATGAAACGCAAGGGCCCCCTAAAAACAAAACGAGTTTAGAACCAAATTTTTCTGTGGTTACCCAAGCCTAAAGGGTGCACTTAAAATCCGATTCTGCCCCCCAAAAGGCACACCTTCACATGAGTGTATATCCCTGCAGTCACGCAAAAACATGCTTTCCCTCCCTTCTCCCTGTGTGGACTGCTCATTTTAAAAGCCTAAAACAGCTGATTGGGCTGTCAAAAATGGAGTCACAAACACACAGGTGGCTAAAGGGAAGCACAATGGGAAAGCAATTAGAACTCTCTGCAACCTTTTCTTTCTTTAGATCTTTATAATATTAAACAGAACTTGAATTAAAAGTTGGGTGAAAAGAAAAATAATGTTTGTGTTTTCATTTGGAGGTCCATATTTATTTATTTATTTATTTACTTACTTACTTACTGTATTTGTATACTGCCTTTCACAGCCAATTGGCAACTCATATGAGGTCCAGTGCATCTTGGATATACAATACATACATACATACATACATACATACATACATACATACATACACCTTCCACTGGATGTCTTCTGTCCACTCTCCATCTTGATCCACTTCAAAAGAATGAGGATGGCGGGGGACCATTTCCTGAGACTGACAGGTCTGTGTGTAGACTTGCTGTTAGGTCCAGGGATTTTTTGCCCTACTTTTCAAACCAGCATTTTGGCACTGTCTGGAGGCGCTCTTAGGGCCCTTCCACATAGACATATAACACAGAATAACAAGGCAGATAATCCACAATATCTGCTTTGAACTGGATTATTTGAATCCACACTGCCATATAATCCAGTTCGATGTGAATTTTATACAGCTGTATGGAATGGAGCCTCAGGTGGCACAGTGGGTTAAACCACTGAGCTGCTGAGCTTGTTGACCAAAAGGTCACAGGTTCAAATACGGGGAGCAGCGTGAGCTCCTGATGTCAGCCCCAGCTTTGACCAACCTAGCAGTTCAAAAACATGCAAATGTGAGGAGATCAATAGGTACCCTTCTAGCGGGAACATAACAGCGCTTCATGCAGTCATGCCGGCCACATGACCTTGGAGTTGTCTATGGACAACGCCGGCTCTTCGACTCAGAAATGGAGATGAGCACCAACTCCCAGAGTCGGACACATCTCGACTTAATGTCAGGGGAAAACCTTTACCTTTACCTATGGAAGGGGCCTTAGAAATAGTTGCAGGACAATCATGTCCTTGGAGGATCCAGATTAGGAATATTAGGAGTGTTACTTGAGGGCAATTGGCAAGATGGGATTCATTTATTTATCATGTCAGGAGTGGACCAAAACAGTTGTATTGCATTAAAAAACAAACAAACAAAACACAAAGTTTGCAGACTTGGTATTCTATTAAATGTCCCTTTGACCAATAGCTGGCCACTTGTGTTGCTATAAGAAGGTCCTCCATGGTGCATGTAGCAGGGCTCAGGTTGCATTGCAGCAGATGTTCTGTAGTTTGCTCTTCTCCATACTCGCATGTCATGGATTACACTTTGTGGCCCCATTTCTGAAGGTTGGCTCTGCATCTCGTGGTGCCAGAGCGCAGTCTGTTCAGCACCTTCCAAGTCGCCCAGTTTTCTGTGTGCCCAGGAGTCTCTCATTTGGTATCAGCCACTGATTGAGGTTCTGGGATTGAGCCTGCCACTTTTGGACTCTCGCTTGCTGGGGTGTTCCAGCAAGTGTCTCTGTAGATCTTAGAAAACTATTTCTTGATTTAAGTCATTTGCGTGCTGGCTGATATCCGAACAGAGGGTGGGACGGAGATGTCACTGCTTTGGTCCTATCACTATTGGTTGCTACTTCCTGGCGGATGTCAGGTGATGCAATACCAGCTAAACAGTGTAATTTCTCCAGTGGTGTAGGGCACAGACACCCAGTGATAATGCAGCATGTCTCATTAAGAGCTACATTCACTGTTTTAGCATGGTGAGATGTGTTCCACACTGGGCATGCGTACTCAGTAACAGAGTAGCATAGTGCAAGAGCAGATGTCTTCAGTGTGTCTGGTTGTGATCCTCAGGTTGTGCCAGTGTGCTTTCTTATGATATTGTTTCTAGCGCCCACTTTTTGCTTGATATTCAGACAGTGCTTTTTGTAGGTCAGAGCACGGTACAGGGTAATTCCCAAGTATTTGGGTGTGCTCCAGTGGAATTCCTTCCCAGGTAAGATGAGATGATTATTGGAGAAATAGAACACCATTTTGTTTTCTAGTAATTTGTCATTATACATAGTTAAAACTTGAGAAGTCAGTCATTACAACATTATACAATTTAAAGCTCTATAGCTATTCCACGGTACTATCAAATTTTGGCTGATTTTAAATACAGTCTTTATGTTTTGCATTATGCAGCTGGAAAGCACTGACAAGAAATGAAGATGTTCTGAAAGATACACACCTATCAGCATTAGACAGCAGAAAACAAACTTTCCCAGAATATGACCTTCCCTTCATTGATTTTAACAATGGGTGGATATATTTATTTCTAAAGTCATTATAGCTGAAACAACTGAGGAGCACATGAATAATATCTTAGACAGAGAATCACAACTGCATACTCGATCACACTTAAGTGTCCCCTTTTGCCAACCCATCCAATCTGCCAAAGAGAGAACATTTAATCTTGCGTAAGGAAATGTTATTTTCCTCTTGATATTTGCCAAAAATACCAGATACTTTGAAAGTGACAAATATGGAGGAATGAAAGAAGCACAAGAAATATTAGATTGACAGATCTTAATCCCAACCATCTGGGATTCCATCTCTATATCCTCCAGCTTTGAACTAAAAGAAAAGAGGCAGAAAATCTCATATTCATGGTAGCCACCGGCAATTTCCCTGGGCTTGGATCCATGTCTTCCAATGCTAACAAAATATGTTCCAAAACCTGCTTAATTTTTTTTTTAAAAGCAGAGCTTCAGATTTGATAGTCCTCAAACCCAGTTCTGTGCAAACTAATTGTAATTGTTGGACTGAATGGCCCTTGTAGTCTCTCCAACTCTACCATTCTATCACACTCTTGAAGAACTCTACCACACTACTACATTATTAATGACTAGCCATCCCCTGCCATGTGTTGCTGTGGCCCAGCCTGTATATATGTGTTTTGTGTGTGTATATATTTGTGTATATGTGTATATATTTGTGTTGTGTATATATGTGTGTGTTTGTGTGTGTGGTTTTGCACATGTGTTGTAATCAGGGGCGGCTCAACCCATTACGCAAATAAGCATTTGCAGTATAGTTGATTTAGCCCAGGGGCGCTCTTGAGGCGCTCTTGGGGGAAAATAGACCTTGACATATGCGAGTTGTAGTTACTGGGATGTATAGTTCACCTTCAATCAAAGAGCATTCTGAACTCCACCAATGATGGAATTGAACCAAGTATGGCACACAGAACTCCCATGATGAACAGAAAATATATATCAGTGATTGGTGGGGAGGGGGGGGGCAAAATACTGTTTGCTTACCGTCGAAAATTACCTAGGGCCACTTCTGGTTGTAATGTTTTGCGGTTTGTTTGTTTTTTTGGCTTTTAAAGTCTCTTCTACTGTTTTTCAGTATTTTTATGAGTGACTAGCTGTACCATATGTTGCTGTGGCCAACCTTCCCTCCTTTCTTTCTCTCCTTCCTTCCCTCTTTTTCCTTCCCTTCTTCTTCCTTCCTTCTCTATTTCTTTTCTTGCTTCCTTTGCTCCTTGGTTCTATCCTTCCTTGTCTCTTTCCTTCCTTCCCTCCCTCTTTCTCTCATTCGTTCCTTCTCTCCTTCCTATCTTCTTTCACTTTTTTATTTCCTTCTCTTCTTTCTTCCTTCTCTACCTTTCATTCCTTCTCTCCTTCCTTCCTTTTTTCCCTCATTCTCTCCTTCCTTCCTCCTTTCTTTGTATGTGTTTTGTGTGTGCATATATGTATGTATATATTTCTGTATATATTTGTGTATGTGTATATGTGTGTGTTAATGTATATATGTGGTTTTGCACATTAGTTGTAATGTATTTTTAGGTTTTTTTGTCTTTTTAAGTCTCTTCTTCTGTGTTTTCCAGTGTTTTTTATGAGTGATGGTCACTCGTTGGTCTGTCAGGTGTCTTCTGGCCAAATTTGGTGTCAATTCGGCCAGTGGTTTTTGAGTTATATTAATCCCACAAACGAAGATTACATTTTTATTTATGTAGATTAGTTTAAACAGAAGTTGGGCAAGCAAGCACCCTTGTCTTACTCCCTTTGTAAATGAACACTATAGAGTCCGATAGATGCCGTCCAGACGTCCATTGTTTCTAGCATGAAAGAATGCACCAGAATATAGAGAGGCATTGCATAAATTAGAAATTGTAGCTCATTGCCCATATATTGTAGTTTGCTCTGGGAGTTTCCTTGATTAATAGAATCAAAATCAAATCAACAAAAACCACAGGGAAATGCTTTACAGATCTTGAGTATTTATTAACGGTGTTCAAAATTATCATTATTCCTCATATTTTGTAGCAAATTAATTAAATTTGTGCATATGGATCGATATTAGAAACATGCAGAAAAGGTGGGGAAAATTTTTGTAAACATTCTATAACATTTGGATGCCTCCCAAGGTCTGTTTAATTTTCAGTATAAGCATTAAGCACCTTTGGTAAAGCTAGGAGTACGTAAAGTGTTTTAAAAACCAATCCTGTTTTCCTTTGGCCCGATTGAAATAAGGAAGGCACAGGGGGTGGGACTAGTAAACTTGGGTAGGAGACTGAGAACACAGCATTTTGGGAAATGTAGTTTGGGAAGGCTAGGCCCCTATGGCAGAGAATGCAAAAGACCCTGCCCTAAACTACATTTCCCAGAGTGCAGCGCTTAACATCAGAAAGCCCCAATAGCACCAACCATTTAGAGTCAGTCTAATAATAATAATAAATGAAAGACAACTAAAGAGAACTTAAGTAAGTAACAGTATAAATCTGTGCTAACTTGAAGTTATGTGGTTGTGTGTCATAAAGACGGACAGAGAGGCATTCAAGAGGATTACTGTTGTTGCATTTTGGGGGATAAATTATTTTTGTTTAAACTTTTAAAAATCCCAAAAAAATCAGTAGATGTGTGAATCTTTCTGAAACTTCTGGAGATTTACGCCCTGCTTATCTTGTAAAATGTATATAAGATTCAAGTAAATAGTAGGCTTGGTTGATCTTGTTCAGAAGTTTCTAAACTCGTAATGAATTCGTATTAAATTACCTTTCAATCCAATATCGAGCCATGCAGGAATAGTGGGAGGAGCAATTCCGAACTGAAACAACTTCCCCATTGTTCGGAATTATTCTCGTAAGCGGCTTTGCATGCCCGGCGATGCAAAGAGGGACGAGGTGGACATGGCTAAGAACAGCTCTTCCTGAAGGCCAATGGGGGAGTGGCCCCAGTGGCCTTCAGGAAGAGCTGTTCTTAGCCACGCTCACCACATCCCTCTTTGCATCGCCTGGGTGTGCAAAGCCACCGATGCAAAGAGGGACCAGGTGGGCATGGCCAAGCACAGCTCCCCTTGGAGGCCTCACCTCCAGCAACCTCCAAGGAGAGCTGTGCTTGGACAGGCCTACCTCGTCATTCTGCATGGCAGCTTGCCAGGGAAGGGAAGCTGAGAGATCTTAAAAGTGTTAGTTTTAAAATCTCTCAGCTTCCTTTTCCTGGCGAGCTGTCATGCAGAGGGATGAGGTGGGCGTGTCCAAGCACAGCTCTCCTTGGAGGTTGCTGGGGGCGAGGCCTCCAAGGAGAGCTGTGCTTGGCTACTCCCACCTCATCCCTCTGCATGACAGCTCGCCACAAGGGAAGGAAGGAAAACTGCGAGATTTTAAGGGTTTTGGAGGGAGGGAGGGGCACCTTCCATTAACGAAGCAAACGAAGCGATTCGTATTTCCTGATATTTCCGATCTTTTTTTCAAGAAAATTTCGGAAATAATTTCAACATCGAAATGAGTTTAGAACCATTTTTTTCTTGATCAACCAAGCCTAGTAAATAGTTCTTGCAGTATTTTTTAAATTGTTGTTTATAAAAACTTTGAAAATTCCCCAAAAATCCATGGATAAGTGAAATTTGGTGGGCTAACGGTGGTAAATGTGTTCTACCATTGTAGCAAGTTTCACTCCAATAGCTTTTAAAATGATGGTGAAAGGAGCCCCTGAAGTTTCCCTAATTATAGTAATTATGCTCAAGTACTATAATGAAATTGTAACGAGATTTCATTACTCTTGTTATAGTAACAAATAGTAACGAGATTTCATTACTCTTGTTATAGTAACAAATAGTAACTCTTCATTACTCTTGTTATAGTAACTAGAAACATTTTAGAAACAAAATTCCAGAGCCCCCAGTTTTGGAATGACTTTTGAAAAAATCCATTTTTTTTATGGATCACTCATCCCTAGTATTTATCAGTAGCATGGTTCAGCATGAAGCAGTTTATCTAGGGGTGATCAACCTGGACATAACCCATAATCCTCAATCCAGTCCTCTAAATTTTAGAGAATATGCCTAGCATTGATCTCCTCTGATACATCTAACTGGCTAATTGGTCTGTAGACCCTCATTTTCCCTAATTAATATTTTGTACCTTTTATACACTTCATAGAGGATCTTACAAAGAATCCCTTCTGCAACAAGACCTTATTGTTTTTGCCATCTGCTTTTTCAGTTTCCCGCAGCCTTCATCAAACCGTTGGTTACCCCTATGAATTTGATAGGTCTTTAGCAGGGGTACTTTTTTCATAAAAAGACGTCTAAGAAAATCTATTAGTTGCTCATATAATTGTCTCACTAATTCAGTAGTGGGCACTTGGGCTAGATGATTCCTTAGTTGTCATAGTTCTTGTAACTTGCATTTCTGCTTCAGATTAGGTTGTAGTAAAATATTCCTTGTAATCTTCCTATCTGATGTTTATAGTCTCTGATTAAAATATAAGTTAGCACCTGAATATGGTTTTTTTTTGAAAAAATAAGAAAGGTCATAGCAAATGGAGAAGCCTCTATGAGACCTATTAAAATGGATATTAATGTGGCTAGCTCCCCTATTAGCTTTACCATGTGCAGGAAACTGCATCAACTGAATATCCCACCAAAAAGCAAGCCAATTTCCTGAGTTAACCATGTTTGTTGACACAGACAGACAGACAGACAGACAGACAGATAGACAGACATATTCATGTCAGGAGCAACTTGAGAAAGTTGCTTCTGGTGTGAAAAAATTGGCTGTCTACAAGGATGTTGCCCAGGGGATGCGTGGATATTTTACCATCCTATGGGAGGCTTTTCTCATGTCATAGAATCATAGAATCAAAGAGTTGGAAGAGACCTCCGGGGCCATCCAGTCCAACCCCATTCTGCCAAGAAGCAGGAATATTGCATTCAAATCACCCCTGACAGATGGCCATCCAGCCTCTGTTTAAAAGCTTCCAAAGAAGGAGCCTCCACCACACTCCGGGGCAGAGAGTTCCACTGCTGAACGGCTCTCACAGTCAGGAAGTTCTTCCTCATGTTCAGATGGAATCTCCTCACTTGTAGTTTGAAGCCATTGTTCCGCGTCCTAGTCTCCAAGGAAGCAGAAAACAAGCTTGCTCCCTCCTCCCTGTGGCTTCCTCTCACATATTTATACATGGCTATTATATCTCCTCTCAGCCTTCTCTTCTTCAGGCTAAACATGCCCAGCTCCTTAAGCCGCTCCTCATAGGGCTTGTTCTCCAGACCCTTGATCATTTTAGTCGCCCTCCTTCTGTCAATATCTCTCTTCAATTGTGGTGCCCAGAATTGGACACAATATTCCAGGTGTGATCTAACCAAAGCAGAATAGAGCTTGGGGAGCATTACTTCCCTAGATCTAGACACTAGGCTCCTATTGATGCAGGACAAAATCCCATTGGCTTTTTTTTAGCTGCCAGATTACATTGTTGGCTCATGTTTAACTTGCTGTCCATGAGGACTCCAAGATCTTTTTCACACGTACTGCTCTCGAGCCAGGCATTGCCCACCATTCTGTCTCTTTGCATGTCGTTTTTCCTGCCAAAGTGGAGTATCTTCCATTTGTCCCTGTTGAACTTCATTTTGTTAGTTTGGGCCATTCATCTCTCTGATCTGTCAAGATCGTTTTGAATCCTGCTCCTGCCCTCTGGAGTATTGGCTATCCCTCCCAATTTGGTGTCCCTGTATAAGAAGCTGGAGCTGACAGGTGGGAGCTCACCCCGCTCCCCAGATACGAACCGCTGACCTTTTGGTCAGCAGTCCTACTGGCACAAGGATTTAACCCATTACGCCTCTGGAGGCTTTGTTGACATAGAGATTTATGTAGTTTTAGGAAACCGCAGAGTTTTCTTAAAAGTTGGCTCTAAGGGTTTGTTGACCTCCAAATGTGGTTTATTGGAGCACAGGCAGGAACTGCTATTGGAAAATGTGATTATCCCTTCCAACTTCCATTGCCTTTGATTGTTCTGTCAGTAGAAGCTCCATGTTGGATTCTATCCACTGTTTTAGAAGGAATCTTGGAGGTCATCTCTTCCAACTTATTATTTCCTGATGCAACTGCAATGCTAAGTGCAGCTACAACCGTCCTAGGAGATAAATGCTGAGGTGTAATGGATTAACTCCTTGCGATGACTGCTGCTGAAGTATTGGAGATTAGATGAGACATTTAACAAAGAAAAGATTGCCAGAGTCTCTTAGCCTTAATGAGCAGCAGAATGCTGAAACAGGCTGTCTAATTTACTGTTATATACTGTTGTTTTGGTTAATGTAGCTGCTATTTAAATTCCTATAAAAACTTTTTTGTTTGACTGCTGTGTGAACTGCTGTTTTATTGTGTTTCGCTGTTTCAGTAACCTTGTCACTTGGTACTGTCATTTATTTATTGTCTTTTAAATCTGAATGTTCTGCTGTTACTTTAGATGAGACTTTGGGCATCTACCATGAAAACCTACATTTTTCCATATTCAATAACAATAACAACAACAACATCCTGCAGAACTTCAATCATACATTGTTTTTTCCATGATAGGAGTGACTTTGAAAACTTCTGGTGTGAGAGAATTGGCCTTCTGTAAGGATGCTGTCCAGGGGTCATCCAAATGTTTTATCATCTTGTAGGAGGTTTCTCTCATGTCTCCATGTGAGAAGCTGGAGCTGACAGATGGGAGCTCACCCTGCTGCCCGGATTCAAACTGCTGACCTTTCAGTCAGCAGTCCTGCTGGCACAAGGATTTAACCCATTGCGCTACCGGGGATCCAAGATCCTAACTGTCAAAGAATCTCAACAAAAGATTGCCCCAGGCACTGCCAGGCCATCAAATGCTAATCAAGGTGGTCAGTGGAAACATTCACACCTTACTATACTTATTTAGGCGATCCCTCATTTTCTGAGGATGATTGTCTTCCAATATTCTTGTGGGTCCGTATGTGGCTGTGGAGCCCTATTCTTGCTCTGCATCTTCTTCCGCAGTGAGGGCATTGGTTTCCAGATGGAAGGCAGTCTCAGTCGGGGTTGGCTTGACACGCCTTCCTCTTGGCACGCTTCTCCCTTTCGCCCTCCATTCGTGCCTCCTCAAATTCTGCAGCACTGCTGGTCACAGCTGACCTCCAGCAGGAGCGCTCAAGGGCCAGGGCTTCCCAGTTCTCAGTGTCTATGCCAGAGTTTTTAAGGTTTGCTTTGAGCCCATCTTTAAATCTCTTTTCCTGTCCACCAACATTCCGTTTTCCATTCCTGAGTTCGGAGTAGAGCAACTGCTTTGGGAGACGGTGGTCAGGCATCCGGACAACGTGGCTGGTCCAGCGGAGTTGGTGGCAGAGGACCATCGCTTCAGTGCTGGTGGTCTTTGCTTCTTCCAGCATGCTGACGTTTATCCGCCTGTCTTCCCAAGAGATTTGCAGGATTTTCCGGAGGCAGCGCTGATAGAATCGTTCCAGGAGTTGCATGTGATGTCTGTAGACAGTCCATGTCTCACAGGCATATAGCAGGGTTGGGAGGACAATAGCTTTATAGACAAGCACCTTGGTATCCCTATAGATGTCCCAGTCCTCTACTTCATTCGGAAAAATGCTGCGCTCTCAGAGCTCAGGCGGTGTTGTATTTCGGTGTCGATGTTGACTTTGGTGGAGAGGTGGCTGCCAAGGTAGCGGAAATGATCAACATTTTTTAATGTTACACCATTGAGCTGTATCTCTGGCATTGGAGAGGGGTTGGCTGGTGTCTGCTGGAACAGAACCTTAGTTTTTTCAATGTTCAATGACAGGCCGAGCTTCTCGTATGCTTCTGCGAAGGTGTTTAGAGTGGCTTGTAGATCTTCTTCTGAATGTGCACAGACAACCTTGTCATCAGCATACTGGAGTTCTATAACAGATGTTGTTGTAACCTTGGTTTTGGCTTTCAGTCTGCTGAGGTTAAATAGCTTGCCATCTGTCCGATAGATGATTTCCACTCCAGTGGGAAGCTTCCCATCAACATTCACACCTAGCTCGAGCAGACAAAAGTCCTTTGCCCCACCCTGGTCTTTCCACAGATATATAAACCAATTTTCCTAGTTCCAACAGACCTTACTACCTCTGAGGATGCTTGCCATAGATGCAGGCGAAAGGTCAGGAGAGAATGCCTCTAGAACATGGCCATATAGCCCAAAAAAAACCTACAACAACCCAACATCTTGACATGTTGTGCTTGACAGGTTGCAAAGATTGTCATACTGAGAAGCATTGTCTAGTTCACTGCAGAAATAGGAGGACTGCAATCACAAAGATGTACTTTTTTGCTTTCGCGAAACACATAAATAGATCTTTCAGTGTTCAACATGGAAATGCCTCCAAGTGATGGAGTGATTTTGGAAAGCTCACAACAACAGAGCGCCTAGAGTGCATCAAAGCATACATGCGCCTTTGGAGAGGAGCATCTCATCCTTAGGGAGTATCAATAGGAACAATAAGGAGGTGGCTTAGTTTAAACTAGATTAAATCCTTGACCTCTATTAGCATATAAAGAAAGAAAGAAAATCTCAGTAATCTCACATTTTTTCCAGCCTTGTGGGGATGACAGAATTCAAGAGCTGAGTAATTCACACTTGCTAAATAATTGATTCAATTAATTTTCTTACTCTTTGACGTTTCCAAGAATAAATAGATTGCAATTTCCTTTAATCTGTTCTCTACGCAAAGTTATTCAACAACCCCTCTGCCTTCATCAATTGAATTTCTGGAGCTGAAACAAATGGGACATCTCCAGATTCATGTATGGCAATGTGGCTTCCCATATGCCTCAGTGAATTTCTGTTATTTACCTTCAGTGTGAGAAATAGCAAACTTGCAGGGGGGGGGGGACCCACCTTTTTTGGACAAATCTTCCAGGTATTCCTGAAGACTTTCATGACCAGAATCACTGGTTTGCTGTGACTTTTCTGGGCTGTGTGGCCATGTTCCAGAAGCATTCTATCCTGACATTTTGCCTGTATCTATGGAAGGCATCCCCAGAGGTTGTGAGGTCTGTTGGAAACTAGACAAGAGGGTTTATATATCTGTGGAATATCCAGGGTGGGAGAAAGAACTCTTGTCTGCTTGTGGCAAGTGTGAATGTTGCAATTGGCCAGCTTGATTAGCATTGAATGGCCTTGCAGCTTCAAAGCCTGGCTGCTTCCTGCCTGGGGGAATCCTTCGTTGGCCCTGATTGTTTCCTGAAGGTCAGCTGTTGTCCTCTCCTACTTTTTGACTTGTTTTTATTTGTGTTGTATTTTGAAATGGTCATATGACTGGTCAAATAAATTATTATTATTATTATTATTATTATTATTATACTGACACAAATGCACAGTATGTCACAGCAAATGAGATCTCTCTGCAGGATTTCGTATCACAAAATCACAAGTTGAACCCTTCCCAAGCGTCTAGGACTGTGTGATGTATTTTCGAATGATGCGCACAGATCCAAGTCAGGTGGTCTTTTGCAGTTGACAGATCATGATTTTGTCGATGTTTATTGTTTCCAAGTGCTGGCTGAGATCTTTTGGCACGGCACCCAGTACACCAATGACCACTGGGACCACCTGTACTGGTTTATGCCAGAGCCTTTGCAGTTCGATTTTGAGGTCCTGATAATGGCTGAGTTTTTCCTATTGTTTTTCCTCAATGCGACTGTCACCCGGAATGACGACATCAATAATCCAGACTTTTTTCTTTCCACAATCATGATGTCTGGTGTATTGGGTTCCAAAACTTTGTCAGTCTGGATTCGAAAGTCCCACAGTATTTTTGCATGTTCATTTTCCACAACCTTTGCGGATTAATGATCCCACCAATTCTTTGCTGCTGGCATGTGGTCCTTGTGACATACGTTCCAGTGAATCATCTGGGCCACAGAGTTGTGCCTCTGTTTGTAGTCCGTCTGTGTGATTTTCTTGCAACAGCTGAGGATATGATCCATGGTTTCATCAGCTTACTTGCACAGTCTGCATTTTGGGTCATCCACTGATTTTTCAATCCTGGCCTTAATGGCTTTTGTTCTGATGGCTTTCTCCTGGGCTGCAAGAACCAGGCCTTCTTCTGTCTCCTTCTTCAGGGTTCCATTCATGAGCCATCACCAGGTCTTCTCATCCTTCAATCTTCTCAAGGAACTGCCCATGCAAGGCTTTGTTGTGCCAGCTGTCAGCTCTGGTTTGGAGTGCAGTTTTCCTGTATTGACTCTTTGTCTGCTGTGCTTTGAGAAATTTATTTATTTATTTATTTATTTATTTATTTATTTACAGCATCTATATACCGCTTTTCTCACCCCTGAGGGGACTCCAACAGTTTCCGATTATTGACTTCAATCAAAGCAGGTTCTTGGCTTTCCTTGACATATTCTGCCAGGGCATGTTTTCCTTCTTTGACTGCTTGTTTGACTTAGAATCATAGAATCAAAGAGTTGGAAGAGACCTCATGGGCCATCCAGTCCAACCCCCTGCCAAGAAGCAGGAATATTGCATTCAAATCACCCCTGACAGATGGCCATCCAGCCTCTGTTTAAAAGCTTCCAAAGAAGGAGCCTCCACCACATTCCGGGGCAGAGAGTTCCACTGCTGAACAGCTCTCACAGTCAGGAAGTTCTTCCTCGTGTTCAGATGGAATCTCCTCTCTTGTAGTTTGTAAAAGTCCTCTGCCCCCAGACTTTCTAGGCAGATAGAGCCGGTCAACATCACTGCGAGGATGTAATGAATTATGAATGGTAATGAGTTTTCTTGTTTTTCTGTCCAAATTGTCCAGTTCTGCCTGCATCCAGTTTATGATTCCAGCAGTATATTATTATTATTATTATTATTATTATTATTATTATTATTATTATTATTATTTCTATGGAATGATGTCCAGGTTGTGAGAAAGAACTCTTGTCTGTTGGAGGCATGTGAGAATATTGCAACTGACCACCTTGATTGCTATTGAATAGCCTTGCTATTATTCTTCTGTTCTGTATTCTTCCAAGGTTTCCTCATTCAGCATTGCCATTGGCTAAAGCCTTTTGGGAATTCTGGGCCTTCCATCACCATCTGCTTCTATCTCTTCCTCTTAGTCTTCTCCTCTTCCTTCATGGATTTGAATTTTTTTTTCCATCCCTAATCCCTGGCTTGCTTAAAAAAAACTGTTTCCCTCTTGGGCCATCTTGAGATATATTGATGTAAGGATTACATTTTTTTTTTTTTTTGCATTAGTAGAATTCAATTCTTATTAAAAACAAGAGACACATGTTAAATCCAGTCAATTTCAATGATTTCTAAGCAGATTCCAAAATAATTATTTTTTTGGACAGCAACTTCTGGTATCTCCTAGCTAGCGTGCCAAAAAAAAATCGTATGTGGATACTTTGTTGCTTTGTTTCCAATTTCCAATAAGATTGGTTTGCACAATTCTACCTTTTGCTAATTAGTGAAAAGAAGTTCATTCTGATATCCTGATACATTTAAATAGGCATCTTTTCAGTTTATGGCTGAGTCACGAAGACTGGCAACCCCAAAAGGATAGGTATTACCTATTAGGATAGGTAATTACCTATTGGGTAACTATTAGGATAGGTAATTACCTATTAGGTAACTATCCCCTGCACCAACTTAAGCTCTGGAATCCAAAGTGAAGAAGGGGAGCCAGGAAGACAGTTCCACCATGTCTCTTGGGTCATCAATTGGGAGCTCCCCCCCCTAACCACAATATAGTAATATATAATATTAATATTGTGCAGTGCTAATATTACAATATATTACATGCACATACAATATTGATAATATTATAATGTAATAAAATAGAATACTAATAATACAATATAATAATTTTATATTTCATATTACATGTAATATTATGAATAATATGATAGTATAGTGGTATAGTACAATATAGTAATATATAAAACTAATATTGTGCTGTGCTAATATTACAATATATTGTATACGCATACAATATTGATAATATTATAATGTATAGTACAATATAGGTAAAGGTAAAGGTTTTCCCCTGACACTAAGTCCAGTCATGTCCAACTCTGGGGGTTGATGCTCATCTCCATTTCTAAGCTGAAGAGCTGGTGTTGTTCGTAGACACCTCCAAGGTCATGTGGCTAGCATGACTGCATGGAGCACCGTTACCTTCCCACTGGAGCCGTACCTATTGATCTATTCACATTTTGCATGTTTTCGAACTGCTAGGTTGGCAGTAGTAGTAGTAATTTTATTGATTAGCCCTTAGGCTATATCACAATAAGAAACAGAACAACAAGGCCTGACAAGACCTGATCACACTCCATGTAGTAAGTTAAAATAAGACACTTATAACAATACAGTAAATAAATATGATAAGACATGATAAAACTGATAAACTGATCAAGCTGAGTATATACATCATATTTCATTGTCACCCCTACAATTTACCCCGATCAGCCCTACATATGTGGTTATTTATTTATTTATTTATTTCGGGTTCTTATACCCCGCCCTTCTCACCCCGAAGGGGACTCAGGGCGGCTTACAAAAGCAAGGTACAATTTGATGCCTGCAGCACAGAACAATCAACACAAAATTATATCAACTCATAGTTACCAACAGTTCATGCATTATATCAATAAAATCAATAAAATCAATAAAACCAATACAAACCCAATTTCTCCTCCTACACGGTCAGCGTTCGCTAACTCATAGTTCTTATATTCAATTCCACTTCGTCAGTCCTACTGGTCTTACTCGTCTGATTGTCTTATTTAATTGCCAGATTGCCCAAAGGCCTGGTCCCATAACCACGTCTTCACCCTCCTCCTAAAGGAGAGGAGGGATGATGATGCCCTGATTTCCCCCGGGAGTGAGTTCCACAGGTGAGGGGCCACCACTGAGAAAGCCCTGCTCCTCGTCCCCACCAAGCTCACTTGTGACAGTGGTGGGGTCGAGAGCAGGGCCTCCCCAGCTGATCTCAAACTCCGGGGTGGGACGTAGAGGGAGATACGTTCAGACAGATACACTGGACCGGAACCGTACAGGGTTTTGTAGATCAAAACCAGCACCTTGAATTGTGCTCGGAACTGAACCGGCAGCCAGTGGAGCTGGCACAACAGGGTCAACAAGCTCAGCAGCTCAGCAGTTTAACCCACTGTGCCTCCATAGTACAATATAGTAATATATAATACTTATATTGTGCTATGCTAATAATATATTATATACACATATAATATTGATAATATTATAATGTATTATAATAATAATAATAGTTATAATAATAATACTTTATTTACACCCCTCTACCATCTCACAAAGGACTCGGTGCGGCTTACATGAAGCCGAGCCCACAATACATCAATAATAAAAGCAATAACAACAAACAATACAAAACAATAAAATAAAACTCATAACAAAAATAAACAATAAACAGTAACAGTAACACAACGACATTTAAAACCTATGGCTGGGCCAAATGTAATAATTAAAATTTAAAGATAATGCTGAGCATGAACAGGTGAAATATGAACTAGGATAGAATTTTCAGAGAGGGATGGGGCATACAGACATTCCTAGATCCATAGGAAAGTGCATTTAGAGGACATATTGCTGGGAGTTTCCTTATTCTATATTGTATAGTACAATATAGTAATATATAATACTAATATTGTGCTATGCTAATAATATAATATATTGTATACAGATTATATATATATATATATATATATATATATATCGTGTCAGGGGTGACTCCTGGTGTGAGAAAATTGGCTGTCTGCAAGGACGTTGCCCAGGGGACGCCCAGATGATTTGATGTTTTTATCATCCTTGTGGGAGGCTTCTCTCATGTCCCCGCACGAGGAGCTGGAGCTGATAGAGGGAGCTCATCCGCCTCTCCCCGGATTCAAACCTGCGACCTGTCGGTCTTCAGTCCTGCCGGCACAGGGGTTTAACCCACTGCGCCACCGGGGGCTCCTTACATATAATATTGATAATATTATAATGTATAGTAAAATATAGTAATATATAATACTAATATTGTGCTATGCTAATAATATAATATATTGTATGTGCATATAACTGGTAAGCTGCTCTGAGATAAGAAGGGCAGCATATAAATAAATAGATAACTCTGACTCCAATGCAATCCATACCAGTCCCACATTTGGATTGTCCATTTCACGACCTGGTCTTATTACTCCCCTTTCATTGATAATATCAATGTCCTCCTATTTCTGCTGGTGATTTTGCTAGCTTGCCTTATTGTTTGCATATTTGTAGAGGGCGGGTAGGCTGGTCACATCCAAAGGAGAAGGCTGAAGAGCCAAAACACCCAGAGGTCAGTATTAGGTCCTGGGCCTTTGCAGCTGTCCAGTGAAACTTCCTCTTGGTGACAGAAGATGATGAGAGAAATCATTGAGGCATGAAGGAAAAATGGATATGGACACAGATAAAGTGGTCTCAGCTGCCAAGCAAGCTGACCCTTACTGAAAGACTCCAGTGCTCTGTCGGAACCTGCTTTGGATTTCACAAAAGGCCCCCTCCCCTCGAAAAACCAAGGCTGGGAAGTATAAGGAGTTGAGAAAGGATTAATGTAAGCTCTAAGCCTGTGCTGGAGGCAGCCTCCGCTGCTTAAGGCAAGTCAGTGCTAATGCGGTTGGAGCATATTGTTTCCTAATCTACTTGGGATAAATGTTTAGGGATTTTATTAACATAAAACAAGATAGCGTGAGCAAATTTGATATCAATTAACATACTAATTAAATGTCACTTAGTAGCGTTAGCAATTACTTGATATTTAATTAACCAGTTGAGTACCTTGGGACGTTCGAGTGATTGTACAAGTAGTGAAAGGGCAATTGTGGCAGACCTTTAGGCTTTTCGGGGAAGGGGGCAGTTCAGCCAGTTTGTTGACAATGGCAGAGTCACCCATGTTCAGTCCCAGGCTGGGGGTGCTGAACAAGGGCTTTCTCGGGGGATTAATTTACTAATATAACTGTGCTGAGCACCACTTTAGAAGCTTAAACATACCTCGAGTGCTTAGAGACCCAAATCCTTGAATGGGCATATATGTGGAAATGGATTTTCATTTAAGCGACATTGAAGATAAATGCCCTTGCTTACTATTTGTGAACTCTGCTTCCGCTGCCAGCTGCTCTTACAAGGGCGCATCCAGATGGCTCATTCCAACACTTGTGCAAAAGGGAGCCAGCCCATTCAATATTGGTTTGACTCTGGTTCAGCAGGGACTGTTTGGTTCTGTTTCCATTTCACGGGAAGGATCCGGAGGTCCGGTTCTAAACAATGGAACTCACAAATACCGTCTCTTTGAATATCAATCAAAGCATGAAGGTAAAAAGTTGAACAAGCTTAATTTAAAATATGAACATATAAACATATTATTTATATTTACACAGATACACACACACACAAGCTGTCCCCTGTCATGCGTTGCTCTGGCCCAGTTTGTATGTGTGTTTTTGTGCATGTGTTTAATGTATTTTTGAGGGGTTTTTTTTTTTTGGCTTTTTATGTCTCTTCTGCTGCGTTTTTCAGTATTTTTATGAGTGATGGTCACTCGTTGGCCTGATAGGTATGTTGTGTCCAAATTTGGTATCAATTCGTCCAGTGGTTTTTGAGTTATGTTAATCCCACAAACAAACATTACATTGTTATTTACCATATTTTCCAGCATACAAGGCGACTGCGGATATAAGGCAACCCCCCAACTTTTAAAGATAAAATACAGAGTTAGGGATATACTCGGCATTTAAGAGTACCCCTCTTCCGAAACTATGCCCCCGCGGCCGCCGCCGCTCTCCGTTCAAGGACCTCCTCCACCTTCGCCACTTACCTCCTCCGAAGGCCACTGAACTTACCTAGGCCCAAGGAAGTGCCTCCAGATGCCGACACCCAGCACCACTGGGCAGCAGCGTGCCTTGGATGTGCTCCCAGAGGCATTCTGGGAGCCGTAGGAGTCAGGAAATTACTGCTCCAGAATGCCTTTGAGAGCACATCCAAGGCGTGCCGCCACCCAGCGTTGCTGGGAGTCATCCAGAGACGCTTCCTTGGGCCTCTGGAAGATGCGATGGGTGGTGGCATGCCTTGGATGTGCAGTCAGGGAACTACTGCTCCCAGAATGCCTCTGGGAGCACATCTGAATGTATCTCTCCTTATGAACCATCTAGGAACTTAAGATAGTCTGGGGAGGCACTGTTCTCAATCCTTCCTTCCTCGCAGGTGCATCTGGTGGAGACGAGAGACAAGGCCTTCTCAGTGGTGGCCCTTCAGCTGTGGAACTCCATCCCTTGGGATATTAGATCAACCGCCTCCCTCCTGACCTTCCAAAAAAGAGTCAAACTTGGCTATTTGAGCAAGCATATAACAAGTAATTATGAACTACGAAGAATGAACATGGAATGGCTAGATGATGCTACTGGACAATGATTCTAACAGGATGATATTGGTGATCATATGTTTTTAATCGTTTAATGGTTTTATATGGCTTTTATAATATTATGTTGAATGTTTTAATTGTATTTTTATGAATTGTGTGGTGTAAATAACTCCTTACCTTAAGCAGCTAGAATGTGGGCCTGCTAAAGCCCTGGCAGCCATCTTAGGATAGGGAAACAAGGAGACACCATCTTAGTTCAGGGTTTTCTAGATGGGGCGTGTCCTAATCCAGGAAGCAGAGATTAGATAGCCAGGATTGGTTAGAAAATAGGGGCAGAGCCTAGCATTCAAAAAGAAAAAATGTACCTTTTGAACTGAGGCTTGAGTTGGCAGTTGGAATTTGTCCGTTGGGAGTTTGTCAATTGGTGATAACAGTTGGTTGGTGGTAGATAGGAGAGCTGGGTTAATCTTTTGTGATATTCAAGAGCTAGAGAAATTAGCTAGGGATATAGATAGTGGAACAGGATCTTGCTTATGGTCTGTTCTTTGTCCCTGAGGAAGGCTAGGCCAAAGGCTATTGGCTAGGTTCCAGAAAGGGAAAATTTTGTTTGGAATTATTATCAGCGATTAATATAACCTCCTGTTTTGTTAACATCAAGATTTGAACCCAGAACCTATCTAAGAATTGTGCTTCAACTGTAACCAGAAGCTTATGTACCAGTAACTTACTGAAACCACTACGCATTTGTACCAGAAGTTTAAGCCTGTTAAATAAACGTTTTATTTATTGTTAACACTCTATAACAGCCTCTGTGTGAACATCATTGTGATTTAAACCCTCTAAATAAAATAAACACTATTGTGAAAGAAAAAGGTGTTACTAAGTATACTTTCCACATACAACTCGGCCTTAATATCAAACAAAAAGGTGGCAGCGAAAACAATTGAAGAAACAGTTTCAAGATCTCCCAGTTGCCTCTTTACTGTTTTAAAAATTCCCCTGCACCTATATATAATTTGGTTGGCATCTTGTGGGATTCACTATTTTAAAACCCCCAGTTCCTTTCCCTGCTAAGTTCCTTATAAGTAACGGCAATCGGCTGGTATAGTTTTCCCCAGGTTCGAATTGCTGTTGTTTCTGTATGCTGCCTTGAGTCATCTTATGACTGAGAAAGTCAGGTTACAAATACCATAAATAAATAAATAAATAAATAAATAAATAAATAAATAAATAAATAAATAAATAAATAAATTGTAATAGTGTCTCATGACTAGGAAATAGCGAGCACGTTTTCATTGTTCCTGTTGTTTCTTGTGTTCTTTTGCTTTGAGGGGAGCTCTGGACCAAACAGTCCTCTGTGTCTATCCCAGTCAAAGGTAGGTTAATATTCATAAAAAGCTCATTGCACAGATAGCTGAGAACACTATTTTCTGTGATTATTGGTGTTCTCAAAGAACTTGAAAGCAAGCCCAGACTTTCAAGGGCTGGTTGCTTGCATGCCAGCACACTGCCCGTTGTAAAAGGGTCATTTTTCAAATGTTCCATTTCCAGTCTAAGTAGCTACACTTACATGGTGGTGATTTATGTGGAAAATTGCTGCATCGGTTGCACAGCTATTGATCAACATGATGTAATTGCCACAACGAGGCTACAGCTGTGCCACACACCAACTCGGAGCTCCCAGCCACTCACCCTTCCACCCAGCAAGTGCCGAGGTGGCTGTTTCAAAGGAGCAGAAGGAAGCCCGGCAGGCAGCATTTGGAACAAACAAGCATGATTTGGGGACAAAATTGTCCCTCTTCACTTTCCAAGCAGAGAAATAGTTCCAGTGGTAGCCGCGAAGGCTACAGGACACAATTCTGTTCACTTCATATTTCAATCATCAGGCCTCATGTAGTGAGGAGGAATGGACCAATCCATCCGTTTGCTCACAAATTCTTTTCAAAACCTAAAAGCCTTTCTATCAATTGCAAGGTGGTGCTTGCAAGCTCTGGTATGTTCTTCGTAGAAATGAACCAAACACAATCTCCAATCAGTATATTACTTACCTGTTACATTTTCAGTAATTGCATCACTTCCTTATCCAGAGAGAATCATTGCTTGCAATCAGCCTGCTTCTGAAGTAACTTTTAGGAGAATTCCTTTGAGCAGAGCTTTCCAAACGATGTGTGGCAACACGTTAGCATGTTGGCTGCACTCCGTAGGTGCGTCACACAAACATAAGAAGAAACTGGGTTGTTGTATTTTTTTTCAGGCTGTATGGCCATTTTCTAGAAGCATTCTCTCCTGACATTATGCCTGTATCCAGGGGCGGCTCAACCCATTACGCAAAGTAAGCATTTGCAGTATAGTTGATTTTGCCCAGGGGCGCTCTTGAGGCGCTCTTGGGGGAAAATAGACCTTGACATATACAAGTTGTAGTTACTGGGATGTATAGTTCACCTAAGATCAAAGAGCATTCTGAACACCAATGATGGAATTGAACCAAATATGACACACAGAACTCCAATGACAAACAGAAAATATATATCAGTGATTGGTTGGGGGGAGGGCACCAAAATACTCTTTGCTTACCATTGAAAATTACCTAGGGCCGTCTCTGCTTGTATCTATGGCAGGCATCCTCATAGGTTGTGAGATTTGTTGGAAACTAGGAAAATTGAGTTTATATATCTGTGGAATAATGTCCAGGGTGGGAGAAAGAACTCTTGTCTGTTGGAGGTAAGTGTGAATGTTTCAATTGGCCACCTTGATTAGCATTTGATGGCCTTACAGTTTTTAGGTGTGGCTTGCTACTGCCTGGGAAATTCCTTTGTTGAGAGGTGATTATATGTTCCTAATTGTTTTGTTGTCTGGAGTTCCCCTGCATTTAAGTTTTGTTTTTTATTTAGAGCTCTTTCTCCCACCCTGGACATTATTCCACAGATATATCAACCTCACCTGACTAGTTTCCAATAGACCTCTGAGGATGCCTGCCATAGATGTGGGTGAAACATCAGGAGAGAATGCTTCCAGAACGTGGTCATACAGCCCAGAAAACTCACAGCAACCCAGTGATTCCGGCCATGCATGTCTTCGACAATCCTTTTGCCTTTTGGTTTGTTGGAATCTGCCCTGAGTCCCCCAGGGGAGATAGGCTTGAATATAAATGTGCTGTTGCGCGCTGGGCCTATAGCAATTGGCTTTTGAACAGGACGTGCTCTTTGTGCCCAGCAGGAAGCTGGGGTGCCTCAGCTGAGAGGCTCTAAGGATTTTCCTATACAAAAGTCTTTAGAAACTTTAAAAGTTTAACAAAGTTCTTTATTATTGCTTAGGTCTTCAACAAACAATCAAATACTTTTTAGATCTTCAACAAGCCAAACAAATGCTTCTTATCTTGCCCACAAAGGACAGGCAACTGGCTTTGTGAACTGTTTCTTTTCTTTAAGAGGAAAACCCTTTTTAACCACACCCTGGGGCAATCTGCTTTCTAGGCTCTGCTGGTGTGGGCCCTACTACCAGCTCCAATTGCTTCTGGTTACCCGAGTAGACCTACCAGCCAAGACTTTGTAGATTTTCCAGCTGGAGTCTCTTTGGAATTTTTCCACAAAAAACGTGGAGCTGTTTCTTTAACCCCGACAAGGGTTGTGCTGTCAACTGTTTTCCTTAGAAGCTTTAGGGCTGTTTCCCCCGGATGTTGTGAGAAACGAAGTTTCTCTACAGGTGGGGAAAGCTCACATCCTGTAACTGGGTTTCCAAAACTGTAAGACTGCCTGAAGTCTTTCTTTTCCCTCCCAGAGCCCTGGGGAAAGGGGAGGAACCAAAATCTTAATGATGATAGGCAGGTGGCTAACCCCATGACTGCAAACCAAGGGAAGCCACCTTATTGCAAATGCATGGAGCTTTGGAGTACATGCAAACACTCAAAGAAAGAAAAGGAAGTTGGAGCTCCTGGAACAGCCGTACCAGCACAATAAATAAAATTGTATTGTTATTATATCGAAAAAGTGTGTCACCAGCATAAAATGTTTGGCAAGCTGTGCTTTAGGGGACAAGCAATAGCAACCCGAATTCAGCACCCCAAACATGGTTGAAGAGAATCCAAACAGACACTCAGCCCGGTGAACTGGATTCTTCTTCCCACATGTATTTCTTTTCCTTGCATCAAATTATTTCCATTGTATTTTTATCCTAGAGGAGAAAATCCTTAAAGGCTAAATGCAAAGAAGCAAATGCCCTTATTTCCTGTTGTTTGGGATGTTCTATGGTGTATAGATAGATAGATAGATAGATAGGGCCCCATGGTGGAGCAGCAGGTTAAACCGCTGAGCTGCTGAACTTGCTGACTGAAATGTCGGCGGTTTGAATCAGGGGAGTGGGGTGAACTCCTGTCTGCTTGCCCACAATGCCCTGTCTCATGCACAGTAGAAGAATTGTTTACAGATTCAGACAATGCAGTCGTTGTTGCCAAATTTTTGGCCAAAAACTATCTGGCAGCTTGTGATCCCTTCATTTTATCAGTTTTAGATAAATTATTTTGTCAGTTTTAGATCAACTCTTTTATGCAATTAGGAGCCCCCAGTGGCGCAGTGGGTTAATCTACCGAGTTGCTGAACTTGCTGACTAAAAGGTCACCGGTTTGAATCCAGGAAATGGGCGGAGTTCTCAATGTCAGCCCCAGCTTCTGCCAACCTAGCAGTTTGAAAACATGCAAATGTGAGTAGATCAATAGGTATCACTCCAGTGGGAAAGTAACAACACTCCATGCAGTCATGCTGGCCACATGATCTTGGAGGTATCTATGGACAATGCCGGCTCTTCGGCTTAGAAACGGAGATGAGCACCAACCCCAGAGTTGGACACGACTAGACTTAATGTCAGGGAAAAATCTTCACTTTACCTTATATATATATATCTATATAAATAAAAATGTAATGTTCGTTTGTGGGATTAACAGAACTCAAAAACCACTGGACGAATTGACACCAAATTTGGACCCAAGACACCTAACAACCCAATGTATGTCCTTCACTCAAAAAAAAAAATATTTTGTCATTTGGGAGTTGTAGTTGCTGGGATTTATAGTTCACTTACAATCAAAGAGCATTTTGAATCCCCACCAACAATGGAATTGAACCAAACTTGGCACACAGAACTCCCATGACCAACAGAAAACACTAGAAGGGTTTGGTGGGCAGTGTCCTTTGGTTTTGGAGTTGTAGTTCACCTACATCCAGAGATCACTGTGGACTCAAACAATGATGGATCTGGACCAAACACTACACAAATACTCAATATGCCCAAATGTGAACACTGGTGGAGTTTGGGGAAAATAGAATCTTGACATTTAGAAGTTGTAGTTGTTGGGATTTATAGTTCACCTACAATCACAAAGCATTCTGAACGATAGAATTGGGCCAAACCTCCCACACAGAACCCCCATGACCACCAGAATGGGCCACAGCAACGCGTGGCAGGGGACGGCTAGTATTTAATATTTATTTATGTTGTTGTCATATTATCACAAATTATACCAGCTCTGTTAAAATCCTCTACATTTAAAAGAAATAGTGCTGAGGAATCAGATGAGAAAGCTTGTTTCAAACAGATGCTAAGAGGTACAGGAGCAATTCCAGCATGTGTTGAGAGCATTATTGGTAAGGCCAGATTAAGAGGTCAAATCCAAGATAAATCACTCCTTGGGGTCATTTGCCACATTTGCATGTCTCTGTTTTTAATGGTTTCGAAAAGGTCAGGATCTATGTGGGACAAATGTAACGAACGGCTCCCCCTAAGTATTATATTCAATTTGTGGGTTAATACACTAGAATGGCAAAAATAGGAATTTCATTACACTGAAATGCCACGGTGCCTTGGAGACAGTTTATCTCCTAACTGCAAAGGGTGGCCTACTTCATACTGGATCATTGATTGGCTCACTTGCAGCCCCTTTGAAAGAAAGAAAAGGGGAAAGAAGCCATCTGACACTTCCACTGCAGGCAAGAAAGAACCACAACGCACAAAAGGCTGTCAATCTGGACCAACAGGCTCCCTTTTCATAGTGAACTTTGGAAATGAATATGATCCACCCAGGGGGAAAAGGGGAAAGGCATGTGTAGAAGGAGCCAGTGATGGGGGGAGTTAGTCTGTTGGCCTTGGACTCCCCAAACATTTCATGGAATCCTTGAATCCTAGAGTTGGAAGAGACCTCATGGGCCATCCAGTCCAACCCCATTCTGCCAAGAAGCAGGAAAATCGCATTCAAAGCACCCCCAACAGATGGCCATCCAGCCTCTGTTTAAAATCCTCCAAAGAAGGAGCCTTCACCATGCTCCGGGACAGAGAGTTCCACTGCTGAACAGCTCTCTCAGACAGGAAGTTCTTCTTAACATTCAGATGGAATCACCTTTCTTGTAGTTTGAAGCCATTGTTCTGTGGCCAAGCTCTAGAATGGGAAGTCTCTGAACGTATTCTCCCCTACGAACCATCAAGATTATTAAGATCATCTGGAGTGGCCCTGCTCTCGGTCCCACCGACCTTGCAAGCGCGTCTGGTGGGGACGAGGGACAGGGCCTTCTCGGTGGTGGCCCCGTGACTCTGGAACTCTCTCCCACCAGAGGTCAGAACCGCCCCGTCCATCCTGACATTTAGGAAACGGGTGAAGACGTGGCTGTAGAGTCAGGCTTTTGATGAATGAGACAACACCCTAGGATTCTGGATGGAAGATGATGTAGATCTGATTTTATACGACGACTGACCACCGTAGTTTTATACATAGTGTTATTTTAAATCTGTTACTGTAATTGTGATATATGATATTTTAATGATTGTATGTGTTTTTATGGTTGGAAACCGGGCTGAGTCCCTCAATGAGGTTGAGAAGTTCGGTATAGAAAACTTTGAAATAAATAAATAATAAATAAGTCTGACTTGGTCACGGTGGTCCACGCTCTGGTTACATCCTGTATAGACTACTGCAACGCTCTCTACATGGGGTTGCCTCTGATGACTGCCCGGAAGCTTCAACTAGTCCAACGAGCGGCATCCAGACTACGAACAGGAGCGGGGTACAGGGAGCATACTACTCCTCTGTTGCATCAGCTCCACTTGCTTCCGAGCACAATTCAAAGTGCTGGTTTTGACCTATAAATCCCTAAACGACTCCGGCCCAGTTTACCTGTCTGAACGGATTCTCCTCTATGAACCATCAAGGTTGTTAAGATCTTCTGGAGGCGCCCTGCTCTCGGTCCCACCACCCTCGCAATTGTGTCTGGTGGGGACAAGGAACAGGGCCTTCTCAGTGGTGGCCCCTCGGCTCTGGAACTCTCTCCCGTTGGAGATTAGATCTGCCCCTCCCCTCCTGACTTTCAGAAAGCTGGAAAAATCTTGGCTTTGGAATATAGCATTTGCAGAATGATGACTGAGTCAATAACTGCTGACCACACTGGCGGATGGTGATGAATTTGTGATTTTACTCTGACGACCTGGCCTTATGTAATTGTTTGATCTGTATTTTAATGTATTTTATGTATTAATGTATTATGATGTTGTTATGTTTTTTATACTATTTGTGTATGAATTTCCTGCTGTGAACCAGCCTGAGTCCCTCTTCGGATGTCGAGAAGACCAGGTTATAAAAGCTCTAAATAAATAAATAAATAAATAAATAAATAAATAAAATGATATTTCTGAGCACTGAGCTATTTCACAGAAGTATTTGCAGAAAATTATCTGCTTTGGTGACATAGTTTGTTCATATGTGGTTGGTTTTGCTTTATAGAGGTTTCCTTACCGCCAGGAAACTCATGTATTTCTTTTAGTTCCTCCTCCTTTTCTTTCCCCAGATAATAATAATAATAATAATAATAATAATAATAATAATAAGCCAGTAAAGGTGGTCCTAGTGGTGATCGGTACACTAGGTGCAGTACTAAAGACCTTAGCCTGCACTTAAACACAATCAGCACTGACAAAATTACCACCTGTCAGCTGCAAAAGGCCACCCTACTCAGATCTGCATGCATTATTCACCGATACATCACACAGTCCTAGACACTTGGGAAGTGTCCGACGTGTGATCCAATACAACAGCCAGTATAGTGATCTTGTTTGCTGTGTACTAATCTTGTGTATTAAATAATAATAATAATAATAAATTTTATTTCTTGCCTGACTCTCCTGATGGCTTGAGGTGGGTTACAACTTTGCTAAAAAGCACATCCACCCAAAAACATTTTTTTAAATATCCATATTTATTTATTTACCATATTTATATTCAGCCCTACTGTTCTGTCACGCGCTGGGCCTATAGCAAATGGCTTTTGAACAGGACGTGCTCTTTGTACCCAGCGGGAAGCCGGGGTGCCTCAGCTGAGAGGCCCTAAGGATTTTCCTATACAAAGTCTTTAGAAGCTTGAAAAGTTTAACAAAGTTCTTTATTATTGCTTAGGTCTTCAACAAAACAATCAAATACTTCTCAGATCTTCAACAAATTAAACAAATACTTCAAGGGTTTGAATCAACTGGTGGCTTTCTTAATCTTGTCCACAACAGACAGGCAACTGGCTTCATGAACTGTTTCTTTTCTGTAAGAGGAAAACCCTTTTTAACCCCTCCTTGGGCAATCTACTTTCTAAACTTTGCTGGTGTGGGCTCTACTCCTGGCTCCAAACTGCTTCTTGGGTTCCGAGTAGACCTACCAGTCAAGGCTTTGTAGATTCTCCAGCTGGAGTCCTTTGGAACTGTTTTCCCCCAGAATTTCGTAAGAAACGAAGCTTCTCTACAGGTGGAGTTGATTCACGTCCTGTAGCTAAGCTTTGTAAGATTGAGCTAAAATGGCTCCCTTTCCTTCCTGAACCCTGGGGAAAGGGGCAGAACTAAAGAACCTAATGATTGATGGGTCATTGGCCCTATAATTGCAAACCAAGGGAAGCCACCTTATTGCAAAATGCATGGAACCTTGGAATACATGCAAACACTCAAAGAAAAAAAAGGAAGTTGGAGCTCCTGGTACAGCCGTACCAGCACACCTTCTCACCCCACAGGGGACTCAGGGCGGATGGTAATACACATATAGATGGAAAACATTCAATGTCATAGACACACAACATATATAGACAGACACACAGAGGCTATTTGACTTTCCAGCTTCATGAGGGTATGCTTTGAATTCTGGCCACCGGGGGAGCTGTCACTTCACCGTCCATTTGTGACACTGATGGAGTACTTCCTCATTCTTTTGCATGCTGCTGGAGATTTTTCTGGTGTTGTAAATTAGTTAAATTAGCCTCCCTGCATAAGCAGTACCTAAGTTTTCTACTTGACAGATGCAACTGTCTTTCGGGCTGCAAAGGTCAACAGCAAGCTAGACAAATGGTTTGGAGCTTACTCTGACCCAGGCTGGCTTTGAACTCACGACCTTTCAGTCAGTAGTGATTTGAAACATATTCTCATGGAAAATGTATTAAAATACACAAAACAAAGATTAAACATAACATAACAGTTGTCATTAAAACTGACTGGGTAGGCCTGCTGGAAGAGATAGATCTTCACTTGAATCTTAAATTGTGACAGCAGAGCTTTTTTGGCAGGTCATTCCATCTAGTCTTGGAGCGGCTCATGGAAATCTTTGAATGCATATCATTTTGATTGAAAATAGATTGTTCGTGTTAAAATCCAATACACAACATTTGTTCAAAAACTCCATCACATGGCATGTAAGGCTCCAGGGCTTATGCTCATTTCCAATGATACTTTTTTCACCTAAGCTTTAAAAACATTTTATAGGTAGCCTGGAGGCAGCCATCTGGGCATGCATTTGGTTATATATGTTGCTTCTTTAATTTTCCCTTTACCATAGCTATTATCCTTTCCTACAACCAAACATTACTTATTCCAAAGCAAATACGCTTACTGTCAGGAGAGGGTTTTATTTCGGTGGTCATTATAGTGCCGTGACTTTAAAACATAAATTTAGGATCCAGAACTCCACATGCTCCTTCCTTTGGCACTGCATTTGTGTGTATCTGTGTGTACCTGAACTACAACAATTACCTAGTTATAGTGCTGTGATTATCAGTCCCATAATCTCCACTGGGAAAATGGCAGTATTTACATCATTTTTATGGCAGTGGAAAGAGCCCCAAAACACAAAAACATCCTGACATTTTGGAGACAAACGAAAAGAGGCTTGCACATCCCTAAAGAGCCAGTTGTCATTCCCATGGTGGGAAACACATGTTCTACAAAAGAGATGGCATGCTTTAGAGGGGACACAGCCTTCGATTGGCATGTTTAGAAATGTGATAGATAAAAAGGGATAGACGGATGCTTCAAATGAACCCCTGTCCTAAAGAGCATGGAAATGGGTCCTCTCCACATTATTTGAAAAGGATTACAGATGGATGTTTATCAGTTAACAATTGCAACTGAAAGTAGCAACTTACGAGGGTTGAATGAAAAATAATGCCTCCACCTTGGTAACTCCTCGACAGATGGCAGTACTGGTATGTGGCAGGTACTGGCTTGTTCAGTAGACTCTCATCTACAGTTCCATTTTGTCGGGAAGCCTTAGCATTGTATGGTTGTGTTGTTAAAGTACGAAGTATGGAACCCTGCGCAGAAGATCGGTCAATGCAACTTAAGCAACGTGGGGTCATTGAATTCTTGACAACAGAAGGTGCCGCCTCAACATCTTTAAACTTGCTCGCCCAACAATGCACAGTACTCACATCAACACAATAACCATAAACAGCTTGCATTCTCTGATGAATCTGCTTTGGGGTGACACCTATATATATATATATAATGTTCATTTGTGGGATTAACATTATTTATTTATGTATATATTTACAGTATTTATATTCCGCCCTTCTCATCCCACAGGGGACTCAGGACGGATTACAATGTCGCTTCACCGTCCATCTGCGACACTGATGAAGTACTTCCTCATTCCCCACATGCTTGCTGGAGATTTTTATGGCCTCATAAATTAGTTAAATTAGCCTCCCCACATAAGTGGTACCTAATTTTTCCTACTTGACAGATGCAACTGTCTTTCAGGATGCAAAGGTTGACAACAAGCTACACAAATTGGCCGGAAGCACACTTCAACCCGGGCTGGCTTTGAACTCATGATATTTCGGTCAGTAGTGATCTTAATGCAGCTGACTCCTAGTCAGCTGCGCCACAGTCCCGGTGTTCAAAAACCACTGGACGAATTAAAACAAATTTGGACACAACACATCTATCAGGCCAACAACTGACCATCACTCATAAAACACTGAAAAACACAGTGGAAGAGACTTAAAAAGGCAAAAACAAAAACAAAAATCAAATCCTCACGCAAAACCACACACACACATATATATGCAAACACACATATATACAAATATCTATATTTATTTATTTATTTATTTATTTATTTATTTATTTATTTATTGTATTTGTATACTGCCTTTCTCAGCCCGTAGGCAACTCACATATATACGCACATATACACAGACTGGGCCACAGCAACTCTCTCTCTCTCTCTCTCTCTCTCTCTCTCTCTCTKTATATATATATATATATATTTGTCGTGTCAGGAGCGACTTGAGAAACTGTAAGTTGCTTCTGGTGTGAGAGAATTGGCCATCTGCAAGGACGTTGCCCAGGGGATGCCCAGATGTTTTGATGTTTTATCATCCTTGTGGGAGGCTTCTCTCATGAGGAGAGAGGCTTCTCAGCATGAGGAGCTGGAGCTGATAGACGGAGCTCATTCGCCTCTCCCCGGATTCGAACCTGCGACCTGTCGGTCTTCAGTCCTGCCGGCACAGGGGTTTAACCCACTGCGCCACCGGGGGCTCCATAAATGTTTATATATTATGTGATCTATTATATATGTCTGTGTGTGTGTATAATAGATCACATTATATATAAACATTTATTGGGGCTCCACAATAAACTTTTGCTTTAAATGCAGTGTAGCTATTAAACTCTGATCTCGGAACGGCTGGACAACATGACTGGATAATGACTGGTAATGAAATTTGGTCTTTGGTCTTAATCATCTATTTTGCCCTTTTGAAACATTTTCAGTGTTATTATTGTTGTTTTCTAATCTTAAATCTCACAAATCTAGGTCTAGTTCATCTTGAGGTATTTTTTAATTGGAGACCAATCTGTCCTGACTATTCCTTTCATCTGTTTATCTTCCAATTGCTGTGTTAAAGAGGAGGACTTATGGTTTTTATTGTGTTTACTGATGTTAATTGTAATGAATTTTTTACCTGTGTTAAATGTTTTTAATGTTTAAATTATCTTTGTACTGTTGTGGGCATGGAATTGTGCCGTTTTGCAAACCGCCATGAGTCACCCTCGGGCTGAGAATGGCGGTATAGAAGCATAGTAAATAAATAAATAAAAAGGGCTCCATGGCTAAAAATGTTTGAGAACCCCTGTTGTAGACAATTATGTTTCTGTCGACATTATTTTTATGTGAAACATAAAGGCTTGGGTTTAAAAAATATGTTTGACTTTCATACAAGACACCAGTGTATATTTGTTCACAAGGCTGTTGCCAGAAAAACTGGATGGAAGAAGTGTGAAACTCTTACACTTTACATCCTCACAAGAGGATCCCATATGTACCTGGATCTCAAATCACTCCAACATCAACCAGGTAACACCTTCTCATATTAAAAAAAATGTGTCATAGATCAAGTTTACAGCAACTTCCCATAAAAATGTACAGATGTTCATACATGCATGGACCAGCCCTCCAGGAAACCTGTCTTATCTTTTAGCAACACTTAGCGGGACATAATACTGCTCCATAGGAATGAGACACAAATTGAGCCAAATGGCAAGAAGACAAAACAGCGAGCCAATACTAGTGGTGGCGTATCTCTGTGCATTACTCAAACATTCCTTACACGCTGGGATAAAACTTAAACACTTCATTGAAACATTACTTAGGAATGCTCGGTGTGTTTGGAGCAGACAATGACAGACAATCAAGGCTAATACACCTATCTAATTACACGTTGTTCTTTCCGATGTAGGACAAATGATGACAAGATGGTTTTGCCAAAGTAGAGAGTGTTTAGGCCATTAAATATTAATGAATTCCCCATTGCACTTTCCTCTCAATGACATCTAAATGGGAATCAGATTTCAGATCTTGAGTGCTAAGAGAACATTTCTGCCATTTTCCCCCTTTTACTCCCCTTCCCTAAAAATGCCCAGTGAACTTTTAAAATGTCAGCCAGCAGGGCTTTCAAATGCATAATTTACTATTTTGTTGGCTGCTTATAAATGCATAATAATAAACTTCAGTCTGAATGCAGACTGGTAAATGTAGGATCAAGAATGTGGGAAAACACTATAAATTGATAAATGCCGGAGCCTTATGGTACTAATTTTCTCCTAAGTAAGTGCAGCATTATCAGAAATGTCAGCCGTAGGATTAGATGGCACGCACAAAGTTGTGGCTGGAATGATTCTGCTAATGAAAGGAAATAAAAATGTCTTGCGGGATTACACCACAAGTTCGTCTGGGTTTGCTTTATGTTCCCAAGACTATCACTGGAAGCTTATTGGCAAGATACTTCATGACAATATAAATAATAGTCAAGGGAATCATTTGCTCAAATTGATGGTGGGATCTCCTTCTTTGGACGCCTTCAAAATGAAGTTGGATAGCTTCCCGCAGGAGATGCTTCAGGTGGAGATCTTGCACTGAGTAAAGAATTGGATCCAATGGTCCTTTCTCATTTTAAGATTCTATAACTCTATGATTCTGTGTGACTGAACATAACTTATGGCACACCGCAATGAGTCGCCAGTAGGCTGAGAATTGCGGTATATAAGCGTAGTAAATAAATAAAATAAATAAACTTACTTACTTAGGCAATCCCTCATAGTTCGAGGATGATGGTCTTCCAGATATGGTGTCCTGGCTGTGGGTCCATAAGTGGCTGTGGAGCCCTATTCTTGATCCGCATGTTCTCCCACAGTGAGGACATTGGTTTCCAGATGGAAGGTGGTCCTGGTCAGGGTTGGCTTGACGTGCCTTCCTCTTGCCACGTTTATCTCTTTTGCCCTCCATTCGTGCCTCTTCAAATTCTGCAGCACTGCTGGTCACAGCTGACCTCAAGTTAGAGCTCTCAAGGGCAAGGGCTTCCCAGTTCTCGGTGTCAATGCCACAGTTTTTGAGGTTGGCTTTAAGCCCATCTTAAATCTCTTCTCCTGTCCTCCAACATTCTGTTTTCTGTTCTTGAGTCTGGAGTATAGTAACTGCTTTGGGAGATGGTGATTGGGCATTCGGACAATGTGGCCAGCCCAGCAGAGTTGTTAGAAGAGGAACATCACTTCAATGCTGGTGGTCTTTGCTTCTTCGAGCATGCTGACATTTTTCCATCTGCCTTCCCAAGAGATTTGCAGGATTTTTTGGAGGCAGAGCTAATGGAATAATTCCAGGAGTTGCATATGACATCTGTAGACAGTCCACATTTTGCAGGCGTATAGCAGGGTTGGGAGGACAATGGCTTTATAAACAAGCCCCTTGGTCTCCCTATGGATGTCCCAGTCCTCAGAGAATCATAGAATCATAGTTGGAAGAGACCTCATGGACCATCCAGCCCAACCCCTGCCAAGAAGCAGGAATATTGCATTCAAATCGCCCCTGACAGATGGCCATCCAGCCTCTGATTAAAAGCTTCCAAAGAAGGAGCCTCTACCACACTCTGGGGCAGAGAATTCCACTGCTGAATGGCTCTCACAGCCAGGAAGTTCTTCCTCATGTTCAGATGGAATCTCCTTTCTTGTAGTTTGAAGCCATTGCTCCGCGTCCCAGTCTCCAAGGAAGCAGAAAACAAGCTTGCTCCCTCCTCCCTGTGGCTTCCTCTCACATATTTATACATGGTTATCATATCTCCTCTCATCCTTCTCTTCTTCAGGCTACACATGCCCAGCTCCTTAAGCCGCTCCTCATAGGGCTTGTTTTCCAGACCCTTGATCATTTTAGTCGCCCTCCTCTGGACACAGTATTCCAGCTTGTCAATATCTCTCTTAAATTGTGGTGCCCAGAATTGGACACAATATTCCAGGTGTGGTCTAACCAAGGCAGAATAGAGCATGGGGAGCATGACTTCCCTAGATCTAGACACTATGCTCCTATTGATGCAAGACAAAATCCCATTGGCTTTTTTTGCCGCCACATCACATTGTTGGCTCATGTTTAACTTGTTGTCCACGAGGACTCCAAGATCTTTTTCACATGTACTGCTCTCGAGCCAGGCATCATCATCCCCCATTCTGTGTCTTTGCATTTCGTTTTTTCTGCCTCAAACACTCTCTGCTTCATTCAGAAGAATGCTGCACTTGCAGAGCTCAGGCGGTGTTGTATTTTGGTGCCAATGTTGACTTTTGTGGAGAGGTGGCTGCCAAGATAGCGGAAATGGTCAACATTTTATAATATTGACCATTTCCAAACATAAACATGAACTGAACATAAAATGATTGTGACAGAAGAGATATGTAATGATCTTCTGCATGTGACCTTGTCATCTTTCCAAAAAAGAAGTGTCTCCATTGGCTATCTTACCATAAGAAAATTGAAAACAACCACCTCGTGATGTCTTTTCCCATAGCACACACATTATAGGAGGAAATTACTGTCGTCACTATTGAAGTGTTGTTGTTTTTTTCTTTCCTTTTTGGGGTTTATTTCATTTTGAAACAAGGTCACAGCTTGCCATTCTGTGCTGCATTCTGCAGGGGCATTATAAGCTGTAATTTAGAGGAAAAATCAGTGACATTCACTCAGGATTTGGCAGGCTATCCTTTTGCAATCTGTGGGCTGAGTAATGAATAACCATGGCCTAAATATTCATAATACTACAATTATGCCTATCGTAATACACCTGATTTCAGAATGTTCAATTTATATATACTTTTTTATAAAAAAAAAAACCCATAAAATTCATAACTCAAACTTGTTTTTTTGCCAATGCAAATAAATTGCCTCAAACCTGATTTCTTGCACGTTTTTGTGTAATTTGAATTGGGCAAATTGCTTCCCTCTCTTTGTTTAAATAAATGGCGCTTTATGGAACTCCTGTGGCTAGAAAAAGGTCTATAAAGTTTAAATCTAGATCAGCTTTCATTTAGAATATGCTGTCAAAAGAAGTTTCTGCTGGAAACGCTAATTGACCCTGAACTATAGGCCTACATCCAGCTGCACTTATTCATCAGTAATAATATTTCAACCTACTCTAGCTTTTCTGGAGCTGTAATTCATCATGTTTTAAATTATAGATCAACCCATTCTTCAGAGAGAAGATGCATTAGGGGAGAAGCAGAAAATGCAAAGGCAGTGGCTTCCAATGTATTTTGCATGGGTCGGAGCTTGGGAAATTATCTCTGAGTCGCCCAGTTATCGAAGCTGCTGGTCATGCTGCAATCACGGCTCTGGGCAGGATCAGCCACCGATGGAAGGAGATTTATCATCAAGAGCAGTGGTTCTCAACCTTCCTAATGCCGCGACCCCTTAATACAGTTTCTCATGTTGTGGTGACCCCCAACCATAACATTATTTTCATTGCTACTCCACAACTGTCATTTTGCTACTGTTATGAATCTGATATGCAGGATGTATTTTCATTCACTGGACCAAATTTGGCACAAATACCCAATACACCCTGTGCCGTTACACCCAGACATCATAAAAATAAGATGTGCTGCTCTCTATGTCTGAGTGAACTGCGGGTGTCTTTCTAAAGAAGTTTGAGATATTCAGCAACTGAGGCTATTACTGGCTTTTGAACATCAAAAAAGGAATATTTATTCTTCAAAATCCTTGCAATCTTGGCACAGCTTATCAAGGTTACAAACAGAACAATCAACAGATGAAATTTATTATTATTTATTTTATTTACTTTATTTCTATACCGCTTTTCTCAGCCCGTAGGCGACTCAAAGCGGTTTACACAGTACAAATCACAAAATAATATCAAAGGCAATTAAAACACATTATACATAACAGTCAATATCAACAAATAATCATCATCATAATGCCTCAACACCAAATCAGAACCATTCTCATAATCCTTGTTCCAAGTTACTATGTTCGATTGCACCGTATTTCTATAATCAATTGCACTGATTTAGCCAAACGCTTGTTCGAAGAGCCAGGTCTTCACCTTCCTCTGGAACGTCAACAATGACGGGGCCTGTCTGATGTCTACAGGTAGGGCATTCCACAGCCGAGGGGCCACCACCGAGAAGGCCCTGCCTCTCGTCCCTGCCAGGCGCGCACAGAAACCACAGAGATATTCTTTATTTCCCTTCTCCTCCAGTCACAGAGTTAACATTTCCCCAGAAGGCAGAGAAAATCCTGGAATCTTTTCACCCTAACCCTAAGCTGTTACTTTTTAGAAAGACCAGGTCTTTCCCTATCTATGCTCATGGTTAGTTCTGGAGATAAAGCAATGAAGTCTCTCTTTCTATATCTATATAACTCAGTTTCTCAATAGTCTTCTCTATCTATAGTATCTCAATCTCAATCTTCAATATCTTTCTACAATATCTCAATCTTCAATTTCTCAATCAGCTATAACTCAATCACTCAATCAAGCTTAGCTATCTTAATAGTCTTAATAGTACTTACAATGATTTTCCCAGAGCTACCCTGACTAACCACCAGCACATCTGAAGTTCCTTCTCTAAACTAAAAAGGCAGGGGAGATTCCAAAATGGAGATCTCTTCCTTGGGAAAAAAGGGCGGTCTCTAAACACAAAAAGATACCTTCCAAGCCAATAGCTGCAAAAGGCCTGCAGACTGGCTTTCCAGCCTCTGCAACTGTTAACTTTCAGGGCTCTGCAGAGCTGCAGCATCTCTGGGAAAAATGCAAGGGGAAGCAAATTCAAGCAACTGTAAGGTAAAGCAAACCAGGCTCCTGGGAAATGGAACACACCCACATTTGAATATTTGTGGGGTTGGAGGGTAAGTTCTGATCTTGTCACTTGGGAGTTGTAGTTGCTGGGATTTATAGTTCACCTACAATCAAAGAGTATTATGAACTTCACTGATGATTAAATTGAACTAAACTTGGCACACTGAACTCCCATGAGCAACAGGAAATACTGGAAGGGTCTGGTGGGTATTGACCTGGAGTTTGGGAGTTGTAGTTCACCTACATCCAGAGAGCACTGTGGACTCAAACAATGACGCTTTAGGACAAAACTTGGCATGGATACTCAATATGCCCAAATGTGAACACTGGTGGAGTTTGGGGAAAACAGACCTTGACATTTGGGAGTTGAAGTTGCTGGGATTTATAGTTAACCTACAATCAAAGAGTATTATGAACTCCTCCAATGATGGAATTAAACTAAACTTGGCACACAAAACTCCCATGAGCAACAGGAAATACTGGAAGAGTTTGGTTGGCATTGACCTTGAGTTTTGGAGTTGTAGCTCACCTACATCCAGAGAGCACTCTGGACTCAAACAATGATGGGTGTGGACCAAATTTGGCATGGATACTCAATATGCCCATTGTGAACACTGGTGGAGTTTGGGGAAAATAGACCTTGACATTTGGGAGTTGTTGCTGGGATTTATAGTTCACCTACAATCAAAGAGCATTGTGAACCCCATCAACGATAGAATTGGGTCAAACTTCCCACATAAAGCTCCCATGACCAAAAGAAAATATTGTGTTTTCTGATGGTCTTTGGCAGCCCCCCTGACAACCCCTCATGACCCCCCCCCTCAGGGGTCCCGACCCTCAGGTTGAGAAACGCTGATCAAGAGGGAAGTCATTGAATGAAAAATTCTAATCCTTTTTCAGTCACAACATATCAATTGGGGGAGGAGCTCTTTACCTAGTTTCAAATGGGGATCTTTTGCTAGCAATGCCATATTTCATCTCTGGGTTCATCTATATGGTTTAATAGCCTGTATTGGCTGTGAAATCACTCTTGGATATGCTTGGACAAAAGGCAAGTTTGTGGAGTGCCTGGAAGCTCTTTGGCTACACAGAAAATCAACTGATTCTACATTTCTCAAGGTGAAACCTGATATTGTCACAACTCAACTTGATTAATCCAAATTGCAGTTCTGATCTTGGGTTTTTAGTCTATTGAGCCAACAGGGTTAACACTTGGCTAGGATAACCTTTGGCTTTTTCTATTTTGTGGTCCATCTCAAGTCCTGCAATGCCCTGCTTGGTAAAGAGTTATGAAGCACTCAAAAGGTCACGGTTTGAAATGACATTTAATAGAAATCTATTTATGTTTGCGATTGCTGCCGCCGCTGTTCATAGAGCACACAGCTGTCAAGGGATTTTTTTTTACTTTGAGGAAGAGGAGGATGTTGAGAACATGGCATACCAATTCACAAATTACACTATGAAAGTGGGAGACCAGGAGTCAAATCCCCACTCAGCCTTGTAGACTAACCTAGTGATTTTGGGCAGGCCACACACTCTCAGACTTAGGAAGTGAAAAAGCCAGCTCTGAACAAATCTTGCCAGGAAAAGCCCATGATAGCCTTGTCTTCAGAGTTATAGCCTGGCGGGGACGAGAGACAGGGCCTTCTCAGTGGTGGCCCCTCAGCTGTGGAATGCCCTACCTGCAGACATCAGATCGGCCCCCTCGCTGTTGGCGTTTCAGAGGAATGTGAAGACCTGGCTATTCGAACAAGCATTTGACTAAACAGTGAAATTGAACATAGGAATACGGAACAATGGATAATGAGAGTGGATTCTGATTTTATTGTTGAGGTGTTATGATTGTTATACTGTTGTTAATTGTTGATGTTATAATCTTTTTTAATTGCATTATACTGTTTTGTGATATTTTGCATTGTTGTGTAAACAGCCTAAGGGCTGAGAAAAGTGGTATAGAAATAAAGTAAATAAATAAACAAACAAAAATAGTCTAGCTCACACACCACTACTGGCTCTCAATATTGCTACCACAAGTCAAATTCAACTTGAATGTACATAACAACAACAACAACTCTATTTAGTTTACTTTAGTAAAGATAAAGATTTTCCCCTGACGTTAAGTCCAGTCGTGTCCAACTCTGAGGGCTGGTGCTCATCTCCATTTCTAAACTGAAGAGCCAGCGTTGTCCGTAGATGCCTCCAAGGTCATGTGGCCACTGCATGACTGCATGGAGCACTGTTACATTCCCACCAGAGTGGTACCTATTGATCTACTCACATTTGCATGTTTTCAAACTACTAGGTTGGCAGAACCTGGGGCTGACAGCAGAAGCTCATGCCACTCCCTGGATTCGAACCTGCAACCTTTCAGTCAACAAGCTCAGTGGTTTAACCCACTGCACCACTGGGTGCTCCTTAACTTACTTTAGTGATCTAATAAAGAAAATAGTCACTGAAAAAATTACCTATAATTACCACTATTATAATTAGTAATTACCACTATTATAATTATCACTACCAACGACCCAGACCAAAGCCTGTCATAGTCAGATTTCAAAGACATTATGATTATTGCCAAACCATGTTTTGAACTTCTTTCTGAAGGAGAGGAGGGATGGAGCTGACCTAATTTTGCTAGGGAGCGCATTCCACAAGTGGGGGGCCTCCACCGAGAAGGCCCTTTCTCCTGTCCGCACCAAACGTGCTTGCGAAGAAGATAGGACTGAGAGCAGGGCATCCCCGGACAATATTAAATTCCGAGGCGGGATGTAGATAGAGATACATTGGCTATACTTGGGCTAGAAACTAGGCTTGGTTGATCAAAAAAAGAAAGAAAGAAAATGGTTCAAAACTCGTTTCGGATGATGGTTCGATCTGAAGTCAATTATGATTTTCACAGAAAAAAAATTCAAAACTTTTCAAAACTTCCAAGACTTCCGAATCCTTTGTTAATGATTTGAAAGTGTTATTTCCTGTTTCATTGGGTGGTCTTTACTTTGAAAATAGTCGTTTTACTCCAGAAGCGGGGGAAAGCAAGCGGAGAAAATTCCTTCCTTCTCTGATTTAAAACTGGCTTCTCTGGCATTAAAACTGGTTTCTTTGGCTTGAGCCGAGGCCAGGGACCAGAAGCGGGGAAAAGCAAGCGGAGGAAATTTCTTCCTTCTCTGGTTTAAAACTGGCTTCTCTGGCTTGAGTCGAGGCCAGGGACCAGAAGCGAAGAAAAGCAAGCGGAGGAAATTCTTTCCTTCTCTGGTTTAAAACTGGCTTCTCTGGCTTGAGTCAAGGCCAGGGACCAGAGGCGGGGACAAGCTGAATAATTTCTGACTCACTTCCTGAGTTGTAACAAAAATGGCAGAAAAAGCTTTGGAAGGGCAAAGGGACTTCCACATTTTTAAAAAAGCTTTGATATCGCTTCAAAAAGGTAATTTTAATGAAATTATTACGAGCAACGAGTTATCCGATGTGACTCTATCCATGCCTACTGGAAACCTATCATAGAAAAAACAACGGAGAGCCTAGAGGCACTTATGGAGGGGGGATTTTTTTGGAGTGTGGGTAAGTGAAACAGTGGATATTGAATCCATGGATAAGGTGATCATATCGAACTTGTAGTTGGAGAAGAAACAGAGCAAGTGACATCAATCCTCTCCAAAGCACAGCACAAAATGGTATAGCACACTCACTTCCTCCCAACGTGGAAATTGGTAGCAAGAGGCATCCTTGAACTTGTGATGTATTTAAGAAATGCTCAGCGAATACCCTAAACATAGCATGACTAATGTCATGGTGTCATTCTTGATCTTGTCTTGCATTTTGGAATTCTTCTTAGCACCTCCCAAAGTCAATGTAACATAGATGAAGCCCCACTTTTAAGTTGTACATGAGGAGTGGAAGATGATACATTTTTGATGCTGCTCAGCATTGCTTTTGAAGAAACAAGCCGTACCACAGGGAGCAAAATGATGAATATTTCCATAATTAAAGCCTTTCTTATTGCACACAAGCCCAAAAAATGCATTATTGGATTCCAAATCGAAATCGGAAGGTATGTGTCACATCTCTAATTTAGTGTGCTTGAATTCTCTCAGCAAGAAATCTGTATTTCTATGGGCCTCGTGTTATTTTATTTCATTTCATTTTTGGAGCGGAGTACAAACAACGCTGATCATCATAATAGCCCAACTCTTTGGGGTTTCATAATAATTTAGTTCACATTTCATGGCAGCTTTGCCAATGTGCTGGCTTTCCTAACGAAAGGAAGATAAATGAATACAACTTCACAGGCTCTCTGAGCAACATTTTCAGACCAGAGCTCCCTTGCTTGAACATACCCTGGTGACAAATCACAGCCAATATGTTTACGTTCAGTGAGAAAGGAGCAGAAGAATGGAAGAGGATTTATTTGGAAGAGTGCCTTGTGGCACATGTAATTGGCTGGTATTTTTAGTGCCCTGCGAGTTGGTACCAGCTCCAGTGGTGCACAATTTATCTCCTTTGTCCTTGAGTCTTTCAAGAGTGTGCTGGAATCCAGCGGAACCTAGCACAATTTACATCTTAATGAAAAGATGGCAAATCTTTGTAAACAGAGAGTCTCCGGCACCAGCTTGCCAACTGACCAGCAAATGAAATGGACGAAATATTATTCTTTTGAGCCAGTAGCCAAGAAGAAAGGATCCGGATAGCTCATTCTCCCCTGCAGCTATAGCTCACTGCAGCTGCAGCTCAGTGGGAGAACAAACCCTTTGCATACAAAGTGTCTTCAGCTCAATTCCTAGTAGCCCTTTTCCCCAGTTGCCACCAGAAATGAATGTCACCCTCAGCAATATAGATCATGTTGCCCTTTCTTGTTTTTCTGTATGGCCATAGAAAAGACAATGGAAGCTTTTGCTCCATTCTGATCCAGGGAAGTCATGCTACCCATGCTCTATTCTGCCTTGGTCAGACCACACCTGGAATATTGTGTCCAATTCTGGGCACCACAATTGAAAAGAGATATTGGCAAGCTGGAATGTGTCCAGAGGAGGGCGACTAACATGATCAAAGGTCTGGAGAACAAGCCCAATGAGGAGCGGCTTCAAGAGCTGGGCATGTTTAGCCTGCAGAAGAGAAGGCTGGGAGGAGACATGATGAGGGCCAGGGATAAATATGTGAGTGGAAGTCATAGGGAGGAGGGAGAGAACATGTTTTCTGCTGCCCTGGAGACTAGGACGCAATGGAATGTTAGGAAGAACTTCCTGACTGTGAGAGCTGTTCAGCAGTGGAACTCTCTGCCCCGGTATGTGGTAGAGGCTCCTTATTTGGAAGCTTTTAAACAGAGGCTGGATGGCCATCTGTTGGGGGTGCTTTGAATGCGATTTTCCTGCTTCTTGGCAGAATGGGGTTGGACCGGATGGCCCATGAGCTCTCTTCCAACTCCAGGATTCTATTCTATGAAATGTTTGGGGAGTCCAAAGCCAAGAAGAAGAAGAAGAGGAGGAGGAGGAGGAGGAGGAGGAGGAGGAGGAGGAGGAGGAGGAGGAGGAGGAGGAGGAGGAAGAGGAGGAGGAGGAGGAGGAGGAGGAGGAAGTAGTAGTAGTTATGGAAAATGAACACGTCAAACTACTCTGGGACTTCGAATTCAGGCTGAGCACAATACCCCTGACCTCACAATCATATTAAAAAACAAAGTATGGATTGTCGATGTTGCAATCCTAAGCGAGGAATTTGTTGGACTTTGTACTCTTGGTCGAGTTTGTTTTCCAGCAAATATCGGGATAGTTGAAATCGCCCATGACTACTACATCTCTTCTCTGTGCCTGTTTGGTCAACTGTTGGCAGAAGACTTCATCAAGTTCTTCCTCCTGGCTTGGAGGTCTGTAGTAGACTCCTACAACAAGATCTTTTTGAGTCCCAGTTCCCTTGATTCTTATCCAGATGCTTTATTATTATCATCCATATTTATATACCGCCTTTTTCAGCCCAAAGATGATTCAGGGCGATTCACAAACAGCACAGTTTGATGCCTACAAAACAAATAACAATTAAAACATTTAGCATAAATAACATTTGATAAAAGTATAAACCCACAGTGTCTCATTACTAAAATCAACACCCAATGACATTGTCCAGTCATTCTGAAGATCAGTTTGTCTGCTACACTGCATTTGGGAAAGCTCACTCAAAAAGCCATGTTTTCACTTTTTAAAAAAATGTTAGGAGGGTGGGGGCCGATCTGATATCCCTAGGGAGGGCATTCCATACCCGAGGGGCCACCACTGAGAAGGCCCTGTCCCTCGTTCCCGCCAACCAAGTCTGTGAAGAAGGCGGGACTGAGATCAGGGCCTCCCCAGAAGATCTTAGGGTCCTAGATGGTTCATAAGGAGAGATACGTTCGGACTTTAAATCCAGTTGCTGCCTCCTGCAGAATTCTGGAGATTATAGATTAGGGAGAAGTCTTTAACAGCCTCACTAAACTACAAACCCCAAGATTCTGCAGGAGGCAGAAATCAGATTTAAAGTAGATTTATTCTCTAGTGTGATGAAGTAGCTGGTTTGGTTGCCAGCATAACTGCACTGGGTGCCTTTTACCTTCCCGCCAAGTCAGTACCTATTGATCAACTCACATTTTGTATGTTTTCAAACTGCTAGGTTGACAAAAGCTAAGGCTAACAGTGGGAGCTCATCCCAATTTATGGCTTCAAATTGCCAACCTTTCAGACAGCAAGTTTTCTGCAGCTAGTGGTTTAGCCTGATGTGCTCCTGTGGTTCCCTTCTCTTGGAGGCCACAAAAACAAAAGTCCTGGGAACCATAATCAGTTCCAGGGCCGTCTCCAGTTTTGAATGATGTCTAAATACAGCCAGCAAAATACAGTCACTTGCTCTAATTTTTAAATTGATTGCTCATCATTTGAGGACTTCATTGAGAGTTCTCCTTTGCATATCATAAAAAAATAATTGCAGGATTACAATTAAATCTTGACAGCACTAGTTAAATACACCCGGCAAAATATATAATCAAAAGCCTGATTAGATAGATCTTTAAATACGTGGTAAGGCAAACAAAATGGACTGACTTTGCCCACCCTTTGCATGATGGCAAAATTGTGGTTCTGAAGAAACCTTAATTGGTGTTCTTGCATTTTGAAAAAATAGTTGTTTGCGTACAAAAGGCCAAGAAACAGCAACATCCGTGTCAAGTAGTCATTACAAATATGGGTGAGGGGAAGAAAGTTGCTTTCAAGACATATATAATGAATATGTTTGTCATAATACCTCCGAAAAGCAAAATTACTCTGTATAATAATATACTATAATGACAGGCAATGTTAGTAGTTCCCAGTTCCATTCTTAACGATAATAACTTAAGATGATGTTATTGTATAATTATCCCTGGCCTCACAAGGACCTCTTGCCATCCAACCGCTGAAATAACAAGACCATGCAAAAAATATAGGTTCAACTATGGGAAACTTTCATTAATGTTACATGATTAAACTTTATGACTTGCAGAGAATTTTAAAGGGTGGCATGAACATGGCATGGCTATCCCGGATCTATTCCTTGGCTGATTTGGGTGAAACACCTGGATCCCCGGCTGTAATAATCCTGTGTGACCACTAAGGGAAACGTAATGGAGACTTCTGCCCCAAGGATTTATTGAGACCAGACTCTCCCCAATCCAAGGCATTTCCATTCACCCTCACCTCGGTTATTTGAACCACAGGTGAGGGGTTCCGCTCCTGGCCTGTAACACAAAAGAACCACATAGGAAGGGAAAATTCCTACCTGGCCCCAAAGGTGACCAATTAATTATACTTTTAACAGGTGGAAGGGTGAGTCAGCATCAATCTCCAGAATGAGATTGTCAAAGGCTTTCATGGCTGTTAAAAAAAATTCATGGCCTGGAAATCACTAGTTTCTTGTTGGAGTTTTTGTTTTTTCGGGCTAATTAATGGTGGCCCCATGTTGTCTTCTAGAGGCCGAAAAAGGAAATGCTTGTTGCCCATAAGAATGCCAGGCCCGAAACGTCAGGGAGGAAATGCCCTCCTTAGACATGGCCCCATAAATAGCCCGGAAAAAACCCACAAGAAACTTTATATCCTGATGTGTTTTTTTTTTTTTTTGTAACTTTGAACATTCTCCTCTGTCTGGATTTTAGGACTTGAATTTATCTGTTTTAGTGTCCCAACCTGGAAAGTGCCCCACTCCAGTTTTTTTTTTTGCTGAAAAGGAATTTTTGAGCTGTTCTTAAAAAAGACCCCCCGACGGTCCCGACCCCCCCAACCACAAAGAAGAGAAACACATCTTTAGGTTTTGTGAAAATTGTTATAGGATTCTTGGGGTGTGAACCCCAGCCCAAACAAGAAACATTAATAGACTGGGTGGGGTCCCCCTTTTGAAAAGGTTTTCTAGCTACGATTGGCACGTAAAGTGCCTGGTTTTCCCCTTTCCTAAAAAAACCTTGTAAGAATACTACAATGATTTTTGACCCAGACACTTGTGTTTATAATATTCCATTACAATCATTTGGATAACTGTTACCAAAGTTTTCTGGGAGGGGAGTTAGTGTGCAAGAATCATAGAATAGAATCATAGAATCAAAGAGTTGGAAGAGACCTCATGGGCCATCCAGTCCAACCCCCTGCCAAGAAGCAGGAATATTGCATTCAAATCACCCCTGACAGATGGCCATCCAGCCCCTGTTTAAAAGCTTCCAAAGAAGGAGCCTCCACCACACTCCGGGGCAGAGAGTTCCACTGCTGAACGGCTCTCACAGTCAGGAAGTTCTTCCTCATGTTCAGATGGAATCTCCTCTCTTGTAGTTTGAAGCCATTGTTCCGCGTCCTAGTCTCCAGGGAAGCAGAAAACAAGCTTGCTCCCTCCTCCCTGTGGCTCCCTCTCACATATTTATACATGGCTATCATATCCCCTCTCAGCCTTCTCTTCTTCAGGCTAAACATGCCCAGCTCCTTAAGCCGCTCCTCATAGGGCTTGTTCTCCAGACCTTTTATCATTTTAGTCGCTCTCCTCTGGACACATTCCAGCTTGTCAATATCTCTCTTGAATTGTGGTGCCCAGAATTGGACACAATATTCCAGGTGTGGTCTAACCAAAGCAGAATAGAGGGGTAGCATGACTTCCCTAGATCTAGACACTAAGCTCCTAAGATAATCAACACAGAATAGAGGGGTAGCATTACTTCCTTAGATCTAGACACTATGCTCCTATTGATGCAGGCCAAAATCCCATTGGCTTTTTTTGCCGCCACATCACATTGTTGGCTCATGTTTAACTTGTTGTCCACGAGGACGCCAAGATCTTTTTCACACATACTGCTCTCGAATCAGGCATTGTCCCCCATTCTGTATCTTTCCATTTCGTTTTTTTTTTTTTTGCCTAAGTGGAGTATCTTGCATTTGTCACTGTTGAACTTCATTTTGTTAGTTTTGGCCCATCTCTCTAATCTGTCAAGATCGTTTTTGAATCCTGCTCCTGTCCTCTGGACTATTGGCTATCCCTCCCAATTTGGTGTCGTCTGCAAACTTGATGATCATGCCTTCTAGCCCTTCATCTAAGTCGTTAATAAAGATGTTGAACCTTCATTTTGTTTTTAGTAATTTTGGCCATCCCCTAATGTTCCCCCCCCTAAACCTCCAACAAAAGTCCCCAACCAACTTGCACCTTTGGGGTATTTATGCCAGCTTGACTACACAAAAAGGATTCCAGCCTCAAGCCTAACTGCCTTGGAAATACACCATATTCTATTTCCAGCCATCTGAGAAAGAAGAATCCTCGTCAGACAATCACGCCAACAATCATAATTGTATATGAGTTTTATAACACTGTGTAAAATAGACAGGATTATCAAGGTTTCCCCTCTGTGGATGGCACAATTGTTTCATAGATGTTAGCTCTTGGTATCTTTTGTTATCAGGGCCTTCTAATATTTCTGTGTAATACCCAGTCAAGGCAAACCACTGAGATAGCGTATGGAATAAACGCCATATAAGTAGAAGCTAATTCTGTAGCAAAAAGAGATTAGGAAGATGCAGATATCATGAAGGTAATTAAAATGAATTCCAACTGATGAAGCTTACCCTGATACCAACTATATTTGAGGCAATAAATAAGCACCAACTTCTATAAACCTTGGCACGAGATAAGGAAGATTGTAAGGTTTGAGGGCTGGGGGCTGACTGGTTTGCAAAAGTTAAACTTATGTATTTAAATTCTCTTTTATCATTTCTTTGCACTTGATGAGCAAGGGAGGAATAGCTTAGATTCTGGGATAGTTAGGAAGTAATACATAGTGTTACACTGACAGAAAAGAGTGAGTCAACTTGGGTCCTTGTATTGTCGAAGGCTTTCATGGCCAGAATCACTGGGTTGTTGTAGTTTTTTTGAGCTGTATGGCCATGTTCTAGAAGCATTCTCTCCTGACGTTTCACCCACATCTATGGCAAGTATCCTCGGAGGTTGTGAGGCCTCTGAGAATGCCTGCCATAGATGCAGGCAAAACGTCAGGAGAGAATGCTTCTACAACATGGCCGGACAGCCCAAAAAATCTACAGCAATCCAATTTAAGTCCTGTTCTGATAAAAAAAAATCTTGCAAAAATAAATAAATAAATAACTGTTTCTTACTCTTGTTAAACATCTGCCTGAGTTATTTGGTTCAGTTTTACATTGTCAAGAACCTTGAAAACAAATATGTGCATTTCCCCAATTGGAGCCAGTTTAGCGCTCCTAAGACGGATTTAGTGGCCCTTAGGAATTGTGGGAGTTGAAGTCCAAAACACCTCAAGGGCCAAAGTTTGCCCATGCCTGCCTTAGGTCACTATGAAGTCGGTAATGACTGACCAAATAATATCAGTAAGACCTTCAGGGAAAAGCCATCAATATAATCATAATCCAAATTTATTCTCCACATTCTGAGGCAGAAAAAGAGGACATTGTGGTCCCTTCTGCATTGTTATATAATCCAGATTATCAAAGCAGATAATCCACATTAGCTGCTTTGAACTGGATTATCTGAGTCTACACTGCCATATAATCCAGTTCAAAGGAGATAATCTGGATTTTATATGACAGTGTAGATGGGGCCTGAGATCTTCTGTGCTGGAACAAATATTATTGTCCAAAAGTAAGAAACGAGGCAGAGTCAAAGACTGTAGGATTGTATACTTAGGATCCAGAAATGAAGCAGGGCTGCAACCAATTGAATTTTGTTCACTGCAAACACTTTCTTCCATCAACCAAAGAGACAGTTGTATGAACATCACCTAATGGTCAACATAGAAATCAAATGCCTATTTCTCATAACTTGGAAAATTCTGACTATCCAACTCTTGACGGCAGTTAAACTCTACCATCCAAGAAGTCAACTTCAACACTTTATTTAAGCATTCTTAAGTCACAGAATTTCAGCATATTTATATGGGAATGGTCAGGCTATTTTAGTACAATTTTTACCATATGTATTTTAAGCATTAATGCACACACACACACATTTCCTTTTACAGAGAAACATAGAGGTAGCAATGTTTGGGCACTTAGCTTCCTTGTATAATATTACATTGCATATAGAGCATCGTTATATCACATTAAATATATGTCATTAGAACATTTCATAGGGACTTTCATAAGGATTGAGCCTTGATCTCTCTGCAACTTTTTAAGATTCTGGGTAATAATTAACACGTTTAAGAACATAACTTCTGAAGCATTTAACATAGCCTTAGATCCACCATAAGCATCACCATAATAATAATAATAATAATAATAATAACAACAACAACAACAACAACAACAACAACAACAACAACAACAAGATTAATAACTTTATTTTTATACCCCTCCAACCATCTCCCCTAGGGGACTCAGGGCAGCTTACAAGGGACATGCCGAAGATTACAATTAAAACACACATGTAAAACACTTTAACCAATTAAAATATCAAATAAAACAAATAACAACACAATTGAAAGCAATAAAAAAACAATACGGCTGAAAGAAACATAGCTGAGGTACAGATTCAATGAGTGCAATACATTTTACAGGAGCACAGGAAAGTGCAAATATACAATAAACTGGGCAGGAAATACTGTCAAACACATGTTGAGGTAGAACATATGCCAGTGTAAAATGCAGGCCAGTGTAAAGTGCGGAACTTCAAGTAGGGACATGTTCCGTCTTCCAGAAGCATGCTTTACGTTGCCTTTTAGCTGCATGGGATAGCATTCCTTTGCATTGTCGAAGGCTTTCATGGCTGGAATCACTCAGTTGTTGTGGGTTTTTTCGGGCTATATGGCCATGTTCTAGAGGCATTTCTCCTGACGTTTCGCCTGCATCTTTGGCAAGCATCCTCAGAGGTGAGGTCACCTCTAAGGATGCTTGCCATAGATGCAGGCGAAACGTCAGGAGAAATGCCTCTAGAACATGGCCATATAGCCTGAAAAAACCCACAAGAACTGAGATTCCTTTGCATTTCCCCAGGGTTGCTACAGACTCAGCAGCACCCTGGAAGTTAAACAGTATCAGAGCCTGGAAAGCCAGCCTGCAGGACCTCTGCAGTTATTGGTTTAGAAAGTATCACTTTGGGTTTGGAGTCTGCCCTTTTTGCTGCGGTTGAGATCTCCATTTTGGAATCTCCCCTGCCTCCTTCAGTAGAGAAAAGAGCCTCAGATGTGCTGTTGGTCAGGCAGGTAGCTCTGAAAAACCCATTGTGAGTACTATTGAGTTATTGGGTTATTTAGACAGAGAAGCTAATTGAGTTATAGATAGATATTGAGTTATAGAGAGAGAGATATTAAGATATTGAGATAGTAATTGAGTAATTGAGTTATTAAGAAACAGAGAGAAATAGTTATTGAGTACTATTGAGCATTACTTCATCTCCAAAACTGACCTTGTGCTTAGATAGGGGAAGACCTGTTCTTTCTAACCATAGCAGCTCAGGGTTAGGGTGAAATATCCCAGGATTTTTTCTACCATTTGGAGAAAGGTTACCTCAGTAAGGGAAAGAAAGAACATCTCTATGGTTTCTCAAATTGACTGTTTGTGTTGTAACTTTATCAAGCTGTGCCAAGTCTGCCAAGGACTTTGGAAATAAATATTTTGTTGATTTTCATACCTTGACTGGCATCAGTTGCTGAAAGTATTGAGTTATTGCTTTAAAGAAAGACCCCCCAACAGTTTGCCCAGATAAAGAGAGAAGCACATCTTAATTTTAACGTTATAGCGTCCGGGTGTGACTGCACAGTACAAGAAAGTTACTGGTGAGCTGCTTAGTCAAAAGTGCACCAGAACATCCAGGTTTTTAGTTGATTACGAAAGGAGGACAAGGTGGGGGCCTGTCTGATCTCTGTAGGGAGGGAGTTCCAGAGTCGGGGAGCCACCACCAAGAAGGCTTTCTCCCTCGTCCCCATCAAGCATGCATGAGACGGCAGGGGGAGAGAGAGCAGTGCCTCCCCAAAAAGATCTCAAGGTATGCACTGGTTCATAGGGGAAGATGTGATCGCGAAGATAAGCATCCGAAGTTCTTTTCTAATTTCATAGTTTCTCATAAAGTCTGCTAAGGCATTCTACAGATATTTACTAAATGACAAACACACACACACACACACAGAGAGAGAGAGAGAGAGAGAGAGTACTGTCCTTTATGTCATATTCACAATCCTTTTAACAACATAACTTAGCCAATTATCCATGACAGATATACATTCCTATCAGTTGACTGTCAAAGTTTAATCTCCTTGAGCATTATTGCTCTTAACAGTTACATTATCTGTTATATTGCTATTACATTATTAACTTATAGTAGCATCTATTCCATTATTAACTTAGCAGTACCAACATAAATCAGCATTTTAGGGTGGCAGGAGTATCTGTCGCTGTTTTGATAAACAGCCTTTTCTGCATTCTGCATGAGGAAAACACCCTGATAAGAGTTACTTCTCAGCTTGTTTTTGGTTTCCACTTATGCCCACTCCACTAATTAGTTGTCTAAGTGCAATAACTCACAACTGAGGTGTACACTAACGCCTAGTCCCTGGTAATAATATTTGAGAGGTTCTAGAGACGTTTCAGCAGACTAAAGGAAAGCAAACTTGTCTCCACTTTTTAAAAAATGGGTAAAAGGGGATCTAGTCAGCTGGACACCAATAGTAGGAAATACTCTATAGCAGATTATTGCAGTCTGTAAACACTTAGGAATGACGTGATCATTGAAAGTCAGCATTACCCTGTACCATACAGAGATCCCCCAGGGCCCTCTTTCTCTAATGATAGAGTTACATTCTTAGTAGATAAAGGGAATGCTATAAATATAGCATATCTTGATAAAGTTCCCCTTTCTAAAGGTTATGATGATCAAGTTCCTCATCATATGCTGATGTAGTCTAACAACTACAAGCAAAACAGTTGAAAACCAACTTACTAATGCCTTGAGAGAGATCTCTAGCTACTAGAAAGATAACCACCTGAAGACTAACCCTGCCAAGACTAAAGTGTGAACTTTCCACCTATGTAACCGTGAAGCCAACAGGAAATTGAAAGTTACCGGGAAGGCCGAGAGCTCAAACACTGTTTTCATCCTTATTATCTCAGTGTCACCTTAGATGGAACACTAAAATTTAGGAAACACAGTATGAATACCAAGCACAAAGTAGCTGCACACAATAACATCATGTGGAAACTTACATGGGTGCAGACCCAAAATTAATAAGAACATCAGCCCTGACCTTGTCCTACTCAACTGCTGAGTATGCCTAACCTGTTTGGCAGAAGTCTGTCCATGTGAAGCAGGTGAACATAGCAGTGAACAAAACATGCAGAATAATCACAGGATGTCTTAAACCTATACCTGTTGATAAACTCTACAAGATAGCTGGCATTGCCCCCTGCCCCAATGTGCAACAGGAAGTTGCTGCTATCTGTGTGAGAAATAAGGTGGAACACTGTGAAAGCCACCCACTGCATGGCTATCAGCTTCCTCCCAGTAGACTCAAATCAAGGAAAAGCTTCATGAGAACCACCACTCCTCTCGATGTCCCCCCTCTGGGCAGCTAAACCATGCAATTCCAATTGGGTGCCCCCCCTCCCCACAAGGTTCCTCCTCCAGGGGCAAACCAAGAATGTGCTTATCTACGTGGTCACCTCTTTCCGTATGAACCAATGCATACCTTGAGATCATCTGGGGAGGCACTGCTCTCTCTCCCCCCGCCATATCAAGCACAGTTGGTGGGGACGAGGGAGAGAGCCTTCTTGGTGGTGGCCCCTCGTCTCTGGAACTCCCTCCCTTGGGAGATCAGACAGGCTCCCACTTTGTCCTCCTTCTGGAGTCAACTAAAAACCTGGATGTTCCAGTGTGCTTTCGATTAAGCAGCTCACCAGTAATTTCCCTGTCCTTATTGAGTTTTGCACTTTATACCGACCCTCATATGATCTACCTCAACATGTATTATGATAGTATTTCCAGCCCAGTCTACTGGTTTGTTGCACTTCTCTTGCACTCCTGTAAAATGTATCGCACTCATTGAATCTGTACCTTAGCTATGTTCTTTTTTCTCAGCCATATTTTTCTCATGTTTATAATTGTGTTGTATTGTTTTTATCTGATGTTTTTAATTGGTTGAAGCGTTTTACTTGTGTGTTGTAATTGTGATTTCTGGGCTTGTCCCTTGTAAGCCACCCCGAGTCCCCTAGGAGAGGTGGCTGGCGGCATATAAAAATAAAGTATTATTGTTATTATTATTATTATTATTATTATTATTATTATTATTATTATTAACTTGGAAGTCCCTGAACAGACTCAGAAGTGGAGTGGGCAGATCAAAAGACAACCTGCCAAAATGGCATGACCTAGAAGAACCCTCCACCTTGTGCGACTGTGGAGCAGAGCAAACAACTCTGCATGTGTATGCTTGTCCACAGTGCCCTGCCTCATGCACAGAGGAAGAACTATTTAAAGCTACAGACAATGCACTTGCTGTTGCCCTGTTTTGATCAAAAATTATTTAACCACTTGTGTTCTCTATATTTTTATCAGTTGGGAAGGTTAAGAAACACTGCAGTAAGATATACTGTCGAAGGCTTTCATGGCCGGAATCACAGGGTTGTTGTAGGTTTTTTCGGGCTATATGGCCATGTTCTGCAGGCATTCTTTCCTGACGTTTCGCCTGCATCTATGGCAAGCATCCTCAGAGGTAGTGAGGTCTGTTGGAACTAGGAAAAAGGGTTTATATATCTGTGGCATGACCAGGATGAGACAAAGGACTCTTGTCTGCTGGAGCTAGGTGTGAATGTTTCAACTGATCACCTTGATTAGCTTATAATGGCCTGACAGTGCCTGGAGCAAACTTTTGTTGAGAGGTAATTAGAAATCCTTGTTTGCTGAGCTGTTGTAATTTTAGAGTTTTTTTAATACTGGTAGCCAGATTTTGTTCATTTTCATGGTTTCCTCCTTTCTGTTGAAATTGTCCACATGCTTGTGTATTTGTCATTCCACAGATATATAAACCCTTTTTCCTAGTTCCAAATCACCTCACTACCTCTGAGGATGCTTGCCATAGATGCAGGCGAAATGTCAGGAGAGAATGCCTCTAGACCAGGGGTCCCCAAACTTTTTGAACAGGGTCACAGTCCCTCAAACTGTTGGAGGGCCAGATTATAATTTGGAAAAAAAAACATGAATGAATTCCTATCCACACCTCACATATCTTATTTTAGTGCAAAAAAAAAAACTTTAAATAATACAATAATTAAAACGAAGAACTATTTTAACAAATATAAACTTAGCAGTTCAGAATAAATACAAACCTAGCCGTTTGAAAACATGCACATGTGAGAAGATCAATAGATACCACTCCGGCAGGAAGGTAACGGCGCTCCATGCAGTCATGCCGGCCACATGACCTTGGAGGTGTCCATGGACAACACCGGCTCTTCGGTTTAGAAATGGAGATGAGCAGGAGAGTCCCAGAGTCAGACATGACTGGATTTAAGGCCCCCCCCCCCCCCCCCACTTCTCCTGCCTCCGGGATGTGGCGAGGCTGCATCCCGAAGGCAGGAGAGCCTGGGCCCATGGAGGCAGAGGGCAAAGCGGGCCCAAGCCACTTTGCCTGCCGCCTCTCCCCCTTTGCCAACCACCTCCCTCCCCCTTCGCCTGCCTCTCACCCTTCTCCACAGCCCGCGGGCCGGATAGATGCCCTCGGGGGGCCAGATCCGGCCCGCGGGCCATAGTTTGGAGACCCCGGCTCTAGACCATGGCCATATAGCCCGAAAAAACCTACAACAACCCACTGCAGTAAGAGCTAATGAAGAAAATAAGATACTCTTTACACTCCTTGACCCTACATCCAATGTTTGTCTTTTAAGAGACTGCAAGTCTATGATATCATGATGACATCATGATATCACTCAGCTTTGGTCTTTGAACTTGTTTGTTTTGGGTGCAGGAGATTAGATAATACCATCCTGGTGTTTGTCGCTATTTTGTTTTCCGTGAACTGCAAAAGATGTTGTTCAGTTGTATTTTTGAGGCAGGTGCACAGTTGATTCGTAAATACCACAGATAGCTTTCCTACTGAGCAAATGGGCTAAGGATGGAGGAATTTAGCAAATTAGTTCTGACAGAACAATGAATAACGCATGGTTATACAAACTGATAAAAGGAAAACCTCTCACGGAAATAAAATTTGGACAAAGTAGGATTTCAATCAAATATGAAAATACAATAGCAAGCGTGCCTAAAGTCCCAGGAGGTGAGTTGACAGTTGGAGAAAACTTCATTTCTTTGTTCCTCTATAGATTTTGCTTCCTTGATTGAAGATTTCCAGCTCTTTTTGGTCATTGATCCACCTGATTACAGCTGAAGATGTTGAGTAAACAAAACTGCACAGCACGCCGAACTGACAAGGACTCAGCTAGTTTGTAATCAAGACTATAACGAGGGATTTATTTGTTCCTTTCTCGCTGGGCTTGCCTGTCATTACATGTTCATTAAGGAATAATTGTCATTGATCGACAGCCCTAAATATGGATGATGGTAGGAGAAACAGGGCCATTAGACCTCCACCATTCGAAACAAGTGCATGCCACAACCAATAAGGTAGATTAATGAGAAGAATTAAACTAAAGGAGAGATACATTATGGACCATTTTCCTGTTTTATTTTATTTATGATGACTGTCAACTTTGTAACATCGGCAGAGACCTTCAGAAGGCAGAAGATAACCAAATGAAACACATCCAGGACCTCGGGCTATGTTGCTTGAATATTCCAGCCCTCGGTTGCTGATGGTCATAATTTTTAATGCGGCAGACATAATTGGGCTAAGAGATTTAACATTACAATGATGCAATTAGTTTCGTGACCTTTCCGTGTCTTGTGTGTCCTTAAATGCTACCCCCTCGATCCCTGTTTGTTCCCAGGAGTCTTGTTCTTCTCTCTTTTTATCAGGTATTTATTTATTTACAAAATTTATATTCCACTCTTCTCACCCCGCACGGGACTCAGGGCGGATCACAATGCACATATACATGGCAAACATTCAATGCTATCGACACACAGCATATACAGACAGACACACAGAGGCTATTTAACTTTCCAGCTTCTTGAGGGTATGCTTTGAATTCTGACCACCGGGGGAGCTGTTACTTCGCCGTCCACTTGTGACACTGATGGAGTACTTCCTCATTCTTTTGCACACTGCTGGAGAGTTTTATGGCATTGTAAATTAGTTAAATGAGACTTCCCGCATAAGTGGTACCTAAATGTCCTACTTGACAGATGCAACTGCGTTTCAGGCTGCAAAAGTTGACAGCAATCTAGACAAATGGCTGGGAGCTTACTCCGACCCGGGCTGGCTTCTGTCATATGTTCCATAGTTGATGTTGGTTGGTGGTGGTAGACCTGGCAGTTGGTGATGGAAGGGTTAATGTAAGTCTTGGTTCTAAGGGGCTGAATAGTTTGTAAGTCACAGTTTACAGGTAAAAGCAATTAAGGGTGGAGGCATACAGGGGATAGGTTGCAGCTGGTGTTACTGGATTTAAGGAGCTAACCTTGAGACTGATCTTTGGGAGAAAAGTATCTGTTGTATTTTGGTGGTGGATGCTGCTGGTTTTTCCCCCAGGTCTGTTGGATTTTCGGTATCCTGACCTGTCTCCTGTAATCTTGGAACCCTGGAACCTTGAACCTTTGGACTGGCTTTTGACTACGGTATAGACTCTTGATCCCTGGACTTTGTTTATTGAACTCTCGGCATTTGACCATTGGACTGGACCCTTTTGACTAAGTTATTTTTGCTATCAGTTTTTGTTTATTCTGTAGCTGTGTGCTATCTTTGTGTTTTATATTTTGGACTATAAAAACAGCCAGCAAGTAAGTGCTGTTTTAATTAAACTGTTTGATAAAACTGGGAGTTTGGTTAATCTCTACCTAAATAAGGTAGAGCCCTGGCAACGTGACAGCTTCGAACTCATGACCTTTCGGTCAGTAGTGATGTTAAACTATCTTGAGTCACCGAAAGGCTGAGAAAGGCGGTATACAAGTAGAGTAAATAAATAAATAAATAAATAATGCAGCTGACTTACATCCAGCTGCGCCACAACCCGGTCCATAACTTAGTAAGCTTTGGACTTAAAGAAACCTTTATGTCCAAAGAATCCAATCTGAAGCTCTCAGCTTGCAAAAATCCATTTTGGCAAATAACACTTTCAAACGTTAACATGAATAGATAATCAAGTCATATAGAAATATTCCCTTTTTTTGTCAACTGGGCCATTGCTTTTTATGAAACTCCATGTAATATAGATTGATAATACAAGGAAGATTTAATCTATGGGACTTGAAAATATAGAACTTCATGGCAGCCGGAAATTGTTTATTACCTCTTTATTGCCTTTTGGAAAAAGATCTTGAAAGCTAGAGTTCTGGAATGGGATTCTCTAAGAATAGTTCCTAAGATTCTTTTGAGAAAAGTAACAGTTAAATAAATATACGATCGGCATTGATATATAAAGTAGAGGTATGCATTTGGGGTAAACCTTAACCTGTTTCATGTCCCGGCTTTCGGTGAGGACACCAGTCCATTTTTTGGGGAATCTCCCGAAATTGGGAGGGCAGGTATCAGTTTTTGCTCTGGGTTGCCGAAAGATCAATTTTCTATTGGCCCATAATGGGAAGGGGGCTTCGCAGACTCCCCTTCTTAATCTGATCATATTGTGCTCAAAGCTTGTTTCTATTATCAGCCTTGTGAGGTTCACTGGTATATTTAGTTGCAATACTAGGAATAGAGTTCAACAAAGTTTGTAAGTCTCTATGACCCTAATAAGGAGCCCTCGGTGGCACAGTGAGTTAAACCGCTGAGCTGCTGAACTTGCTGACCGAAAGGTCACAGTTTAGAATCTGGAGAGCGGGGTGAGCTCCCGCTGTTATCCCCAGCTTCTGCCAACCTAGCAGTTTGAAAACATACAAATGTGAGTAGATCAATAGTACCACTCCGGCAGGAAGGAAATGGCGATCCATGCAGTCATGCAGGCCACATGACCTTGGAGGTGTCTATGGTCCACACCGGCTCTTTGGCTTAGAAATGGAGATGAGCACCAACCCCCAGAGACAGACACGACTGGACTTAATGTCAGGGGAAAAGCTTTACTTTTACTATGACCCTAATAACGAGCCCTCGGTGGCACAGCGAGTTAAACCACTGAGCTGCTGAACTTGCTGACTGAAAGGTCACAGGTTCGAATCTGGGGAGCGGGGTGGGCTCTTGCTGTTAGCTCCAGCTTCTGCCAACCTAGCAGTTTGAAAACATGCAAATGTGAGTAGATCAATAGGTACCGCTCCAGTGGGAAGGTAACAGCACTCCATGCAGTCATGCTAACCACATGACTTTACTTAGAGGTGTCTATGGACAACGTTGGCTCTTTGGCTTAGAAATGGAGATGAGCACCAACTCCCAGAGTCAGACACGACTGGACTTAATGTCAAGGGAAAACATTTACCTTTACCTTATGGCCCTAATGGCCTGAATTCTGTTGGAAGTCCTAAGCAAAATAGACTGGCCAAATTAATTACTGAATGGAGACATAGTAAATACACATCCCTAGTGTAAATTATCTAATATTATGAAGCCACAATATTATCTAATTAGTCACATTTTCAGATTTCTAAGCCAAGAGGGTATTGCTACAGCAACAGAATAATAAAAGACCAAAGCAAATATGTGTGGTAATGACACTTGACCCCGTGTTATTACAGCATCCATCGTATCTTTGTTTTTCCCGTCTTTCATTATGTCCATAAGTGTAATCAAAATGCTGCATTATTGTTTGCTAAAGGAGATGAAAACAGAAGGAATGGCTTAAAATAGTGCCGTGGATGAGAGCCAGTCTGCGTTCAAGACTTCCAACGTAATGGTCCCCTGTAAATCTTCAGGGCTGCCCTTGAATCCTAAGAGGGCCCATCTGCCAAGTTCTCTTGTCTTGTCCAGATGACGCTTTAACTCAGAAAGCAAATATGGGTTGTAAGAAAACCCAGATTGTTGTCTGGAGAGGCAATAAAAGAGAAGTAGGAACGCAGATAACATAGGCTGGATGTAATTCACTTCAAGAGACACCGTGATCCTCCCTAAACTATGGCATAAAGCAAGCCTTTGTGGGAAATGCCATAATCACGTATATGTTTGTTTTCCCCATCTTAAAAATAGTGTGTGTGTATGCCACATAGCTAAAGAAATTGCGTAGTACTTCAGTGACTATAGTGACATTAAACTGTGGGATTTCTATGAGGGTTGAATGAAATGTAATGCCTCCACCTTCATAACTCCTCAACTGATGGCAGTACTGGTATGTGGCAGATACTGGCTTGTTCAGTAGACTCTCCTCTACAGTTCCATTTGGCAGGAAGCCTTAGCACTGAACAGTTGCATTGTTTAAGTGCGAAGTATGGAACCCTGCCAGACGGTCGGTCAATGCAACTTAACCAAATTGCAGTCATTGAATTCTTGACAGCAGAAGGAGATTCATCAGAGAATGCAAGCTGTTTATGGTGATTGTGTTGATGTGAGTACTGTGTGTCATTGGGCAAGTATGTTTAAAGATGTTGAGGTGACACCTTCTGCTGTCAAGAATTCAATGACTGCACGTTGCTTAAGTCGCATTGGCCAACCGTCTGCGCAGGGTTTCATACTTCACACTTTAACAACACAACTTTAACCTCACACTTTAACAACACACTTTAACAACACAACAATACTAAGGCTTCCTGCCAAAAAGGAACTGTAGAGGAGAGTCTACTGAACAAGCCAGTACCTGCCGCATACCAGTATGGCCATCTGTTGAGGAGTTACGAAGGTGGAGGCATTACTTTTCATTCAACCCTCGTACATGGTGTTGTTTGCTCATTGCTTTCAAATCATCGTTAACTTATTATGACACTGTGAATAAGAGCTCTCCAAGATACCCTGCCATTAGATGATCTGAAAATTCAAGGGTGCAGTGTCCCTGATTGAGTCCATCGACCTGAAAAGTGGTATTTTTCTCTTCCTACTGCCTTCAATTTCCTTGAATATTATTATCTTTTCTAATGAATCATGTCATCTCATCGTATGGCCAAAATCCAATCGCTTTAGCTTAATTATTTCAGCTTCTAGGATGAGACTTTAGGTTTGGATCCATTTGTTTGTCTTCTCCGTCGTCCATGGCATCTCACATTTCAGATGAGTTGATTTTCTTCTTGTCAGGTTTCCCCACTGTCCATCTTTCACAACTATACATAGAAATTGGAAATACAGTGACATACATTATTCTGACGTGTGTAATCATTGATATATGTTTACATATGAGGCTTTTATGTCGTTTCCCAATAGTCAACCTTCTCAGTTTTAGTCTTCTTTTGATTTCTTGATTCCCGCAGTCTGTATTTTGATTTATACCTAAGCCAAGGCATAAACATCAAGATTTCAATGTCTTTATCATTCATTTTAAATCATTTTAAATCACATCAGGAGCATTATATTTTTTTGTTTTCTTCATATTCAGATGTAAGCCTTTTCCACTTTCTTTCAATAGTCATTCCAAGTTTTTGGTGTAATATAATGCTGTGTCTACATATCTTCAAAGTTTTTTTCTTTCTCCAGTTTTTACTCGTCCTTTTTCTGACTCTAATCCTGGTTTTTATGTAGAATTTTAAAAGGCTGAATGATAGAATGAAGACTTGTTTGTTCCCATTTTGTACTGGAAAGTATTATGGCAGTGATTTTTTTCCCCCAGAATATAAGTTACATATTAGGATAATAAAGCATAGTAGGTAAAGGTAAAGGTAGTTCCCTGACATTAAGTCCAGTCATGTCTGACTCTGGGGTGTGGTGCTCATCTCCATTTCTAATCCGAGGAGCCAGCGTTGTCCGTAGACACCTACAAGGTCATGTGGTCGGCATGACTGCATGGAATGCCGTTACCTTCCCGCCGGAGCGGTACCTATTGATCTACTCACATTTGCATGTTTTCGAACTGCTAGGTTGGCAGAAGCTGGGGCTGACAGCGGAAGCTCACGCCGCTCCCCGGAATCGAACCTGCGACCTTTTGATCAACAAGCTCAGCAGCTCAGTGCTTTAACCCACTGCGCCACCGGGGGCTCCAAAGCATAGTAGCGTACCCATTTTTTTTTACTGCAATCTCAACTTTTTCATTGTCTCCATCAGAGGTTCTCAAACTTTTTCAGCTGTGGGGACCTTTTTGAAGCAAAAGTTTTTCCTGGAGCCCTAAGAAATGTTTATGTATTATATTATATTTATTTATTTGTGTCAGAAGCTACTAACCATGGACTGAGAACACAGCTGTAATGTATTTAAAAAGACAAAGTTAAAAACTTGGCATCATACTAAATGTCCTTTGACCAGAAGCTGGCCCCTTGGACTGCTTCTGGTGTCGCCATAAAAAGGTCCTCCCTTGTGCATGTGGCAGGGCTCAGGTTGCATTGCAGTAGGTAGTCTGTGGTTTGCCCTTCTCCACACTCGCATGTCGTGGACTCCACTTTGTGGCCCCATTTCTGAAGGTTGGCTCTTCATCTCGTGGTGCCAGAGCGCCCTCACACCCCAATATTACCCACACATGCGTCACCCACCTGTTCCAAACCCCAACAGCAAAAACATATAAGGGGCTGCAAGGCAGCCAGGCAGGCAGGCAACAGCCCTTCTCCCTGCCCTGGTTCTCTGCTGCCCTGCTCTTCTTCTCCCCCTCCCTCAACAGCAACAACACACAAGCGGCTGCAAGGCAAGCAGGCAGGCAACAGCCCTGCTCCCAGCCCTTCTCTGCTTGCCCTGCTCTTCCAGTCGCTCTTCTCCCAATCTCCCTTCACAACCTACCTTCCCTTTCTCTTTCCTCTTCCCTTCCTGGGCTCACAATGAGCCTCTGAGCTATGTGCTGCCCTTTATATAGCATAATGGCTGCTGTGCCAAATCCCTGCATCTCCACTCCCCAAAACTTCTCCCCTTGTTGGCTGGGAGGCTAGCATCCTAGCATGCAAGCTGCTTGCCTCCAAACACTGAGTCACTTCCAACTCACTTCATGAGTCGGAACAAAAATGGCGAGAGAAGCTTTGGAAGGGCAAGGGGGCTTCTGGTTTTCTTAAAAACTTCAAAATCACTTCAAAAAGGCATTTTTTCCGACTTTATTTTGAATTCAGAAGATTCCGACGGTACCTAACCATTAGTATTTATATCCCGTCCCTTTCAACCCTGCAAGGGACTCAGGGCAACTTACAAAAAAGGCAAAATTCGATGCCACTAAATAAGTTAGTAAATCAATTATCTGACCATCCCTGCTGTAAAGATAAGTAAAAATAATGTATATGGAATGACTGAATAAACAACACAAGTCTACATACATGTTCTGTGATAACAGATGGAGGAAAGAAAAGAAGGATGAGATTTGTCCAGGGTGACCAATGGAATTTTCCTTCTGAAATCTGATTCATGCAGCAGCTCCGGATAAATCTGACAATGCTCCCTCTGAAAAGGGCAAAGACTGCATCAGCGATGAGATGAAATGTCTATCACATGGCGCTCAGGTGGCCATTTAAGATTAAGAGAGGCGATGCAGCCACCTGACAGCAGGAGGAAGTTTCATGTGGCGCGTTGTGCCTGTACAGCGATGATTGTGACAACGGGGAGCCGGGAACGCTTCATGCACACATGCATTAAGATGCATTGGCTCAATCAAAACCTGTGTGCATCCACAATGTGAAAACAAAAGCCGTCTGTTCTGGGCATGATTTTGCTAATCCTCCTAACTACAGCCCATTGGCACTCCTGGCCTCCAACAATTAAGACACAGAGAAATTATTCCCTGTCATTTTGGCTCACTGCTGGGTTTCGCATTCACTGCAGTTAATGACATAGCTGCACCACAACGATGCCTTTAAAAATGCAGTTTGCAATGCCGCTGAAGCTTCTGCAGCTCGCTTGCACTGTTCTTTTATTCAAAGGGGAAGGGCAGAGTCATGGTTCACTAACAAAGGATCTCAGAAATATAATGTGGATGAAGTAACAGAAAGCACTTTCCAGGGTGCCAAAGGACTGATACTAGAGCAGATTCCCTATTCTTATAGGTCTGTAGTAACAGTCGATCTCTGGTATGGTTTATGCTTGAGGGCTAGAATTGATACCTCACTTCAGACTGGGAACTTGGTGGATCACACTATTTAATGTTTTTTCCCCATAATTAAACTCACTGTGAGCTAAATACTAGCACTATAGGAAGAGGTCTGGATTTGTAGGCCATCTTTAGATGTTGTTTTTAATATCAGATCGTTTATTTGTAGTATGAGTTCGAAGCTAGCCTGGGTCAGAGTAAGCTCCCAACCATTTGTCTAGTTTGCTGTCAACCTTTGACAGTTGCATCTGTCAAGTAGGAAATTTAGGGTGAGGCTAATTTTAACTAATTTATGATGCCATAAAACTCTCCAGCAGCATGAAAAAGAATGAGGAAGTACTCCATCGGTGTCACAAGTGGAGGGTGAAACGACAGCTCCCCCGGTGGCCGGAATTCAAAGCATACCCTCATGAAGCTGGAAAGTTAAATAGCCTCTGGGTGTCTGTCTATTTATGTTGTGTGTCTATGGAATGGAATGTTTGCCATGCATATGAGCATTGTGATCCACCCTGAGTCCCCTGTGGACAACTGGATGTGGTTCATTTTTGGTCCAATCCACGGTGCCACTATTTATTTTATTTTATTTTATTTGCGGTATTTATATGCTGCCCGTCTCACCACAAAGGGGACTCAGAGTGGCTTTCAAGTTATATGTACATACAATATATTATATTATTAACATAGCACAATATCAGTATTATATATTACTATATTGTACTATACCACTATACTGCAATATTATTAGTAATATTACATGTAATATAAAATATATGATTATTATATTATTATATTTTATTATTATTAGTGTTACATTGTACTACAAGAGACAAGGTGGAACTGTCTTCCTGGCCCCCTCTCTTCATTCATTCAGTTCCCACCCTATCCAACATACTCAAAGATGAGAAATGTTGTGAATTGGAGACCTTCACCTTTTGGAGGGCAACATTTATCCAGTTTTTCTAGTACAGTGGTTCTCAACCTGTGGGAACCTAGATGTTTTGGCCTTCAACTCCCAGAAATCCTTTACAGCTGGCAAACTGGAAGGTATTTCTGGGAGTTGTAGCCCAAAACACCTGAGCATCCACAGGTTGAGCACCTTTTACTTACTTACCTACTTAGGCAATCCCTGGTTGTCCGAGATGGATTGTCTTCCAAGATCGGTGTCCTGGTGGTGGGTACGTATGTGGCTGTGGAGCCCTATTCATGACGTGCATGTTTTCCCACAGTGAGAACATTGGTTTCCAGGTGGAAGGCAGTCTTGGTCGGGTTGGCTTGATGTACCTTCCTCTTGGCACGTTTCTCTCTTTTGCTCTCCATTCCTGCTTCTTCAAATTCTACAGCACTGCTGGTCACAGCTTAACTCTAGCTGGAACGCTCAAGGGCCAGGGCTTCCCAGTTTTCAGTGTCCAAGCCACAGTTTTTGAGGTTGAGCCCATCTTTAAATCTCTTTTCCTGCCCACCAACATTCCATTTTCTGTTCTTGAGTTTGAAGTAGAGCAACTGCTTTCGGAGACAGTGGTCGGGCATCCAGACAAGGTGGCTGGTCCAGTGGAGTTGATGGTGGAGGAGCATCACTTTACTGCTGGTTACACTTTGCTTCTTCCAGCATACTGACATTTGTCCACAAATCTCCTGCAAATCTCTTCCCAAGAGATTTGCAGGATTTTTCGGAGGCAACACAGGTGTATAGCAGGGTTGGGAGGACCAGGGGCGGCTCAACCCATTACGCAAAGTAAGCGTTTGCAGTATAGTTGATTTTGCCCAGGGGTGCTCTTGAGGCGCTCTTGGGGGAAAATAGACCTTGACGAAAGGAATGGAACAACGGAAAATGGTACTGGATTGTGGTTTGGACGATAAGACGACGCGGAATGGCTTTTGTAGTAATGATAATGTTTTTTGATGATGATGTTTTTTGTTAATGCTGGACTTGGATATTTTAGACTGTGTTTTGAATTTTGTAACTTGTTCTTTCTATGTTGTACACTGCTGTGAGTCGCCCCCGGGCTGAGAACAGCGGTATATAAGCAAAGTAAATAAATAAATAAATAAATAAATAAATAAATTGACATATGTGAGTTGTAGTTACTGGGATGTATAGTTCACCTAAAATCAAAGAGCATTCTGAACTCCACCAATGATGGAATTGAACCAAATATGGCACACAGAACTCCCATGACGAATAGAAAATATATATCAGTGATTGATTTGGGGGGGGGGGGGGGATACTGTTTGCTTACCATTGAAAATTACCTAGGGCCGACTCTGGGGAGCACAATAGCTTTATAAACAAGGACCTTGGTATCCCTACGGATGTCCTGGTCCTCAAACACTGTGCTTCATTTGGAAGAATGCTGCACTCGCAGAGCTCAGACGCTGTTGTATTTCAGTGTCCATGTTGACTTTTGTGGAGAGGTGGCTGCCAAGGTAGCATAAATTGTCAATATTTTCTAATGTTATACCATTGAGCTGTATTTCTGACATTGGAGAGGGATTGGCTGGTGACTGCTGGAAGAGCACTTTGGTTTTCTCGATGTTCAATGAGAGGCCGAGCTTCTCGTATGCTTCTGCAAAGGTGTTTAGAGTGGCTTGTAGGTCTTCTTCTGAATGCGCTCAGACAATGTTGTTATCAGCAATGGTTGAGAGGTTGGGAACCACTGTTCTAGTAAATGCCTAATATGTGAAGTGAGGGGAGATAATGTTGTGGGACATTGGCTGGCTAACACTGTCAAATAGAGGACACCTTCAAATGGGCAGTTGTCCTTTCCATAGCTATTCAAATGGGCAGGACTGCCTCTGGTAAAGCAGGATGTGTCCCCCATAAGACAGATAGCCTGATATTTGAGTGCAGTTACAATTATATGTGGCACTAAAGTAGACATGGAACACTTACACAGCCTTAAAATGATCAATAAAGACGTTTCATGTAATGAATTATGTTATTAATAGGTAAGGTCATATTCAAGGGGAAGAAGGACACTGCCCTACATTTGGCTGTGTGTTCCTTGGTATTTCCATCACAAGTTAATTTATTAGCTGTTGTTTATGATGAAGGATTAGTCATAAGAGAGTGTTTAGCCTTCTCAGCATTGATGGTTGGGTCAACAAGACTTGTTCCTTGTATGATTAAAGCAATGGCCTTTTATTCTCCTTTAGAGCATATAAACTGAGTGGCAGCCAGGAACGGAGGCAATGGCAGCCTGCCAATTATATAAGTAGGCTCTTTAGAGAAAGGCAAGCCCCGAGCTAATAAGCACTTAATTATTTTAATCTCTTCAATGAAAATTAAAATAAAAAGGGGGGGGGGATTAAATCTCTCATCTAGCTTCCAGGTAAAAGTACAGTAAACAATGAAATGGCCTCCAGATATTGACTTGAAATTGTGCTAAGGATGTGTCAGTGGAAACCAGCAAAGATCATGTTCTTGTTGGTTTCAACCTATCTCTGAGAAGTTTGGGGGAAAACCATGAAGTAGTCTGGTGGTATACTGAGAATTTTCAAATGCTATAGTTCAATGAAGTGAAATAGAATTCCTTGGGGTAGCATCCTACTTCTTGGTGTCTCCCAGAGACTGCAGTAACCATTCGACCACTGTGTTAATTTTTCACACATGCAAGTTATGCTAAGATTTCACAACCAAATTTATTTTATTATTTATTTATTTACATCACTTATATCCCGCCCATATCGGCCCGCAGGCGACTCAGGGCGGTCTACATATCGGCACAATTCGATGCCATCAATACAATACAACAGCAAAAACAATTAAGTGCATTTAGACAAAAAAGACAGTGCAATAACAATTTAGAAAGAGCTATATCCTCTCATTCCAATCCTCATCCGTTTCATCGTCTTGGCCATTCCTGGGTCATTCTCCATCTCAAGCTTGACTATCTATTCCAGGGTTCCGAATGCCTGCTCGAAGAGCCAGGTTTTTACTCTCTTCCGAAAAGTCAGGGGGGAGGGGGCTGATCTAATATCCCTAGGCAGGGAGTTCCACAGCCGAGGGGCTACCACAGAGAAGGCCCTGTCCCTCGTCCCCGCCAAGCGTGGCTCGAGAGCAGGGCCTCCTCAGATGATCTTAACTTCCCTGAGGGTTCGTAGGAAGAGATGCGTTCGGATAGGTAGGCTGGGCCGGAACCATTTAGGGCTTTAAAGGCTAAAGCCAGCACTTTGAATTGAGCCCGGTAGCAAACTGGCAGCCAGTGGAGCTGATGCAGCAGAGGAGTTGTGTGCTCCCTGAGCGCCGCTCCTGTTAGCAACCTGGCTGCCGCATGCTGGACCATTTGAAGCTTCCGGGCCGTCTTCAAAGGCAACCCCACGTAGAGCGCGTTGCAGTAATCTATGCGGGATGTAACCAGAGCGTGGACTACTGTGGCCAAAACCATCCTGTGGTTTATCAGTGTAAAGCCATTGGTTATGCAGACCAGCAGTTCTCAAAGTGTGCTACATAGAACTCTTGGGGCTCTATGAAGCATACTGAGGAGCCCCATACTTTCCTCCTTCACCTCCTTTTCCTGCATGGCAAATGGAGATTGGACTAGATGGCCCCTGGGGTCTTCCACTCAAATACTGTTAAGTTTATGTTGGTCAAAAAATTTGCCCATGCCTGATACACACATACACACACATACACACTAGGGCTGGGCGGTTTCGTTCGTTAATTTCGTAATTCGTTATTGATTCGTATTTAAATTAGCTTACGATCCGATATTGAGCCATGCAGGAGCAACTAAAAATTGAAATGAATTTTTCAATTTATTTCGTAATTGTTTTGAAATCGTTTTGAAATCGTTTCGAAATCGTTTCGAAATTGTTTCGTTATTATTTCCGTATGTCTGGTGCAAGTTTTATAGTTGTTGTTTGTTTTATCAGTGATAAAAAAATACATTATCACACCAACAGTCAACAACAGAGGGAGAGGGAAGCTTCAGAAGTTCCCCTGTCCCATTTGGAGGTTTTTTTTAGCGTATTGTGCAATCGCATCCGCCATTAACGAATCAATTCGAAATTTATGAAATTCCGTAAATAACTAAATTTTTTAAAAGAAAAATTCGGAATTCTTTTAAAAAACGAAACGCAATGGACCCCCTAAAAATGAAACGAGTTTAGAAACAAATTTTTCCGTTGTTACCCAGCCCTAATACACACATATAAACACACACATACAGTAGAGCAGGGGTCCTCAAACTAAGGCCCGGGGGCTGAATACGGCCCTCCAAGCTCATTTACCCAGCCCTTGCTCAGGGTCAACCTCAGTCTGAAACAACTTGAAAGCACACAACAACAACAACAATCCTATCTCATCAGCCAAAAGCAGGTCCACAATTTCCATTGAAATACTAATAAGTTTATATTTGTTAAAATTGTTCATTTTAATTCTTGTATTGTTTTTAAGTGGGGGTTTTTTTTTGCACTACAAATAATTTATGTGCAATCTGCATAGGAATTAATTCTTTTTTTAAAAAAAAAATATAATCCGGCCCTCCAACAGTTTGAGGGACTTTGACCTGGCCCTCTGTTGAAAAAGTAGAGTCTTGCTTATCCAACCTTCACTCATACATCCATCGCAGTCTGCCTTCCACTCAGATCCACAGCTCTTTTAATACATTGCAATGTTTTGGTGCTAAATTCGTAAATACAGTAATTACTATATAACCTTACCATGTATTGAACTGCTTTTTCTGTGGAATTGTTATAAAACATGATGCTTTCGTACTTAATTTGTAAACTCATAATGTAATTTGATGTTTAATGGGCTTTTCCTTAATCCCTCCTTAATATCCAACATTTTTGCTTATCCAATGTTCTGCCAGCCTGTTGGATAAGTGAGATTCTACTGTATGCCTGTATATGTATGTGTATAAACACACACACAAACTCGCACATAGGCTATATATAATATAATCCCTGTTTGGATATCAGCCAGCACACTAATGCCATAAATTATGAAAAAGCTTTCTACGATCTACAGAGACACTCGCTGGAACACCTCAGCAAGCGAAAGTCCAAAAGTGGCAGGCAAAAACCCAGAACTTCAATCCATGGCTGATACCAGATGAGAGACTCCCTCCTGGGCACACAGAAGAGTGAGCGACCTGGAAGGTGCTGAACAGACTCTGCTCTGGCACCACGAGATGCAGAGGCAACCTTAAGAAATGGGGCTCCAAAGTAGAACCCACGACATGTGAGTGTGGAGAAGAGCAAACCACAGACCACCTATTACAATGCAACCTAAGCCCTGCCACATGCACAATGAAGCAACACCAGAGACACTCCAAGTGGTCAGCTACCAGTCAAAGGATATTTAATAGAATACCAAGTTTGCAAACTTTGTGTATGTGTGTGTGTTTTTTAAAAAATACAGTACAGCTGTTTGGTTCGCTCTTGATATGATGAATAAAATTAATTTACTACATTTTTACTCAGCCTTTCTCACCTCGCAGGGGACTCAAGGCAAACTTAGGCAAACATCTCAGCAAGCGGGAGTCCAAAAGTGGCAGGCTAAAACCCAGAACCATGCAGTAAATAAAAATAAATAAATAAACAAGCAAATAAAGAAATACATTTGCATATTTTCAAACTGCTCCTTTGGCAGGAGTTGAAGCTAACAGCAGGAGTTCACCCCATCCCATGGATTCAAACCAGCAAACTTCTGGTCAGCAACTTCATTAGCTCAGTGATTTAACCCATTGCACCACCACTTTTTAAATAAAAGCTACCTTTTATAAATGAATAATGTATCTTTCTTTATGAGATTCGACCATCATTGTCCATTCATACAATGGACACAACTCTAAATCCCACCATCCTTCCTTCCTTCCTTCTTCTTTTTATGATGAATTAGGCATCTCACGAATCCTCCCTGAGGACATTCTACTTGTATTTCTGGAATGCCTCCATCTCTAACTTCTTGAGAAAGAAGGAAGCAAAGCATTGCAGCCTGATCAAAATTGGATGACAATGAAACGGAGACAGTTTTGCATTAAGCTGTGCTTCCGATGACATGGGACAATTTAATTCTCCTGGCTCTCAAATGAGTGAGGGGGGAAAAGACTTTCAACGGTGAGAAAAGGAAATTTCTCCATCCCTTACAGTCATTTTATTAGCTGGTAACACATTGCTGCCGCAGTGGCACCAGATGGGTCTGGAGATATGATCGCTTTTTAACAATATTCTGTCATCTCTGACTGCTCTTCTAAGTGTTCTTCCCTTCATTCAAAAGTTAAATGGACTCTCAGAGCATGAACAAGAATAAATATGTAACATTTGCTACAAGGACATTAACAAGAGTGAACATGATAACAATCAAATATATTCCGATACACGGCAGAAGTATGAGATGTTTCCTTAAAGGATTCCAGGTGGGAGTTGTCATGTAGATGATTCCCACCCTTCCTAATGCACTCAAGCATTTTCTGCGTCTAAATGGCAGATTTATTTTTTTTTCTGGTATGTTTCTGTCACTCAGAATATGTTCACCATTTCAAAATGAATAATCACAACCGCTGTTTAAATATGCATCAAAACAGACCTGAGATGCCCTAAGCTGAACAGCCACGTATGGTGGCCTGATGGAGACCTTTCTCTACTGCGAGGGATTGTTGACATCCTGTTGTTCATTCGTTCAGTCGTCTCCGACTCTTTGTGACCTCATGGACCAGTCCACGCCAGAGCTCCCTGTCGGCCATCACCACCCCCAGCTCCTTCAAGGTCAGTCCAGTCACTTCAAGGATGCCATCCATCCATCTTGCCCTTGGTCGGCCCCTCTTCCTTTTGCCTTCCACTTTCCCCAGCATCATTGTCTTCTCCAGGCTTTGCTGTCTCCTCATGATGTGGCCAAAGTACTTCAACTTTGTCTCTAGTATCCTTCCCTCCAATGAGCAGTCGGGCTTTATTTCCTGGAGGATGGACTGGTTGGATCTTCTCGCAGTCCAAGGCACTCTCAGAACTTTCCTCCAACACTACAGCTCAAAAGCATCTATCTTCCTTCGCTCAGCCTTCCCTAAGGTCCAGCTCTCACATCCGTAGGTTACTACAGGGAATACCATGGCTTTGACTAGGCGGATCTTTGTTGCCAGTCTGATGTGATGTCTCTACTCTTTACTATTTTATCGAGACTGGACATTGCTCTCCTCCCAAGAAGGAAGCGTCTTCTGATTTCCTGGCCACAGTGTGCATCTGCAGTCATCTTTGCGCCTAGAAATACAAAGTCTGTCACAGCCTCCACCTTTTCTCCCTCTATTTCCCAGTTGTCAATCATTCTTGTTGCCATAATCTTGGTTTTTTTATGTTTAGCTGCAACCCAGCTTTTGCGCTTTCTTCTTTCACCTTGATTAGAAGGCTCCTCAGCTCCTCCTTTCTTTCGGCCATCAGAGTGGTGTCATCTGCAGGTTCGAATCTGGGGAGAGTGTGGATGAGCTCCCTTTGTCAGCTCCAGTTCCCCATGTAGGAACATGAAAGAAGCCTCCCACAACAAAAACATCCAGGTGTCCCCTGGGCAACATCCTTGCAGACAGCCAATTCTCTCACACCAGAAGCGACTTACATTTCCCCCATGGTTTTATTGCATTTGGGTGCCATTTCACACACATTTCACACAAATCATTGTATTATGTAAAGGCTGAAATCCTTTTGGTTAGGCCCAGTTGTATCCAAGATCTTTATTAATGACTTAGATGGAGGGTTTGAAAGCATGATCACCAAGTTTGCAGATGACACCAAATAGTGTATGTTCTCTATCTTTTCTGCTTATAATACCTGGCTCCTTGTGGGGATAGTGTCTCCAAATCCTATCCAAACGCAGGTTCGAATCTCTCTTCCCTTCATTCTTAGGAAGAGATGTTCAGTCCAGATATTTTAGAATTAAAGGGAGAGAGGGAACTTCCTGCCACTTTCCCCATGTCTCGGAGGGGCTTTTTCCTCTCATCTCTATGATACGTTTCTTGCTCTGATTTTATTTTATTTTCATTTGGGGTTTTTCCTATTTACAATTTTAATTTTAAAAAATCTAATAAAACTCAGAAAAAAACAGAAAAAAAGTTTGCAGTTGACACCAAATAGGGATGGATAGCCAATACTCCAGAAGGCAGGAGCAGAATTAAAAACCTTCTTAACAGATGAGCGAGATGATGGGCCAAAACTCACAAAATGAAGTTCAGCAGAGACAAATGCAAGAGACTCCACTAAGGCAGAAAAAAAATGAAATGCAAAGAGACAGAATGGGAGATGATGCCTGGCTCAAGAGCAGGACGTATGAAAAAAGGTCTTGGAGTCCTCGTGGACAACAAGTTAAACATGAGCCAACAATTTCATGAGGCAGCTAAAAAAGCCAATGGGATTTTGGCCTGCATCAAGAGGAGTCTAGTGTCTAGATCAGTGGTTCTCAACCTGGGGTCCCCAATTGCAGGGGCGGCTCAACCCATTACACAAAGTAAACATTCGCAGTATAGTTGATTTTGCCCAGGGGCACTCTTGGGGGAAAATAGACCTTGACATATGCGAGTTGTAGTTTCTGGGGTGTATAGTTCACCTAAAATCAAAGAGCATTCTGAACTCCACCAATGATGGAATTGAACCAAATATGGCACACAGAACTCCCACGACAAACAGAAAAAAATATATATCAATGATTGGTTGGGGGGGGGGGGGCAAAATACTGTTTGTTTATCATTGAAAATTACCTAAGACCGCCTCTGCCCAAATGTTTTTGGCCTACAACCCCCAGAAATCCCAGTCAGTTTACCCGCTGTTAGGATTTCTGAGAGTTGAAGGCCAAAACATCTGGGGACCCCAGGTTGAGAACCACAAGGGAAGTCATGCTCCCCATGCTCTATTCTGCCTTGGTCAAACCACACCTGGAATGACACTGTGTCCAATTCTGGGCACCACAATTGAAGAGAGATCTTGACAAGCTGGAATAAGGGCAACTCAAAGGATCAAGGGTCTGGAGAACAAGCCCTATGAGGAGCAGCTTAAAGAGCTGGGCATGTTTAGCCTGCAGAAGAGAAGGCTGAGCGGAGACATGATGGCCATGTATCAATATGTGAGGAGAAGTTCTAGAGAGGAGGGAGCAGGCTTGTTTTCTGCTGCCCTGGAGACTAGGACCCAATGGAACAATGGCTTTAAACTACAGGAAAGGAGATTCCACCTGTAGATGAGGAAGAAATTCCAGACTGTGAGAGCTGTTCAGCAGTGGAACTCTCTGCCTCGGACTATGGTGGAGGCTCCTTCTTTGGAGGCTTCTAAGTAGAGGCTGGATGGCTATCTGTCGGAGGTGCTTTGAATGCGATTTTCCTGATTCATGGCAGGGGGTTGAACAGGATGGCCCACAAGGTCTCTTCCAACTCTATGATTCTATAATGGGAGTCAATGGTTGAATTGTGAGTGAAGACACAGGTAAATGCAATTGATTTGATGGCTTTACTCTGGCTGAGACTAACAACAGGCCGTTGCGTTGTTACTTTTTTCCCCCAAAATAATGTCGTTTTGCACAATGAAAATCCTAATGACTAAAACAAGAACAATAAAAAAACGATGCTTCAGAGTTGAAAATTTCCACAATAATTCACTTTTTTCCATGACAAGTCCATCTTTTTCCTAATATTCTTCACAATCCTGTTCAGTGTTTGGGTGCTTTTTACCATTTGTAGAGTTTCAAAGATGCACATGAGGTCTGGACCAAGCATGAAACTTTGACTATTAGCATTGCATCATGTGGGATTTAGAAGACAGAAAAGAAGAAAAAGCAGGAAGGGGACAGCTATTATATTTCCCTAGTGATAACTTCCAAAGAGAGGTGAGACAAAAGTTCCCTGTTGAAAATATACGAGGCCAAATAACAAAATAAATAAGCAGTAAAGCCCCATCATTTGTATTACAGCTTCCCTCCCAGAGGACATCTCCGCAGGATGTCATGGAGCAAGTTCTCACCATGTCAAAGCTCCAAGATTCTTTGATAATATGATATATTATTATATGATGATATCATCTGCCACTCCCAACCTTCTCGTTGTCTTTGTCCCCCCTGAGATTAATTGTCATCTCTACAGAAGGTGGGTTATTTTATTTATTGTGTTAGACGCAAGTTGAGGGTACAGTTAAAATGCATTTTAAAAACACAAAGTTTTAAAAACTTGCCATTGCGCTAAAAGTCCTTGGAATGCCTCTGGTGTCACTGTGAGAAGGTCCTCCATTGTGCATTTGGCAGGGCGCAGACCATAATGTAGTAGGTGGGCTGTAGTAGAAAGTGGATGAGAGATGAGAGAAGAATATCGTTGTGAATAAACCCATTCTAATGTAGAATCATAGAATCATAGAATCATAGAATCAAAGAGTTGGAAGAGATCTCCTGGGCCATCCAGCCCAACCCCATTCTGCCAAGAAGCAGGAATATTGCATTCAAATCACCCCTGACAGATGGCCATCCAGCCTCTGTTTAAAAGCTTCCAAAGAAGGAGCCTCCACCACACTCCGGGGCAGAGAGTATTTACTTGTGACTTGATCATAAGCAGGCAATTAAATCTAATCAACATTCCCAAAGACTTGCTTCAGATAATAATAATGATGACAACAACAACACTTTGTTTATATTTTGCTTTTCTCCCCAAGGGGACTCAGAGTGGATTTCTGTATATAAACAGGAAAACATTCAATGCTTTGTTACAATGACATACAATGGGACACAAATACACAGACAAAGGCAAAGGCTTCTCCTTTCATTTCTGGCTATGGAGGCGGTGCTCATCACCGGCTCTGGGAGAGGTGCTTTTTCTCCATTTCCAAGCTGAGGAGCTTGCGTCTGTAGACACCTCCTGGTTGTGTGGCTAGCATGACTATTTGGAGCATTTTTTGCCTTTTCCCGCAGTACCTACTGATCTACTCACATTTGCAACTGCTAGGTTGGCAGGAACTAGGGTGAAGAGTAGGAGCTCACCCCGTCCTGTGGATTCAAATTGCCAACCTTCAGGTCAGCAGTTCAGCAACGCAATGGTTTAATCCATTGCACCACCGTGGCCCCTACAGATAGAAATGAAAGCTGCAATAATTTGTCTCATGAAATGGACCAACATAACGATCATGTTGAAAATCTTTGCAGAAATAAACTGTACTGGGAGTATCTATATCTATATCTCTGTATGATTAAGAATGTGCATATTATTATTTAAAGACAGAACTGAAAAATACAGTGATACCTTGAGTTAAGATGACTGAACTCTTAACTCAAGACTTTCTTATTTCAAGTAAATTTCCCATTGAAATGCATTGAAAAGCTTTTAATCTGTTCTGCCTCCCTTTATTATATTTTTAAATAAGAAAATGTAAGTTATAAATAACAAATAATGTATAAATGCCCTATTGCCCTGGAATCTCACGCTAGGGCTCCATTTGGCACTTGCTCTTAACTCAAAACATTGCTTGTATGTCAAAACAAAATCTGGTCAGAGAGGTGACTCTTAACTCAAAACATTCTTGAGTTGGGATGCTCTTAAGTTGAGTTTCCACTGTATAGGAAAGTTGCTTTATCTTCTCCTTTCTGCTAAAGATGAAACTGACCTGCACACATGTTAGTGGGTGTTAGTGGGCGATGGGAGCCACGTGGCATCAGGGTTATAAGACTCTAAATCAAAATCATTTTTCCCTTTTATCCAAAATGTCTGAAAGAAAAGGCACCTCAACTGCAAACAAAGAGCACTCAGAGAGACTGAACGGAAAAACCTGGCCACAACTCACTCTTGCTTTTCTGGTCTGGATTGCATTTACAGAGGCGTGTGGTTGTTTTGCCCATGTACTGTGGTTGCCATCCTGTATGTCTTCATTCAATCATGTGAATAAGATTGCAGGGGTGATAGGTGATGTGTCGTTTCATATATTGGGTCCTGCCAGTCACTGCGCTCCTAAGAGTGACAGGCTGCTGAAGGTATTTACAGGTGATGCAACACTTTGAATCACAAGGGCGTGATCCTGGATTACAGACTGGTGTTTTCAGGGCAGCTTTTTATCAGCAATCTGCTTAGATTTGGCGGCTGATGGAAAGCTCTCACTGAAGAGTTTCTGAAGGCTCTAGTAAGATGTTAAGATGTTTCTGGCTATGATAGATTTTTATAATTGTCATAAAATAGTTAGGGGATGCTGGATGAAAATTTAAAACAAAGAAATGTATAGTATTGTGGTTGTTTATTCGTTCAGTCACTTCCGACTCTTCGTGACCTCATGGACCAGCCCACACCAGAGCTCCCTGTTGGCTGTCACCACCCCCAGCTCCTTCAGTGTCAAGCCAGTTCCTTCAAGGATACCATCCATCCACCTTGCCCTTGCTATACCCTTCTTCCTTTTTCCTTCCATTTTCCCCAGCATCATTGTCTTCTCCAAGCTTTCCTGTCTTCTCATGATGTGGCCAAAGGATTTCATCTTTGCCTCCAATATCCTTCCCTCCAGTGAGCAGTCGGGCTTTATTTCCTGAAGTGTGGACTGGTTGGATCTTCTCGCAGTCCAAGGCACTCTCAGAATTTTCCTCCAACACCACAATTCAAAAGCATCCCTCTTCCTTCGCTCAGCCTTCCCTAAGGTCCAGCTCTCACATCCGTAGGTGACTACAGGGAATACAATTGCTTTGACTATGTGGATCTTCGTTGCCAGTGTGATGTCTCTACTCTTCACTATTTTATCGAGTTTGGTCATTGCTCTCCTCCGAAGAATGAAATGTCTTCTGATTTCCTGGCTACAGTCTGCGTCTGCAGTCATCTTCGTGCTTAGAAATACAAAGTCTGCCACTGCCTCTATGTTTTCTCCCTATATTTGCCAGTTATCAATCATTCTTGTTGCCATAATCTTGGTTTTTTTATGTTTAACTGCAACCCAGCTTTTGCACTTTCTTCTTTCACCTTGGTTAGAAGATTCCTCAGCTCCTCCTCACTTTTGGCCATCAAAGTGGTATCATCTGCATATCTAAGGTTGTTAATGTTTCTTCCAGCCATTTTAACTCCATCCTTGGATTCGTCAAGCCCCGCACATCGAATGATGTATTCTACATACAAGTTGAATAAGTTGGGTGAGAGTAGACAACCCTGCCGTATGCCTTTCCCACTCTTGAACCAGTCTGTTGTTCCATGGCCAGTTCTTACTGTTGCTACTTGGTCATTATACAGATTCCTCAGGAGAGAGACAAGGTGGCTTGGTATGCCCATACCAAGAACTTGCCACAATTTATTATGATTCACACAATCAAAGGCTTTAAAATACTCAATAAGACAGAAATAGATGTTTTTTTTTCTGAAATTCCCTGCCTTTCTCCATTATCCAGTGGATATTAGCAATTTGGTCTCTCAATCCTCTGTCTTTTCTAAAACTCCATAAAAGACAACTTATTATACATTGTTGTACTGAAACTAAATGGATCAGTACCTCAAGCTGGAATGTGTCCAGAGGAGGGCGACTAAAATGATCAAGGGTCTAGAGAACAAGCCCTATGAAGAGTGGCTTAAAGAGTTGGGCATGTTTAGTCTGAAGAAGTGAAGGCTGAGAGGAGATATGATAGCCATGTATCAATATGTGAGGGGAAGTCCTAGGGAGGAGGGATCAAGCTTTCTTTCTTCTGCCCTGGAGACTAGGATGCAGTGGAGCAATGGCTTCAAATTACAAGAAAGGAGATTCCATATGAACATTAGGAAGAACTTCCTGACTTTGAGAACCATTCAGCAGTGGAACTCTCTGCCCTGGAGTGTGGTGGAGGCTCCTTCTTTGGAAGCTTTTGAACAGAGGCTGGATGACCATCTGTCAGGGGTGCTTTGAATGCAATATTCCTGCTTCTTGGCAGAATGGGGTTGGTCTGGATGGCCAAGGAGGTCTCTTCCAACTCTTTGATTCTATGGTTCTATGTATAGTAAGTTGTCTTTTATGGAGATATTTTTCTCAAAGTTATGGTTGATCTCCTGATGATGTCATCTTTGAACAACAAAACAGTTGCTATTTTTTCCCTTATTTTCTACTCATCAGAACTATTTATCATTTTCCTCTAATGAAGTCAGGATGGCGTAGTTGATCCTATTCTCCTCTTTATCCTCAAAACAACTCTGTGAAGTAGATTAGGCTGAAAAATAGAGTGTCAAAAGATTATCAAGGCAAGCTTATTTGAATGTCACCTGAACTGGAACCTGATCTTTCATCTACTCATTCACAATTATTTTCAGTAGCATCTACCAGGAGTAAGGTTTGGGTGCCAGCCTAAACATATTCATGCTTGGGGGTGAGCGGGGAGATCTTTGATGAGAGGATTTTTTTTAAAAAAAGGAGATCTAAATTATATTCTGTCACTTGAGGAATTTTAAGGAGAGAAGAAAGCATTTTTTATCAAAATCAGGATTGAAAAGTATTGACAGGCATAGAGAGTGGCTGTTCTCTCCCTCTCTTTCCCTCTTTAAATCATGAATTTAGATTCCACACTGAGCTTGCTTTGATCAAGGAATTTAGCGTTGAATTCCTGAGGATACGCTGTGTAAATATAGACCAGGTTTGATGCTGAAAGTTGCTTTTTAATAAAACATCTATGAGGAACACTTATATTGCAAGGAAAGAAATAACATCTATAATATATTGTGCTTGTGGCAGATAAGATCCAAAATTTGGTTGGGTGAGTAGATAGGGTGGCAAAAATGCTCATCACATTCAAACTACTGAAAGAACAAAGTTCTATGGATGTTTTTGTTGTTTACTCATCCAGTCGCTTCCGACTCTTCATGACCTCATGGACCAGCCCACATCAGAGCTCCCTGTCGGCCGTCACCACCCACAGCTCCTTCAAGGTCAGTCCAGTCACTTCAAGGATGCCATCCATCCATCTTGCCCTTGGTCAGCCCCTCTTCCTTTTTCTTTCCATTTTCCCTAGCATCATTGTCTTCTCTAAGCTTTCCTTTCTTCTCATGATGTGGCCAAAGTACTATGGATATCTGTAGTGAAAGGAAGTGTTCATGGCTGGTGGAAGGAAGAACTCCATATAGAAGCCCAGTGTCCTGTTCTCCACCCATGAGAAGATGAGGCCCCAGAAAGCCACCCTGATTTAATTGCACATTCAAAGTTAATTTAATTAATTGGTTGAAATATCTGGTTCCATTCTTATCTAGGAGACTTCTAGAGAATAGCAGTGGGAGGATTCCTGTCCAGTACCATAGTTTCTAAGGTGTGGAGCAACCTCAGAGTTTCAGTCTCATCCCCAATACTGTTCAATATCAATATGAAGCCACTGGAAGAAGTCATAAAAGGATTTGGAGTCAAGTTATATTAGTATACTGTTGACATTCAGCTCTACTTATCATTGTTGTTGTAATAATTTGGTGATGTGCAAGTGCTACATCAATGCTTGGATACTGGATGGATGAGGGTCAACAAACTAATGCTGAATCCTGATAGAATGGAGCTTCTGTGGTTCTCAAATACAGGAATGACTGTTGCACCTCTGGAGCCACGTATGATCACAGCACTACACAAGAGTCTAATCAGTTTATTGTAAAAAAAAAACACACACACACATGAAAAAAGTAGGAAATAAGAAAGGGGAGGGATAATAAAAAAAAAAGGATTAACAATAGGTGATAGCCTCACAGGAATCCAAATGTCTCATTAAAATCCAAGGGTAATACAGTTCAGGAATAGCCAAAACTCACAAGCACAGCATAAATCCATAAACAAAAGTTATACTTTGAAATACTTGAGCAAGAATAATAAATCAAGACTATAGAAAACTTCCAGGTGTTGGGGTTCAGCTTCCGTGTGAACCTGAGCCTCAATCTCTGGGTGAACCTGATTCTCTGATTGTAACCGGTTTTTCATCAATAAAGAAGGATTGTTTTTCCTACATTCCAGTGTGGTGGATTTAATCTTATGGTCTCGTTTCCTGATCTGGGATGCAACAATTGGTATACTGTTGACATTCAGCTCTACTTATCATTGTTGTTGTAATAATTTGGTCATGTGCAAGTACTAGATCAATGCTTGGATACTGGATGGATGAGAGTCAACAAACTAATGCTGAATCCAGATAGAATGGAGCTTCTGCCGAGTGATGGTTCTCAAGTATAGGAAAGGAATGACTGTTGCACCTCTGGAGCGACCTATGACCACAGCACCACACAAAAGTCCAGAGAATAAGCAAACTTTTCATTGTAAAAAAAAACCCCACATAAAATATATGGAAAAGCAGGAAATAGGAAAGGAGATGGATAATCCAAAAAGGTTTAGCAATAGGTGACTGCAACACAGGAATTCAAATGTCTCATTAAAATCCAAGAATAGGAATTTTGGATTCCAGGAATAGCCAAAACTCACAAGCACAGCATAAATCCATAAACAAAAGTTATACTTTGAAATGCTTGAGCAGGAATAATAAATCAAGACTATAGAAAACTTCAAGGATATTTGAATCCAAAACCAGGACTTGACTTGACACAAGAACTCAGGCCTAGCTTCTCCCTCAAAAGCAAACATTGCCAAAAGTAAACAACTGGCTGTTAATAAGCACTCATGAAATCATGTTGTTTCCCACAATTTTTCTCTCTTTCCCACATACTCCCTCGGACCTATGGAGCTGATTATCTGCTCTAAACTGTAAATGAAGACTTTTGCTTACCTCTGTAACATCAGATGCTTTCTCTAGAGAGTGTTCAATTTAACTTAATTCTTCTTCACTCAACCCCTTATCTAATGATGTTGTTTCTGGCTCCTGTGATTGATCATGGAGCTCACCACTATTCGAGCCAGTTTCATTTCCCTGGCCTGAATCTTTAACACTTTGAACCTGGCCTGAATCTGCATCACTTTGAACCCCAAGAAATCCCACAATCCCTTCTGAGTCATCAGTGAACCCATCCTCAGACCCTGGCTGAGGCTGAGCTACAACAACCTAGATGGAGGGCCACTCCTCCTGTGGAAACAAATACAAAGTTTGGGGGTATTCTTGGATCCATCTTGGTCACAGAAGCACCAAGTGGATTCTATAACTTGGAGTATTTGGGGCCAGCTTTGACTGCTCCACAAGCTATGGCCTTTCCTGGAGGTGGAAAATTCAGCCGCAGTACTCCATTGACTAGTAACTCTCCAATTAGACTCTTTTGTGGGGTTCTCATAAAGTCTCCTAGAAATCTGAAGTTGAGGCAAAATTTAACTGCCTGGAACACCCTACAAAATATGTAACTGGTTTCAAAGGAGAGGACCTTCTTTGTTATGGCACTGAGTTATGGATTATCCTCTCTCAGATGCATGATTGCTACCAATATTTCAGACCGACCTCCAACCTCCCTTTCTTGGGTAAGGTATTGGAGCGGGTGGTTGCCTCCCAGCTCCAGGGCTTTTTAGATGACATCAACTACCTAGATCAGTCACAGTCTGGTTTCAGGCCTGGTCACGGTACCGAGACAGCCTTGATCGCCTTGGTGGATGACCTCCGTAGAGAGCTGGACAGGGGGAGTGTGACTCCGTTGGTTCTCTTGGACATCTCAGCGGCTTTCGATACCATCGATCATGGTATCCTTCTGGGACGACTCTCTGGGATGGGTCTCGGGGGCACGGTTTTGTCGTGGCTCCGATCCTTCCTGGAGGGTCGATCCCAGATGGTGAAGCTGGGAGACGCCTGCTCAGACCCCTGGCCTTTGACCTGTGGGGTCCCGCAAGGCTCTATTCTGTCTCCCATGCTTTTTAACATCTACATGAAACCGCTGGGAGAGGTCATCCGGAGTTTTGGAGCTAGGTGCCACCTCTATGCAGATGACACACAGCTCTACTACTCCTTTCCACCTAATTCCAAGGAGGCCTCTCGGGTGCTGGACGAGTGCCTGGCCGCTGTGTCTATCTGGATGAGGAGGAACAAGCTGAAGATCAATCCCGACAAGACAGAGGTCCTCCTGGTCGATCGTAAACCTGACCGGGGTATAGGGTGGCAACCTGTGCTGGACGGGGTTACACTCCCCCTGAAGTCACAGGTCCGCAGTTTGGGAGTCCTCTTGGATTCAACGCTTATGCTTGAGGCTCAGGCGTCGGCGGTGTCTGGGAGGGCTTTTGCACAACTGAGACTCGTGCGCCAACTGCGACCGTACCTCGCGAAGGCGATCTGGCCGGAGTGGTCCATGCCTTGGTCACCTCCAGATTGGACTACTGCAATGCGCTCTACGTGGGGCTGCCCTTGAAAACGGCTCGGAAGTTCCAACTGGTCCAACGGGCAGCAGCCAGGATGTTAACCGGGGCTCATTACAGAGAGAGTTCAACCCTCCTGTTCAAGGAGCTCCACTGGCTGCCGTTTATTTTCTGAGCCCATTTTAAGGTGCAGGTGCTTACCTACAAAGCCCTGAACGGTTTGGGACCAGCCTACCTGCGTGACCGCATTTCCATCTACGAACCCACACGTTCACTTCGGTCATCTGGAGAGGCCCTGCTCGTGATCCCACCGGCGTCGCAAGCGTGCTTGGTGGGGACGCGGGACAGGGCCTTTTCCGTGGTGGCCCCCGACTCTGGAACACCCTCCCCAAAGACCTTAGACAGGCCCCTACATTGGCTGTCTTCAGAAAGAACTTGAAGACCTGGCTTTTCCGATGCGCCTTCCCAGATTAGGAAATCTCCACCACCAAGTCCCATAAGCACTTTATCAGAACCAATGATTGCTGCACATCGCACATCGCACTTGCCCTGGAAGCCCTATATACACCTCCTGTCACATCAGCACTTTTAATCTTGTACCCATTGCTCTGGCCCGGCCCAGTTTTATTGTGTTTACTGTATTGTGCCTGTTGTTTATTTTGCTTTATTCTGTTTTTAATTGTTTGATTTGCTTAGATTGTATTGTTGTGTTGTGTGTTGAGGCCTCGGCCTGTGTAAGCCGCATCGAATCCTTCGGGAGATGCTAGCGGGGTACAAATAAAGTTTAATAATAATAATAATAATAATAATAATAATAATAATAATGCTGTCATTCCAGTGCTGAGAAAAATGGGTTTTATACAAAGCTTCACACGTACATTATTTGAAATCATTCTGAACTATTTCAACAGGTTTTAATATGTCTTTTTAATTTGTTAAGTTGTCTAATATGCTGTGTTGTTGTTTTTCTATACTGTTTTAAATTAGGCAGGATATGTCGAAAGCATGTGATCCCGAGAGTCTTAAATAGAAAGCAAGGCATAAGTGTTTGAATAAAGAAAGTTTAATTAATAAGCACTAGGGCTGGGCGGTTTTGTTTCGTTAATTCGTAATTCGTTAATAATTCGTTAATTTTTTCAATCACAAAACGATAACGAACCATTCTGGAGCAATTATTTAAAAAAACGAATTTTCAAAAACGTTTTGTAAATGCTTCGTATTTCGATATTGTATTCGTTTCGTTATTGTTTTGAGGTCGTTTCGTTATTATTTCCGCATGTCTGGGCCAGTTTTATGGTTTAATTAGTGAAAAAAAATTATAATATCACGCCAACAGTCAACAACAGAGGGAGAGGGAAGCTTCAGAAGGTTTTGGAGGTTTTTTAGCGTATTTCGCGGTCGTGTCCGCCATTAACGAATCGATTCGTTATTGTTTCGGAAATCGATTCGTTAATTTTTTACCATTTACGAAATTTCGTAAATATCGAACTTTTTAAAAGGAAAATTTTGTAATTATTTTAAATATCGAAACAAAAAAAAACCCCAAATACAAATCGATTTTAGAAACAAATTTTTCCGTTGTTACCCAGGCCTAATAAGCACACCTGCAGTTGTTTACCTAAAAGTATGCATATGGACATATATACATTTAGGGAAGCAAGCTGGTGAGATTTGGCTTTTTTCCTTTTTGTGTTGTTGTGCAATTTCATCCTTTCAGCTCCATTTCCCCTTGAGACAAAATTACTCCCTGTTTTTTCGTTGTCTTTCACTTTTACTCTGCCGACAGCCATTGCAACTTGCGATTTCCTACACCCGCTCCTTCTCGTTGCCCCCTCGGCCTCAAGTACATAGTGTCCCATCTTCTCATCTTCGAAACACCTAAATCTGACCTCTTCTTTTCCATTCTGAAACAAGGTCAGTCTTTTTCTCACGCTAAGGATCAGCCACTCACTCAGTCCCTTTTTCTTCCGTCAGTCTTTCCAGCATTTCTGCTGTCACTTAAGCGGGGATGATTCATCACCTTTAGTAGGAAATTTGCAGGGCTTTCTTTTAAGTCTCCGCTTTCATCTGCCAAACAACTTTGTGAAACTGATTTTGAAGCTTCTTGGCTGCTACGGTGAAAACTTGGCGACCAAGCCCGCCTGTTATCACTGCAGGTGATACTTGCCTTGCTATTTTAATTACTTGTGCCATCTCTTTGTATGGCTTCTTTTCATCTTCTCCTGGGCTTCTGCATTTCGAGATAGGACTCTTCTGAATAAAGGCTTTGTTGGAGTGTCAATTGCATTCCCCCTTATACAGCTGCAGGACCAATACAAAATAATTTGAAATGTTTCGGCTGAACACACTATCTCTCTATATATGATACTTTCCATTCTGACATTTCCTCCAGGTTTAGAAGGGCTAGCAATATGTTTTATTTATAATGCTAGTGAATATTAACTTACTTGACTCTCATAGCTAGTGGCAGGCATTAGTCAGAACATCTCTAGAATGCATGAACTGGTTTATACTGGCATTGTGTGCTAACTAAGACAATATTCTTGGCCAATCATATGTTTTGTCAAAGGTTTTCATGGCCGGAATTACTTGGTTACTATGAGTTTTCCGGATTGTATGGCCATGTACCAGACCATGGAGATTCAACCCGGAAAACTCACAGCAACCCAAATCATATGTTGCACTATGACTCAAGAGACAAGGGTTCGTATCCCCACTCAACCATGGAAACTTCCCTGGAACATGGTCATACAACCCAGAAAACTCACAGCAACCCAAATGATATGTTGGACTATGACTCAAGAGACGAGGGTTCGTATCCCCACTCAGCCATGGAAACTTCCCTGGAACATGGTCATACAACCTGGAAAACCCACCGCAACCCAAATCATATGTTGCACTATGACTCAAGAGACAAGGGTTTAGATCCACATTCAGACATGGAAACCTCCCTGGAACATGGCCATACAACCTGGAAACCCACAACAACCCAAATCATATGTTGCACTATGACTCTAGAGCAGGGATCCTCATACTAAGGCCCAAGGGCCAGATACTGCCCTCCAAGGTTATTTACCTGGCCTTCGCTCAGGGTCAACCTAAGTCTGAAATTACTTGAAAGCACACAACAACAGCAACAACAACAATCCTATCTCATCAAAAAAACCAAAAGCAGGCCCACACTTCCCATTGAAATACTAAATTTATATTTATTAAAATTGTTCTTCATTTTTTAAGTGTTTTTGCACTGCAAATAAGATATGTGCAGTGTGCATAGGAATTCATTCATATTTTTTTTCAAATTATAATCCAGCCCTCCAACAGTTTGAGGGACTGTGACCTGGGCCTCTGTTTAAAAAGTTTGAAGACCCCTGCTCTAGAGACAAGGATTCAAATCCCCACTCAGCCATGGAAACCTCCCTGGAACTTGGTCATACAACCTGGAAAACCCACAGCAACCCGAATCATACGTTGCACTATGACAAGAGACGAGGGTTCAGATCCGCACTCAGCCATGGAAACATTCCTGGAACATGGCCATACAACCCAGAAAACTCACAGCAGCCCAAATCATATGTTGCACTGTGACTCTAGAGACAAGGGTTCAGATCCCCATTCAGCCATGGAAACCTCCCTGAAACCTGGCCATACAACCTGAAAAATCCACAGCAACCCAAATCATACATTGTACTATGGCAAGAGATGAAGGTTCAGATCAGCACTCAGCCATGGAAACCTCCCTGGAACATGGTCATACAACACAGAAAACTCACAGCAGCCCAAATCATATGTTGCACTATGACTCTAGAGACAAGGGTTCAGATCCGCACTCAGCCATGGTAACCTCCCTGAAAGATGGCCATACAACCTGGAAAATCCACAGCAACCCAAATCATATTTTGCACTATGACTCTAGAGATGAAGGTTCATATTCCCACTCAGCCATGGAAACACAAGCAAATCAAACTCTTTCACCCTCAGTCAAGGGCAACCCACCCCGCAAACAACTCTTGCATAGAAAACCCCATAATAGGATTGCTTTGGAAATGGCTTGAAGGCACACACCAACAGTAACAATATTAGCAGGCAAAAGAACCACTACAATTCTGTTGAAATCTTTCCCCAAAGTTACTTCAGAATAGTTGTGTTTTATGTGTTTAGACAGAATGATTATTTTTCCCTTATTGGATTGAAAGTAAAAAAAAGAAAAGAAAGGAAAATTAGTGTTCTTGGAGAATGCTTGAGTTTATATAAGGCTGTCAGAATTTTGCAAATGTGTTTATCCAAAAGTGATAGTAGTGTCATGTGCTGAAATCCTTTTCAATTCATAAAATCAAAAAGAAGAAAGACAGTGACATAGAAGAACATGCCACGGATTGGGAGACTCATTTCTCAGCTGTGTGATAAATCTGACTCACATTATTAGATATGGAAAGGAGAGAAGTGTGTTGAGATGGGGTGGGTGGGCAGGCATGTAGCCGGGGGGGGGGGGCTCGGGGGGCTTCACCCCCCCCCCCTAAATTCTCATGGTGGTTCGCGAAAAGGCCTTACTGCCAAAATTCTCATGGTGGTTCGCGAAAAGGCCTTACTGGTGCATTATTTAAACTGTTATGTTTATTAATATCATGATTTAATCACCATTCTCAATATATCCCATATGTATGGGGGTATTGGGGTAATGATACAAAAGGTTTGCTAGGCTAGACCCTCTTTCACTCAGACTCAGCCCCCCCGAAAACCCAGCCCCCCCCCCGAAACCCCCCCTGAAAAAAATTCAGCCCCCCCCGAAACGAAATCCTGGCTATGGGCCTGTGGGTGGGTATCCAGTCCTTATCTTGCATTCCTAAACAACAAGTTCCCTGGTTACAAATATGTTTTCTGGGGTGTGTGTGATAAGGGCCTGAGATCTTTAGCACAACACAGTAACTTTCCAAAACTTTCCCAAGTTATAATCTGCAAATTCCCTAATATAGTTTCTCTTTCAGCCCTTCTGTGAAGACTTCTGCTCTTATTTGTATGCTAAACATTTTAAAAGAGTGAGTGGAATCAGATAGAAATATATGTGTATGCATGTATTGTCGAAGGCTTTCATGGCCGGAATCCCTGGGTTGTTGTAGGTTTTTTCGGGCTATATGGCCATGTTCTAGAGGCATTCTCTCCTGACGTTTTGTCTGCATCTATGGCAAGCATCCTCAGAGGTAGTGAGGTCTGTTGGAACTAGGAAAATGGGTTTATATATATGTGGAAAGACCAGGATGGGACAAAGGACTCTTGTCTGCTGGAGCTAGGTGTGAATACTGGCTACCAGTATTAAAAAAAACTCTAAAATTAAAACAGCAAAACAGCAGAGGGAAAACAATCAGGGACATCTAATCACCTCTCAACAAAAGATTGCTCCAGGCAATGCTAATCAAGGTGGTCAGTTGAAACATTCACACCTAGCTCCAGCAGACAAGACTCCTTTGTCCCACCCTGGTCTTCCCACAGATATATAAACCCATTTTCCTAGTTCCAACAGACCTCACTACCTCTGAGGATGCTTGCCATAGATGCAGGCAAAACGTCAGGAGAAAATGCCTCTAGAACATGGCCATATAGCCCGAAAAAACCTACAACAACCCTATGTGTATGCATATAAAAAAGTGACTTCCTAGCAAACTTGCCAGAAGGTTTGGTGTAATGATGCTTCACAAGAAAGATAGGCAACCAGGAACAGTCCAGATGTGTTTGATGGCACCTCCCTTTGTCCAAATTGATGGAAAGTATTATCCTAAACATCTGAAGATCACTAGCTGTTCTCCTCTGGTTTATAAGACCCACTGGAGTGGAAATCACCTATCAGACCACCAGCATTGAAACGATGGTCCTCTTCCATCAACTCCACTGGACCAGTCACATTGTCCGAATGCCCAACCACCATCTCCCAAAGCAGTATCTCTACTCCAAACTCAAGAATGGAAAACGGATTGTTGGAGGACAAGAAAAGAGATTTAAAGATGGGCTCAAAGCATAGATACCGAGAACTAGGAAGCCCTGGCCCTTGAGCATTCCAGGTGGAGGTCAGCTATGACCAGCAGCGCTGTAGAATTTGAAGAGGCATGAATGGAGAGTGAAAGAGAGAAATGTACCAAGAGGAAGGCATTTCAAGACAACCCCAACTAGAACCACCTTCCACCTGGAACCCGATGTCCTCACTGCAGAAGAGCATGCGGGTCAAGAATAGGGCTCCACAGTCACCTACGGACACACCGCCAGGACACCGCACTTGGAGGACAATCTTACTCGGACAATGAGGGATCACCTAAATAAGTAAGTAAGTAAATAAAGTATAAGACCCACAATAAGTAGGATACTGATATTTCTAGTGCCACATTCTTCAGTACTGAGCGCTCCACAATAATGATGGTTGGTGAGAATTAGCGCAACAATAACAGCTCTATCACCAGGCAAGCTAAACAATTCTGAAGCATATGAAAGTGCAGAAGCATATGAAAGTTTTGATTGTGCATTACTGCAATATTCAGCACATAAGATAATAGCGTGAACTGCCTAGCTCCATTGATTTTTCTTTTCTTTCTTTACTGAGATTAGATAAAAAAAATGACCTTTGCCAGCCATGTTCACCCATGCGGTTTGCACTTGATGCTTCAGGCATCGGCGTGTTAACATGCACATGTGAACAATCTTTCTTTCCATCATCTTTATCTTTATGCTAAAAGATGGTAACTTTTTTTCTACCACAACTGTACAGTCATTCACATATTGAAGATATAAACAATGTATAAGGAAACCAAGTAGCAACAGTAAGAACTGACCACGGAACAGGAGACTGGTTAAAGATTGGGAAAGGCATTCGGCAAGGCTGCAGACTCTCACCCAACCTTTTTAACGTGTATGCAGAACACATCATGCGAGGATGTGCGGGGCTTGAGGAATGCAAAGCTGGGGTGAAAATTGCTGGAAGAAACATTAACAACCTCAGATATGCAGATGACACCACTCTGATGGCCGAAAGCGAGGAGGAGCTGAGGAGCCTTCTAATCAAGGTGAAATAAGAAAGCGCAAAAGCCGGGTTGCAGCTAAACATCAAAAAAACCAAGATTATGGCAACAAGAATGATTGACAACTGGGAAATAGAGGGAGAAAACGTGGAGGCCGTATTTCTAGGTGCAAAGATTACTGCAGATGCAGACTGTGGCCAGGAAATCAGAAGATGCTTACTTCTTGGGAGGAGAGCAATGTCCAATCTCAAGAAAACAGTGAAGAGTAGAGACATCACACTGGCAACAAAGATCCATTGCATAGTCAAAGCCATGGTATTCCCAGTAGTAACCTACGGATGTGAGAGCTGGACCTTGGGGAAGGCCGAGCGAAGGAAGATCCATGCTTTTGAGCTGTGGTGTTGGAGGAAAGTCCTGAGTGCCTTGGACTGCGAGAAGATCCAACCAGTCCATCCTCCAGGAAATAAAGCCCAACTGCTCACTGAGGGAAAGATACTAGAGATAAAGTTGAAGTCCTTTGGCCACATCATGAGGAGACAGGAAAGCCTAGAGAAGACAATGATGCTGGGGAAAGTGGAAGGTAAAAGGAAAAGGGGCCGACCAAGGGCAAGATGGATGGATGGCATCCTTGAAGGGACTGGACTGACCTTGAAGGAGCTGGGGGTGGTGACGGCTGACAGGGAGCTCTGGCGTGGGCTGGTCCATGAGGTCACGAAGAGCCGGAGACGACTGAACGAATGAACAACAACAACATAAGGAAACGTTTGACATTCTCTACTACTTTTGTGGGCAAGCCTTTCGTTGGATTTCTCCATGAGTAGGAAAGGTTTTCTAGCACTTATTTGGAGGATGCATACTAGTAAAAGTGGGGGAAATATTCATAGAAAGTTCTGCTAAGGTAGGGGGTTTTTTTCCTAGGGGTATCTACATATGAAAAATCTCAGAAATGTTCTCTTCAGAATGCCTTGTGAGAAATTTTGGCTCAGATTTAGTATAATCAAAGGCACAGCAGGCATATATATCCTCCAGACATCCCTCCCCACCTCCCAATAAGTCTGTAAGGGATCGCTGCACAGTTAATTTTTGATTTCAAGTCTCAAGGGATAGTGGCACAGCTAATTTTTTGATTTCGGGTCTCTCAAGAGACGTCTGCAGAGCTAATATTTGAATGTGGTATTCTGTCAAACAGTATTACTGCCTTGCAGAGCCTGCATCCAAATCCCTCCTTCTAGCCAAGCCAATATTCTATTTCTGGGGATATTACTTACACCTGTCTGTCTGTTTGTCAGAGAACTTGAGATCATGGTAGAAAAATAGCAAACTGAGGATTCACACTTTATATCAGCACCGGCGTCTAGACAAAAGAGGAGGCAGAATAGAGAACGGATGCGCCAGTCAAAGGAACCCGTTAAATGAAATAGTCTAGAAGAAGGCAGATGATTTTCTACTTTCTATGCAGAAGAGTATTGTTCCGTTTTCTTATCGGTCTAAGCAACTAAGAAGCCTATTAGGTCACAGATACATTCATCCTTTGCTCCAAAGTCCTATTTATCTCTATCTAATCTATCTATCTGGAGGATTGCTGAGAGTTGCAGTCCAGGAATAGGAAACTGGAAATATGCAGGGATTGGGATGCTCTCAAAGAAATCCAAGGAGAAGAAACCTTGCAGCTTGGAAGCAGTGCATTTGGATCGTGCTTGGCCTGGTTTAGGGGATGCTGGGAGCTGTAGTCCAGAAGAATCATAGAATCAAAGAGTTGGAAGAGACCTCATGGGCCATCCAGTCCAACCCCATTCTGCCAAGAAGCAGGAATATTGCATTCAAATACCCCTGACAGATGGCCATCCAGCCTCTGTTTAAAAGCTTCCAAAGAAGGAGCCTCCACCACACTCCGGGGCAGAGAGTTCCACTGCTGAATGGCTCACAGTCAGGAAGTTCTTCCTCATGTTCAGATGGAATCTCCTTTCTTGTAGTTTGAAGCCATTGTTCCCTTGTGTCCTAGTCTCCAGGGAAGTAGAAACGGGGTGGGGGGGCTGAGTTTTTCGGGGGGGGGGGGGGCCGAGTCTGAGTGAAAGAGGGTCTAGCCTAGCAAACCTTTTGTATCATTACCCCAATACCCCCATGCATATGGGATATATTGAGTATGGTGATCAGATCATGATATGAATAAACATAACAGTTTAAATAATGCACCAGTAAGGCCTTTTCGCGAACCACCATGAAAATTTCGGGGGGGGGGGGGGGCGGAGTGTGATTCTTGTTGTTCCGTTTGTTTGGGTTCGTGTGTGATTTGCGGAGCTTGGGCGGTTGTGTTTGTGATTGCATAGTCCTGTTGGGCTGGGTGAAGCCCTCAAGCCCCCCCCCCCCCCCCCCCAGCTACATGCCTGCCTTCTAAGCCGCTCCTCATAGGGCTTGTTCTCCAGACCCTTGATCATTTTAGTCGCCCTCCTCTGGACACATTCCAGCTTGTCAATATCTCTCTTCAATTGTGGTGCCCAGAATTGGACACAGTATTCCAGGTGTGGTCTAACCAAAGCGGAAGAGAGCATGGGGAGCATAACTTCCCTAGATCTAGACACTATGCTCCTATTGATGCAGGCCAAAATCCCATTGGCTTTTTTTTGCTGCCACATCACATTGTTGGCTCATGTTTAACTTGTTGTCCACGAGGACTCCAAGATCTTTTTCACACGTACTGCTCTCGAGCCAGGCATTGTCCCCCATTCTGTATCTTTGCATTTCGTTTTTTCTGCCTAAGTGGAGTATCTTGCATTTGTCACTGTTGAACTTCATTTTGTTAGTTTCGACCCATCTCTCTAATCCAGTGGTTCTCAACCTGGGGTCTCCAGATGTTTTTGGCCTACAACTCCCAGAAATCCCAGCTATTTTGCCAGCTGTTTGGATTTCTGGGAGTTGTAGGCCAAAAACAACTGGGGACCCCAGGTTGAGAACCACTGCTCTAATCTGTCAAGATCCCTTTGAGTCCTGCTCCTGTCCTCTGGAGTATTGGCTATCCCTCCCAATTTGGTGTCGTCTGCAAACTTGATGATCCTGCCTTCTAGCCCTTCATCTAAGTCATTAATAAAGATGTTGAACAGGACGGGCCCAGGACGGAACCCTGCGGCACTCCACTTGTCACTTCTTTCCAGGATGAAGAGGAAGCATTGGTGAGCACCCTCTGGGTTCGTCCATTTAACCAATTACAGATCCACCTCACCGTAGTTTTGCCTAGCCCACATTGGACTAGTTTCCTTGCCAGAAGGTCATGGGGACCTTGTCGAAGGCCTTACTGAAATCCAGGTACGCTCCATCCACGGCATTCCCCGCATCTATCCAGCTTGTAACTGTCGGCTTTGTGCATGCGCTGTAGCATCTTTTTGCTTTCTTGACTTTTTTAGTCCCTTCCACTGTGTTTTTCTGTGTTTTTATGAGTGATGGTCACTTGTTGGCCAGATAGGTGTCTTGTGTCCAAATTTGGTGTCAATTAGCTCAGTGGTTTTTGAGTTATGTTAATCCCACAAACAAACATTACATTTTTATTTATATGGATACAGGATACACATCCTCGGATTTTCCTCTCTGAAATGTCAGAATGTATGCCCTCTTTCCAATTCTAGCTAATCAAAGATGCAACCATTAAAAAACAAATCACTAACCATTCTCTATCGTTTCTTGACAACCAAAATCTCACTCTGCCCCTTGGTAACACCACGTTGAACTACGGAGTGTCTTTACTTAGACGCATGCAACTCCATCGAAATATCTGTGCCAATGTGAGTTCTGTATGTAGTCTCTCCCTGCAGTTCTTAGTACAAGTTCTCTCTATTAAACCTAAAAAACAGCAGTCAGTCAACCTGAAGATTCCACAAATTGATCCCACAGATTCAGTCCATCTCAGCAGTTGTTTACATCTCCAGGTTTCTCTCCTTCTCCTCACTCCCCACCTCCTGTAGCCAATAAATTATCTAGATTGCACCCTTGCTATTTCCTCCGAGTTTCTGGTATTTGTCGATATATTTCCGCCTTCTTTATTGTTTCCATGCCCAACGTTGATCAAAGCTACCTACATCTGGTGTGTAAACAAGAAACCAAACTGTAAAAGGGATTTGGAAAAAGCTCTCTTGGCTTGTTCTCGCTTTGTCGATTATTAGATGTAGTCCACAGTTCAGCAATGGGAAGTTCGGGTCAAATGAAGACAAATTCTCCTTCATTTCGCCTGTATTTTTTTTAAGTATGGCTTTAAAGAGGGCGTACTCACAAGAGGAACGAGAGGGAATGAGAAAGAGAAATTCCTTGACAGAAATGAATTAAGGAAACTGCTGCAAAAGAGCCAATCTTAGTGCTCATCAAGGTAGCAAACTTTTTATTTACTTTTTTAAAAAAAAATGGAGAGAGGAGCTCCTTTTCAGGCTGTTGTACTTCAAAGAACTGCCCCCTGCAGCACAAGGTATCAATTATAGCTGAAAATTAATCCGTGTGAGGCCATGTCTGGTCTTGAATTTTTGTTTAGTCATCATTCAGAATGTGAGAAAATCATTCATTTTCTCTTTCTCGCTGTATTGCAGATTTTTCTGCACCATCTATAAAGAAATTAGCAGTTTAGGGCAAATTCTAGAGAGAAAACCTGCAACACCATTTGAACTTTCCAGATCCAATACATACAAGAACCTCTATGCCTGCCATGGAGGTGTTAGAAACAAAGATCATGTTAAACATGTATTTATTAGGCTTGGGCGGTTTCGTTCGTTAATTTCGTAATTTGTTATTAATTCGTATTTAAATTAGCTTACGATCCAATATTGAGCCATGCAGGACTACTGTGAGGAGTAATTAAAAATCGAAACAATTTTTCCAATTTATTTCGTATTGTTTCGTAATTGTTTCGTAATTGGTTCAAAATTGTTTCGTAATTGTTTCGTAATTATTTCCGTATGTCTGGTGCAAGTTTTATAGTTGTTGTTTGTTTTATCAATGATAAAAAATAAATTATTATACCAACAGTCAACAACAGAGGGAGAGGGAAGCTTCAGAAGTTCCCCCTGTCCCATTTGGAGGGTTTATTTATTTATTTATTTATTTACTTCTTTTGTATACCGCAAATATCAGCCTAAAAAGGCGACTCGAAGCGGGTTTTTTAGCATATTGCGCAATCGCGTCCGCCATTAACGAATCGATTCGTAATTTTACAAAATTTCATATATTTCGAACTTTTTTAAAGGAAAATTTCAGAATTCTTTTAAAAAAACGAAACGCAAGGCCCCCCCTAAAAACGAAAAGAGTTTAGAACCAAATTTTTCCGTTGTTACCCAAGCCTAGTATTTATATATTTATTTATTTACAGTATTTATATTCCACCCTTCTCACCCTGCAAAGGATGCAGGGCAGATCACAATGCACATATATGTGGTAAACATTCAATGCCATAGACACACAACATATAGACAGACACACAGAGGCTATTTAACTTTCCAGCTTCATGAGGGTATGCTTTGAATTCCGGCCACCGGGGGAGCTGTTGCTTTACTATCCACTTGTGACACCGATGGAGTACTTCCTCATTCTTTTGCATGCTGCTGGAGATTTTTTAATGGCATCATAAATAAGTTAAATGAACTTCCCTAAATTTCCTATTTGACAGATGCAACTGTCTTTCGGGCTGCAAAGGTCGACCGCAATCTAGAAAATGGTTGGGAGCTTACTCTCACTCAGGCTGGCTTCAAACTCATAACCTTTTGGTCAGTAGTGATTTTAATGTAGCTGACTTCCAACCAGCTATGTCACAACCCTGTCTTGCAAAGTAAATGCTGCAATGTAAATGCTGTCTTTTTTAATTATGTTTCCCACTTACTGTTTACAAAAATGGGAGTTCCTATATCTTATTGTTTAAAAAGCAACATTTAATCACTTCAACACAGAAAGACCCATTTTTACAACCAGGAATACCTAATGACCTCTCAACAAAGGATTCCCCCAGGCCAGGCCCGTAGTCAGGATTGTGATTCGGGGGGGGGGGGTTTGACTGGGGGGGGGGGCTGAGTCTGAGTGAAAAAGGGTCTACCCTAGCAAACCTTTTGTATCATTACCCCAATACCCCCATGCATATGAGATATATTGAGCATGGTGATCAGATCATGATATGAATAAACATAACAGTTTAAATAATCTACCAGTAAGATCTTTTTGCAGACCACCATGAGAATTTGGGGGGGGCTAAAGCCCCCAAAGCCCCCACCCCACCCCATCCGACTACATGCCTGCCCCAGGCAATAACAAGCCATGCCTAAAACCGGTCAGGCCATTAAATGCTAATCAAGGTGGCCAATTGAAACATTCACACCTAGCTCCAACAGACAAGAGTTCTTTCTCCCACCCGGGACTTTCCACAGAGATATAAACCTCACTTACTTAGTTTCCAACAGACCTCACAACCTCTGAGGATGCCTGCCATAGATGCAGGCAAAACATCAGGAGAGAATGCTTCTGGAACATTGCCATGCAGCCCAAAAAACCTACAACAACCCAAAGTCAGGAAGTCAATGAATAAAATAATTAAAACAATAAATACAACCTGGATCTATGTAAAAAAAGGGGAGGGGAGGGGGAAAAAGTTACTGAACTTCAACATCTTGTTTTGAAGTTTTAAATAGCTAATGCTTTCCTAACAAATTTATAGCACTATTGGAGTTATGTAATTTGGAGAGTGTCATTAAGAACTTTATTAGCAGCAAGTCATTATTGCGAGTTGGGACTATAAGCAGGGCTATTAAGAATGAATGACCACCTCAGATAGGAAGCAATCTAATAAGTATAACATTTCTGATTATGTTATTCCCCACTGACAAAAATTGGTATTTTCTCAATGGCTCACAACAGGTTTAATGGATAAAGAGGAAAGACAGTTAGTGGGCAATAAAGTGTGAAGCAAAACATTAGCTGCAAATAAATAGCAGAATTCTTCCCTCAATTGTGATAGCCTTGCGGTTTTTGAGCAGCTGGGGATTCTCAGCATAGACTGTCATAATGTCAAAAGGTGTGATCAAACCTTAGCATTAGAGTTCTTTTCTGGTTTTCATCTCCAAACAAGTGTTAATGTAGGTATCTGTCTGTGTGTGTTGGCATTGTGCTACAAAGAATATTTATTTAAAAAGCAACGGCGCTTGGAAGAATTCCAAAAGGCAGCCATCTGCTTCGGAACAGGGAAAAAACTGCAGATGCAGAACTGGATTTGTGAACCTGGGAGGAAAAAAAAACCCATAACATGGGAAAATATGAAGTGATCATTTTTGAGCCATGAGGAATCTATTTCATACTGTTATGCTCTTCCCAGTTTCTCAAGGGGTGAAAAGCTCCAAGGTGCTGACGTGAGAAGGGAGTGCTATTCGAGTTGGAGGAGGGATAGTGTTGGAGACATATGACATCTTGTAAGGGAGGCATAAAGGGGAGAAAAATAGCCAGCATTCCAACAGATTCACTGGTTTATATTTGAACAGCCTGGTGAAGGCTGCCAGATATCTAGGCATTTATTTTCTTCAGAGCTGGGAACAGGGCACAATGCTTTGGAGAGCTATGTGCATAATAAAAACAGCAGTTTCTGCCTATCCCTCCTTTCTTTTATTGAAAGTTTTGCTGACATTTCAAGCAATGCAGCTCTTCCTAAAACTGCAGCAAAGGGCTACTGTGCTTTTGAACAGGACGTGCTCTTTGTGCCCAGCGGGAAGCCGGGGTGCCTCCGCTGAGAGGCCCTAAGGATTTTCTTATACAAAGTCTTTAGAAGCTTGAAAAGTTTAACTGTGCTGTCGCACGCTGGACCTGTGCATATGACTGTAGACAGGACATAAATTCTGTGTGCCCAACGGGACACTGGGGCTGCCTCAGATTAAAGGCCCTTGGACCTCCCCAAAACAAAGTTCTGTAGAGGCTTAAAGTAAGTCCAACAAAGTTCTTTATTGATGAAAACAAACAGGTACTTTAAAGCATTCTTAACAGTCTATTGGCTCTTGCAATCTTGTTCACTGGGAACAGGCACTATCTTCATAACTGTAATTAACTAATGGGGAAATCCTTAACTTCTAATCTGGGCAGTCTGTACTTGCCTCTGTTGGCGTGGAGCCCCTGCACCCGGTACCAACTGCGTCAGGCTTCCGCGAGCGACCCTTACCAAGCAGAGCTTTGTAGACTTCCAGGGGAAAAGAAGGAATTCAGGTTGCTGTGATGGCTGGCTGAAGTCCCTCAGCAAAGGAGCTGTAAGGTTGCAAAATCCACAGCCAAGCTGTGGGGCCTTTTCTCCCCGGCCAAGCTGTAGGCTGTAGGATGTATATCTCCCCAGCCAAGCCGTAGGGGACGAAGCTTTCTACAGGAGCTCTTCGTTTTATGTCCTGTGCGAAAGGCTTCTCTGTGAGAACTGACTCAAAAAGTCTCCTATTCCCTCCAAAACTCAAAAATGTTTGTTTTCATCAATAGTTAGGACCAGGGAACCTAACTATAATTGACAGGTGGCTTGCCCTATGATTGCAAACTATAACAGGAAGCCACCCTGCTGCAAAATCCCAAGCCTGGGATTGCAAACAGACATTTAATTCAAAGCAAACAGAATTGGAGCTTCTGGTACAGCTGTACCAGCACATTAACAAAGTCCTTAATTATTGCTTAGGTCCTCAACAAAGCAATCAAATATTTCTCAGATTTTCAACAGGTCAAACAAATACTTCAAGGCTTTGAATCAACTGGTGGCTTTCTTAATCTTGTCCTCAAGGGAGAGGCAACTGGTTTCATGAACTGTTTCTTTTCTTTAAGAGGAAAACCCTTTCTAACCCCTCCTTGGGCAATCTACTTTCTAAACTTTGCTGGTGTGGGCTCTACTCCCGGCTCCAAACAGCTGGAGTTCTTTTGGATCTTTTCCACGAAAGATGTGGAGCTGTTTCCCCGGATGCTTCTGTTTCCCCTGGATGCTGTGAGAAATGAAGCTTGTCTACAGATGGAGCTGATCCTCATCCTGTAACTAAGCTTTCCACTACAAGACTGAACTAAAAATGGTTCCCTTTCCTTCCCAGAGCCCTGGAAAAGAGGGCGGAACCAAAACTTAACAATGATAGACAAGTCATTGGCCCTATAATTGCAAACCAAGGGAAGCCACCTTACTGCAAATGCATGGAACCTTGGAATATATGCAAACACTCAATAGAAAGAAAATGAAGCTGAAGCTCCTGTTACCGTTATGGGCTACCAAAGCACCAAAAAGAAATTGAGAAAATGAATTCCACACACAATTGTAGTAGTGTAACTGGTATAGACCTTGGATTCTGTTCAACAAGTCTTCAGCCCATCAGTAAGTTGCACTATGACTATGGCACAATGTTTTATTCTGGATTGTTTTGGGTGTGTTTTCATACGTGCCTGAAAACTTGCCAGGAACAGAATCTCACTGGGAAGGAGGGAAAGGAGGGGAAATGGTTGGGTTGACTCAATTGTTAAGGCAATGGATTAGATTCACATCCTTCAGTAGGACAAAGCAATGAAGACTACTCCCGCCCTGACTTTCACGCTGACATTGCCAACCTAAGTTGAAGTTTCTACAGGTGTGATAAGGCAAATTGGCAATCTTCTCCATGCCAGAATAACCTCCTGGAAAAGCACTCTCGCTTTGCTTCATTACAACACCTGCTTGCAATACGATGGGATCTTATCTATTTCTGTAATAAAATGCCATGGTAGAACTGTGTCCTTAATTATCCTACTAAATAATGGGACACATTTAAAGCTTTTCCACTCCATCTCCCACCTCTCATTAGCATCCTTTATGAGTTATTTGTCTGAGCGTTATTGCATTCCTTTTAATCTGCAAAAAGGGGGTTCAAATGCAAATTCTTTCTGGGATACACGTATAAAACAAATGCATAATTAATGGTTCTGTTTGAGACATTTTAATAACCCCAAATATGCTAAGTGCTTCTCTGAGAAACCATACAGAAAGTAATCTAAGAATCTGTGTTTGGACATGGTTTATATTACTGGGGTTGGCCATAAAGAATCCTTATCTACTTAATACACAATATTATGGAAGATGCATGGTTGCCGAAAGAATTATTCTCACAATGCAAATAATCTAGGAACTGAAAGAGAAAAGAGAATGGATAGTTTATCAATAACTTTTTGATAACTATCGCTGAAAGAGAGGCATTAACAAGTACAACCAGCCTGCATGGGACCCTCATGAAATTGATCCTTTCTTTCCACGATAACTACTTTATCCTTTTTGTGTTGTTACTGTAACATTTTTATAATTAGGGTTGTGACTTTGCTAAATGCATGCAGGCGGAATATCAGAAGCGAGTATAAGAAGGAGATGTGTTTTGCCCTAGGAGCCAGCAGTTTGTTATATTCAGGTTCCCATCCTTCAGTAGGACAAAGCGATGAAGACTATTCCCACCTAAGATAACCATTGTTGCACTTTTGAGAAGTAGTAAAGAGCTAGTTTTTAAAAACCTATTAGGTAGGTAAAGGTTTTCCCTTGACATTAAGTCCAGTCGTGTCCGACTCTGCGGGTGGTGCTCATCTCCATTTCTAAGCCGAAGAGCTGGCATTGTCCGTAGACACCTCCAAGGTCATGTGGCTGGCATGACTGCATGGAGCACCATTACCTTTCTGCAGAAGCAGAACTATTTATTTATTTATTTAGTTATTTATTTCAAATATTTGTACCCCACCCTTCTCTACCCCGAAGCGGGACTCAGGGCGGCTTACAGCCGGCAACAATTCGATGCCCCCCAGATACAAACAGATAAAACAGCAATTACAAAATAGGTAAAACATTAATTTAAATTCAAACCCTTTAAAATAGTGCAAATTGAATTGGTTGGCCAAATCTAAATCTGAGTTCCATGATCAACAACTTAGTCTGAAGCCTGTCCATAGTCCATTTACTAGGCCTGGGTAACAACGGAAAAATTTGTTTCTAAAATCGATTTGTATTTGGGTTTTTTTTTTGTTTCGATATTTAAAATAATTACAAAATTTTCCTTTTAAAAAGTTCGATATTTACGAAATTTCGTAAATGGTAAAAAATTAACGAATCGATTTCCGAAACAATAACGAATTGATTCGTTAATGGCGGACGCGACCGCGAAATACGCTAAAAAACCTCCAAAACCTTCTGAAGCTTCCCTCTCCCTCTGTTGTTGACTGTTGGTGTGATATTATAATTTTTTTTCACTAATTAAACCATAAAACTGGCCCAGACATGCGGAAATAATAACGAAACGACCTCAAAACAATAACGAAACGAATACAATATCGAAATGCGAAGCATTTACAAAACGTTTTTGAAAATTCTTTTTTTTTAATAATTGCTCCAGAATGGTTCGTTATCGTTTCGTAATTGAAAAAAAACGAATTATTAACGAATTACGAATTAACGAAACGAAACCGCCCAGCCCTACCATTTACCATATCATTGTCATCATTTATCAACCTATTATCCAAATGCCTGGTCCCAAAGTCATGTTTTTAATTTTCTCCTGAAGGAAAGGATGGAAGAAGTTGACCTAATTTCACTTGGGAGCAAAATCCATAGGCGGGGGGCCACCACCGACAATGCCCTGTCTCTTGTCCCCACCAAGCGCGTTTGCGACAGAGGCGGGATCAAGAGCAGGGCCTCCCCGAAGGATTGTAAGCTTCGAGGTGGGACGTAGGGGGAGATGAGTTCAGAAAAGTAAGCTGGGCCGGAAAAGTATAGGGCAGTGGTTCTCGACCTTCCTAATGCTGCAACCCCTTAATGCTGTTCCTCATGTTGTGGTGACTCCCGACCACAACATTATTTTTGTTGCGACTTCATAACTGTAATTTTGCTATTTTCACAAATCATAATGTAAATATCTGATATGCAGGATTTATTTTCATTCACTGGACCAAATTTGGCACAAATAACCAATACACCACAATTTGAATACTGGTGGGATTGGGGAGGGGGGTTGATTTTGTCATTTGGGAGTTGGAGTTGCTGGGATTTATAGTTCATTTAAATTCAAAGAGCATTTTGAACTCCACCAATGATGAAATTGAACCAGACTTGGCACACATAACTCCCAAGACCAACAGAAAATACTGGGTTTGGTGGACATTGACCTCGAGTTTGGGAGCTGTAGTTCACCTTCAACCTGAGAGCACTGTGAACTCAAACAATGATGTATCTGGGCCAAACTTGGCATGAATACTTAATAGGCCCAAATGTGAACACTGGTGGAGTTTGGAAAAAATAGACCTTGACATTTGGGAGTTTTAGTTGCTGGAATTTATAGTTCACCTGCAATCAAAGAGCATTCTGAAGCCCACCAATGATACAATTTGGCCAAACTTCCTACACAGAAGCCCCATGATCAACAGAAAATACTGTGTTTTCTGATGGTCTTTGGCGGCCCCTTTGACACCCCCTCGTGGACCCCCCCCCCCAGGGGTCCCGACCCACAGGTTGAGAAACACTGGTATAGGGCTTTATAGGTCTATTGATCTACTCACATTTGCACGTTTCTGAACTGGTAGGTTAGCAGAAGCTGGGGCTAACAGCAGGAACTCACGCTGCTCCCTGGATTCGAACCTGCAACTTTTTGGTAAGCAAGTTCAGCGATGCAGCAATTTAACCCACTGCATCACCAGGGGCTCCATTACTAACCTATTACTAACTCAAGTTCTTGGTGGGATGGGCATCCCAAGCCACCTTGTCTCTCTCCTGAGGAATCTGTACAAGGACCAAGTAGCAACAGTCAGAACTGACCACGGAACAACAGACTGGTTCAAGATTGGGAAAGGAGTACGGCAAGGCTGCATCCTCTCACCCAACCTTTAACTTGTATGCAGAACACATCATGCGATGTGCGGGGCTGGATGAATGCAAAGCTGGGGTGAAAATTGATGGAAGAAACATTAACAACCTCAGATATGCAGATGACACCACTCTGATGGCCGAAAGCGAGGAGGAGCTGAGGAGCCTTCTAATCAAGGTGAAAGAAGAAAGCGCAAAAGCCGGGTTGCAGCTAAACATCAAAAAAACCAAGATTATGGCAACAAGAATGATTGACAACTGGAAAATAGAGGGAGAAAACGTGGAGGCCGTGACAGACTTTGTATTTCTAGGTGCAAAGATTACTGCAGATGCAGACTGTAGCCAGGAAATCAGAAGACGCTTACTTATTGGGAGGAGAGCAATGTCCAGTCTCGATAAAATAGTGAAGAGTAGAGACATCAGACTGGCAACAAAGATCCGCCTAGTCAAAGCCATGGTATTCCCTGTAGTAACCTACGGATGTGAGAGCTGGACCTTAGGGAAGGCTGAGCGAAGGAAGATCGATGCTTTTGAGCTCTGGTGTTGGAGGAAAGTGCTGAGAGTGCCTTGGACTGCGAGAAGATCCAACCAGTCCATCCTCCAGGAAATAAAGCCCGACTGCTCACTGGAGGGAAAGATACTAGAGACAAAGTTGAAGTACTTTGGCCACATCATGAGGAGACGGGAAAGCCTAGAGAAGACAATTATGCTGGGGAAAGTGGAAGGCAAAAGGAAGAGGGGCCGACCAAGGGCAAGATGGATGGATGGCATCCTTGAAGTGACTGGACTGACCTTGAGGGAGCTGGGGGTGGTAACGGCCGACAGGGAGCTCTGGCGTGGGCTGGTCCATGAGGTCACGAAGAGTCGGAGACGACTGAACGAATGAACAACAACAACTCACTACTTTCAGGGCCCTTGGACAGATAGTAGTGCAACCTAAGAGTGTGGAGAATTCTCACATATTTACTCATTTGCGATGAGATGGGCTCCTTCAAGGTGCTAAGACAGTCTGCCAAGAAATCACTGACTCCTGCACAATTATTTTGCTTGAAGTGCAAAAACGAGACAAGGAGAATTTCTGGTTCTATTGAAACTTCTGCAATTTCAGCGTAACTTCTCTAAGCAAAACCTTTGTGAAACAAAGTGCATGGATATTGTGATTGATCAAAACAATGCACACAATCCAGTGCTTCTGATTTTTAGAAGTCTATGAAACAAGGCGGCTACTATAATAGTTCAGTATCATTTCTGTAAAAGTTGTTCTGGCAAATGTGAGAAAACGCATTGATACTTGCGGAAAATATCTTGCTGACTCAGAGAAGAAAAACAACTAATGAGGATAAAAGAAATCAGGAATTACATGGTTAGTACAATCTTTAGTACAGAGTTTTTCCAACGGAGTTTCATGGGTATTGGAAAACACCTCTCATAGTTGGGAAATGTCCTTATCGAGCCATACATATTAGCAAATTCGGGATGTATACACTCTTAGCAGCTAATAATTCTGAACTCTTTGCAATTCTTTTCAAAAATGTATACACTTTTAATAGGATTAAACACTCCAATAGGAGAGAAGTGTTGCAAAATTATAAGAGACAGTTTAATTGAGGTTGCAACTCTGAGCTTCAGCAATACAAGCAGAATTCGAGCACTGTACGTGCCATTGAAATTTAAGATGGATTAATAACTGCTTAAATCATCAGTATTATAACATCTATTCTTCAATATAAAAACATAGACTTACCTACTTACTTACTTAGGCAATCCCTCATTGTCCGAGTATGATGGCCTTCCAAATGTAGGGTCTTGGCGGTGGCTATGTAGGTGACTGTGGAGCCCTATTCCTGACCCACATGTTCTTCTGCAGTGAGGGCATCAGTTTCCAGGTAGAAGACAGTCCCGGTCAAAGTTGCCTTGATGCACCTGCCTCTTGGCACATTTCTCCCTTTCACCCTCCATTCGTGCCTCTTCAAATTCCACAGCACTGCTGGTCACAGCTGACCTCCAGCTGGTCTTTGCTTCTTCCAGCATGCTGACTTTTTTCCACGTCTTCTGAAGCGATTTGCAGGATTTTCTGGAGGCAACACTGATGGAATCATTCCAGGAGTTGAATATGGCGTCCGTAGACAGTACAAAAGGGTTGAGAGGACCCAACAATTGCTTTATAAACAAGCACCTTGGCCTCCCTATGGGTGTCCTGATCCTCAAACACTGCTTCATTCAGAAAAATGCTGTACTAGCAGAGCTCCAGCAGTGTTGCATTTCAATGTCAGTCTTGACTTTTATGGAGAGGTGACTGCCAAGGTAGCGGAAATTGTCAACATTTTCTAACGTTACACCATTAAGCTATATTTCTGGCATTGAAGAAATCCTAATAGCTGCACTCGCAGAGCTCAGGCAGGGTTGTATTTCAGTGTCAATGTTGACTTTTGTGGAGAAGTGGCTGCCAAGGGAGTGAAAATGGTCAACATTTTCTAATATTTCACCATTAAGCTGTATTTCTGGCATTGAAGAAATCCTAATAGCTGCACTCACAGAGCTCAGGCAGTGTTGTATTTCAGGGTCAATGTTGACTTTTGTGGAGAGGTGGCTGCCAAGGTAGCAGAAATGGTCAAAATTTTCTAATGTTACACCATTAAGCTATATTTTTGGCATTGAAGAAATCCTAATAGCTGAACTTGCAGAGCTCAAGCGGTGTTGTATTTCAGGGTCAATGTTGACTTTTGTGGAGAGGTGGCTGCCAAGGGAGTGGAAATGGTCAACACCATTAAGCTGTATTTCTGTCAAGCTGTTAACAAGGGGTCGAGATCTTGATCCAGATCAAATATCTGCATCACCCCTACAATTTACATCAATCAATGCCAAATACAGTCGATGGGCTAATCAATAAAATGCATGGCTATATCTCTAGCCGTGGAGATGGATTGGCTGGTGCCTGCTGGAAGAACACTTTGGTTTTCTTGATGTTCAACAAGAGGCCAAGCTTCTCGTATTCTTCTGGAAATAAATACATAGATTTCAAATAACCACTATAGCTATTGTTGGTTATTAAAAAGTGTATATATTTGTCACATCCCATCTACATTGAAGTATATTTCCTGTTCTAGAGATGCAAACACTGAGTGCCAATACTGGTTTGAATGTTAGACTATGACTTTTGAGACCAAGGTTCAAATCACTACTCTGTCATAGAAAACGGAGCCCCCAGTGGTGCAGAGGGTTAAACCCCTGAGTTGTCAGGACTGAAGACCGACAGGTCACAGGTTCAAATCCAGGGAGAGGCAGATGAGCTCCCTCTATCAGCTCCAGGTCTCCATGCAGGGACATGAGAGAAGCCTCCCACAAGGATGGCAAAACATCAAAACATCCGGGCATCCCCTGGGCAACGTCCTTGCAGATGGTCAATTCCCTCACACCAGAAGCGACTTGCAGTTTCTCAAGTCACTCCTGGCACGACCAAAAAAAAAAAGCCATAGAAAGCTGTTACAGTAAGTCATAACAGGATCAAGTATGTGTGTGTGTGTTAAAGAAAACCTTATACTGTTGATTATTATGTGCAGCTGCTAATGTTGGTCAACTAGTAAGTTTTGACCACACCTGGTGGGGTATAACTCTATGGATTTTAGAATACAGTTCAGCTTTTGCTCTGAGGAGCCTTTGCTCAGGCATTTTGCTCAACCATTTGCTCTCTCATTTGGATGAAGATGAAGAAGTCTTATAATGTATTGCTTACAAAGAGTATGTAAGTTTGTTGCACTGTTTGTAACATTGCAAGTTTATGTTTTAACTCTGCTGATAAGAGTAAAAATTTTCTGTTTTTTTTCCTCTTGCCTGGGTGCCATGTTATTGTGTCTTCTGCATTGGACTTGACTGCAGGGGCGGCTCATCCATTACACGAAGTAAGCGGTCGCAGTACACTTTTTTTTGCCAGGGGCGCAGAGGCGCCTCTGAAAATGCCCCTCGACCGCCACTTGAGGAGCTCCCCCTCAGTTCACAATAGCCCTAGCAGTCCGGGGGGAGCCTTGGCTTTCTTGCCTCGCTGCCGGGCGATCCTCTTCCCAAAGGGGCCGGGCCCTTGAGCCTCACCTAGCCCCTCTCGTTCCTGCTCCATCCGGCCACCGGGTGCGCGAGCAGAGCCGGCGCTCAATCGTTCTCCGCGTTCGATCCCTTCCCCATGACCGCCTCCCTTTCCCGATCCCCGGCGCTCCACCCGCCTCCTCTCCTCTCCCCAATCCGCGGGTGGGCCAAGGGGCGGAGCCGCCGCGCCTGGCCTGCTTCGGGTCCGGAGGCATGTCTGAAGACCCCAGCGTGCGCACTAAAAGTCGCCTCTTCTCCTGACTTTCTCTTCAGCCATTGGAACCAAGAGAGAGAGAGAGAGAGAGAGCCCCTCCACCTGGAGATATCTCCCACCTCCCTCCCTCCTTTGTTTTTGCGCCTACCTTCAGGAAAGGTGGGCATCTCCACCTCTCTCTCTCTCTCTCTCTCTTGGTCCCAATGGCTGAGGAGAAAGTCAGGAGAAGAGGTGACTTTTGGTGCACACGCCGGGGTCTTCAGGCATGCTTCCGGACCCAAAGCGGGCCAGGCAAGGGAGCAAGTGCGGCAAGTGTAGTTACTGGGATGTATAGTTCACCTACAATCAAAGAGCATTCTGAACTCCACCAATGATGGAATTGAACCAAATATGGCACACAGTACTCCCACGACGAACAGAAAATATATATCAATGATTGGTGGAGGGGGCGCCAAAATACTGTTTGCTTACCATTGAAAATTACCTAGGGTCGCCTCTGCTTGACTGAAATACGTTTAGCACAACAAAAGCCACTGCATGACCTTGGGAATGTCACATTCCCTCAGCCTCAGAGGAAAGTGGAGACTAGATTCCCTCTGAACAAACCTTTCCAAGAAAACTCTGCAATAGGTTCGTCTTAGGGTTGCCATAAGTTGCAAATGACATGAAGGCACGTGGCAACAAGAAAAAAAAACACACCTGTATTGTGTGCTAACTTTGAAAAAAATCTCAAAAATGTACAAGTTTAGTAGATTGTTTGCAACCTAGCAGCAATGAGTACTGTACCTGCCTCACAGACTGAGGCACAGCTATAGACATGAATCTTGTGTCAAGAACACTCCAATTCATTTCTCTAAAACGATTAAAAAGTGATTTGTTATATCAGGTGAAATAGACAGATGGTTGCCGCATGCATAGAGGGGAGTGAATAATAGCGTGAGTAAGCTTTTGCATTCACCTAACAAGTAAAAGAACTCAGAAAAGCTAGGTATTTTCACAGTGGTGGCAGTTCAAAGGAAACGAAGGAGGGAAAGGCAAGAGACCATAATTAAAGCCTGAAAGAGCGCTATACTGAGACTTAATGTCAAATGGGCCGGATTCTAAAGTACAAGGTGCCCCAACTAAAGTAACAGAGTTCTGCAATTCTAATGGTTGTATTGACTTCTTTTATATGTAGCACAAAGCGGGAAGAAAACCTGTTATCCGTTAAATGGATGAGATGTAAAATCTTGGTACACAGAGTTCTAAACAATCCTTTTAATTTCAGGCACAAAAGCACAAAAACACAGTGACCAAATTAAAAAGAAAAAAGCATAACAGAATCCAGTCCATCAAGGAAACGGACTATGTTTGTGGGAAAACATCCTGATGAAACACTAGTTTCAAATATTTGCAAATGCTTCCTAACAAAGCCAGGGTTCCTGCAATTTATTGTTGAAGGCTTTCATGGCCGGAATCACAGGTTTGTTGTAGGTTTTTTCAGGCTATATGGCCATGGTCTAGAGGCATTCTCTCCTGACGTTTCACCTGCATCTGTGGCAAGCATCCTCAGAGGTTGCTCCTGCAATTTTTATTGAAAGAGAAACTCTTTCCATCCATTTACTTTTGATGTGTCAAGGGGCAGATTTTTTACATCACTTCCATTAGGTGTCCACATGAAAGTGAATTTATGCCAAATCAACCCAAAAGCCCATCTAATGGAGCATCTTGGTTCTCCCAGTGTTTATCTAGAATCAAGACCAGTAATAAAACACAAAGGACACAAAGTGAGAAATTTCTAGTACTGTTGAAGGCTTTCATGGCTGGAATCACTGGGTTGTTGTAGGTTTTTCAGGCTACATGATCTAGAATCATTCTCTCCTGACGTTTTGCCTGCATCTATGGCAAGCATCTTCAGAGTTACTGGTGCTTTCTATTTCTTTCTTACTTACTTACTTAGGCGATCTCACATAGCTCAAGGATAATGGTCTTCCAGATGTAGTGTCTTGGTGGTGGGTCTGTAAATGGCTGTGGAGCCCTATTATTGATCCGCATGTTCTCCCACAGTGTGGACATTGGTTTCCAGATGGAAGGCGGTCCTGGTCAGGGTTGGCTTGATGTACCTACCTCTTTGCACATTTATCCCTTTCACCCTCCATTCGTGCCTCTTCGAATTTTGCAGCACTCCTGGTCACAGCTGACCTCCAGCTAGAGCACTCAAGAGTCTGGGCTTCCCAGTTCCCGGTGTCTATGCCACAGTTTTTGAGGTTGGCTTTAAGCCCATCTTTAAACCTCTTTTTCTGTCTACCAACATTACGTTTTCCCTTCTTGAGTTCAGAGTAGAGTAACTACTTTGGGAGACAGTGATCAGGCATTCGGACAACGTGGCTGGTCCAGTGGAGTTGATGACGGAGGACCATCGCTTCAATGCTGGTGGTCTTTGCTTCTTCAAGCATGCTGACATTTGTCCGCTTGTCTTCCAAGAGATTTGCAGGATTTTTCTGTAGGCAGTCCATGTTTCACAGGCATATAGTAGGGTTGGGAGGACAATGGATTTATAAACAAGCACCTTCGTATTGGTCCTCAAACACTCTGTGCTTCATTTAGAAGAATGCTGCACTCGCAGAGCTCATTCAGAGGAATGCTGCACTCGCAGAGCTCAGACGGTGTTGTATTTCAGTGTCAATGTTGACTTTTGTGGAGAGGTGGTTCACTTACACACAAGGGAGCTCTGGGAATGGAAATCCCAACCAGCGTGCACCACCAGAGGAGATGAGAGGAGCTTTGCAAGGCTGCTTACACAGCCCCATTAGTCCCCATTAGCCAAAAGATCCAGCTGCCTCCCACCCAGTCTGTCTTCTGAGGTCTGGCAGTTGAATTGATGGGGACGAGGGACAGGGCCTTCTCGGTGGTGGCCCCTCAGCTGTGGAATGCCCTACCTGTGGACATCAGACAGGCCCCTTCACTGCTGGCATTCCGGAGGAAGGTCAAGACTTGGCTTTACGAACAAGCGTTTGGCTAAATAGTGCAATGGAATACAGGAAGATGGTACAACCGAACATAGGAATTGGTATAAAGGATTATGATTACGGATTCTGATTCTGATTTGTTGCTGAGACACTACGATTACGATAATGATTGTCTTTTGATCTTGTATGTCTTGTATAATGTGTTTTAATTGCCTTTTTCGATATTGTTGTGATAACCTTTATTATGTAAACCGCCTTGAGTCGCCATTTCGGCTGAGAAAGGCGGTATAGAAGTAAAGCAAATAAATAAATAAATAAATTGATGAATTTCCCCAAATCTGGTATTTCCAAACAGAATTGTGCCCTACTTTCTAGACTTTCTATGATGCTCTCCACATCCATGATATAGAAATTGTAAGAGCTTTGCATATTCCTATATATACCTACCCAGAAATAACTCCAATTGCATTCAATCAATCTTAAAGCCAAGGAGGTATGTAGTCGGTAAAATTGAGCATATAATGGAGCGAACATATAATTAAATGAGTAAGCATATAAGTGCACCCACAACTGCATATTTATTTTTTCAATTATATGCTCAATAGCCAACCTTTCTTCCAGAAATTGGACCCAAGACAGTTTAACTACCGTAATACATTGCACCTGAACACATCTTGTAGGCTGAAATCTTGGAAATGCTTGGGGGCAAGTCAATGGGAAACAATGGAGCCTACTTACGGAATGACCTGCAGAGGGGCGCATTGCTGTCCATGGCTACTATGCTATTTTATATTAAAACTCAATGAAAGCCTCTCTTGTCTGAAGACAATTTGTGAAATTGTGCCTGCATTCCCACATCTGATTTCTTTGCAAGAGGAGTCGGCTAAGAGCCACGGCAGGTAAGTTGGGGAAATTGCCGAAGGGGGGGGGGGGGGGGTCACACCACTCGGCTTTCAGAATAAATAAGGCTTGTTGCCATGTTGATGAGGAGGAGGTGAAATGATTCACAATGCGCCATGCCCCCCCCCCACCCACTCCCTGTCTCAGCTAAATGCGGAGACATGATCGCCGTGTTCACATACTCTCAAGGTTTCGCTGAAGAGACTTTTATACCTTCACACTTTAAAGCTAAGTCACTTAGAGAATACTTGAAGTAATCACAATGTGTTGGTACAAAAGGCAGTGTTCAAACATAGCAGCATGGAGGCTGGTTTCCTAATCATGAAAAACCAAGAGCTGCACAATGAACTTGAGGATGAGAGGAATGGCTTTGTCTGGCCCTGGTATGGAGGCAGGAAGGCAGCCCTCTCCAAGCACTACAGAGCCAGTAGAGGAATGGGGACACATTGACAGGAAGGGAGAAAAGAATGGTAAATACATGGTGCATTGTGTTCAAACATACTTATTTATAGACGTAAGAAGAAGGTGTTACATAGGCCTACATTCCACTTGAAAAATAAAGAGTAGCTAGTAGTTTTGTTTGTTTTGTTATCGTTGTTTATTTGTTCAGTCGCTTCCGACTCTTCGTGACCTCCTGGACCAGCCCAGGCCAGAGCTCCCTGTTGGCCATCACCACCTCCACCTCCTTCAGAGCCCAGGCCACAGCTCCCTGTCAGCTGTTACCACCCCCAGCTTTTTCAGAGCCCAGGTCAGAGCTCCCTGTCAGTTGTCACCACCCCCTGCTCCTTCAGAGCTCAGGCCAGAGCTCCCTGTCAGTCATCATCACCCCCAACTCCTTCAGAGCTTAAGCCAGAGCTCCCTGTCAGCTGCCACCACCCCCAGCTCCTTCAGAGCCCAGGCCAGAGCTCCTTTTCGGCCATCACCACCCCCAGCTCCTTCAGAGCCCAGGCCAGATCTCCTTTTCGGCTGTCACCACCCCCAGCTCCTTCAGAGATCAGGCAAGAGCTCCCTGTCAGCTGCAACCACCCCCAGCTCCTTCAGAGCCCAGGACAGAGCTCCCTGTCAGCCATCACCATCCCCAGCTCCTTCAGAGCCCAGGCCAAAGCTGAGCTCCTTGTCAGCCATCACCACTCCCAGCTCCTTCATAACCTGGGCCAGAGCTCCCTGTTGGCCGCCACCACCCCCAGCTCCTTCAGAGCTCAGGCCAGAGCTCCCTGTCGGCCGTCACCACCCCCAGCTCCTTCTGAGCCCAGGCCAGAGCTCCATGTCAGCCGTCACCACCCCCAGCTCCTTCAGAGCCCAGGCCAGAGCTCCATGTCAGCCATCACCACCCCCAGCTCCTTCAGAGCTCAGGCCAGAGCTCCCTGTCATCCGTCACCACTCCCAGCTCCTTTAGAGTCCAGGCCAAAGCTCCCTGTTGGCCGTCACCACCCCCAGCTCCTTCAGAGTCAAGCCAGTCACTTCAAGGATATCTTGTCCTTGGTCGGCCCCTCTTCCTTTTTCCTTCCATTTTCCCCAGCATCATTGTCTTCTCCAAGCTTTCTTTTCTTCTCATGATGTGGCCAAAGTACTTCATCTTTGCCTCTAATATCTTTCCCTCCTATAAACAATCAGGCATTATTTCCTGGAGGATGGGCTGGTTGGATCTTCTCACGGTCCAAGGCACTTGCAGAATTTTCCTCCAACACCACAGTTCAAAAGCATATCTCTTCCTTCACTCAGCCTTCCTTATGGTCCAGCTCTCACATCCATCGGTTACTATGGAGAATAATAATAATAAATGATAAACTTTATTTATACCACGCCACCGTCTTCCCAACGGGGACTCGGGGCAGCTAACATGAGGCCAGCCCCAAAATGATAACAGAATGATACAAATACAGCAAATAAAATACAATGTAGCAAAATACCATCAAAATAAATACAAACATAATGAAATAAAATAAAGAGGTCCAAAATGACATGAAAAGAAATAGGACACAGTGGGTGGGACAGATGTATTAAAAGTAAAATTTCCAGGTTTCGGTGGTGACCAGGGGAGCTTTCGCACAGTTAAAACTTGTGCGCCAACTGCGACCGTACCTTGGGAAGTCTGACTTAGCCACGGTAGTCCACGCTCTGGTTACATCCCGCCTTGATTACTGCAACGCTCTCTACGTGGGGTTGCCTTTGAAGACAGTCCGGAAGCTCCAACTAGTCCAACGGGCGGCAGCCATGATTCTAACAGGAGCGGGGCGCAGGGAGCATACAACTCCTCTGCTGAACCAGCTCCACTGGCTGCCGATATGCTACCGGGCTCAATTCAAAGTGCTGGCGTTGGCCTTTAAAGCCCTAAACGGTTCTGGCCCAACTTATCTATCCGAACGTATCTCAGCCTATCAGCCCACCAGGACCCTAAGATCTTCTGGAGAGTCCCTTCTCTCTATCCCTCCAGCTTCAGAAGTGCGGCTGGCGGGAACAAGAGACAGGGCCTTCTCTGTGGTGGCCCCCCGGCTTTGGAACACCCTCCCTATAGAGATACGATCAGCCTCTTCGCTAATGGTGTTTAGGAAGAGATTGAAAACATGGTTGTTTAAACAAGCATTCGGCTAATCTGTGGCAATCGAATCTTGATGACTAAGGACAGGAAAATATGGACAACGAATTCTGGATTATGATTTTAATTCGAGATATATGGGATTATTATTGGTGGCCCAATAATCTGTACTGTATGTGTATATGTTTTTAAATTGGAGATTGTTTTTAATTGCTGTAAACCGCAATGAGTCGCCGATCCAGGCTGAGATATTAGCGGTATACAAGTGTATTAAATAAATAAATAAATAAATAATAAATAAAATTTGATAAAACCTTGAATGAGTTGGGTAGAATATGTTTCTGAGGGAGAATGTGTTTCTAAGGGGCGGGGGGACGGGGGACTCAAAAGGACCAAAAAAATGTGTTAAGTCTTTGATTAAGGGCAGGGCAGGAATGCATCATGAGGACAGTGCTATGGTGGGAAAAGATTAAAGCTGGAATATACATTCGCCAAAGGTACATCGAAAAAGCCAGGTTTTCAGGTCTTTCTGAAAAGCTGCCAGGCTGGGGGCTAGCCTAATCTCACTAGGCCGTGAGCTCCAAAGCTGAGGAGCCACAGCAGAGAAGGCCCTCATCCCTACAAGTAAAATTTGTGATAATGGTGGGAGTGAGAGGAGGGCCGATGCAGCTGGCATGTGATGAGATCTGGCGGGCCCCACGCTGGCTTCTTTGGCAAAGTGTTCTGTTGTTGTTGTTCATTTGTTCAGTCGTCTCCGACTCTTCGTGACCTCATGGACCAGCCCACACCAGAGCTCCCTGTCGACCATCACCACCCCCAGCTCCTTCAAGGTCAGTCCAGTCACTTCAAGGATGCCATCCATCCACTTTGCCCTTGGTCGGCCCCTCTTCCTTTTGCCTTCCACTTTCCCCAGCATCATTGTCTTCTCTAGGCTTTGCTGTCAAAGTGTTCTACAACAGGGAATTTTCCAAATGTGATTAGGTCCCAAAAAAGCACATTAAATGCTTTTTTCCCCATGTTAAGGGGAAGATGGCCCTGTGCATCATATAAATGCCACAAAGAGACTTCTTGCCCACCATGGTATGTGGTTCATGAAGATGGGCCTCAGAATGATTCCCTGGGAAGCCTTGCTTTACATGCTTTTCCTGAAAGCAAACCTAGAATCTTAAGATGGCATTGCATTTGAATATATTCTGGAAATCATTTTGGCTCAATCCAAGTGCAGGATAGTCATTAGAGAAGCAAACCGCACATCCATTCATTCCCTGACTGGGAAATATGTGTGCAAGTTCCATGGGTGGGGCAAAAGGTGGATACATTCTTGAGAAAAAGCAAAAAAGGTGTACGTACAGAAGAAAATGGAACAGAGACAAGATTTTGCAATGCACCTGATTATAAGCCTGATTCCTTAATACTCACAGATGAACCAGTAGCCTTCAGTTCACCTTTCCAGTGTTGCTGAGCTGGCTGGTGCTTTATTACCCTTTGCGTTTGGATAAAGTATTTTTACCTCTCCTCTCTGGTTGTTAATTCTGTCAAATTGGCCTGGACATTAATTTCCATCATGTGTAACAAATAACATTTCTTCCCCCAAGAAGACGATGGGGCCTCTTCTTCTGCCATTAAGTGTCCTTCATAGATGGCATAATAGTTTCTCTGAAGCTATCTTAACAGAAGTTCATTTATGTACACATAATTTCGTTTTCTATTTAAAATTCATCTTGTTGTACAAGTTGCTGGGTTCTTGCATGGTGCAAGATCTTAATTTCAGGTTGGTACCCAGCCTTGACAATGGCTTTTAAGTCCCTGCTTCCATTGCATTTGTGTTTCAGACCCGGAGAGTTTCGAACTGCATCACTGTGATGATACTAGTGATCAAAGGAAACCATTTTGATCAGACCTCACCCAGAATACTCATGAATACTGGCCATGATCCTACATCATGTACAGAGAGTGTAATGCTTCACGCAGCCCTACACATTCTTCCTGCTTTGTGGGCAACTACCATAGCCGTTGTTGAACTCCAGGCAGGGAAAGCCCTCTGGCTTTAAACACCACATAACTGAGTAAACATACAAGCAGTTTATTGAAGATATTTTAAAAGCAGTAGCAGTAAAAAGCAATCCACAAAAATAGGTAAATCCAATTAGGTAGAAAGATAGATAGAAACAAATAGTCCAGGAAATTAGTCTATCAGAGTTCTTGAAAACAAATATTGAAATTTCAAAGGTAAAACCCCAAAGCTTGAACATGAATCAAACAAGGCACTTAGCACAGAAATCTATCCAATTTTATTTATTTATTTATTTATTTATTTATTTATTTATTTATTGTTCTTATACCCTGCTACCATCTCTCGCAGGACTCGGTGCGGCTTACAAGAGGCCAAGCCCCACAACATCATAAAACAACCACAACAAAACAATGAATAACTTATAAAAGCAAAAAACAATACAGTAATAACACGACACATTTAAAAAACATGAGGCAGGGCCAAATGTAAACATTTAAGGTTAAAAACTGGGGAGTTCAAGGGAGATAGGAGGAGTGTTTTAGGATAGGTAGACGTGCAGACAATTCTAAATCTCTCATAAGGTGCATTAAGGACATATTGCTGAGGATTCCTTATTCTGGGAAGGCACACTGGAACATTCACATTTTCAAGCTCCTTCTAAAGACTGCCAGTGTTGGGGCCTGTCTGATGTCCTTAGGGAGGGAGTTCCAGAGTCGCGGGGCCACCAGCGAGAAGGCCCTGTCCCTCGTTCCCACCAATCACGCCTGTGAAGCAGGTGGGATTGTGAGCAGGGCCTCTCCAGATGAACAAAGTGATCGTGTGGGTTCGTATACAGAAATGCGGTCACGAAGGTAGATGGGTCCCAAACTCTTTAGGGCTATCCAAGGTACGACTTCCAAAGACCTGGGACAACGTCTTGACTTAATTCCAATGTTGCTTCGTCTGGCTAAATATTCTGTACTTTGCACTTTTATCCCCTAATCTACTGTATCCCAAGCAGCCAGGAATGGATTTCTTTTCAGCCTTGACTCTGTTGTCAATCTGTCTCACAATCAGGCAGAGCACCTGAGAGCTTGGTTTGTTTGTCTGTGGTGACTGAAAACATTTTTCCTATCTACTGGCTCATTAATTTCTGTACCTGGCCCAAGTGCCAAGCTTTTCTCAGGCTCAAAGCCTTGGTAATTCTCTGGTAGCAGTTCAGGCCTAGGGAACATATCATCATCCCCAAACCCTTCAGGAACATTCTCATAAAAAATCACTTTGAACAGGAATCCCATTGTCATTCTCTGCATCTAGAGTAACCTCATCATCATCATCATTGTTGTTGTTGTTCATTCGTTCAGTTGTATCCAACTCTTCATGACCTCATGGACCAGCCCACGCCAGAGCTCCCTGTCAGCCGTCACCACCCCCAGCTCCTTCAAGGTCAGCCCAGTCATTAACCTCATCATTGTTGTTCATTCGTTCAGTTGTCTCCGACTCTTCGTGACCTCATGGACCAGCCCACGCCAGAGCTCCCCGTCGGCCGCCACCACCCCCAGCTCCCTCAAGGTCAGGGAGCTGGGGGTGGTGGCGGCCGACGAGGAGCTCTGGCGTGGGCTGGTCCATGAGGTCACGAAGAGTCGGAGACGACTCATCATTAGAAACATCATTAGATATATGAACCTCATTGTCACTCCCAACATCCAGAGTACCCTGATCATTAGACACAATCACAGGCTGAACTCCAACAGCCATTAAGTAGCTATGGGGGAAAGGAAAGGAGGGAAGTGAACAAGCAGTTGGGAATGCCTCCCATTGCTCCCAAACCAATGAAATAACATGTCAACACAAGAATGTGGGTTAAACTATGGGCAACTTTTATTAAATGTTACCAATCAACCTCTATGTGAACAGTCAATCAATTTAAGGACATGAATTTGGTGTGTATATGGATGGAGGCAGTGGCCATCTAAGACTTATTCTTTGTCTCTCTAGGGTGAGACATCATGGTCCCCAGCTACAACCAGTTGTTGACTCTAGGGCAACCACTCAGGGAAACAGATGGAGAATTAACATGATTCCAGCCACAGTCTTTCAGTTAGTCCACACCCAATTCATCTTCTCAAGCCAAAGTTGGAGCCATGGAATAGGAACTACTTACAGGCTTGATGAAAACATGTGGCATCATAGCCTACATTTGTACCAAATGTTTCATTCTGATGCACACTTCTAAAAAGTTAATCTGCTCCAGATGTAAAGAAAAAGACTGTGGCATACATTATAGATGGAAAAGTGACAAAACCGAAGAGCTCATTTTTACACCTGTCTCATGTAGCAAAATGCCTGATTTGCAGACACCCTCATTACTTCACGATGACAAAATAGTTCAGATCAAACGCTTCAAAGCAACACAGCTATAACATACTTGGAGAAAAGTTCCTTACTTTTATCTCTTTTGCCAGAACTTTGCTCACACACACAGAAATACCTGTTTGTTTGCCACATTGTTGCCTGCCAAGATAGAATTATGCATGGCTGTTGTGTCTTGCAAACAATTCCTGCAACTCTGGTGTTCAAACATGTAATAGGGGAAGGGAGCCATTGGCAAATGGCTTTGGGACAAATATCGGTTCATTCCCAATATATACTCCCAAACAGTCACATAGATGTTTCTAAGGCCCAACTTGAGCAGGATGTGAAATGTGGACTCAGTGGGACTTTTCTACTCAAGATGGTGACTGTGCTCCTTTCTAATTTATTCAATCATGGAATATTTATTAATTTATATCTTCATCATTTTTCCCATAAGCTTAAGGCAGCTTCTACGAATCTCCTTTATTGATACTTTATTTATATTGATTTTTTTTAAAAAAAAACATGTTATTTATTTATTTATCATGTCAGGATCGAACCAAAACAGTTGTATTGCATTTAAAAAACAGACAGACGAACAAACCACAAAATTGTTGAAGGCTTTCATGGCCAGAATCACTGGGTTGCTGTAGGTTTTTCTGGGTTATATGGCCATGTTCTAGAGGCATTTTCTCCTGACGTTTCGCCTGTATCTATGGAAAGCATCCTCAGAGGTATCCTCAGTTGGAAGCTCAGCTACAGGATGTGAAAGTTTTCTACCTGTAGAGAAGCTTTGTTTCTTACAAAGTCTGGGGGAAAACAGTCCCAAAAGCTCTGGCTGGGGAATTTACAGCCTCACAGCTTTAAGAACAGCCTCTAAAGAAAAGCTTTTGAGAGAAACAGCTTTACAGCACAACCCTTGTTGGGGTTGGAGAAACGGACCTACAACTTTCGTGGGAAAAATCCTAAGGACTCCAGCTGGAAATTCTTCAGAGCCTTGGCTGGTAGGTCTACTCAGGTACCCAAGAAGCAATTTGGAGCCGGGAGTAGGGCCCACACCAGTAAAGCCTAGAAAGCAGATTGCCCAGGGAAGGGTCAAAAAGGGTTTTCCTCGTAAAGGAAAGAAATAGTTCTCCAAGCAAGTTGCCTGTCCATTGTAGACAAGTTAAGAAGCATTTGTTTGATTTGTGGAAGATCTAAGATTGTTTGTTGAAGACCTAAGCAATAATAAAGAACTTTTGTTAAACTTTTAAGCTTCTAAAGACTTTGTATAGGAAAACCCATAGGGCCTCTCCTCCGAGGCACCCCGGCTTCCCACTGGGCACAAAGAGCATGTCCTGTTCAAAAGCCAATTGCTATAGGTCCAGCGTGCGAACAAGATACCAGAGATAGATGACTGGTGAAGTAAATTAAGAGAAATTAGAGATATGGACAAATTAACTTTTTTTTTTTTTTTGAAGAATTGCTTGGGCAGCTCAATGAAATGAACTGACTGATCTCTAGTTGAGGACTATGAAAAATCAAAAAGATTATAAATATTTTTTTTTTGCTAAGTATGGGCTCTTCTTTACAGTATATATTAGAAATACATAGGGATATCTGAACCTATGAAGAATGTAAATGAGATATGCAGCGGCTCACAATGGAAGTCAAGAGACTTTTTTTTTCTTTTTTTCTTCTTTTTCTCTCTCTTTTCCCTCTACATTTCCTACTTTGCTATCTCCCAATTGTTCTCCCACTTTCCATGTACAACAATAAAACGTTTTTCTTTCCTTTTTTTGAATAATAAAAATTTATTGAAAAAACAACAGTAGTTCCAGCCTTTTTTAAAACTGGGAATCAGCCCATAATTGCAAAACAGTAGATCAAAGCAATCTAATCTATGAATTGAATAAATAATGCTGCCAAATTGCCTTCTACCTGTAATAGAAAGTCAATAGACCTGTGCCGGCAGGTCTGCTGACCGAAACGTTGGCAGTTTGAATCTAGGGAGCGGGGTGAGCTCCCATCTGTCAGCTCCAGCTTCCCATGCAGGGGCTTGAGAGAAGCCTCCCACAGGATGGTAAAACATCTGTGCGTCCCCTGGGCAACATCCTGCAGATGGCCAATTCTCTCACACCAGAAGCGACTTGCAGTTTCTCAAATTGCGACTGGCACGAAAAAAAATCTACTTACTGAGGAAGAGGGATTTTTAGAAACTGTTTGAGTATACTTTTAACAATGATGATGCCTACAAAAAATGATTGTGCTTTCAGACAAGGACAGATATAACAGAATTAGGTCTACCCTTAGATGGCACTTGCATTAGTGAATCTTGCTATTCTTTGCAATGAGCAGCCAGCCTTTGGGGGAGAGCATGGCTCTGCATGAAATTCCCTCGCCAATGATCCTTATCTTTGTTCCTCTGTCCTTTTGCTTTTGACAAAAAAAAATGTACTTTTTTCTAGCCATTCCCCAAGATCTCCAGCACAATTTCAGAAGCCTACCTCATCAGCAAGTGCCGAGACAAGCCCTGCCAGTAATACCACTCAATACTGTAGAAAGTGATCTGGAAATAATGAGAAACCAGGATTTATTGACTGAGTCCAGATGAAAAAAGGGTAAAGCAGAAGGTCTGAAGAAAGTGGAATTCATCACAAAACTGTGAAATTCTGGACTCTTTTTCTTTTCCCCTCTTTTAGGGGTGATGAAAACAGTGAGGATCTGGGATACGTTGAAGCCCTTTGCATATCACTCCCCAAAGGAAATGCAGTGCAATATAAAAAGGACAGAAGACGTTACGGGGTTGCGTAATCTATATATATAAAAATGCTCTGTGCGTAATTAGTATCTTGAAAACGAAAGAACCAATGAACAAAATCACACCAAATTTGGCGAAAACCCATCTCACAAGACAAGGAGGGACCATCACTCAAAAAATTATGATTTTGTCTTTTGGGTGCGGGGCTTGATGAATGCGATGTGCGGGGCTTGATGAATGCAAGGCTGGGGTGAAAATTGCTGGAAGAAACATTAACAACCTCAGATATGCAGATGACACCACTCTGATGGCCGAAAGCGAGGAGGAGCTGAGGAGCCTTCTAATCAAGGTGAAAGAAGAAAGCGCAAAAGCCGGGTTGCAGCTAAACATCAAAAAAACCAAGATTATGGCACCAAGAATGATTGACAACTGGGAAATAGAGGGAGAAAATGTGGAGGCCATGACAGACTTTGTATTTCTGGGCGCAAAGATGACTGCAGATGCAGACTGTGGCCAGGAAATCAGAAGACGCTTCCTTCTTGGGAGGAGAGCAATGTCCAGTCTCAGTAAAATAGTAAAGAGCAGAGACATCAGACTGGCAACAAAGATTCAATGCCTAGTCAAAGCCATGGCATTCCCTGTAGTCACCTACAGATGTGAGAGCTGGACCTTAGGGAAGGCTGAGCCAAGGAAGAGAGATGCTTT
>NW_026844478.1:22686891-22734822 GCF_025583915.1 Anolis sagrei ordinatus
TACCTGGTCCTAGGGCTCTGGGACAGACCTCTCTGAGGGATAGCTGGGGAGTGGTGCTTTAAAAATCTCACAGGCAGCCTTGTTGCTCACCCAGGCACACCCATCACAGCTGGTCAGGCTCAGGACCTCGGCAAAAAGGAGCAAAGGAAACACTTTGACTTCCAAGAAGAGAATCCACTGACTTGAGGAAAAATCCTAGGTAAGAAAAAGCAGCTGACAGAGCACTAAGCAAATTCCTAAGTGGGAGGGGTCTTGGGGAGGGTGCTCTCCAGGGCTCAGTAACAAACTCCTAGGTGGGCGCGAAGATCTGGCATTTGTAGAGCGGTAGAGTAGTCTAGCTTTGCCAGTTCTAGGTCCTTTTTAGAGGGCAAGAAAAGAGACAGCCTACCCAGAGCATAACTGCCCAAGGACGAATTGGCTGGCAGATAGGAATAGGCTGTCTGGCCGCAGATGAAAAACCATCCTGTTGGCAAGATTATGTGGGCATTCATATAAGGCAGCATTTCAACAGAGGTACAATTTAGAGGGTTGTCCTTGGGTAGCTTCTGGCACTTCCCCACACAGGTGGGGATTTGGAAGCAATCTGAGGCAAGTGTGCTATGGGCCAATCTTATAGCCAGGGTGCCAGGTTCCTTCTCTCTGACAGCTGTTCCCCACACAGAGAGGTCCCTGTAGGACATGGGCTTAGAGTAGGCTTGGTTGATCAAGAAAAAAATTGGTTCTAAACTCGTTTCGTATCTAGGGGGTGCCCACATTTCTAATCTGAGAGGATTTCCGAAATTTCAAATTTCAAAATTTCGATATTTATGAAATTTTGTAAATATACGAATCGATTCGTTAATGGCGGATGCGATTGCACAATATGCAAAAACAAAAAAAAAAAAACCTCCAAACGGGACAGGGGGAACTTCTGAAGCTTCCTTCTCCCTTTGTTGTTGACTGTTGGTGTGATAAAACTAACAACTATATATATTATATTATGTTATCAAAAAACTGTCCCAAGCCCATAGCACGTCCAAAAGCAGAAGATTAAGTCAGAATGAGATGTCCATCCAAAAACAATCCGAAGTCAGAATGGAGTCAGCACTTACAGGAATCCAGTCTTTAAAACGCTTTAAAACGGCTTGTCTTAACCCAGCTAAACGTCTTCCTGGCCCAGCAGCTTAAACTATTATTATATTATATTATATTATATTATATTATATTATATTATATTATATATTGTTATAATATTATTATATTATATTATATTATATTATATTATATTATATTATTATATTATATCATATTATATATATAATCCAGGAATCCAGTTTTTAAAATGCTTTAAAACGGCTTGTCTTAACCCAGCTAAACATCTTCCTGGCCCAGCAGCTTAAAACTATTATTATTATATATTGTATTGTTACTTTACTTACTTAGGCGATCCCTCGTTGGACGAGTAAGATGGTCTTCCATTATGGATTTCCCTGTGGGTTCGTAGGTGGCTGTGGAGCCCTATTCTTGCTCTGCATCTTCTTCCGCAGTGAGGGCATTGGTTTCCAGATGGAAGGCGGTCCCGGTCAGGGTTGGCTTGACGCGCCTTCCTCCTGGCACGTTTCTCTCTTTCACCCTCCACTCGTGCCTCCTCAAATTCTGCAGCACTGCTGGTCACAGCTGACCTCCAGCTGGAGCGCTCAAGGGCCAGGGCTTCCCAGTTCTCAGTGTCTATGCCAGAGTTTTTAAGGTTGGCTTTGAGCCCATCTTTAAATCTCTTTTCCTGTCCACCAACGTTCCGTTTTCCGGTCTTAAGTTCGGAGTAGAGCAACTGCTTTGGGAGACGGTGGTCAGGCATCCGGACAACGTGGCCGGCCCAGCGGAGTTGATGTTGGAGGACCATCGCTTCAATGCTGGTGGTCTTTGCTTCTTCCAGCACACTGACGTTTGTCCGCTTGTCTTCCCAGGAGATTTGCAGGATTTTCCAGAGGCAGCGCTGATGGAATCGTTCCAGGAGTTGCATGTGACGTCTGTAAACAGTCCATGTCTCACAGGCATGTATTGTATTATATTATGTTCAGTCAGGGATCAGCTAATAGCAACTTCACATTGCAGTCAATGGTTGAGCTAGCCTTCCATCTTTGTTGCCAGCTGTTGAATCCTCCCTTGAGATCAGCATTCACCTGGGCGTGGCTGCCTTGGTCTTCCTTGCCTTGGTGGGGATTGTGGCTGAGGCTGGATGCAAGAGAAGGAGGAAGACCATCAGGAGGAGGAGGAGGAAGAGGAGGAGAGAGCAGCAGCCTTGAGCAGTCCTCTTCACCGGCCAGTTCCAGGGACCAAGGTCTGCTTGCCAGTACGGTGGAGCCAGAGGCAGAAGGAATGCCATGTGCAGTTAGAGTCTAGAGTAATCTATCAGTATATACAGTTAATACCATATATCATTCTATGTCTATATGCTATTTTTTTTAAAAAAGATACATGTCTTGTTTATTACATATTTACTTTCATTGGAACTTCTTCCAAAATGTTAATCAATTAAATAAATCTTACATTTTTCTAAGCATGTTGGTGATTGACGTGGTGGGAGTGAAACACCCTGTGCCCTCATTCCACTGCTGTCAATTTCTGATTACTAATTAATATGCATTTGCTATTTATGGAGAAGTCAGAGTCAGATTTGTAGAGTGGGAAAATAGAAGAGTTATACTAGAGCTAGAACAAAGGGATCATTTTGAGCTCTGTATGGGATTACTTACCAACTTACTTACTACTTACAATATACTCTGATTGGCTGCAATGGATATTCTGGCTTACTCCAGATATTCTGATGAGCTTTTTAATATACTCTTTTGGGCTTAATGTGTGCTGTCTATTGGCAGGCCTACCCAGTCCATTTATATTATGAATGTTACATGTAGATTCTACTAGTGTTGTATTTTAATCCTTGTACTATGCTTTGTACTATGTATTTTATGATATTTTTAATATTGGTATTTTATGGCATGTATTTTATAATACAATGATTTAATTGTGCTCTACACCACTGGGAGCCACGAGATGTGGACAACAAATGAGGAGGAGGAGGAGGAGGAGGAGGAGGAGAGGACCATGACCAGGGCTCCATTTGGCCATGGACACCCACTGGGTGCTTTGGATGAATCCCCAATTCTCTGCCCCAGAAGGAAACTCCATGATGGGTTCACCTGACCCTAACCATAAATTAGAAATTTCTTAAAGGCACACAATGAAAACAACTCCTGTAATCCCTGAAATTCACATTACTCTTATTTCTTTAATGTTCCTGAATTGAACATTTTATATCAATAAACCATTTAACGAATCTTAATTACCTATGTGGATCTGGGTTCTTTATGCCTACTTCTACATTTCCCACTCAGGAGCACTTTGAAAACCCCAATTAATGAGCCCCATTAATCTAGTGACATGTGTGAGTGTGTTATGAAAGTTGTCACAAATATGCAGTTTGTGTCCTTTCTTTGTAGAAGAGGGGAGACTGCATAATCTGTACACTTGAGACTATAGCTCTGAAGAATATACCGGTGACACCAGATCTGGGTTTAAACACTATGCATGTAACTTTTATTCAGCATTTAAAATTATACATTGTCTTGGCACCAACCGGATCCACACTCACAAACATTCACTCACAGTCACCAATCTTCTCACAAAGGACTGATCAGTTTCCTTTGCAGAAGTGATGGGACGCTGATGTGATGCTTCATTTTACAACCAAGGCCATCTCAGAAGAAGTTCGCCTTTCATATTATTTAGGAGCAATTTTAGTCTATGGCTTCTATGACAATAAACATAATGTTCCTTTTCATGTAATCTCATAGTTCCTTTCATGTCTTGGTTCTGGTTCTCTGGTATCAAGGAGTTATTCCTTCGATATTCCTCAGTTTAGTCCATTCTTGATCAGTCATGTTGAAGAGACAATCTCACATGTTCCCCTCCAACTCAGTCCATGTTCAATCCATCATGACAAAGGGCTATACTCCTTTGACTGTACCAGTCCTTGATCTTCTTCATCCATCAAGTTGGTAAAGTTTATTTCATGGTTCAGATATTCTTCACTTTTGGTTGCCAGGTAAAGGTAAAGGTTTTCCCCTGACATTAAGTCCAGTCGTGTCAGCCTCTGGGGGGGTGCTCATCTCCATTTCTAGGCTGAAGAGCCGGCATTATCAGTAGACACCTCCAAGGTCATGTGGCAAGCCTGACTGCATGGAGTGCTGTTACCTTCCTGCTGGAGCGGTGCCAATTGATTTACTCACATTTGCATTTTTTTCAAACTGCTAGGTTGGCAGAAGCTGGGGCTAACTGCGTGAGCTCAGATTCAAATCTGTGACCTTTCAGTAAGCAAGTTCAGCAGCTCAGCAGTTTAACCCACGGCACCACTGGGGGCTCCAGCTTAGTTCCCAACTTAGTTCTTAACTTAGTCCATGCTTCATCAATCATGTTGAAGGGACAATCTCTCATGTCCCCCTCCAACTCAGTCCATGCTTAATGCATCATGACAAAGGGCTCTACTCCTTTGACTGTACCAGTCCGTGATCTTCTTCATCCATCAAGTTGGTAAAGTTCGCTTCATGGTTCAGATATTCCTCTTTGCTTTTGGCTGCCAGAACCTCCACACCATCATGCATTGTGGCTTTTCTCCATTTTGTACTCATTCTTCTGCTCTTCGGCTTCTTTTAACCCAAACACATATATTTGCTACAAAGACATTCTGGATCACTGTAGAATGCTATTTTTCCAATTCAGATACCCATTCTCACCAAGTTAAATTTTAGAAAATATTAAATTATCAGTAAAGTGAAACTATTTAAAATTCACTTTAAAAGCCATATCAACCAACAAAATAACATGGCACATTGTTCAAAAACCAAGCACAGTTGATGCATAAAAGCTCTGGCAGAACAGGAAAATGGGAACTTCCCAGGAGAGGGAGACCAAGAGAGGAGCCATCCCAGCCTCTTAGGGAAGGGGTTCTCTATCTGGGAGCAGCCACCGGGCTTCAGGTGGTAAGTTGATTAACTCCTCCAAGAGCAGAGTCGTTCTCTTCTTTGCCCTCCCTTTTATTTGCAGGAGAAGACCAGAAATAAGAAGTCAGGTCAGACAACCAGACCCTCAGTAAGTCAAGGGAAGCCTAACTGTCTTGGGTCAAGCCTTACATGAGGCAGGAGTATACCAAGGATTTATTCTGCACAAAAAAATATATGAAAAATTGTATGTTGTGTTGTCCAGTATTCTCTCTCATTACTTAGCTACAAAAGTAAGTAATTTTTTCTGCCTGAAATGTCCTCCCAGCGAAAGCAATATCCTATACCCATGTTCCCATTGCCAGTTCAATGGGCCTCCTTCTCTCCATGGGCTCCTGCCCCTTAAAGTAGATTGGAAGAAATGACAGTTGTGTCACCATTGTTACTGAGCAGCAATAATGGATATCAAATGTTTGTGGATGGATAAATCAAAGGATACAACTAAGTAGCTGATAGAAAAAAAGATTTGGAAAAAACCATTATGGCAATGAATCCAAGAACAGAAAGCCTAGATATTATGATGTGATTGGTTTTAAAACAAGATCCAAGCACTTGATACTTGAAGAGTTTCCAGCCACAACTTCTCAGTGTATTATAAATATCTCCAAGTGGAGATAAGCTGCACCAACAAACTCAGTCCCCACACAGAGTGTGAACATTGTGCAACATATGGCAATGACTGGGTACTCTTCCACCATGAAACATATGCTGTGTAATGTGTGACCATAATAAACAATTGCAGTGAACAGTGTTGCAAGGGCTATTCCTTTTCTCCTTCTGTTAGCACAATATATCCCTTGCCCTTTGGTGAATATTCCACCCTTCCTGGGTAGTATGACTTACTCATGCCTATCTCATAATAGCGTGCAGATTGAAGATTCCTCAGAGCAGAGTCTGCAGAAGAAAGGATCTGGGCTGTTTGGCAGGAGGCATTGAGATATTTCACGAGATGTGGGATATGTGGGAGATATGAGGACATGCAAGCTGGTAGAAAGATCATGATCTTAAAAAACTACAATCTGGATGAAACAAGGCAAGAGATGTATAAAATGATACTGTGAAACAATCTTGCAGCTCACTTGGCAGGCAGCAGCCACCAGGAACTTCCAGCAAGGATCATAGAATCATACAGCCATGGAGCTATCCAGGAATACACAACTAAACCACTCCTGAAAGACAACCTCCCAACCTCCATTTAGAAACCTCTCAAGAAGGAGGGTCCCCTAAACTCTAATGTGGTTTATATTTGTTATGGATCATGTTCTGCAGTTGGTGGTGGTTGGTGATGGTAGACCTGGCTGTTGGCGATGGAAGGGCTAATGGAAGTCTTAGTTCTAAAGGGTTGAGTAATCTGTAAGTAAGAGTTCATGGGTGAAAGCAATTAAGGGTGGAGGTATGCAAGAGATGGGTTGCAGCTGGATGTTTCTGGATATAAGGAGCTAGCCTTGGGACTGATCTTTGGGAGAAAAGTATTGTTTTATTTTGGTGGTAGATGCTGCTGGTTTTCCCCCAGGTTTGTGGATTTTTGGTGTCCTGACTAGTCTCCTGAGCCTTTGGAATCTTGGAACCTTTAATCTTGGACTGGCTTTTGACTACAGTATATAGACTCTTGATCCCTGGACTTTGTTTATTCAGCTCTCGGCGTTTGACAACCGGGCTGGACCCTTTGACTATGGTGTAGCTTTTGCTATCAGTTTTTGTTTATTCTGTGGCTGAGTGCTATCTTTATGTTTTATATTTTGGACTATTAAAACAGCCAGAAAGTAAGTGCTGTTTTAATTAAATCGTTTTATATCAAACTGGGCTTTTGTTTGATTCACCTGCTGGAAATAACAGCAGAGCCCTGGCAACGTGACAATACTACTATTAAACATCATTTCCAGTAAAAAAAGTTCTTCCTAATCATTAGGCAGAATCTCTGATAAATTCTCAATCTGGCACTCTGCATTTAGAAAAGAAAAACACTCGAAAGCTTAGATTGATGTTTGTAATGTAGGCACTTCAACAAAGAGAAGGCTTCAAACTATTGCCATGCCTATGTAGAACCACTCAAAGAGAAAAGATCCATTGGAGTTCCTCTATGAATCATCCGTCCTTCACTATTCACGATGGTGCAACAAACTCAGCTTTCTTTCCAGTGCAATTCTGAGCTCCTTCCCAAGAGGGATGAGAGATTGCTGAGAGACTGTTCAGAGACAAAGTGCTTTTGATTTTCTACTTTTTCGTCATTTTGACTTACATTTTTCCATCATTGCATTTTTCAGTGTGTGTTTTCTCCACTCATTTTCCTTCTATCTAATTAGCTGAGAAAGATGCTGCTGCTGTAAATTCTTTTCCAAACTTTCAAACTCTTCTCAAGACAGGGGWTTTTCCCCCCACTGCCTTCCTTCAGCTATTTCACTCTTCTCGTGAGACTGTGTTACTCTCTGGTATTATTTCACAATAACAGCATGTTTTAAAGATCACCATCTTCCTATCAGTGTGTGTATTCTCCTATCTCCCACATCTCTGCCACTGCTTAGGAACGGTATCAGCGAGCCCATTTGCTTCCTGTCCACTGGCCGGATGATAACTGAGCARTTCCTTTCCAAAAACATTTCTGAAGAAAGATTGGTACCTCCAAACTTAGGACGGGCATGGCAGTGGCATCACAGGGAGGAGGGGGYTCTCTGGGCTGAGTGACATTCCCAGACATTGTTCAAAAGCAGCCCCAGGTAGAGCATGTTTCAGTAATCCAAATGTCATTGCAGTTGGAAGATGAGCTGGGGCCTTGTACCTCTAAAGGTTAGACAATCATGAGGCATAAACTACTTCAATGTAGCTTAAGGGATAGAGATTTGAACTCATTGAGGGAAGAACTCATTGAGTCCCACTCTATTCTGCTCCTGTCCAACCTCATTGGGAATAACACTGTATCCAATACTTGCACCCACAATTCAGGAAGGACATTGACAAGTTGGAATGTATTCATAGAAGGGTGACCCAAATGGGAGAAGACCTGGAGGCCAAGCCCTATAAGGAGCAGCTGAGGGAACTAGGTAAGTTTAGCTTGAAGCAAAAGGGACTGAAAGGAGATATAATAGCCATGTCTAAATATTTAAAGGGATGTCACATTGAGCAGGGGACAAGCTGGTTTTCTGCTGCTTCAGAGACTAAGACAAAATGGAGCAATGGATTCAAACTGCAGGAAATGAGATTCCACCAGAACATTAGGAAGAAGTTCCTGGCTGTAAGAAGAATTGTTCAGCAGTGGAACTCTCTGCTTCTGAGTACTATTGSAGCTCCTTCCTTTGAGGCTTTTAAACAGAGGCTGGATGGCCATCTGTCAGGGATACTTTGGTTGTGCTTTTCCTGTATGGCAGGGGGTTGGACTATATAGCCCATGTACTCTCTTCCAACTCTATGATTCTATACATGGACCATATAATACAGATTCAAACTGCATTACATAGCATTGTACATCCGGTCACAACTGATACGTAGACCTCAGGCCCACAAAGTTAATGTTTACCAGTTGCAGCAAGCAATCTATGAAGCATTGCCAATTGTAGCAAACTGTTGCTCTCCTGGGTGAACTGGATATTAAGATACAACAGTTCTTGACTAGAGGTGAGTCCTCCAAAACTAGAGAATCTGCACCCTGGCCTCCCACGTTGAACTGAACCATGAAAATTGATGACCTAGGGCCAGGCCTTGACATCTGGCAATGTTACATGGATGTGTTATGAGAAAACAATAATAATGCCTTCATAATAGCATCAACATTCAAGAATTATGAATGAGAGAGAAAAAACATGGCCAAACAACAGGCTCAGGACAATGCAATGACAAAAGTGGTATTTTGCAAAGGTGTTCTCTGCAGTGGCAGTTGCAGTGGCTTGCTGCAACTGCCAAAGATTCACTTTGTGGGCCTGAGGTCTACGTATCAGTTGTGTCCGGATGTACAATGCTATATAATAAGCATTTAGTAATAAGGCAAGTTGCAACTACTTCAGCTGTTTGCCAAGATGTATATTCTGAACATCCATCAGAATATAACTAGGACTCTGGAGGGATCCCATACATTGTTCCCCGAAGGGACCAAACAAAACACTATCCCATTGGTTGTGTTTAGACTACAATAAAGGATGGCTCCTCCATTCAGCACGGAAGAGGTCCTCCAGGTTGAATCAATACAGTGCTATAGATGAGGATTTTGGCATCTGGTCAGTTCATCTAGTTTGCCTTTTGGGTCCAGCTTAAAATGGGATGTGGCCTACAGGGTGACACATGATGTGTTCTTTGTCAGATGAAGGAGAACTGATAAAGTATAGGAGGGTGGAGCAGCACTGCATTTCCGAAGCTGCAGCCTCAATTGAGAACTCCACTTGTGGAGACATAAAGCTTGGACAGCTGAGCAAAGAGCTGAGTGACCTTTCAGCATGTGGCTCTCTCTCGGCATCACCTTCCTTGGTGAGTAGCACAGGTTGAAATGGAGTGGGACCAGTGGTGGTGTAATGACAGGGTGGAAAGAGGAGACACGTATTTCCCTCCTTGCAGTTTCTGAATCCAAATAATRTGCTCTTTACTGGATTATATGAGCCTTGACTGCCATATAATCCAGCTCAAAACAGATAATTGGGATGCAAAAACTGGATTATATGACAGTGTAGAAGGGGCCTACAATGGTGTTTTCTGACTGGCCAGAATGGACGCCCTGAAGGTGATTTTCCTAAGAATACTACTAATAATAAATGACATGTTTTGTCTGATGATAATTCTGACCATTTGGATTTGGGATGTTATCCTTATTCAAAAAGGGTTTCTTTTGTATCTATAAATAATTTTATTAAGGTATATTTTCCAAAAAAAGAAGAAGAAAGATTTCTTTATGATGTGATTTAATGTGAAGCATTGGTCTATGGTGCTATATTCATTTCAGAAACCAGCTTGTTTTTCATATATGAATTGTTTTTCTTTCTATCTGTTTATATAGCAGGTGTTGAGCATATAGCTTTGAGGCGATGTTAAGTAGGCTGATTGGGCAATAGTTTTGTGGGTTGTTTCTCTCATCTTTCTTATAGATTGGAACTATAATGCTCATTTTCCACCCACGTGGCATTAGTCCTGTCACTGTGCTGTTTCTGCTGGTCAAGAGGTTAGCAAGGAAGGGGCTTCACCATTCGGCGTGTTACTTGAAGAGTTCTGGAGGAAGCATATCTTCTCCAGATGCTTTCTTGGGTTTCAAGGATCCACTTAAAGATTTTACTTCTTTGCTAGAGACTGCTTCCCACTCAGATAAAGTAGAGAAGTCATTGTCTTTGTCTGGCCCTGCGATTTCCAATGTACTTGTCTTGGGACTGAATCCATGTAGATGGAGTGATGGAGGCTTTGGATGTGTATCTTATTCCTTGTGTTCCTCTGGTGACAAGTTCCCAAAATTGATCTTCTTTCCATTCTGTGAGTGCCTGGTCCAGTTCCTGCCACTTGGATTTTGTGTGATCGTTTTTCTTATCTTTGAGTAGACTTTTATATTTTGTCCTACATTTGGTTATGTTTTCCATATTTTCCCCCAGACAGATTTTATATGAGATTTCCTTAGATTATTTGCCAGATCTCTTTTGGCTGCCCTGCGTTCTGTGTCAAATCAACCATATATTGTGGATTGAAAGTTTTTATATGTAGAAGCTGTTATGCATGGTCTAAGCTTGTTTAAAGTTTGTTGGTAAATATCTAAATGGTTTGCTGACTTGTTGCAAAGTTGTTGACGTATGCTCATCAAAAAGTTGCTGTGTAATTTTTTTTCATAGTACTACTTAGACCAATTGACCACTTCAGCCGCCTTTCTCCCAACAATTCTCCCTTTAAATTTTCTGTTCTGGTTAATTCTGCCTGTTCAGGAAAGGGGCCTAAGGACATTACTAATGAGAAATTGTTGCTTTCTGTGCATTTCAGAATATCAAAGGTAGTTACTTGGGGGGAAAGCCCTTGTGATACCATTATGTGATGAATGACACTGCCACCTTGTTTGTTCAGATATGCATAATAACCTCTGGATATGTCCTTTGGACTCCCGGGCAAAGTATAAAAGCTGTGAAAGTATATAAATTCTAAAAGGTTTATACCCTGCAGATTATATGTGTTGTCCATAGAGGTATTAAAATTTTAAAAAATCAAACAAATCTAAACCTGTGTGTTGCAAGAGGCCTTCTGAGGCATCTCCAATCTGGGTGTTGAAGGCCACACATAGAAGGATCAATGCCTTGGGATCTTTCAAGTTTATCTGTTCAAGCAAAAACAGTAGGTCTTTCTATATTTTGGGAGTCACCCATTGGTCCATTGGTAGGGGGAAATAAATGTCTATACAGAAAAAAATCTTCCCTGTATCTGTATTGATTTGCACTGGAAAAGGGTAATTATTTTGCAGGCCAAAGTCCACTACCTGGGATTCTCCAGCTAACTCTATTGAGATAAAGGACACCAAACCCTCACATCCTCTGCCTTTTCTTGATTTCTTTACAGCTGGTTGACTAAATGCTTTATAGCTGTGTAGGAATTAGGAGTTGAGTTCCTGTGTCAAGGTCTATTCAGGCAGATTATGTTAAATTTCTGTAGAGTACCAAAGAATTCCCTAATTGCCTCTTTGTTTTCCCAGCTGGCGGGATTCAGGAGGTTATTTCCAGCCCTGTTTGCTTTTTATTTAGTCAACTGAAGTTTCTAATGGATGATTGGAAATAATAAAGACAAAAATTTGGGGAAAACATAGAGTAGCTAAAGAAGGGRAAAAGAGAGAATGGACTAAGGTACAACGGGGGAAGGTATAAAAAAGAGGGAAGAATGGGGGCGGGGAGGTTAAAATATGTATGTTCAATCATCTCCATTGTGTTTTATCAATTGTCCTCTTTGTTTGTTTCTCTGAACATGCTCCTTCTCCTAGGTCCTTGTCGATGTGGTACAATTTTTCTCTGAGTGATTTATACTAAATTATGATGTTTCCTTTTTTMTTTGATATGTATTCTTTGAACAAAGTCCATTCYGTTGTTCTCATTTGTTTGCCTTGGTCTTTGTTGCTGAATAGGTGAGTTTGTCCATATTCAACAATATGTAATATTTGGAGGGGTTTTGAATTATAAAGAGATTGTGGATAGAATGAAAATGGAATGGCAAGAAATTTGGGGATTTAATGAAAGGGAAGTATCAACAGGAGTGCTATGGGATAYRATRAAAGTGGTGGTGAAGAGTTATGCATAAAAAGACAATACATCTTTAARAAGGCAAGAAGRAAGGAAAGGGAACTTAGAAAAAGAGACAGAAGAGTTGAAAAAAGAATAAGCAAATAAAGAGAGATATACAAATTTATGTAAGGTTGACAGCTAAAAAAGAGAAATTGGATAAAATGTAAATAGACAAAATACAAGAAGATTTAATATATTTATGGAGGGAATTTTTWAAATTYAGTAATAGGAATTCAAAGATGTTACTAAAGTCCACACAAAAGAAAAAAGAAAATGGACAGTATAATAAATATGATAAATGATAAAATGGGTAAAAGATATATATCTATGAAATAAATTGAGTTTTATAATGGATTTTACCAAACAAAAACCAGATCCATAGAAGCAATTAGAGAATACGTGGAGGAAAATTGGAAAAGTAGGCGGGAGGTGAAAGATAAAGAATTATTGGAAGAACCTATTAAGAAGACAGAAATAGAGGAAGTTAAAGAATTTAAAAGCTGGGAAAGCTCCAGGTCTCAATGGACTGGGAACAGAATATAATAAAAGTATTGATTCCAAAATTATTAGAATTCAGTAATGGAATAATGAAAGGAGAGAAGATACCAGAAACATGGAGGAAGCCATTAATAATACTAATACCAAAACCTGACAAAGATTTAACAGACCCAGAGTCATATAGGCCCATATCATTAGTTAATCAGGACACAAAGAATCTATCTGCTATAATAGCCAATACACTGAACAAATGTATCCACAAGTGTGTGTGTGTGTGGTTGTGTGTGTGTGTCCCCCTCGATGGACTGTCACCTTGCCATGGTGAGGGGGCTTGCGTGTTCTGATGAACCTGTAGGCACAACAACTGGAGTTGTGCACTCCCAGGAGTGGCTGCGGGGGAGGTCCCAGACCAAGTACAGTCCGAAGACCCAAAGACCTCAACGGCGGAGCAGGCGGAGGATAACATGGTCACATGTTACAACGGCTGCGAAGGCGGAAGAAGGCTGCAACAGACTGAGAAGCCACGGTCATTGTGTTAAACTACATCACCAGTGGAACCTCACTCTGTGAAGACTGTGTGTTGATCAGTTGTGCACTGACCTCCACACATTAAAAAAACCCACGCACAGGCGTCTTCCAAAGAAAATAAAAACAAACCAACCAAAGTCCCATGGCGATCAGCGAGTGGCGACGGGGGCAGGACTGTGAAATCTGGAAGCCCCTAGTCACAGACTGGCACATGGGCGGTGGGTACGGACTCAGTCGTTCTACCTCAAGGTCCGAGGCAGTTGAGTAGTTCGGCAGCTGTATCCGCGACTGAGCAGCCCTTTTGAGGACCCACTCTGCTCACCCCACACGGGGAGGGGGCTAGAAAAGGTGCCCTAAACATAGTCTGCCTCTCTCATCCCTGACTGGACTGCCGCGTCCAGTGGGGTCACCACCCTGCGGCCAAAAAAGAAAATGAACTTCGGTACGTGGAACGTACGGACTCTGATGGACAACAGTGGCAGTGAACGCCCCGAACGCAGAACTGCCATCATTGCAAGGGAGCTGGGACGCTTCAACATTGACATAGCAGCCCTTCAGGAGACCCGGAGAGCAGGAGAGGGACAGCTGAAGGAAGAAAAAGGAGGCTACACCTTCTTCTGGAAGGGACTGCCTGAAGAAGACCAAAGAATGCACGGAGTTGGCTTTGCCATCAGAAATGATCTGGTGAAACATCTGTCCGAAGCACCCACTGGCATCAACGAACGACTCTCAACCCTCCGAATCGATCTTGCCAAAAACCAACAGGCAACCATCATAAGTGCCTATGCACCAACACTAGATGCTGATGAAGACATCAAGGAGAAATTCTACTGTCAGCTGGACACCGTCCTATCGGGGATACCTAAGGAGGACAAAATCATCCTCCTGGGGGACTTTAATGCAAGAGTCGGGCGAGACTTCGACCTGTGGCCAGGGACCATAGGAAAAGACGGGGTTGGAAACAGCAACCCGAATGGCATCCTGCTTCTCACCAAATGTGCGGAACACAACCTTGTCATCACCAACACGCTCTTCCGCCAGAAAAACAAGTTCAAGACATCATGGAAGCACCCCCGGTCAAAGCATTGGCACCTCTTAGACTATGTAATCACACGCGCCAGAGACCGCCGTGACGTGCTCCTCACAAGAGCCATGACAGGTGCTGACGACTGCTGGACTGACCACAGGCTAATTCGATCCTCGATGGCTATCAAGATCGCTCCCAAGCGCAGACTCCAAGGAAGGAAGGCAAGGCGCAAAATGAACACCCAAGCCCTTCAGGAGCCCTCCAGACGAGCCCATCTCCAAACAGCACTCAAGAACCATCTACCCACAGAACACCCCGAAAATGTTGAGGAACATTGGAACAAACTGAAGACCTCCATCATCCAAGCCTGCGAAGAAACTATTGGATACCAAGCCAAGAAACATCAAGACTGGTTTGATGAAAATGACATCGAGATCCAACAGCTAATTGGCAAGAAAAGGAAAGCCTTCCAAACATGGCAGAGAGACATCAACTGTGCTGCTAAGAAAAAGATCTACGCCAGTGCAAAAGCTGAGGTCCAAAGAAGGACAAGAGAACTCAAGAACATCTGGTGGACAAAGAAGGCTGAAGAAATCCAACACCTGGCAGATACCCATAATGCTCAGGGATTTTTCAAAGCCACAAAGGTCATCTATGGACCAAGAAACCATGGCATACAGCCTCTACGCTCATCAGATGGAACCAAACTCCTGAAGGACCAAAACTCAATTGCACTACGTTGGAAAGAACACTACCAAAGCCTCCTGAACCGTAGCTCCAATGTGGCCGAAGAGGTCCTCTCACAAATCCCGCAACAACAAACCAGGGATGAGCTTGCAGCACTGCCTAGTTTGGAAGAAGTCAGCAATGCCATCAGCCAACAGAAGAATAACAAAGCCAGCTGACCTGATGGGATCCCTGCTGAAATCTTTAAAGAGGGAGGACCTGAACTGACACAACTCCACCAGCTCATAGAAAAAGTGTGGGTGACCGAGAAAATCCCAGCAGATTTCAAGGATGCCACCATCATCACCCTCTTCAGAAAAGGGGAAAGAACAGACTGCGGAAACTATCGAGGTATCTCCCTTCTAACCTCCGCTGGGAAAATCCTTGCAAGAATCCTTGCAAACCGCCTTCTGCCCCTCTCAGAAGACACCCTCCCAGAATCCCAGAACGGCTTCCGCCCCTCCAGGGGAACCGTGGACATGATCTTCACTGCACGACAGGTCCAAGAAAAATGCAGGGAACAAAACCAACCTCTGTACATGGCATTCATCGACCTTGCCAAGGCATTCGACACAGTGAATCGCAGCGCTCTCCGGACCATCCTCCACAAAATTGGATGCCCTAACAAATTTGTGAACATCCTGCGGCTCCTCCACGATGACATGATGGCAACAGTCTTGGACAACAATGGCTCCCAAAGTGACCCATTTAAGGTGGAATCGGGTGTCAAACAGGGATGTGTTATTGCCCCAACTCTATTCTCCATCTTCATTGCTATGATACTTCACCTTGTTGATGGGAAGCTTCCCAGCGGAGTGGAAATCATCTATCGGACAGATGGCAAGCTGTTTAACCTCAGCAGACTGAAAGCCAAAACCAAAGTTACAACAACATCTGTTATAGAACTCCAGTATGCTGATGACAATGTCGTCTGTGCGCATTCAGAAGAAGATCTACAAGCCACTCTAAACACCTTCGCAGAAGCATACACGAAGCTTGGCCTGTCACTGAACATCGAGAAAACCAAAGTGCTCTTCCAGCAGTCACCAGCCAACTCCTCTCCAATGCCAGAGATACAGCTTAATGGTGTAACATTAGAAAATGTTGACCATTTCCGCTACCTTGGCAGCCACCTCTCCACCAAAGTCAACATCGACACTGAAATACAACACCGCCTGAGCTCTGCGAGTGCAGCAGTTTTCTGAATGAAGCAGAAAGTGTTTGAGGACCGGGACATCCGTAGGGAGAACAAGGTGCTTGTTTATAAAGCTATTGTCCTCCCAACCCTGCTATACACCTGCGAAACGTGGACTGTCTACAGACGTCACATGCAACTCCTGGAACGATTCCATCAGCGCTGCCTCCGGAAAATCCTGCAAATCTCCTGGGAAGACAAGCGGACAAACGTCAGTGTGCTGGAAGAAGCAAAGACCACCAGCATTGAAGCGATGGTCCTCCAACATCAACTCCGCTGGGCTGGCCACGTTGTCCGGATGCCTGACTACCGTCTCCCAAAGCAGTTGCTCTACTCCGAACTTAAGAACAGAAAACGGAATGTTGGCGGACAGGAAAAGAGATTTAAAGATGGGCTCAAAGCCAACCTTAAAATCTCTGGCATAGACACTGAGAACTGGGAAGCCCTGGCCCTTGAGCGCTCCAGTTGGAGGTCAGCTGTGACCAGCAGTGCTGCAGAATTCGAGGAGGCATGAGTGGATGGTGAAAGAGAGAAACGTGCTAGGAGGAAGGCACGTCAAGCCAACCCCGACCGGGACCGCCTTCCATCTGGAAACCAATGCCCTCACTGCGGAAGAAGATGCAGGTCAAGAATAGGGCTCCACAGCCACCTACGAACCCACAGGGAAATCCATAATGGAAGACCATCTTACTCGTCCAACGAGGGATCGCCTAAGTAAGTAAGTAAGTAGTGTGTGTGTGTGTGTGTGTGTGTGTGTGTGTGTATATATATATATATATATATAGATCAGTGTGGGTTTGTAAAAGGAAGACAAATGTCAAATTTAATAGGGAGAGTATTAAATAAAATCTGTGTGGTTCAAGAGAGAAAGATAAAAAGCAGGGATACTATCATTAGATATATTTAAAACTTTTGATTGTATGGAATGGTGGACATTAAGGGAGATTATGATTAAATTTGGAATGGGAAGTAGAATAAAAGGATTATTAGAATACTATTCAAGAAATTCAGCGGTAGTAACAATTAATGATGGGAAGACAAAGGAAATAAAAGTGACAAAGGGAACTAGACAAGGATGCCCTCTATCACCAATTCTGTTGGCTATGGTGATAGAATTATTTGCAAATGCCATTAGGAAAGATAAGGACTTAGAAGGGTGGGAATAAAGGGAAAGCAGAAGGTGAGCTTATTTGCCGATTATACATTGTTATTTATTGAAAATATGGTAGGTAAAATTGATTAAAGGACCCTTTTGAGATATTTGGGGGAAACAATGAATTTACAAATATATTGGAATAAATCAGAAATGATGTTATTAATTATATAAGGAAAGAAGAAAAATACTTTATAGAACAGAGTATTAATTAAGAACAAATTAAAATACCTGGGAGTAATTACAACAACAGACTTAAGAAATGGAAGAGGTAAATGTAGTAGCATTGAGGAAAATTACTAGAGTATAAAAATATACATTTATTTTTATTTGGAAAGATAGCATTAGTAAAAATGAAAATACTTCTGAAGATAAATTTCATATTTAGAATGCCGCCACTTCCGATTATAGAAGAAGAGCTAAATAAATGGCAACAAATGATAAATAAATACWGTAAYRGTAGTAAAAGAAATAGATTAAACAAATAGTTATGATACAGATCACTATATCATAGTGGAGGATTAGGACTTCCTAATATTAATAAATATTATGAAACAAACAGACTAAGATTGGTTATTGAAGGAATGGTAAAAAAAAGAGGGTGTAGAATGGCTAAAAATAGATTTGGAAAAAGTGGAGGGAAAAAAATCTGGAATGCTTTTTAAAGAGTTTCCTAGAAAAGAAATTAGAGGAATTAGTAACCCAATTTTGAATAAYGTATTAGRAGTATGGAACAAATACAGGAGAAAGTTAATAGCGGATTGTTCAACAATAACCCCAATTATAATGGAAAAGAAATTCCTCAAAATGTTTAAAATTATAATAGATAAAAAGTTAAGGGGAAATTTCAGACAAAATATAGGAATGAAGAAAGAAATGATTATGGAAAAATTTAGAGAAATAAAATTAGGGAAATGAGTAACCCAATACTGAGTAATGTATTAAAAGTATGGAAGAAATACAGGGGAAAGTTAATAGTGGATACTAGGCCTGGGTAACAACGGAAAAATTTGTTTCTAAACTCGTTTCGTTTTTAGGGGGTTTTTGCGTTTCTTTATTTAAAAGAATTCCGAAATTTTTCTTTAAAAACGATATTTACGAAATTTCGGAAATCACAAAACAATTACGAAACAATTACGAATCGATTACGAATCGATTCGTTAATGGCGGCCGCGATCGCGCAATACGCTAAAAAAACTTCTGAAGCTTCCCTCTCCCTCTGTTGTTGACTTTTGGTGTGATAATTATATTTTTTTTCACTGAGAAAACAAACAGCAACCCTAAAACTTGCACCAGACATGCGGAAATAATAACGAAACAATAACGAAACAATAACGAATTAATTACGAAACAATTACGAAACGAATTGGAAAAATTCGTTTCGTTTTTAAGTTGCTCCTGAATGGTTCGTTATCGCTTCGTTATAAAAAAAAATAACGAATTTTTAACGAATTACGAAATTACGAAACGAAACCGCCCATCCCTAGCGGATACAATTAGAGCAATGGTTCAAAAATCGGGCACAAAATAATAAAAATTGAAGTAAACTTAATCAATTTGAACAAATAATACAAAATGAAAGAGATATAGAGGAAGATAAAAATTGGAAAGGAATAACTAGTAAAGTATATATGATAATAATTGAAATAAACGAAGAAAAAATAAAGAATAACACCCTCAATGAGATCTGAGAAGAAGATTTAGGGATGAAAATAAATTAAACAAAGTGGTTACAATTATGGAGACAAAGACATTTGAAAAAAATATTCCTAATAAAAATGTTCTGGTTTGAATTGTATTTTTGTATCAAGAATTTTCTGAATTACTTCTTTTATGGCTTTCTTTGCTCTTTTGCAAGACCACCACATGTACTTAAACGTCTCCTCTTGTTTTTCACATTTCAAACATTTATTATTCACATGTTTGTAGTATTTGGCTAATGTTTGTGGTGTTGTGTACCACTGGTGCAGCATTTTATACCAATGTTTCTTCATGTCATATGAGTATGTGTATTTTAATTTTTAGTTCCAGATCTTCTCCCATTCCTCCATCATTATTGTTCTGCCAATATTTTTTGCCCATTTTACCATACATTCTTGGACTTGTTCAGTCTCTGCAGTCCATTCCAGAAGTTTCTTATATACAGTTTAGTAATTATGTTCCTTTCCATTGATATTAGTCTACAAAACGTACTGTTTTATCTTTGTTATAATACTCTCTCATTTGTTGGTGTTGAAACCAGGATATTGCCTTATATTGTTGATTTAATGCTTGTTGAGTCTTCAAGAAGGGTTTCTTAAACATCTTGCCTAACTTTTTACAATTGAATACCCAGAATCCCTTTGATACAAAACTCGATATTATTTTCACGGAAAATACCCTGTGAGAACTCTCTGAAAATGTGGAAATAATTTCTTGTAAAAGTTTCGCCAAGCAGGAAAAGTAATTATGTCTTGCCTCAAATTACTTATGATCTTAGCCATCAAGAACGGTTTTGAAATCCTGTGTTAGAATTGGTGCATTGTAGATTATGATCGGGGAAAGAGGAATGTGTTGAGTCTAAGTGGAAATTGGGAGTGGCTGGAAATTTGCTTAAAGGTGTTTCAAAAATTAGTAGCTGACTGTTGGGAAAATCAGTTTGGAAGAGGATAAGGATAGAATATATCTGCCCTGTGCGGACCTTTAAGGGGACTCCTGAGCTTGTGCAAAGTTCATCTGGAGTGGTGGTTTGAGGCCATTCTCCTACATTTTTGGTGTTGAAACCCGGGAGTGTGGTGCAGGAGGAGCTAAAGGGGTCTTTGGGGCCTGCACTGGCTTCCTTTGAGGGGCAGACCAAGAGGAGACTGCCCAGAGTGAGCAGTTGGACCACCAAACAACCACCCACCAACCAGACACTCACCGTTGGCCTGCCCATCCCCCATCCCACCCAGGGCACACAGGTTGCTTGAATCACTACAAATGCTCAAGATAAACCTCCAGAAGGAAGAGGAAGGTGATGCCAAAAGGGCGTGAGTATGAGAGATTTTATGTTTCTGTGATGTGAAAGGTAGAATCTGCTACTATTGGCTGCAGAGCTTGGCTATGAAAGAACCTTTGGGAGGTGGACAGATGGTCTCGAAAACCATCCATCCAGAAGAAGGGAAGATAGATAAGTACACACATTAACTGTCCTTGATTCAAACATATAAAAGGATAGAGGGGAGAAGGGAGGAAGGGATGCAAAAAAAACAAAAACAAAAAAGGGAGAAGGTTTGTTGACTTCCAGTCATTTTCATTCTGTTGTAAAGTTTTTTCTTCTTTTTCTTTCTTCTTCCTTGCTTCCACTCTTACTTAAACTTACATATATACCTTTTTAGTATAATTTGAACTCACTATTTTGTGAGTTCAATTTAACATGTCCCTTTCTTGTTGTATCAAATATTCTTTAAATAGAGTCCAATCTGTTTTCTTTTTTGGGATACCTTGGTAGTTCTTCAGATGACGTGTTCAGTTGTCTATGTTCATAATATTTGCAATCTTTAGTGACAATTCTTCTGTTGTTGGGATTTCTGTGGCCTTCCTTTTTTGCATATGTTATTCTTGGTGCAGTAGCAAAATAAGTAAACAAAATGTCTTCATTTTTATCCCATTTTAGGTCTGTTATTCCCAATAAAAAGTACTATGGTTTCCTCCGGAGTCTTGTCTTCAGTATTTTCTGTTGTATCTCATGTATATTCTTCCAATATTTGTTTGCTTTCTACAAGTCCACCAAATGTGGCAAAATGTGCTGCCTGTGTTTCTGCCTTTTTAGAAGGATAAACCAGGGAAGAAATTGTTCTGATGCCATCTCCTAAAGCATTTCTTGCCATTCTGTTTCCTCTATGTGTAGTAATGAGCTCAAGTATTGCAGAGTCAGACCACATGGAGATCAGGCTGGAGGGAGGTCCAAATCTCTGCAGCGGAAGGGTTGAAGTCTTCCTTTCTGGTCAGTGGACATCTGTCTGTGACGACAGTTGGGGCATTGAGGAGGCCATGGTTGTCTGCCGCCAGCTGGGCTGTGGATCTGCAGTCTCTGCCACACATGAAGCACAATTTGGAAATGGAAGTGTCCACATTGGTCTTGATGATGTCAGATGTGGAGGGACGGAATCTGCCCTCAGTGAGTGCCCAGCAAGTCCATGGGGAGAACACGACTGCAGCCATGAAGAAACCGCTGGGGTCATATGTTCAGGTGGGTTGATTGACTTCATCAGCTTCACATGCTCCAGATTCCCTCTAGAAGATACATATACATATGTTCCTTAGTTTCATGGCAATGCTGAATGGACTTACGGATTTTAGAACTCGGTGAATGTTGGCCACTAGATTGGCTTTTTAGTTGTTATTGTATTAATTGTATTTTTTTAACTATTGTGGTTATTGTTGTTATATATTTTATCTGTTGAATTGTTGGCATCGAATTGTGCCGGTTGTAAGCTGCCCTGAGTCCCCCCTAGGGGGTTGAGAAGGGCGGGGTAGAAGTACCTGAAATAAATAAATAATAAATAAATTTCACTTAATCTCTTGAGTTTCTATATCAGGAGCAAGGTAGGATATAAATAAAAAACATTTTGACCGACTCTTGTGATGGAAGGGGCCAAAGATATCGCTAGAAGATTCTCATAATCTTTAGCCAAAAGGGGAAACAGGAAGAGCTGCAGTTCTACCCAAGCTCCTGCCCAAACTCTCTCTTTGTGGTCGCAGGAGAAGACTTGGGATCACCTTCTTCACAATGCCTCAACTTGAGAAAGTGCACCCCCTAAAGTAGAATCGTAAGGAGAGACGGTGAACTGGACACAGTGGGGAAGGAAGCAGATCCTTCTGCTTCAGAGAGTGAAGTTACAAAAGAACAATAATAATATAATAATAAAACTTTATTTATATTCCACCCTATCTTCCCAGAGGGACTCGGGGTGGATTCCAAACATAAAAGGCAAACATTCAATGGCCAAACACAACAACAATACATCATAATAACAAAAATTGACAACTCAACATATAAAAACAAATTATACCTTAATGACTAAAATGAAATAAAAAACGGAACTAGGCATAACACAACTCCTTTAGTTGTGCTGCCACTCATCCCTGGATTCAGAGTGTACAACTGTGGCTGCCTTTGATGGATTCCTCCTTGGCCAGGGTTCACTGGAAGCTTGCTGACAGGATTATCATTTATTATTTATTTATTTTATGTTATCTACAAAATTTATACATTTATACCCCGCCCTTCTCACACACCCCCCCCCCCCCGGGGGAGGAGGGACAGACTCACAGCGGCTAACATAGGCAGCAATTCGATGCCACAATATCAATAACAGTATAAAACCATAAATACATAAGAAATTAAAAACAGAAACATTCATTATACAATCAAATAATCATATAGCCACATAGACGTTTCCAATAATAATAATAACAACAATAATAATAACAACAACAACAACCATCTCCCCAAGGGACTTGGTACGGCTTACATGAGGCCGAGCCCATAATACAACAATACAAGCAATAACCACAACAATATAAGCAATTTAAAAACAACAAAACAATAAAACAATAACATAGTATATCAGTAGGACAACACACTTTAAAATCTATGGGTAGGCCAAATGTAGTTAAAATGAAAATAATGCTGGACATGGGTGAAAAAGTGATGGGGCGGTTTGTGGAAATGTCGTGACCCAGAAGCCTTAAATAGAGCCAAACACAAGGTAGAAGGTTCAAACACAGTTTTATTACACAAAAGAGTCTTTTAAAGTACTTAACCTCAGTGCATTGAATTCAAACAGTAATTTGGCATCAAAAACGAAGCGATACCAGAAACAAAAATATAACCCGGATTATATCGCTGTTTAATCCAGGTTAACAGAAAAGTTCAGCAAACTGCTTCAAAAGTTTTGTTGTTCATTCGTTCAGTAGTTTCCAACTCTTCGTGACCTCATGGACCAGCCCACGCCAGAGCTCCCTGTCAGCCATCACCACCCCCAGCTCCTTCAAGCTCAGTCCAGTCACTGCAAGGATGCCATCCATCCATCTTGCCCTTGGTCGGCCCCACTTCCTTTTACCTTCCACTTTCCCCAGCATAATTGTCTTCTCTAAGCTTTGCTCCTCATGATGTGGCCAAAGTACTTCAACTTTGTCTCTAGTATCCTTCCCTCCAATGAACAGTCAGGCTTTATTTCCTGGAGGATGGACTGGTTGGATCTTCTCGCAGTCCAAGGCACTCTCAGAACTTTCCTCCAACACCACAGTTCAAAAGTATCTATCTTCCTTCGCTCAGCCTTCCCTAAGGTCCAGCTCTCACATCAAAAGTTTACACAGTCCAAAAACACAGTAGCAGGAGATGAAAAACGGAGTCCCAAAACGATGCAAGGTCCAAATACAAAGTTAGCAATAATAAAGTCCGAGAGACAAAAGCGTTGGTCAAACCGGTCCGCAGTCAAGCCGTTGATGAAAGGTAAACACAGGAACACAGGAATCTGTAGTCCAAGGACCCAAGCTCGAGAGTTGGCAGTAACAAAGATTCACATCCCAAAAGAGGCACTTTGCCTTCTGCAAAGAGCCATACAACCAAAACCCACTTTTATCCTAAAGCTCCTCATTAGAGGATGATGAGCTCCCCAACCTTTCCTCATCGCGCTCAGCTGCCTCCATCCCCGCAGCTGAACCTGAGCGCCCATCTCTCCACCTCTGCCAGCATCTGTCAAGACTTAGGTCTGGCCAAGTGCTCCCTGGTTGCCAATCCCTGTGAACCCCTCAAATTCATCACTGGAGGTGGGTTGGTTACAAATGTCCCTAATCTCCTGAACACGGGTCCAATCCAGCTCATCCCCCTCTCCCATATCACTCCCAGACCCATCACTCCTTTCAAACCCCATGAAATCCTCATCCTCTGTAGGAACACTAAGTATTTTCCGGATGCACTTCCTCTGAAGCTCTTGGTCGGACTCTTGATCGTGAGTAGCCACTTTACTCCCCTGCTCTCCTCTCCCATTTCACAATCGGAAAAGCCCTCAAACGTCTCAGAATCACTTGGAGCCATGATTATTTCCCTAATCTGTTTTCGCTGCTGCTCCTCCTCTAACACCTGCGCGGACCTCTTCTCCCTTCTACCAGTAGTAGGAACGTTACCATCACAACTACAACAGGAAACATACAAGCAGACCTAAAACAATGTAAAGTGCTTTGTAGGACAAAGTGCTATGGCATCATTATTCTGGGATAACATAACAGTCGTATGGTCCAGTTCCATGTTCAAAGTGCTACTGCATCAGCTAGCCGAAGGCCTGATTCCAAAACCATGATGTTAGTTTTTTCCTAAAGGAAAGGAGGGAGGACGCTGATCTAATCTTGCTGGGGAGCCAGAAAATCTAGCTAGTTTGTTCAACGGCTAGGAATTCTGGGAGTTGGAGGCCAAAATGGTTGAAGAGCTGCAGGTTGTGCAGTCTCCTTAGAGTAATAAATTGGTCTTAGATATCAAGGAGAGTAAACTGCAGGCATCACATTTTGTAGTTATCCTGGACCAGTCTAAGCATTGCAAGGCCCAAAAAGCACGGCATCATCTTCTACCAAAGGAATGAGAACCAAAAGCAAAAGTGAAACCAAAAGCAGAAGCGGAAGCCACACCCACCCGCTGTGGTCCAAACTTAATTGCTTACTTTTGTTGCTCTACATTATACCCTAATTGTATCTTCTTCTGTCTTCTCACACTGTCTCCTGGTCTTCATATATTCTTTTCCAATTCTTCTTCAATGGAAATTAAACTGAATTTTCAAGCAGATTATTTCACATTTAAACTTTTCTTAAATTATTATTAATATCTACAAAGATGTTTCTACATTTTTTTAGATTGTGTTTTTATTATTTTCTCATGATCATGCTGCCCCTCTTTCTGTTGTTACATCAAATATATTTCCTATCTATAACTCTTGGTGTCATCTATAACTCTTGACCCCAGATCTTCATCTCAAACTAATTTTTTTCCAACAAGCTAATTCATTCTTTCTATATTCTGGTTGGGCTTCCATAGACCTATGCCTGGCTTAAGAGACTTCAAAGCCCTGCATCCTCACAGCTTCGATCGCTGTCTACCTCAAGTAGCCCCAACTGGGCAATCTCTGCACCAAGCCATTAATACCATCATGTTTGTTCTGTATCTATTGCTCTAAATGACAGTTCCCTTGAAGAAAGAATGTCACTTCTCCATTCTCCTGGCACACATTACCTTTTCAAAAGGCTAGTGGTGGCCAACAACAAAAGGGAGCATGTTTCTACAATGATTGATGGTTTTCAAGCAGGGCCACCCAACCTGGCATGCTCTTCTTCAGTCCTCCCCTCAGAAAAGACTGCGGTCGAGGGTTACTGTTTCAAGGGACTCTCTCCTTAAAGGAAAAGTGTTCCCCGTGAGGAGCTTTCCCAGATGGGTGGATAGCTGAACTTGGTGGCTACAGGTTTGAGAGTGAAAAGCAAGGCCAGTCAAACTGCATAGACCTCACTTACAAATGTACTTTAGCCAAGGAAATAGATATGTTCCTGGCCATGATATCTTTCAAAGATCACAATCTTCCTATTAGTGTGAAGGTTCTCATATCTTCCACATCTCTGCCATTGGTTAGGAACTGTATCAGTGAACTCACTTGCTTCCTCTTCACAGCCGAAATGATAAGAGATCACTTCTTTCTCAATTTTTTCTGGAGAAATATTGGTGCATCCAAACCCTGGAAGGGCATTGCAGTGGTATTCAAAGGGAGGAGGTTGTCTCTGGGCTGGGTGACAATCCCAAACCTTCTTCAAAAGCAGCCTCATGTAGAGCATGTTTCAGTAATCCAAATGCCATTGCAATTGGAAGATGAACTAGAGACACGTACCTCTAAATCAGTGGTTCTCAATCCGTGGGTCCCCAGATGTTTTGGCCTTCAACTCCCAGAAATCCTAACAGCTGGTAAACTTGCTGGGATTTCTGGGAGTTGTAGGCCAAAACACCTGGGAACGCACAGGTTGAGAACCACTGCTCTAAAGGTTAGACACTCGACACCCATGGGCAGGCCGTAGCCAGGATTTCGATTCGGGGGGGGGGGGCTGAGTTTGTTTGGGGGGGGGGGACTGAGCCTGAGTGAAAGAGGGTCTACCCTAGCAAACCTTTTGTATCGTTACCCCCAATACCCCCATGCATATGGGATATATTGAGTATGGTGATCAGATCATGATATGAATAAACATAACAGTTTAAATAATGCACCAGTAAGGCCTTTTCGCAAACCACCATGAGAATTTCAGGGGGGGGGGGCTGAAGCCCCTCAAGCCCCCCCCCCCCCCCCCCCGGCTACATGCCTGCTTATGGGTCATATACTACTTCAGTGTAATATTATGTATAGAGGTTTGGACTCATTGAGGGAAGAAAAAGTTCCACTCTATTCTGCTCCCATCCGACCTCATCGGGAATAAGACTGTGCCCAATTTTGGATCTCACAATTCAAGAAGTATATTGGCATGCTCTTCTTCCATCCTTCCCTCAGTAAAGAGTGATAGAGGGTTATTGTTCAAGAGATTCCCCTCTTAAAGGAAAAGTCTTCCCAGTCAGAAGTTTTCCCATAGCTGAACTTGGGGACTATAGCTTTTGGAGTGAGAAGCAAGGTCAAGGAAGTAATGTGGTCCTGGCCTCTTTAAGAGAAAGGCAGAATAAGATGGTAATTAAAGAGATAGGTTCTCATACCATAAAAAAGATGAATAGTTCAGTGGCATAACTTTACAACATTATTCGCTTGTTTAATGTCAGGCCAGTGAAGCCTTCCATAAGTAAATAAAAATATTTTAACTCTTCTAGGGACTACTTTAACCCTTCTTCCAGAATGCATTGAGGGTTGATTTCTTATGACAGCCTTCATTTGTCTTAGCCTTTCTCATTTGGAGGATAGCTCTATGCTTTTTTTCACATGCTGGGTTAGAGAAGTAGGCTTATCTCTTTCCCCCTTTCCTCTCATTTGCTGCTTCTCCATATTCAGGAAAGGATTCAGAATGCAGCTGCTTGTTTACCTTGTCTGTTGTGTTCCGGTTCATATGGTACAGTAGGATCAGCTGCAATAGGATCTCATTATTTTCCCAGTCAAGACCCATTAAACAGTTTATTGTGTATTGCAGACATTCCTCTCCAAACTAATTCTGAAAGCCTGTATTTCTCCAACCTTCTTAGACGACCCCCCAATGCTGATGCAGATAAAAAGAAAGAAAGCCTTTCAGCTAGAGCAGGGGTTCTCAAACTGTGCTCCATTGAGCTCTTATGGCTCCCTGAGTGATAGTGGGGACCATGCATGGTGACCTGCAGTTTCCTGCCTCCTCCTCTTTCCTCCTCCTGAGAAATGCAGGGAAATTAAACTTTTGAGCTGCTGGAAACAACAGTGGCAGCAGTGTCCTTCCAGGGTGCAGAGCCTTCTCTTATCCCTGGCTGTCCATATTCTTTTCCTTGCCACCCAAACCCTCTCCCTCGGCTCTCTTTGCTTCCAAACCCTATTTCACTGCCCCGACTTAAGGTGTGCTTTTATTGTGTTTTCTTTTCTTGCATAGCAGAAGAGTTTGGACTTAATGGAGTCTGGGGTTTTTGCTATTGGTAGTAGTATTAGTAGTATTAGTATTATTATTACAAAAGCTGGGTGGGCATCTGTTGGAGTGCTTTGATTGTGTTTTTCCTGCATCGCAGAAAGGGTTAAACTGGATGGCCCCTGCGGTCTTTCACAGAAATACTGATAATTTTATGTTGGTTAAAATTGTTCTTTATTTGGATTATTGTATTGTTCTTTCTTTTCTTTTCTTTTCTTTTCTTTTCTTTTCTTTTCTTCTGCTCTGTGTGAATTAGTTCATACACTCTCCATCCGTCACAGGATTGGCCCATGGCTAATATACATTATATGCGGGATGGCTTACATATGGAATAAAATGCCCACAAGACGCAAATACAAAACATCAATAAAATCAAACATAATTAAAATAAGAACACAATAAAATAAACAATAAGATAAGGACACAATTAAAACAAAACATATCGATATAAACCAACAACGTTGGGAACCAATCAAAATCATGCTCAGCAAAGTAGTACAATGGGTGTGACCAGGCTATAGAAGGGCCGGGCATGCAATAGAGTACAAGTAGCATACTAAATATACTATAACATATAAACATTTATTGGGGCTCCACTTTTTTTTTGTCATGTCAGGAGTGACTTGAGAAACTGCAAGTTGCTTCTGTTGTGAGGGAATTGACCATCTGCAAGGACGTTGCCCAGGGGATGCCCAGATGATTTGATGTTTTTTATCATCCTCATGGGAGGCTTCTCTCATGTCCCCGCATGAAGAGCTGGAGTTGATAGAGGGAGCGCATCCGCCTCTCCCCAGATTCGAACCTGCAACCTGTGGCCTGGCAGCTCCTGCACCACTCAGTATTTTCACTGGTCATTCTGAAGTGTAGCACCTTTTGATTTTAGGAGTTTTATCTCTATTTTCAGTCCTGCCGGCACAGGGGTTTAACCCACTGCACTACCGGGGGCTCCTGGGGCTCCACTAGAAAACGTTTGATTCTAAAAGAGTTCCATAGCTGAAAAAGGGCGGGGTACAAATATTTGAAATAAATAAAAGTTTGAGAACCCCTGGGATGGAGAAAGGAGGAAGAAAGGGGATACTGGATTGACATGAAACAGAGTTTGTGCAAGGATTTTCTTTGTCATGAGCATTGTTAGCTTTGTCAAATGAAACCACCATGCCATAGGAACCATGGCAGATATTTAAAGAAAACAATATTGGCTGAGCTAGAGGAGCCTTTGCCTGAGTCGGCCAGATCGTTCACCTTGGCTTTTATTTATTTTATTTATTTATTTCAATTACTTATACCCCGCCTTTCTCACCCCTTGTCCATGGTTATTCTGGTTTTGAAACGGAAGTGTTTGTGTATGACTGCATGTAGATCAATGGCAACTCCATGAGTTTCCTAGGGCTTTGTTATGCAAGAAATAGAGAAGGCGAAAAGCTGCCTACTCCATCTGTTTATCCTTTCTCTCACGTGCTTTACATAGGGCAGCTCTTGGGCTCTGATCCCATGCACCAAACAGAGATCCGACTGGCAGACGGCCTAAATAATTGTAGTGGAAGAGTAGAATTGTTCCATCATGGTGAATGGGGCATGATTTGTGGAGATGGATGGGGCGGTGAGGAAGCCACGGTGGTGTGCCAAGAGATGGGATGTGGAAGTGCCAGGATGGATCAAAGCAGAACATGGAATGGGAGTGGAACCGGCCCCATTTGGTTGGATGACGTCCATTGCAGAGGGACAGAATCTTCTCTGCATCAGTGCTTGGCAAGTCCTTTGGGGAGATATGACTGTGATAGTGGAAAAACGGCTTCTGTTGTGTGTTCGGGTAAGTTCATCAACCATGATTAGCTTGAATGCATTTTGTTCAATGACTGGGGTTTCCAACCGGCCCCTTCCAGATGTTGCTGAACTGCAGCTGTGTCCAAAGAGAAGGGATTAGGGGAAGTGGCTTAAGTCTTAGGCTAGAACCCTGGGAGACCTGGGTCCCAGCCATGGTGGGAAATTTAATAAACACATTGGATTTTGTTCATCCTCCCAGGAGAGAAGTGCAAACAGAAAGGAATGTATTGGGGCAAGGGATAATGAACTGATATGGGTTTTGGTATTTCAGCTCCAGTTAATACAATGGGCACCAGCCAGCTAAACAGATATGAGCCAATATTCCCATAAATAAATCAGGTCATAACAAGGAAACACCCAGACGCTCTTTTGAAAGCCACCCATGTATATCCCATGTGTCTTCCCGGGACTTTGTGAGGGGATTATGTGAACTAAGGTGTCGTCATCCCCTGAGGTGTGTTTATGCAATATCCCAGGGGACTTAATGGACATAACTCTGAAACTAGGAATGATGACCACGTGGGCTCCCTAATTACTCTCTATGGGGCCGAGGGCTATATGTTTCATCATTTTGAGGTCTGGTTTTCAAGAGCAAGATGACCATCTTTCTAGACTCCTTTAATTGTGTCGGACTAAATGGTCATTGGAATCTCTTCTAACACAAAAATTTCATCCACCAGCTATAGGGAACCTACCTGTTGCTTGGCAGTCCCTCTTTCTCTTTCTGTGCCATGTGACTGGGAGAGAAGAGAGGGGAAAGGCCACCCCCTCTCTTCCCCAAAGATCCTCTGTGATCGGTCACCCTATTGCTCTTGCAGCCGACACTGACAGGGACAGAGGGGACAGCCATCCCATGTCCCCAGGTCACATGAACCCAGAAAGCATGCAATGGATGTAGGGAAATCCATAGCCAATTCTGCATCAGAACCACTGCCAGAACTCTGGGGAAAGCCCGAATCCTGGTGTGGTGTTTGGGTTTTCCTGAGTAATTTATCCAGGGTACAACCATATAAGCAGCTTTTCTCAAATTGAGTTGGATCAGCCTGCATGGATAGTATAGCTGCCATCTACTTAACCCTTCAGTAGGTGTGTGATTGCATGTCTATTAGACCTGTATTTGCACACCAGGTTTTACACAATGAGGTTACAATCAATGCATTCCCATCTAAGTGCATAATCTATCTAAAAGAAACAGCAGTATTATGAGCATGTACAGTGATTGTATAGGCAGTTGTTTAAATATTTATAAAACCCTGATGCATTTAAGTTAGACTGTTCTAAATGAGCTGTCGGACTTGAAAACACAACCGAAGACCTATCTCTTCCAGCTTGCCTACCCAGTCAATTTTAACTATGACTTTTAAATCACATTCTATGTTCACTGTGTTTTAACTTTTGTGTCAGGTGTTTCAATATGTGTATGTTTTAATATATGCTTTTATGGTTGCTTTTTAACTATGTTTTAATTTATGATTTTATAGAGGTATTTCACTGTGTTGTGCCCTGCCTTGAGCTGAAAGGAGAGGCGAATAATAAATATTAATATTATTTTACCTCTCCCTAAACAGAGGTAAGGTTGGTCAATGGTACCACTCCATGCTCTGGTCGAGTGGAAGTATTCCTTAACAAGAGTTGGGGAACTGTGTGTGACAATGGCTGGGATTTAGAGGATGCCCGTGTGGTGTGCCAGGAAGTAGGCTGTGGAGAACCTCTAGGAGCAACCACTGGAYTGAGATTTGGCCAAGGGTCTGGTCCCATTTGGATGGATCAAMTGAACTGCACAGYGYAAGAMAAVYTTTTGAAGGAATGTCCRCAAGAGAAGAGCCTCAARCTCACCTGTGACCACAMGAATGATGCCYGTGTGGAATGTGCAGGTAATTGTCATGAAAGAGTAACCATAGAAAGGTCAGGRGAAGACACATATTCTTCCRTTRRCCCTCTCAAATGTTCCTTTAAAAAGACTTTTTACAAAATGCTCTTCTCTGTCTGAATCTTGTGTTMRATKATTTGAAGCGACCTTTGGTTTGATCTCAGAAGAAAGGCAGGGTATCAATTCAACCAATGGATGATTTAATGAGTAGCTAAATTAAGTCCAATGTAGGGCTATCCACCTCATCAGATGAGCTTATTTGCCCTCCATATGCTGCTTCTCCTCCACTTTCAGTATGGAGGCCATTAGACGACACGCAGGCACTTCTGGCCAGGCTCTTTGCTGAAAGAAGAGAGGAAGCGGCGCACACTGTCTTAGCGGCAACATGGGAGTCTTCCTGTGTTGCCTTCCCAGCAATGAGGGGAAGTTGGCTGCAATCCATGGGATGAGGGGTAAGCGAATTTGCGTGATGTGATACATGGCTTCTCCACACATCTCTCTGGCAGCCCATAGATTCACTACAATGCAGGGCAAACCTATGGGTCTTTATGATGAGGTCACATGTAATGTGGGAATGCCAATGTGGGAATGGCCAGTTAAAGTATTCCCAAGAGGAGGCCATCAAAAACCCTCCAATGATTTCCCATAGATACCAGGATGTCAGTATTCTTTCCTGCTCCATTATTTCTCCCCCGCTTTCTGTTGCACCCCAGGCCTTGAAACGCCTATGACCACAGCACCACACAAGAGTCCAAAGTACAAGCGAACAGTTTATTGTAAAAACACATAAAATATATGAAAAATCAGGAATAAGGATAGAAGACATATAATCCAAGAAAAGGTCAGCAATTGATGATAGCCAGGAGGTAATCCAAATGTCTCATGTGAATCCTAAGGTAATATAGTCCAGGAATAGCCAGAAAATCACAAGTATAGCATATGTCCACAAGCAAAGGTATATTTAGCAAACCTTGAGCAATAATAGAAAACAAGAACATAGAAAGCTTCCAGGACACTTGAATGCATAACCAAACCTTGACTTGAAACAAGAACCAGAGAACTCAGGCCTAGCTTCTCTCTTGTACACTAGGTTGCCTGAACTAACTCTTAGGAAAAACAACTTGCTAATTAATAAGCAGCCATGAAATCATTTCGTTTCCCACAAATTCTCTCTTCAACTTTTCCACGTAGACGTTCTGACTGGAGCTGTCTATTTTCTGTTCTAATCTGTAAACAATGGCTTTTGTTGACCTCCATAGCTCCAGGTGTTTTTCTCAGGAGCCTTCCGTATCACTTAATTCTTCAACCAACTCCTTATCTAATGTTGCAGTTTTTGGCTCCTCTGTCTGACCTTGGAGCCTTGTACTTTCTGAGTCAGATTTGCTCCAGAGAAAACCATCATTTCCCTTACTTGAATTTTCATCAGTTTGTGCCCCAGGAAATCTCACAGGAAATTCCACAATTCTCTCTAAACCATTAGTGAACCCATCAGCCTCAGGTTCAGGCTGTACTACAACACTTCCTGTGTTCTAAGCGAAGTAGACACACCCTTCTCCCCGAGTAGTAAATTATTCTGAATTAGAACAACCCTCTAAATTACAAATTTCCAGTCACATGCATCAGCTAGATCATGAGCTTTCAGGGAGGGGGGGGGCAGTAGCAGAGACCCAGAGGCTGAAGAGGAAGCAGGAGGTGATCTGTACTTGGGAAAAACCTGACCTTTTGAAGTGTTCTAGAGAACTGAGTGGTTATTTCTTGTTTGTAAGGTAGGTAGTTTTTTTAAGGCTTTGTGGTTGTTTTGTTGGCTGAGGTATCAGTGTGTTGGTACCTCTGCTTGAGGCCTTTTGTGGTTGTGTGTTTGGAGGGTGGGGGTGCCTTGGCCAATTTCAACAGAAAGGAAGAAAACATGAAAATGAACAAAATTTGCTACCAGTATTAAAATTAAAATTAAAATTATAACAGCAAATAGAGAATAACACCCAAACATAGGGGAACTCCAGACAGGAAACAGTAAGGGACAGCTAATCAACCCTCAACAAAGGATTCCCCCAGGCAGTAACAAGTCACACCTAAAAAGTGCAGGTCATCAAATCAAGGTGGCCAGTTGAAACATTTCCACCAGACAAGAGTTCTTTCTCCCACCCTGGACATTCCACATATATATAGACCCAATTTTCCTAGTTTCCAACAGACCTCACAACCTCTGAGAATGTTTGTTTGTAAATGTGTATAATTGTTAACCTATACTGTATGTACATTTTGGTTTGCCAGTTTGACTGTACCTCTTTGGTGTGGGAGGGGCTTCAGACACAGGACTCCATGTTTGGTATACAGTATGCTTTTAGACCTCAATGGAAGTGGGTGCCGTTTGTCTCTTTTAAAACTTCAGTGAGCACAGTTATAGTTTGGATTATATCTATATGCTAAAGTCATTGGACTATGGACTAGTATGCTGAATATATACAAAAAGTTGTTAGTAAACCTGAAATGTTATTTTTAAAGAAGACTATTTTGTTTTGTCTCTTGAGTGCATATTTCTACTAAGAGGTTTTAAGGGAGTGTATACCTTTTGGACAACTGCAAATTCTACTTCAAAGAAGCAACCATCCTCTGCTAACCAAATATGGCATGTAGTTATCCTTGACAGTTTTAAGACGTGGTTTTTTTAGTTTAACAGCTGAGTTACCTGTGTGCCATTACAAGAATGCTTAGGAATATCACTTGTTCAAAGGGTTGACTTCTAACAAGGTCATGCTTTTCTTGACGAGTGGTTTTCAAAAGGTGGTCTCCAGATGTTCATGGAGATTCACATTTGCCAAACGGATGTGACATCATTTTTACCTTTTCAATAAGATTATGGTTCAGTTATGGTGCAGTTATTTCCAATAGGTTATGGAATGTCCAATAGTTTATGATAGTTCAGGCATGAAATTGACAAGTTAGAGTAGGGCCAGAGAAGCACAGCCAAAATGTTTAACATCTGGAGGCCAAGCCCTATGAGGAGCCACTGAAGGAGCTGGGCATGTTTAGCCTGGAGAAGAGTAGGCAAAGAGATGACATGTTCACATTTTGGAAAGGGTCCTTTCCTGACCATCCGTGATGAGGTTGATTCTCTCCCATCTCCCTTGTCCCAGCAGAAATCAGAACAAAGTATGGTAATTGAAGGTGAAAGGGTGCATTTTGGGAAGGTACTGAGGGAATATAACTCTGAATGATAGAGTCAGAGCAGACCAGGTGAATCATCTAGTCCAAGCTCCTGCCATGCAAGAAAAGCACAAAGCATGGCCATCCAGCCTCTGTTCAAAGGCCTCCAAAGAAGGCGCTTCCCCCACACTCTGTGGAATCTTGTACATATAAACCTTTTCTCTCACTTCTTTCTTAAGAGCTGAAGTTAATAAGTGGAGGAACATAGTGGAGTCTCCTTCGCTGGCTGTTTTTCAGGAGTCACTGGGTGGCCATCTGTCAGGGGTGCTTTAATTGAAGGCAGAATGGGTTTTGACTAGATGACTCTTCTGATCTCTTCCTACTTCCAAAGATTATTCACAGCTCTGAACTTGTTCTCCATAAATGTACACCTAACATTTTTCTCAGAAAATATTGTTTCTGTACAGAAATCTGGCTTTTCTATAGAAAATAGTATTTTTTTGCACAGAAAATTCTGTCAGGATAGTCAACAAACATGGTTTTTAATCGTTTTTGGAATGGTTGTAAATATTCTTTTTGTTCCTATTTGCACCCGAAAACCTGATAATGACTGTTGTTCTGCATCCTTTTCAGTAATGAGATTATCTGATGGCCATAATCGCTGTGCTGGGAAAGTTGAGCTCCTCCACGAGGGCCAATGGAGAATGGTAGATGTCGGAGGCTTGGGTGATAAAGCAGCCGGGGTGGTGTGCAGGTACCTTGGCTGTGGAACTGCCCTGCGTGCCCCATACTATCCCATTTATGGAGAAATAACTGCTCCCTTCTGGCTGGATGGTTTTCACTGTAATGGGTCAGAGACCTCCCTCAGTCAATGTGAAAGAAGACCAAGGCAGGAGTATTATTTCGATAGCAATCGGGTATTTCCTATGGCCGGTGTCACATGCACAGGTAAGTCATTATCATTAATATTTGTATCTGAAACCAGGAGCATGAAATATTTTTATTATTCATCTCTTCTGTACTACTAAAGTAAAATAACAGAATAGTAATGGATTAGAGTCCAAAAGCTAAATTGCTTCTGCCTGTCCATCTGGGTCATTCATTTCCATCCGGAGGAAGGCATGTTTCCCTCACTCCATTCTCTTACTCCAAGGACTGAAGGCACCTTAACTTATGCCGCCCAATCTTTAATTCGGTACAGTTCCTACAGTTTATCCATTTCATATTTTCTAATTGTTAGGTTTCCTCCCTGGACTGCACAAGTCTTGGTGCCATCAAGTTTCCAGTCCTCAATGAGTAGGGTCATGATCAGGGAATCCTTTCCCTCACATTCCTCTGCATGTTTCCAAAGGGCTTTGTCTTTTGTCTTTTCTGCTAGCCACTGTCTCCTCCCCTTTGATGATGTAGCCATTCAATTCTGTGAGGGGACTTCCTTCTAAGTTTGAATGGCCCTGGGAAGGCCATGCGGTCTCCACCATTGTTACTTCTTCTTTTCTTTCTCCCTGTGAGGATGTATTTGCCTCTCTGTAGGCAAAATGTAGCTGCATGGACTTTTTTTTTTACCTTTTACCTTCTTTAGAAGATGAGATTTAGCAAGTTAGTGAACTCCAAGACTTTTCCATCAAGGATATATTTCTTTTTACTTTAATAAATCTTTTGAACCTTAAGCTTGATTCTGCAATCCTCGGCCATCCTGATGATTAGCCAGCACCTGGAGTTTCAGCCTCTGAACTCCTTTCCCTCCGCTGCATCCTCTGAATGTGGCCTTGACTAGTTGGAGACACAGACTGCTCAATTTCAGGACTTAAAGTCTCAGGCCCAGAATCCCCATTGGCAGTAATATCAGGCATCACCATGGGCCATGGGAACCCCCCGTGGTGCAGTGGGTTAAACCCCTGTGCCAGCAGGACTGAAGACCGACAGGTCGCAGGTTCAAATCCGGGGAGAGGCGAATGAGCTCCCTCTATCAGCTCCAGCTCCTCATGCGGGGACATGAGAGAAGCCTCCCACAAGGATGATAAAAACATCAAATCATCCAGGCGTCCTCTGGACAACGTCCTTGCAGACAGCCAATTCTCTCACACCAGAAGCGACTTGCAGTTTCTCAAGTTGCTCCTGACACGACAAAAAAAAAAGCCATCCTGATGATTAGAAGGCTATCCCTTCTAAGTTTATGCTGGTTATAGAGTTTACTCATAGTACTCTGCTATATTTTGGTGGAATTACCCTATTTTTTTTATTTTCAAGTTATTTTTTAGCCTAGCAGCTCAGATTCCCCAACACTAATAGACAGATCACTTTTTACATCTTGCATTCTGCGTTGTCAGGACATTTATCTCAGGCCCCATCTACATTGCCATAGAATGAAACTGCATTATCTAGTCATTTTAGACTCAAAATCCAATTTAAATGCATTGAACTGCATTATGTACCAGTCAGTTTTAAACATGTGTCCTTTGCCCCCTGTTTTGTGTATTTTAATATGTATTTTATGGAAATACATTTTAATATGTGGATTTGTGGTATTTTTTGCAATGTTTATGTGTTTAAGTTGTTCTGTAACCCACCTCAAGCCACAAAGAGAGGTTGATAAGAAATAAAATAATAATAATAATAATAATAATAATAATAATAATATTAAAAAGATGATGGATTTCCCATGTGTTTTGAATTTGAATTTAACTCGTCTTTTGCATTACCCATGCTACTTCTCCATACAACCCACTGGCATCGTACATGTCTGTATATCTGATTTTTCTCCTCCTACTCCTCATAAATACATTCACAGCATTCCCAATCTTTATTGTGAGAACCCCCAGGAAATTCCCTAAGACTGAAAAATTAGTGTGATGCTGTAACTCTTCTGTTTCATCAGAGCTTCGCCTTGTGAATGGCTCCAGTGACTGTTCTGGAAGGGTCGAGGTGTTTCACAATGAAACGTGGGGGACGATTTGTGATGCTGGCTGGGATCTACAGGATGCCCAAGTTGTGTGCAGGGAACTGGGCTGTGGAGAGGCCTTGAGGGCATCTGGTGGAGCACGTTTTGGAAGAGGGACTGGTCCCATCTGGCTGGAGGGAATGGACTGCACTGGGAAAGAAGACTCTTTAAGGCAATGCCCCAAAGGACAGTGGGGAGAACACAGCTGTGACCACAGCAGAGACGCAAGTGTGGAATGTGCAGGTAGGATTGCATCACTATGAAATATTGAATCGGTATAGAGGCAAGTTGCCAAGATGTTATTCTTGTTATTTGTGATCATGTTGTTTTTGACTTATGACAACCTCATGAATGAGAGACCTCCAAGACCTTGGGACATTAATTGTCCTGCTCCTTTCTTGTAAATTCAAGTCCACAATTTCCTTGATTTGAATAAAGCCATCTGTCACTGTCTCCTTCTTTTTCTACTTTCTTCCATTTTACTAAACATTATCATATTTTTAAATGAGTCACATTAATTACAGAAATGTTTGGTTTTGCTGGTTTTTCCAGTTACTCACTCTCCATTCAGGACAGCAAATGTTGTCCCTGTTTTCAAGAAGGGAAGAAATAGGATCCAAACAATTGCCCTCCAGTTAGCTTGACATCAATAGCAGGAAAAGTGAATGTTGGGATGCTGCAGGGCTCTGTCCTAGGCCCAGGGCTATTCAACACATTCAAAATCCAATTTTCACAGGGACAGAAAGTGAGGTGAAATCTTCTGAATCTTCTGAACAGGGGCACAGACAGCAAAACAAACACCACAACGTGTGTTAACCCTTCCCCTATGCTATCTGAAGAGAAACATACACAAAGAGATACACTACACACACACACACCTGGATCTAGACCTAAAATATGTAGCTATTCTGACTTGAATACAAATTCAGCTTTAAAACAAACCTACAGAACCAATCCTGTTCATAACTTGGGCACTGCCTGTAGTATCTAGATCGAGTGAAGTCATGGTGTGTTCAGTTCTGGTCACCACAAGTAAAGAGAGATATTGCCAAGCTGGAACATTATCCAGAGGAGGGTGACTAAAGTGATTAAAGGTCTGGAGCAGCTTAAAGAAATGGGTGAGAGGAGACAGGAGACACGTGAAAGGATGCCATAAGGAAGAGGGAACAGGTTTGTTTTCTGCTGCCCTGTAGATGAAGACTAGGAGCAATGGGTTCAAATTACAGGAAAGAAGATTCCACCTGACCACCAGAAAAAACTTCCTGACCTCAAGAGCCGAATAAAATCCCACATTATCGGCTTTGAACTGGAATATATGGCAGTGTGGACTCAGATAACCAGTTCAAAGCCGATATTGTGGGATGTTCTGCCCTGGCATGCTGGGTTACATGGCTATGTGGAACGGCCCTTGTTCAACAGTGAAACTCACTGCTTTGGAGTGTAGTGCAAGCTCCCCCTTTGGAAGCTTTTAAAAAGAGGCTGGATGGCCATCTGATTTTGCTTTTCCTGTATGGCAGGGAGTAGGACTAGATGCCCCAGGCAATATCTTCCAACTCTATGAGTTTATAATTCTATATCTGGATCTTCCTGCTCACTGAAGGTATTTAAAGCCCAATGTTGGGAGGTGGAAAGCAGTGAAACTTCCCCAGGATTAAGCCAATGAGGAGACAGTCAAAACATGAAAGCAAACGTTTTGTCAGTAAGCACATATATTGTAATTTCAGATGCATCCAGAGAGTGACTCTATAGCAGGCATGGGCAAACTTTGGCCCTCCAGATGTTTTGGACTTCACTCCCAGAAATCCCCGTCAGCTTCCCTGCTTTTAGGAACGATGGGAGTTGAAACCCTAAAAACCTGGAGGGCCAATGTTTGCCCATGCCTGCTATAGAGTCACACATTCCGGCAATATTTCTGAACTGCTTTCACCATGTGATCATCCATGTTGTATCTTTGGTGAAGAAATGTTGAGAAGAAGTAACAGGAGTTCTGCCTATTTCAGATCCAAGAAAGATCAGACTGGTGAATGGTTTCAGTCGATGTTCTGGGAGAATTGAAGTATTCCACAACCAGGAGTGGGGGACCATGTGTGACTACTTATGGGATCTGAATGCTGCTCAGGTTTTATGCAAGGAACTTGAGTGTGGAGATGTCATATCAGTTCCTTGGGGAGATTTCTTTGGAAGAACAAACAGTTGTGTCTGGACACTCTCTTTCAACTGTAAAGGAACAGAAGATGCTCTCAGTGACTGTGACTATATTGATCAGGAATATTCATACTGCATCCCTGGAAAATATGCTGCAGTTGTATGCTCAGGTAAAGTATGAGAATATATATTCAATAATACTACATATTTCCTTCAACTGCAGGCAGTCTTGGATGACACATATTTCCTCAACCCATTTCAATCTGGTTTAAGAGCAGGATAGAGAGTTCAGACTGCTATGGCCATCTTAGTGGATGATCTTCATTTTGTCACAGACAAGGGGTGTGTGCTACTGTTGGTGCTTCTAGATCTATGAATGGCATTTGATATGACAATGGTATCTTTCTGGAATGCCTGGAGGATATAAGAATCAGAGGCACTGTTTTGCAGTGGTTTCTATTGTCCCTCACAGGCAGGATCCAGATGGTTGTGCTTGGGGGTAGCTGCTTTTCCGAGCTGTTTTATGTCATCCCACAAGGAATTATTAACATTTACATGAAAATGCTGGGAGAAATCATCCAGAAGTATTTAGTGGGGTGCTGATGCACACTGATGACACCCAAATCTATTTCTCCATGCCTTCAAAAATGGTTTTAGCAAAGGATAGTATATCTCCTCTAAATGAATGGCTAGAGTTGATCATAAGCTGGATGAAAAAAAAAAACAAATTGAAACCGAACCTAGCTAACACAAAAGTGCATCAAGGGTCCTAACCTAGGATTGCAGATGTTTCACCCAGTTCTGGATGGATCCCCACTTCCACTGAAAGTATGTGTTCATAGCTTGGGAGTGCTCCAGGATCATCTCTCCAAGGGCAGCCCAAGGAGATGCAATGGTCACGAGTGCTGCTTACTACCAGCTCCATCTGATTTGCCTGCTAGATCCCTTCCTAGACCTTAAGATAGTTGCATCCTTCCATCCTTATGAGATGTCCAGTGGCAGTTGGTTTGGGAGTGGGCCGTAGTTGGCCAGGGAATGGATTCCTGGGGCAGTCTACTGAGGCTCCCCTATCAAAATTAATTTAAAATAATTATATTTCTGTATCCAGCATATTCAAGGATGGCATTGTGCCTGCATTGTAATGCCAGTCACCTTCTTCCACTTCACCCGTGACCTGTGGACTTGCACCGGGGCAGACCACACCTACCTTGTCTTAACAGGACATTGGTGGGGGAGAGAGGGGAACCTGGAGACAGGGTATCACTGAACCATGCTCCACATCAAAGTCTTTGATGAGGCCCACACTTCTGCAGAGATCACAGAGGCCACCAAGTGCATGGTAGAAGCGTGGCTTCCCAAGATGCGACAGCTCACGGTCAGGCCTGCTTTTGTTGTGTCAGATTCTGGGGCAAATGTGGTGCAGGCAGTCAGAGACAGGGAGTTTACAGGTGTGTCATGTTTAGAACACAGACTTCACATCAAGGTGCAGACTAGGCCTGTCCTTGGGCCAAAAGGAGCTTCACAGGCTGTCTAACAACATTCTGCAGATCAGACAGCTGGTCGAACAGTGCCGTAAATTATCGGGCTACTTCCACCACAGTGTCAGTGGTGGAAGAATTCTGAGGAAGAAGCAGGCCAAGCTGGGAGTCCCCAAACAGAAACTCCTTCAGGATGTCAGCACCCGTTGGAACTCCACCTTTCTCATGCTACAACGATCAGTGGAACAGCAGAAAGTCATCGCTGCCCCAGCAGCAGCCTCAACCAAGGACTCTCTCCAGCCTCATGCTTTTGCTTTTCTCCCCAGCCCAAACATTGTATCTAACCACTAATAAAGACTAATTGAATTGTAACCTTCACCTCTCCATAGTGATACACTTTGTCTATTTCTTGACTCAAAGGTATCTAATGCATGAACGTATCTTTCTCCGAGCCACGGGCAGCTGACAGCTCGCCCGGGATGCCTTCCTGGTGTCCTGGGGAGGCAAAAACTGCATTTCTTTAAACTGCGGATACGGAAACCCCTCGGGCCCCCGTATCTGTGAGTTAACCAAATGACTCCATTTTGATGCCATATTTTTCCTAACCAAATTCCAACACTAACTGATATCTCACTTTTTGTATTTCGAACTCCTACGCTCTGGGAAAAACCTTTTTGTATTAAGAATATATTTTAATAAGAAACAACTGATTGTCAAACTGGGCTTCCCACTGCTGCGTTGCTCCTGCTGATGGTTTTTCATCCTTTTGGAACCCCAGGACCCAGGGGACTTGATGTGGCCCTCAGGAAGTGGATCTGCCACCCTCGCTCCAGACCTCGGAGGGAATTGTTGTTCTTTTTGGACCATAGGGCAAGCTTCAGCCCCCAGAGATGCAGGACCCCATACTCTGGCTTAGTGGACTTACCAAATCACATCTTATGAGCCCTTTTAAGGACTTTCTTGTGTTGACATAGGTTTTTCTTCCCTTTATGAACTCTCATATAAATATTATGAACTATGGACATATACTGAGCCATGATCGAGGCTCTCATCGATTTCTCTATGGAACTCTGGTGAGTGGGATAAGTAGATATATTTCCTACATTATGATTACTATATTTTCCCTTATGTATCTGACCCTTGCCTGACCCTTCTGTCCTATTCCCCTTATAAAATGTATAAAAATCATGGGAAACCACTCTCAGTGACCCTGGAAGGAGGAAATCTTCTGTTTGAAAATAACTTTGTCAAAGGACATATTTGCATGGACAATACAATGGCCTTTGACCCTGGGGCTCAGAGTCTGACCCCCCAGTGAAAGGTGCCCACTTGGCATAAGCAATCATATCTCAACAGGACAAAGGGCCTTCGGAAAGCCACACTTTGTCCTGATTGGTTCGCTCATTCAAACTTCTCTCAGCCAAAACTCCAGCCAAGATTGCCTCATTGTTTCCATATCCCGTCTCAAAGAAAATCCGGATTTTGGCTAGCTTGCCAGACCTCAACGTTGATTGCCACCCATCAAGACAATAAACTGGTCGGCTAGAAGGCCCCTGAGGACTCGCTGGCCATAATCCATAATCCATAATCCACTCAATAATTCATTGTTTCCCTCTCGTCCCACCTCCCTCTCTCCTGATTGGCCAGGAAGCCGAGGTGGCAAAAGCTCATCTATTGGCTAAGGTGCTCAGGAGGCGGCCAGGCCTCCTCCCAGCTCTAGAGCACCAGCCAATCATCGCCAAGCCGACAGAGGAGTGGGGAGCAGGAAATTCAAATCTGACAGCTCTGTTTTATGTATAAAAAGGCTTTATTTTGTGTACACCGTATGCTTTCCTTGACGAATTATTGCGGCTTTGCATCCTTTCCAGCTGAATCGCAATAAAATTAACTCGGTGGTGCTTCCTTCAGCTTTGGTGAGATTCTTTTTGGGAACTTAGGGAAATTTTATAACTCTGGCTTCTCCTTTCTTTTGCTCACCAAAGTAGCGAGCCCTCTTTGGTGGGTCCGTAGGGTCTCTCCTTCCAGGGTGAGACCCTTCTAAATTCCTCCTCGACTTCAGTGGTGGGGATAAAGGAACATCTGGAAGGGCTGGTGGGGTGCTGCAGCACTCTAGCCAGCAACAGAGAGTGGCCATATCTGTTGGTAACCAACACCTGACCCCACAAGTCCAGAAGGTGGTGAATCACTTGTCAAAATCTGTGGCCAGATACCTCAACCCCTTCATGTCAAGTATGGAGCACATGTTGACTGCTATGTGCAATCCACAACTGAACGTGGGATTCTGCAGCTCAAACAATGTGGAGAATGGAAAGCCAAGCTCTTGTAAGCTGTGAAGAATGCTCACCAAGTGCAAACAACGAGAGGAGGGAGGGATTGCAGTGTGATCACCACCTTGCACCACAAACATCTTGGAGAATGAATCCCTTTCTATATCTCCAACTCAGAACATGAGCACCAGCGTTGCAGCCGGGGAGGCCAGCACCAGTGGGACTCTGAGAGCAGGCTCTATGCCAGGGTAGTTGCCAGGAAGTTTTGGCTCAGGACCAGGAGCAGCAGCCAGCAACAAAAGACAGACCCAGCTATTTCTGTACAGCAGTACTTGGAAGAGCCTTCGGAGGATCTGTTCTGTGACTGTTGTCCTACTGGGCATCCCACAACTAGAGATGGCCAAATCTGGCCATTGTGGCCAGGAAGTACCTCATCTTCCGACATGCCAGCGTGGCAAGTGAGAAGCTGTTCAGCATGGCCAGATATGTAGCCACTGCTCAACGCAGCCAGCTGAACCCTGAAACAACAGAAAGGCTGTTGTTCCTTAAAACCAATCTCTAACTCCTGGGGTTCCCAGATTTTGATTGACTCAGTTGTCAGAAAGAAATAAGCACAAGACTTCTAATTTTTGGTATCTCACTCTACTTCCCCTTTCGGAGTTGGGGCAGATTCCAACAGATAAACATTACTGGCCTTGATGGCACCATATGCATACATCAAACCATATGCATACATGAAACACGTGAGCCGGTTATAACAGAGACCCCACAATTTTATAATCATCATGACATGACCAACGTTCAAATCTAACATATGTAACCGTGGCCACTGCACATGCCATGTCATTAGTGAGTGTTTGGAAGAAATGAGCATTGGAATTCTATATAAATAAAAATAGCTTTTCTGTTATAGTTACAAGAAAACTTTTTGACTTCTCTTTTTTTGTATAAATTTTATTGTAATATATGAGGGGGGGGGGACAACAACATACAAGATTAGCCTCCTTTTCTTGACTTCATTTTGCCTTCTCACAGAATTGCAACCTTGTAGGAACAGTAAAATAATGTTCACACTCTTCTCCATTTTTAAAGGAGCTCCACCAATTGTGAGGGAGTTTTGCAGTGAAGACAAAACCACCAAGTCTCCCACATTCTTGCTGTTTCAGCTCTGAGTCCTTGGTGGGGACAAGAAACAGGGCCTTCTTAGTGGTGGCTCCTCAACTCTGGAGCTCTCTTCCCAGTGAAATTAGATCAGCACCCTCCCTCCTGACCTTTAGCAAGATAACAAAGACATGGTTATGGAACCAAACTTTTAAGTAGTAAAGGAATGCAGTAAAGAAACAAATACGGAATATGTGCAATTGACATTGCAATGGCCTAGTCTACGTGCTTGGATCATGTGATTTTAATGTTTTTATTAGATGTTTTCATTCTTATATTTCATGTTTTAAATGTTCTTTTTTCTCATCTTATAGTGAATTGTCTTATTGATTTTATGCTTAGTTATATGATGTTAATCTATGATTTGGTTTACATATGCAAGGCTTTGAATTTTGTCATTATTTCTGTGTAAACCGCTTTGAGTCTCCCCGGGGGTGAGAAAAGCAGTATATAAATACTATAAATAAATGAATTCCCCATCCCTCCCTGTTCCCTTTATGGGGGATTGAGTTGTTGCCTTGGCAGGCTTTGGCTGCTTCCACTGTCCGTCCTGGGAGTCTTTTGTCCCTATTGATGGTATTGTTTCTTCTTTTATTTGTATCCTGGTTATCCCCTTCCCTTTATGTCTCTGACCACAACTGAGTGAAATACTTCAAAGTATGGAAATGGGGAGTTGCTTGCTACTCTGAATGTTATAATATGACAGGTTCACGCTGACTTGGCGTGTGGCAGTGACCATTGTGGGGTTGTCCTCCTCTTCCCCATCCCTCCCTGTTTCTTCTGTGGGGCAAATAGTGGTTGCCTTGGCAGGCTCTTGCTGCCTGCGAGGCAGAGAAGCCTGGGCCCCATCTCACCTTTGGTCCCCTTCTGTCCTGGGGACTTTTATCCTTACTGAAGGGTTTGTTTCTCCTTTTATTTGTGTCAGCAGGGTGGAATGCTGACCAACAGTGGCCAGCTAAAAAGGCACCCCACCCCAGACCCTCGGTCTTCCCCAGGGGTCCCCTCCTTCTACCTTCCTCCCCTTTTCTTTCTAGAGAGACATCTTTCCTCTCCTGGAGGGGTGGGTGCCTCTTTGGCTGGCCACTGGAGGACACCATTCCAGACCACCGGTTGTCCTGGAGGTCCCCTCCTTATGCTCCTCTCTCTCCACCTTTTCTTCTGTAGGGGCTTGATTGTCTCTTAGAGGGGCTGTGTTGTCAGTGGGTGGTCTCTCCCCTTGTGGTGTCTGATCTTCATTTTGATCAGATTGACACGCATGGGCTGATTTCATTGAGATCAGTGCTGAGTTCATGCAGTCACGGCCACTGAGCGATTCAGCTGAGTCGGATGCAAATACGGGGATAGCTCACCCACAAGCATACCAGTACTTTGATCAGAGGCATATTTATAGCAAATTCAAAGTTGCAGAGTTCAAACTCCTCGCCCCGGCTTCCCTGTTGTTCCCTGCCATGATTGGGCAATGGGCAAACAGTTGAGAGGCGGCCCTCCCGCCCCCGGTGCCTCTGGACCAGTCAGGAAGCTCCAGTGGTCCGTAGGAACCAATGGGGAGACCTCTGCCACCTGGTGGTGACAGCCATCAGGAGAGATGGAGGCGGGATGAGGGAGCACAAAGGAATCTGGGAAAGGAGTAAACAAAGGAAATGCCATGTGGCCGGCAAGACAAAGGGGAAATCTCAAACCAGCCTGATCTATCAACATTAGGCCTGGGTAACAACTGAAAAATTTGTTTCTAAAATCGATTCGTTTTTTGGGGTTTTTTGCGTTTCGTTATTTAAAATAATTACAAAATTTTCCTTTTAAAAAGTTCGATATTTACAAAAGTTCGTAAATGTGAAAAAATTACAAAACAATAACGAATCGATTTCCGAAACAATAACGAATTGATTCGTCAATGGCGGACGCGACCGCGAAATACGCTAAAAAAACCTCCAAATGGGACAGGGGGAACTTCTGAAGCTTCCCTCTCCCTCTGTTGTTGACTGTTGGTGTGATATTATAATTTTTTTTCCATTAAACAAAAAACAACTATAAAACTTGCCCCAGACATGCGGAAATAATAACAAAACGACCTCAAAACGATAACGAAACGAATACATAATGAAATACAAAGCATTTACAAAACGTATTTAAAAATTCATTTTTTAAAAAAATTGCTCCAGAATGGTTTGTTATCATTTTGTAATTTAAAAAATTAACGAATTATTAACGAATTACGAATTAACGAAACGAAACCGCCCAGCCCTAATCAACATGTGTAGACTGGGGTGATTGTTTCTTGGTGGAGATAGCTGAGTTAATCAGAGCAAAGGCAAAAGGTTTTTTCGAGGACCTTTTGTCCTTCAGGAGGAAATATGATTAAGATTTTTGCCAAAGGGGCAAGCTGAGGGCTGGGCAATTCCTCCGAGAGCCACCAGCTGCCCAGGCTAATGTTCATGCAAAAGGAAGTTGTGGGTAAAAAAATCCTGGAAGCTTTGGGGCTTTGTAGTCCCTTTTGTGGAGTTTCTTCATGTATATAGGGGAAACAAAGGTCAGAAGAAAAGGGGAAAGGCTTCTGCCACAAAAAGAAATCAGAAAACACATTTCATACATCTAAAGTTCATAAAAGGCAAGATTTCATAAGGTTTGTCCATGTGGGGGGAAAGAGTGTCCATAGGGGATGACTAAAACGCAATGGTGTTGCACAAAGGTCTTGGCAAGAGTTCTTGAGTGGCCCAAATGGACCTGGTGTCTCTGGAAACAAGCTTTGCTCCCCGCCCTTGGAGAACTACAGCTCCCGAGAGAGGCAGAGACCCCAAGGTCTCTGCCTGAAGTTTCATGGGGTCCTCATTGTTGTTAAGGCCTTGGCAAATTGACCAAACCTTAACCCCTATTGTGCAGTCTGGTACCTTTGTCCTTTGCAGAACTATAAGTCACCATCCCTTGTTGGGGGGCATGCTCGACGTCACATTGAGGAGGCTGCTGTGGGGCAGTTTAGAGCTATTGTCTATCTTTTGTTATATCCTTTGCCTGAGGCTGAGAAGCATTCTTGAGTGATGGCCCTTGAGCCAAGAAGTAAAATAGAACATGTGACATAAATTTATAGAAATAAAAGTGGAATAAAATATAGTTTATGG
>NW_026844478.1:22744989-22782653 GCF_025583915.1 Anolis sagrei ordinatus
CGCAAAAGCCCGGTTGCAGCTAAACATCAAAAAAACCAAGATTATGGCAACAAGAATGATTGACAACTGGGAAATAGAGGGAGAAACCGTGGAGGCCGTGACAGACTTTGTATTTCTAGGTGCAAAGATTACTGCAGATGCAGACTGTGGCCAGGAAATCAGAAGACGCTTCCTTCTTGGGAGGAGAGCAATGTCCAGTCTCGATAAAATAGTCAAGAGTAGAGACATCAGACTGGCAACAAAGATCCGCCTAGTCAAAGCCATGGTATTCCCTGTAGTAACCTACGGATGTGAGAGCTGGACCTTAGGGAAGGCTGAGCGAAGGAAGATCGATGCTTTTGAGCTGTGGTGTTGGAGGAAAGTTCTGAGAGTGCCTTGGACTGCAAGAAGATCCAACCAGTCCATCCTCCAGGAAATAAAGCCCAACTGCTCACTGGAGGGAAAGATACTAGAGACAAAGTTGAAGTACTTTGGCCACATCATGAGGAGACAGCAAAGCCTAGAGAAGACAATGATGCTGGGGAAAGTGGAAGGCAGAAGGAAGAGGGGCCGACCAAGGGCAAGATGGATGGATGGCATCCTTGAAGTGACTGGACTGACCTTGAAGGAGCTGGGGGTGGTGACGGCCGACAGGGAGCTCTGGCGTGGGCTGGTCCATGAGGTCACGAAGAGTCGGAGACGACTGAATGAATGAACAACAACAACAAGTTGCTGGGATTTATAGTTCACCTACAATCAAAGAGCATTCTGAACTCCATCAACGATGGAATTGAACCAAACTTGCCACACAGGACTCCCTTGACCAACAGAAAACACTAGAAGGGTTTGGTGGGCATTGACCTTGAGTTTTGGAGTTGTAGTTCACCTACATCCAGAGAGCACTGTGGACTCAAACAATGATGGATCCGGACCAAACTTGGCACGAATACTCCATATGCACAAATATAAACACAGATGGAGTTTGGGGGAAATAGACCTTGACATTTGGGCGTTGTAGTTACTGGGATTTATAGATCCCCGACAATCAAGGAGCATTCTGAACCCCACCAGTGACAGAATTGGGGCAAAATTCCCACACAGAACCCTCATGACCAACAGAAAATACTGTGCTTTCTGGTAGTCTTTGGTGACCCTTCTGACACCCCCTCGCAACCCCAGGGGTCTTGACTTCCCAGGTTGAGAAATGCTGTCTTAAGGCCATCCAGTCCAACTCCCTTCAGCAGGGCAAGAAAACATAATCAAAGCCCTACTGACAAAGGGCCATCCAGCCATTCACACACACATATATGTATATGACAGATGTAGTATCAAAGATTTGAAAGGGACCCTTAAAGAAGGACAATGATATGTTGTATGTTCCAGAGTAGGAAAACCAGACACTCTCCACATCAACACTGACAAAGAAACAGCAAGAAATACTGTTTACCCAGGAGCATAAAGAAATTACATGTATTAGAAACCAACACTTTCTCATTACTTTATTTTCCAGATTACCAGACTGGGCCACAGCGCCTGGCAGGGGACCGCTAGTGTATCTATAATCAACTTTATATGCCTGGATCAGCCTTTTCCAATTTGGGTGCCTTTCAGATTATGCTGCGTTCCAGGTATGGAAATCCAGTCCTGGGGTCCAGATGTGGCCTCTTGGACTGTTTTCTCAGGTACAGCTAGTAATCAATATAACGTAAGCCTTTTTTCTTTTGTCTCAAGTAGTGCTTGTATGTGTTTTCCAAACTGAGTGATATCAAGTTGCTGTTGTTTTCGGCTTTCATGTTGTTTTCAATGTATGGTAACCCTAAGATTTTTGTTAATTAGGAGGACTGCTGGGAGCTGCAGTCCAAGAAAAGGTAGAGAAGGAAGAAAGGGGAGAAGGAGGAAAGAAAAGGTGGGGAAGGGAAGAGGAAAGGAGAGAAGGAAAGAAGAAAAGGGAAGGAAAGGAGGAAAGAGGGAAGGAAGGGAGGAAAGAAAAAAAGGAGAGAAAGAGGGAGGGAAGGTTGGCCACAGCAGCACATGGTGGGTATAGCTAGTCCTAAAGAATAATAATAATAATAATAATAATAATAATAATAATAATAATAATCTTTAAGTTCTTGTTGCTTTGTGAGGCAGCATAATTATTTATTTATTATTATTAAACTTTATTTGTACCCCGCTAGCATCTCCCAAAGGGCTCGATGTGGCTTAGAAAGGCCAAGGCCTCAACACACAATATAACAATACAAAACCTACGGCAAATTAAAAACAATTAAAGCAATATAAACAACAAGCAATAAACAATACACTAAGACACAATAAAACTGGGCCGGGCCAGAGTAATGGGTACAGGATTAAAAGTGCTGATGTGACAGGTGGTATATAAGGCATTATAGGGCAAGTGCAGTGTGCGGTGTGCGGCAATCTTAGTTCTAGTAAAGTGCTTATAGGACTTGGTATTGGAGATTTCCTAATCTGGGAAGGCACATCGGAACAGCCAGGTCTTCAAGTTCTTTCTGAAGACTGCCAATGTAGGAGCCTGTCTAAGATCTTTGGGGAGGGTGTTCCAGAGTCGGGGGGCCACCACGGAAAAGGCCCTGTCTCGTGTCCCCACCAAGCGCACTTGCGATGCAGGCGGGATCACGAGCAGGGCCTCTCCAAATGACCGAAGTGAACTTGTGGGTTCGTAGATGGAAATGCGGTCACGCAGGTAGGATGGTCCCAAACCGTTCAGGGCTTTGTAGATAAGTACCTGCACCTTAAATTGGGCTCGGAAAATAAACGGCAGCCAGTGGAGCTCCTTGAACAGGAGGGTTGACCTCTCCCTGTACGGGGCCCCAGTTAGCATCCTGGCTGCTGCTCGTTGGATCAGTTGGAACTTCCGAGCCGTTTTCAAGGGCAGCCCCACGTAGAGTGCATTGCAGTAGTCCAATCTGGAGGTGACCAAGGCATGGACCACCCCAGCCAGATCAGCCTTACTTTTTTCATGATCATGATGGGTATGTGTACCAAGTTTGGTCCAGAGCCATTGTCATTGGCTTTGATAGGGCTTTCTGGATGTGGGATCCATTCTGAAAAATACATAGATTGATAGATAGATAGATATAGATAGATAATACAGGGTGAGGCAGCATAACTTCCTTTTTTTCAAAACTTAATAAAACTCATTGTATGAATCAGAATTTTTTTTATAATGTAGGCACATACCTAAAGTTTTGTTTTATGTAGTTTTTAAGATCAAATTAGGTAGGTGATGTCCCCCATTCTCCATCCTCCATACACTGAGTAAACCGATTTCTGGCGTTTGTCATGACTCTTGCCAGTATAGCAGGCGTTATGTTGGCAATTTCTTCCTGGATGTTGGTCTTCAAATATTGTAGGGTCCTTGGACAATACACATAAACACAGGATTTCAAAAAACACCATAGAAAAAAAACACAAGGGGCCAAATCTGGAGAGCGGGCCGGCCACTCCAAATCCACTCAAAAAGTAGGCTTCAACGGCAAAAGCACGCTCCTCACTGTTCCAGTGCATGATGGCGATTGAACTGTGTCAGGACAAAACGTTATACTCCCGCCTCTCCAACGAGACCACTAGCGCTCCTCTACGTCTTCAACTGACTGAATGGCATGCATTTTAAAAAAGGAAGTTTTCTGCCTCACCCTGTATAAGCAATGGCCACAGGCTCTTCATGCTCATTGTCTTGAAAAATTCCTGCATTTTCTTCCGGCTCCGTATGTTCAGTGGGCTCAGAAAATCAGGAGGCAGAGAGAGGGATTCTGCAAGTGAAACAAATGGTAGAAGAAGAGAAAGATGCACTGGCAGATTATGTGAAAGGCAGTCAAGAACCAACATTGAGGGAAGTCAATAGTAGACAACTGCTTCAAGTGCAAAAGACAAAGAGGGAATACCGTAAAAACACAATCCAGAGCAGAAGAGAAAACTGGCAAAAGAAGGCTCTCCATAGACAGTTCCTGGGGAAAATTGAGAGCCAAACTGACAAAGGAAAAACATGGCTGTGGCTCACAAATGGAACTCTGAAAAAGGAGACAATGGAGGGCCTGATTCTGGCAGCCCAAGAACAAGCCATTCGAACCAATGTCATCAAAGCCAGAATTGAAAAGTCGGCAATAGATCCCAAGTGTAGACTCTGCAAGGAAGCAGACGAAACAATAGATCCCATCCTCAGCTGATGCAAGAAGATTGCGCAGACAGATTACAAGCAGAGGCACAACACTGTTGCTCAGATGATTCATTGGAATTTGTGCCACAAAAACCATCTGCCTGCGACAAAGAACTGGTGGGATCACAAGCCATAAAAAGTTACAGAGAATGAACACGCCAAACTCCTCTGGGACTTCTGGATTCAGACAGACACAGTTTTGGACCACAATACTCCTGACTTCACAATCGTGTTAAAAAACAATCGTCGATGTTGCAATCCCAGGCGACAGCAGGATTGAAGAAAAACAACTTGAAAAGCTGACATGATATAAGGATTTAAAGATTGAACTGCAAAGACTCTGGCACAAACCAGTAAAGGTGGTCCCAGTGGTGATCGGCACACTGGGTGCAGTTCCTAAAGACCTTGGCCTGCACTTAAACACAATAGGCACTGACAAAATTACCAGCTGCCAGCTGCAAAAGGCCACCTTGCATTATTCGCCGATACATCATAGAGTCCTAGATGCTTGGGAAGTGTCCGACGTGTGATCCAATTCAAGAGCCAGCAGAGTGTCTGCTGTGGACTCATCTTGCTGTGTTTCAAATAATAATAATCTTTATTTATACCCTGCCACCATCTCCACAAAGAGCAGCTAACAAAAGGCCAAGCCCAAAAGTACAACACAGCAAAATAAAATACAAGATGCAGACATAAAAACAAAATATGTACAACAGCAAAATAAAATAAATAAAACAAGTTAACACACTATAAAATTGAACAGAATGGCTGAATGGGCGAGGTAAAATGATAAAACCCTGGATGAGGTCGGACAAGAAAATATGTAATTGAGGGGAGGCCAAAAAGGATAAACCATGAGGTAGGCTTTCAGTTTAGGATGGGAGAAAGTGCAACATTAGGAAGACACTTACTTACTTACTTACTTACTTACTTACTTAGGCGATCCCTCGTTGGACGAGTAAGATGGTCTTCCTTGATGACTATTTTTGTGGGTTTGTAGGTGGCTGTAAAGCCATATTCTTGACCCGCATCTTCTCCCACAGTGAAGGCATTGGTTTCCAGGTGGAAGGCGGTCCCGGTCGGGGTTGGCTTGACGCGCCTTCCTCCTGGCACGTTTCTCTCTTTCACCCTCCACTCGTGCCTCTTCGAATTCTGCAGCACTGCTGGTCACAGCTGATCTCCAGCTGGAGCGCTCAAGGGCCAGGGCTTCCCAGATCTCAGTGTCTATGCCAGAGTTTTTAAGGTTGGCTTTGAGTCCATCTTTAAATCTCTTTTCCTGTCCACCAACATTCCGTTTTCCATTCTTAAGTTCAGAGTAGAGCAACTGCTTTGGGAGACGGTGGTCAGGCATCCGGACAACGTGGCCGGTCCAGCGGAGTTGATGGCAGAGGACCATTGCTTCAGTGCTGGTGGTCTTTGCTTCTTCCAGCACGCTGACGTTTGTCCACTTGTCTTCTCAAGATATTTGCAGGATTTTCCGGAGGCAGCGCTGATGGAATCGTTCCAGGAGTTGCATGTGACGTCTGTAGACAGTCCATGTTTCGCAGGCATAGAGCAGGGTTGGGAGGACAATAGCTTTATAGACAAGCACCTTGGTATCCCTACGGATGTCCCGGTCCTCAAACACTCTCTGCTTCATTCGGGAAAATGCTGCACTCGCAGAGCTCAGGCGGTGTTGTATTTCGGTGTCGATGTTGACTTTGGTGGAAAGGTGGCTGCCAAGGTAGCGGAAATGGTCAACATTTTCTAATGCTACACCATTAAGCTGTATCTGGAACATATATATAAAAGTAAAACACACAGAAAACATAAATAAAAGTAGAACATGCAGAAACCATACCCAAGATAGTGAATCATGTTTCAACTTTCTGAAAAACTAGTAACTTCAGCTATGGGGGTCAGTGACAGTTGTATTTCAAAATGTGGATTGCTCAAGGACTGTCTGATTGAATATCAGCAGACAGAGGTGGGCGGGAAGAGAGCAAACTAGGGCTGCATCCCTGCTAGTTACAAAAGCAGGGAATAGCTTAGTCTTAGGCATTTCATAAGTCCCTCTTTCTCTCAGCAGGCATCTTTTTGTTTCAGATTCTACACTGTAATTACACTGGAAAAGGATCTTACTGAAAAGATAGCTTCTGCTATTTATATACGTTCCTGTCTTGCCTTGGTACGGGAGCTGTCTTTCAAACTGCCATTGCCAGACCTTATTTATGAATGCAAATTGTTAAGCCGAAGTTCTGCCGTAATCTCAGCAAAGGAGAAAGGGAACAAAAACTTATCCCCAGGATCACGACTAACCTCTCCCCCCACCCAACTCGGCGCCTTGAGCTCCATGTCAAGGATGATATGTTCATCCTTCTTGACACGAAACATGTTTACCGTGATATGGAAAGTTAGGTGGCTTGTTTAAGACTAATGCAAAGTGCTGGGATTCAGGTAAGTGCCAGGGGGATCTGGCATCTGAAATGTTTATAAGGAAATGACTGCAAATGCTATAATAGTTGAAAGGCAGACGTAGTAAATTGGGGGTCTTTGGAAGCTGAGGGATAGCGATGGAAGAAAATCCCCTAACTTCTGCTTAACAAATCCCCTAAGAGTCAAGATCCTTGATGGAATTATCAATTGTTCTCCTTCTGAAACATGCTGCATGACAAAAGTGAATCTCTCATCAAAAAGTTGCAGATTTGTTAGGATTTCAGTGACAATCATGCAAATGGAGTACACAAGGACCCATCCATGGAGCACAGAATCTAGAGCTGGTTCCCCTTTCTTCTGTGTCCCAGTATGGTGGTGGGATAAGATGTTGACCATTTGGTTGAGTTTAATCCAGTTCAGTCCTGCTAGACCATCACCATTAACTTTTCTGTTATTTGTCATCACAATAGTGGGCTTTAGAGAACTTAGCTGTCTCCAAATAAGTTCAGCTGGAAAAGATAAGAACCTTATTCAGAACTATAATAGTTTACCACAGGCCATCATTGACAGAACCGTATGTTGTTCCAATAATAATAATTGATGGACCACAAGTAGAGGTATAATATTGTTCCTCAGATGATCCACTGGAAGTTGTGCCACAAACACCATCTGCCTGCAACAAAAAAACTAGTGGGATTACAAGCCTGAAAAAGTTACACAAAATGAACACGTCCGACTACTCTGGGACTTCTGAATTCAGATTGACAGAGTTTTGGAGCACAAGACTCTTGACCTTGCAATTGTGGACAAAAATAAAGTATGGATCATCGATGTTGCAATCCCAGGTGACAGAAGAATAGATGATTAGCAAGCTTACACAATATGATGATTTAAAGATCGAACTGCAAAGACTCTGGCACAAGTCAGTCAAGGAGGTTGCAGTGGTGATCGACACACTGGGTGCAATGCCTAAAGACCTTGGCCTGGACTTAAACACAATAGGCGCTGACAAAATTACCATCTGCCAGCTGCAAAAAGGCCACCTTACTGGGATCTGCATGCATTATTCGCTGATACATCACACAGTCCTAGATACTTGGGAAGTGTCTGACATGTGATCCAATACAACAGCCAGCAGAGTGATCTTTTTTGCTGTGTACTAGTCTTGTTATGTTTCAAATAATAATAATAATAATAATAATAATAATAATAATAATAATAATAACTTTATATTGATACCCCACCTTCATCTCCCCAGAGGGACTTGGGGCAGCTTACATGGGGACGAGCCATGTAAACATGGAGACGAGCCATGTAAAGATGGGACGAGCCATGTAAAGATGGGGACGAGCCATGTAAAGATGGGGCTGAGCCATGTAAACATGGGGATGAGCCAAGTAAACATGGAAATGGGACATGTAACATGGGATGAGCCATGTAAAGATGGGGACAAGCCATGTAAATATGGGGACGAGCCATATAAAGATGGGGACAAGCCATGTAAATTTGGGGACGAGCCTTGTAAAGATGGGGATGAGCCATGTAAATATGGGGATGAGCCATGTAAAGATGGGGACGAGCCTTGTAAAGATGGGGATGAGCCATGTAAATATGGGGACGAGCCATGTAAAGATGGGGATGAGACATGTAACATGGGGATGAGACATGTAAACATGGGGACGAGCCATGTAAAGATGGGGACAAGCCATGTAAATATGGGGACGAGCCATATAAAGATGGGGACAAACCATGTAAACATGAGGATGAGCCATGTAAACATGGGGACGGGCCATGCAAACATCGCTAAAATATAACACACTAAAACATAAAACAACAGCATAAAAGAATAAAAAGAATAAATAGAATAAAACAACAACATTATAACGAAATATAAGAGCAACCATCAACCAGCAACCAATGAACCTGTAATAATAAACAATTTCTGGGCAGAGATGGGCAGGTTGGTGCAACTCAACTGTAAGAATAGAGCTGCTGAGTAAAGTGTGTAAGTTAAATGACAACAGTAGGGATAGCGGGCAGTATAAGGTGGGACATCATGACTTTGGGTATGGAGCAGGAGTAATGTGCAAGGACGAGATTTTGGGTCCTGGCTGGGGCCAAGTTATCTGGAGGATTGTCTAATTAAAAGCACAATGGAGCATCCACATTTTTAGATCTTTGCGAAAGATGGACAGAAGCAACACATCGTAACCTCAAACATGGCAGGTTATAAACATAGGATCCTGACACCACTGGGCTCTGGAGAGTTGCTAACTATTATGGGATGTGTTTACTATGTTAGCAAAGTGCCCAAAACCACACAATCCCTCCAATATTATCGCATGAAAGAAAGGAAACGAAAGAAAAAGAAGGAAAGAATATGGAGGAGATAAGAAGAGAAAAAAAAACACTTCTCCATCAATTATGATTTGATGTTTGTTTTCCAAAAAGCCACTGGCTAATCTGTGGTCTCCCAACGGCTGTTTCAGTCATGATTGCTTTGAATTATGTGTTAATGCCGAGAACTAAATAAGCAAATTGCCGTAGTTATGAAAAATGGGTAGCATCAAAATTGTTCCTCGATATTTGCATGTCATCATTATCGGAACACAGTCTTTTACATCCACACAGATGTTTCCCTCCTCCACTCCGTACTTGTTTCTCCTTGATATAAATGGATTCACTTATTCTGTGAACTCTTTGTCAGCCAGGCCTATTTGGAAGCTTTCGCACACATACGCAGAGATTGCTATTTCTTAGCAACATTCACAAGGGGTGTGTGTGTGTGTGTGTGTGTGTGTGTACGTGTGTGCTGATTGCCTGATGCAGCTGCCAATGAATCTGTCATAATAGAGAGGAGCACCTGCAACGACAGAAAAGCAAAATGACTTGGATATAGTTTAAGGTGTCTACAATAAGCAGAGAAGGAGAAAATGAGAGAGGTTAACAGGTGGAAAGCTAATAGGGATGAACAAACCTGTCAGTTCCATTTTCTTCCATTTGCATTTTTTTTTTAAAAAATCTCCTTTTAATAAAGACATTTGCAAAGTTTGTTAAGATATATTTTTAAATCAAACAGGATCTGAATAAAATGCACTGCTGAAATCCAAAAGGTACAGCTTTCCCCACAAAGGAGATCATGTTGGGCCTAGAGCAGGCATGGGAGAACTTTCTAATTTGGAGGCTGCATGGTGGGCCGGAGCTGGGTGGGTGGGCCAGGAGGGAGGGGGTTCTCCTCAAGCCCCCTCCCTGCCCTTTCCTCCCCTTACTCTTCTCTTTCGGAGGCAAAAAGTGAAGAAAAGTCGGGAAACATTTGGACCACAAAAGGTTTGGCCTTGGTCAGGATGAGATGGTGGGCAGGAGAGAAACAGTGCATCCATTAGAACCCCTTTTGCCCACTCCTGATATATAATCCTAGAATCCTAGAGCTGGACGGGCCATGTTGTGGTTCATGTGGTTCCCATGTTGTGGGAAACCCTGGCCCTTGAGTAATAGTAATAGTAATAATAATAATAATAATAACAATAATAATTTATTGTCGAAGGCTTTCATGGCTGGAATCACTAGGTTCTTGTGGGTTTTTTCGGGCTATAGGGCCATGTTCTAGAGGCATTTCTCCTGACGTTTCGCCTGCATCTATGGCAAGCATCCTCAAGGTAGTGAGGTCTGTTGGAAATAGGACAATGGGTTTATATATCTGTGGAATGGCTGGGGTGGGGCACAGAGCTCTTCTCTGCTGGAGCTAGGTGTGAATGTTTCAATTGACCACCATCATTAGCATTTGAAGGCCTGGCTGAGCCTGGGAAAATCTTTTGTTGAGAGGTGTTAAGATGTGCCTGGTTGTTTCCTCTCTGCTGTTTGGCTGTTGTAATTTTAGAGTTTTTTAATACTGGTAGACAGCATGTGGACAATTTCAACAGAAAGGAAGAGACTATGAAAATGAACAAAATCTGTTAAAAATGTAATACAAATTATGTTGTGAGCTGCTTCGGGTCCTGTTAGGGAGAAAAGCGAGATATAAAGGAAGGAAGAATTATTATTATTATTTGAAACACAACAAGTTGGGTCCACAGCAGACAAGATCACTCTTTATTATTATTATTATTATTATTATTATTATTATTATTATGCAGTTTAATTGCATTGCACTGCATTGTATGAGTCTGTACTTTGTAGTACTAACCATATATAATTTCAGACCACTGTAGGAGCCTACACAGACCATATAATGCCGTTTCAAACAGCATTATATGGCAGTGTAGCTGAGGCAACTCATCTGCTTCTACTTCTATCAACACATTCTCTGAAATCACTATCCAATGCCTTGCTTATTAAAATTTAATAGGAACTCGTCATTTCATTTAAAGGGCACCGATCCACCACACTAAAGCAATAGATTTAGCTACAAAGATCAGATCGCAACCAAATGATGCAGAGTTTCCAAGAAAAGCATGCGCACAATTGATGACCCCCCAGGTAGCAGAATCTCCCGCCTTCAAGTTGGTTTAGACCGCAGCAGGGAGTTCCGCAGTTCCGCAGAGCAAAGTTGGGTCCGAACTGATGAAATGTGCCCCAGCCAGCAGCTCAAAGCTAAGGACTGCATGAAGCTTTCTTTCACTTTCCCCTCTCCCTATCTTTGTAACCAATCCCTCAATAAAACACTTAAGTTTTGAAACTTTAAATCCTTTCCGCTTGATACTTTGTGTCCTTTTTCCTGACTGCCACTTTTCTAACCCACCATAAACCTTTTTCTGAGCTCCGGAGAACTGTGAGCTCACTGGGGACGCCATCCTGGCCTCCCCAGGCCCCAAGATTTGCATTAGCTAAAATCGCGGATATGGAGGTTTTCCTAATGGCCCCTTTATCCGCCAAAACAACAACATGGCGGATCGGGCCCGTTCAAATTTTATATTTTTCTACATTAACTTCTAAGACTAACTGCTATCTTGGTTTCCTCATTTTGGACTCCTGCACTCGTGGAATAATTGTTTTTGTTTATTTATCAAATTCGGCCGAGTCACCAGCTGATTGTCAAATTCGCCGGTTTTAGCCGCTTGCTCCTTTTCGCTCACGGCCGCTCGCTCCAGCATGGTTCCAGCCGCCTGGGATCCACCGCCGCTGCCCAGGAAGAAGCCTTGGAAGTGGGGATCAGGCAGGGAGGCCCGATCCCCGGTTGGGAGCGCTAGTTCCACCAAGGACGGGACAGTAGAACGCAGCTCCCCCTTCAGCTCCAGCTCCTGTTCAGCAAAACGAACTGATCTCCTGATGGCCAGCCTAAACCATAGGCTGGCCCCTGCCTCCAAACCCCTCCGTTCAGACCTTTGGGACTTCTAGCCCACTTCTTCTTTATGAAATGAATAAAAATATTTTCTTAATGTAATAAAACTGGGATCGGGATGGGTGGTGGGTTGCGATGCATGAATTGCCTGTATACTGATGGTGCCTGTATTTTTTAGATAGATATGAAATATGTGTCCCTCAATCAACTTCCCTGTGTCTTCGCCCCCCTGACCTCTTACCCCATAAAAGCCAGCCTAATCAGGAACTGCCTGAGGGAAAGAGCCCAAGCCTCTTTCCCCCAAATCACCCATTGATTGACTCATTTTGCATGGACAATACTGCTGACCCCCCCAATCTCGTCTTCGGAGCAGGGCCAACGAAGGAGGGATGGGTCAGCAGAGCCTCGGGATAAAAGACTGATTGACTCAACCAGAAGTTGTTGATCCTCCGGGCGGTCCGACTTCGATCCAGCTATTCCTATCCCTTGACAGACTCATTAAGAACAGGAAAGCCTTTGTTTGACAAATATCACCCTCTTCCCGCCTGGGACAATGGCCCGCATTCCAGCGGGCAGGAAATCCCAAATCCCATCATCTTTCCCCCATTGTCCGCGGCTGTCCCGCCTCCTCGCTCCTGATTGGCCAGAACCCAGGAAGCAAGTGGAGGGCGCCCATTGGCCCTCCCGAGGCAGAGAAATGCTCCCATTGGCTCCTGTCGGGGGAGGGCGGGATTACCTCCTCCCAGCTGTTCCAACCTCAGCCAATCAGCATGAAGCCGGCTGACAGGGGGGCGGGCGGGATTTTCAAACTGCTTTTCCTTTGTTTCACACTGTATAAAAATGCCTGGAAATTCTTGTACGGTATGCTTTGCAGTGGAATGATTCCTGTATCGCATCCATTCAGCTGAATCGCAAATAAATGCCTCGATCGTTGGACTCCTTTCGCCTCTGGTGAGCTTACTGGATTTTAATTATTTTTGGCGCTCTTGGATTGGCTTCAGGAAGAAATCTCACCAAGGTATCCAGGACCCTCTTTGGTGCGGTCCTCGGGCTCTCCTCCCTGGAGGGGCCCCCTAAAAGAGCTCGACATCACAATTGCAAATACAAAGAATGTGCACACAGTCACAATTATATTGCAATATCCTTCCTGCCTTCGCACTTGCTTTCAAGAGACGTGGCTGCAAAGATCAGTCGCAGAGCACGTTGGGAGCCAGTGATCTTAAATACAGTCTGTGGCATCTGCAGTTTTAATGATCAACTATCTAATAATCCCACTCTTCTCTGCACCAACATTCCCTTAATTGTATAATTAAAAGGGAGAGGAGGAGGAGGAAGGGTGGGGAATCGAAATAGGAAGGCTGGGGAAAGATGGGAGGAAAGCCAAGCGAGAAAGAAATGGGGGATGGGGTGAAGGACAACTTTTCATTTAATTATCTCAGAGCCTAGCACTGTGTAGGGATGCACTGTATAAAATTATGTCTTCCAGAGGGGAGAATGAACAATGTAATTAATTTTTTTTCCCTCCCAGTAGATTATGCTCATTTTCAAAAAACTATGGAATTTTGGATAGTTCTCAACATGGGGATTCTGCTGCCACACTCAACTTTGGATACAGAGGTGGAGTGGCCAGTTCGGCTAAAGATAACTCAGCTTTGTAGAAGCTATGGTATTTTAATATCCTGATTCAGCTTCCCATCCTTATCTTCCCATTATATCAGGAGAGTAGTTGGAGAAGGAAGTCAAAGAGCATTGCAATAGATATAGCCCTGATTCTGAAGCCCTTGTGGTGCAGTGGTTTAAAGTGCTGAGCTGCTGAACTTGCTGACCTAAAGGTTGCAGGTTCGAATTTGTGAAGCGGCATGAACTCCCGCTGTTAGCCCCAGCTTCTACCAACCTATCAGTTCTAAAACATGCAAATGTGAGTAGATCAAGAGGTACAGCTCCAGCGGGAAGGTAACGGTGTTGCATGCAGTCATGTCACCCACATGACCTTGGAGGTGTCTGCGGACAATGCCAGCTCTTTGGCTTAGAAATGGAGGTGAGCACTAACCCCCAGAGTCAGACACGACTGGACTTAATGTCAAGGGAAAACCTTTACCTTTACCTACTAACCCTGGTTCAGCTTCATCCTGGTGTCTTGGAGGGCATACAAGTGGGAAAGTTTGGAAATGCCATTTGTTTACTTGTTTATTTATTGTCCCACTTTATCAAACTAGGCTCTTCTCTCAATACAACATCAACGAAGGAAGTGGGACAGTAATCTACCCAGATGAGAACTGACATGAAGATGATGGTGCATCAAGTACAAGAGCTGGTGGGAAGAACAGCAATGTTGGAAAATCATAGGCAAACATTCAGTGCCTTACAACCACATACAATCTTTTATTTTTCATGTCAGGGGTGACTTGAGAAAAAGCAAGTAACTTCTGGTGTGAGAGAATGGCCCGTCTACAAGGACTTTGCCCAGGGGATGCCCAGATGTGTTACCATCCTGTGGGAGGTTTCTATCAAGTCCCTGCATGGGAAGCTGGAGCTGGCACATGGGAGCTCACCTCGCTCCCTGGATTTGAACTGCTGACTTTTTGGTCAGCAGTCCTGATGGCACAAGGATTTAACCCACTGTGCCACCGGGGGCTCCTATCACATACAATGAGACACACAAACACAAAGATGAGGCAAAGGCTTCTCCTTTCATTTCCAGCTTCTGGAGGTGATTCTCATCTCTGGCTCTGGGGGAGTTGTTCTTCTCCATTTTCAAGCAGAGGAGCCTGTGTTGTCACCTTTCTGGTTGTGTGGCCATCCTGTGCAGGCTTCTCTCTTGTTCCTGCATGGGAAACTGGAGCTGACAGGTGGGAGTTTTCGATCAGCAGTCATGTCGGCACAAGGGTTAAACCCATTGCATAACCAGGGGCTGCTATCACATTAAATGAGACACAGAAACACAAAGACAAGGCTTCTCCTTTCATTTCCAGCTTCTGGAGGTGATGCTTGCCTCTGGCTCTGGGGGAGATGTTTTTCTCCATTTTAAAGCCAGGGAGCCTGCATTTGACATTCCTGGTTGTGTGGTCAGCAAGACTGCTTGGAGTGTCTCATTATCTCAGCCTTGCAGCATTATTCTTTGTGGAGAGAGGGAGCTGAATTCAAGTTTCTCCTTAGGAGTGACCTAAAAGAATGGTGGTGGGGGGAGAGCTTGATTTTCTTGGGATGAAGGCATTACAAACACACCAAGGAGTAACTTAGGTGGAATACTTCAAAAAGAAAAGGAAAAGGAGGCCTTGTTGAGAGATCTAGGCGACATGTGTGTGTTCATAAGAAAAGAGAGCCCACTCCCACCCACCCTGCTGAAACTCTTCCAGCCTCTTCGATTCTTTGCATATCTCTTGGCCCTCTGGCTCTCTCAAACATGTCACTGGTTTAGTCTTTTGTATTGAAAGCTAACAAAACGAGGGCAAGAAGAGAGGCTGACGTCTCCAGATCAAAGGCAGCCCAGCTGGTTGGCTGAGTCTCCTTTCCTTGCTTCCTTCCTTTGTGGGTTGCTGAAAAATGAAACAGATAATGCTCAGTTGGGGAGAGGGGAGGCAATGCATTCAGTCATTTCAGCAAGAGAGAAGAGGAGAACTTGGCAGAAGAGAGATCCTTCCAAAAAGTGAATTGCCTTCCCCTTCGTCTCATTCGATCATCTAAGTAACACCCTGCCATCTTTGTTTCTTATCATGCCAATTTTTGCCTGAAATTTCCCTCCAATGTTTCTAATTTTCTTGAAGAGGACTATTATCCTTCTTATTCTGTTGTCTTCTTCCATTTCCATGCATTGCTTGTTTAAAAATAGTTCCTTATTTCTTCTGGCTAACCTCTGGAATTGCGCATTTAACTGGGCATATCTCCCCTTATCACTGTTTCCTTTTGCTTTCCTCCTTTCTTGGGCTACTTCCAGCGTCTCAGCAGACAACCATTTTGCCTTCTTGGTTTTCTTTTTCTTTGGGACATACTTTGTTGCTGCCTCCTGAACAGGGGCGGCTCGTCCATTACGCGAAGTAAGCGGTCGCAGAACACTTTTTTTGCCAGGGGCACAGAGGCGCCTCTGTAAATGCCCCTCAGCCGCCACTTGAGGAGCACCCCCTAAGCTCACAACAGCCCTAGCAGTCCGGGGGGAGCCTCGGCTTTCTTGCCTTGCTGCTGAGCAATCCTCTTCCCAAAGGAGCTGGGCCCTTGAGCCTCACCTAGCCCCTCTCGTTCCTGCTTCACCCGGCCACCGGGTGCGCGAGCAGAGCCGGTGCTCAATCGTTCTCTGCGTTCGATCCTTTCCCCATGACCGGCTCCCTTTCCTGCTCCCCCAGTGCTCCACCCGCCTCCTCTCCTCTCCCCAATCCGCGGGTGGGCCAAGGGGCGGAGCCGCCACGTCTGGCCCGCTTCGGGTCCAGAGGCATGTCTGAAGACCCCAGCGTGTGCACCAAAAGTCCCCCCTTCTCCTGACTTTCTCTTCAGCCATTGGGACCAAGAGAGAGAGAGAGAGAGAGCCCCTCCGGCTGGAGGTATCTCCCACCTCCCCTCCCTCCTTTGTTTTTGCACCTACCTTCAGGAAAGGTGGGCATCCCCCTCTCTCTCTCTCTCTCTCTCTCTCTCTCTCTCTCTCTTGGTCCCAATGGCTGAGGAGAAAGTCAGGAGAAGAGGCACACCTCTGGACCCAAAGCGGGCCAGGCAAGGGAGCAAGTGCGGCAAGTGTAGTTACTGGGATGTATAGTTCACCTACAATCAAAGAGCATTCTGAACTCCACCAATGATGGAATTGAACCAAATATGGCACACAGAACTCCCACGATGAACAGAAAATATATATCAGTGATTGGTTGGGGGGGGGGGGCAAAATACTGTTTGCTTACCTTTGAAAATTACCTAGGGCCACCTCTGCTCCTGAACAATGTCTCGGACTTCTGTCCATAGTTCTTCTGGGACTCTATTTGCTAAATCTAGTCCTTTAAATCCTTTCTTCACTTCCACTTTACATTTGCTAGGAATGTTAGTGAGATCATATCTAACTGGTCTGTGTGTTTTCCCTGATCTCTTTAGTTTTATTCTAAATTGAGCAATGAGAAGTTCGTGATCTGAACTACAGTCAGCCCCAGGTCTTGTTTTCACCAACTGGATGGATGTCCGCCACCTTTGACGGCAAAGGATGTAGTCAATCTGATTTCGAATGACATCATAAGATTGCTATTATCTTTATGTAATTGAAACTTCATGTGATAAAGGCCTTCAAATACACATCTGTAACTATCCTTCTGCACTTTCTTCCTTAAGTTACATTAGCAGTCATTCCAGGTCTTAACTTATTTTTCTCCAGTAATACGGTATCACCTGTGCATCTTAAATCATTAATGCACCCTCCTTTAATTTTCATGGCTTCTTTCTCTGTGTCTCATCCTGTCTTCTGTATGATATGTTCTGCATATAAATTGAACAGATGCAGGGATAAAACACAGCCTTGTCTAACCTCCTTGCCCATTGAAACCCTTTGGTTCCTCCATATTCCATCTTGGTAGGTAGAAGTTACACATCAGGGCAATCTGATGTTAGTTTTTATGGTCTACACAATCAAATATAATGTGTAAAGCATGGCTGATATTCTTCTGAAATTCTTTGATATCTCCCACTATCCCAAACATTTCTACAATGTGATCTCTAATGCCACTTCTTTTTTTGAACCCAGAATAATATGTGTGTGTGTGTGTGTTTGTGTATGTGTATATATGACTTGGCCACAGTGGTTCATGCTCTTAGTACATCTCAATTAGACTATTGCAATAGACTAGGAGGGGCTGCCCTTGAAGACTGTCTGGAAGCTCCAAGTAGTCCAACAAGCCGCAGCCAGGTTCTTCACCGGGGCGGCATACAACCCCACTGCTATGTCAGCTCCACTGGCTATTCAAAGTGCCGGCCTTAGCCTAAAAAAAGGTAAAGGTAGTTCCCTGACATTAAGTCCAGTCATGTCTGACTCTGGGGTGTGGTGCTTATCTCCATTTCTAAGCCAAAGAGCCAGCATTGTCCGCAGACACCTCCAAGGTCATGTGGCCGGCATGACTGCATGGAGTGCCGTTACCTTCCTGCCGGAGCGGTACCTATTGATCTACTCACATTTGCATGTTTTCGAACTGCTAGGTTGGCAGAAGCTAGGGCTGACAGTGGAAGCTCATGCCGCTCCCCAGAATTGAACCTGTGACCTTTCGATCAACAAGCTCAGCAGCTCAGTGCTTTAACCCACTGCGCCACTGGGGGCTCCTGGCCTTAGCCTATAAAGCCCTAAATGGTGCTGAACCAACTTACCTGTCTGAATGTATCTCCCTCTATGAGCCAGTTAGAGCATTAACATCTTCTGGGGAGGACCTGCTCTCGGTTCCACCTCCTTTGCAAGTGCGACTGGTGGGTATGAGAGACAGGGTCTTCTGAGTGGTGGCCCCGGGCTATGGAACTTCCTCCCCAGTGATATCAGACTGGATCCCCTCCCTCCTGGTCTTCAGGAAAAAGGTAAAAAAACTGGCTTTGGACACAGGCATCCAGGGAGTTGAGCAATATGGAATCCGACTTGAATGTAGCAGCAAGAATGAGGACTATGGGACTAGGCACTATGTTTTTAATCTGTTTCATTGTATTTATATGTTTTTAACTGTTTAAAGCTTGAGTTGTTACATTTGTTTATTTGTATGTGAAATATCATAATTGAATTTTGCCATAATTCTAAGCCACTCTGAGTCCCCTTCAGGGAGAGATGAGCAGGGTAGAAATATAGTAAATATATTGTCAAAGGCCACAATCACTGGGTTGTTGTATGTTTTTTGGCCATGTTCCAGAAGCATTCTCTCTTGACATTTCGCCTGCATCTATGAGAGGAATGCTCCAAGGTTGTGAGGTCTGTTTGAAACTAGGAAAATGGGGTTTATATATCTGTGGAATAATGTCCAGGGTGGGAGAAAAAACTCTTGTCTGTTGGAGGTAGGTGTGACTGTTTCAATTGGCCACCTTGATTAGCATTTCATGGCCTGGCTGTTTTTGGGGTGGCTTGTTACTGCCTGGGGGAATCCTTTGTTGAGAGGTGATTAGGTGTTCCTGTTTGTAAAAATGGGTCTTTCTGTTTCGAAGTGATTAAATATTGCTTTTTTAACAACTAGATATAGGGGGAATCCTTTGTTGAGAGGTGATTCTCTGTCCCTGATTGTTTCTTGTCTGGAGTTCCCCTGTTTTTGAGTGTTGTTCTTTATTTACTGTAATGATTTTAGAATGTTTTAAATACTGGTAGCCAGATTTTGTTCATTTTCATGGTTTCTTCCTTTCTATTGAAATTGTCCACATGCTTGTATAGTAAATAAATAATATATACATGGGAACTTTTTGTTAGAATTTCTTATTCATCAGACTGCCATCAATCAAAATCAGCTGCATGGCTGTGAACAACAATGAACGGTATCCAGAGGAAGGTGATCAAGACGGTAAAAGATATGGAAACAAACCTACAAGGAAGGGTTGTGAGAGTTGCGTATCTTTAGTTTGGAGAAGAGAAGATTAAGAAGAAATAAGTCCTGTAATTTATTTATTTATTGTCGTGTCAGGAGCAACCGCTCCTGTTGTGAGAGAATTGGCCGTCTGCAAGGACATTGCCCAGGAGACACCTGGATGATTTTTTATGCTCTATCATCCTTGTGGGAGGCTTCTCTCATGTCCCCGCATGAGGAGCTGGAGCTGATAGAGGGAGCTCATCCGCCTCTCCCCGGATTCGAACCTGCGACCTGTCGGTCTTCAGTCCTGCCGGCACAGTGCTTTAACCCACTGCGCCACCGGGGGCTCCAGTCCTGTAAATACAGTGTTCCCTCGCTACTTCACAGTTTGCTTTTTGCAGACTCGCTCTTTCGCGGGTTTCTGCCTCCCAGTTTATGAATGATTGTCGTTGCCTAGAGCGGCATTCTAATCTCGCCTCCTGGCAACAATCGAGTGTGGAAGGGGATTTCACCCTCCCCCTCAGGAGAGAGGTAGCCAATCAAGATAGATTGCAAAGCAAAGCCGAGATAGCTAGCAAAAAAAGAGGTGTGCGGTGCCTTCTTGCTTTGGCCAACCCCTTGGAACTCGATATACATATATAGTGTCCCTACTCTGTGGATTTTCATTTTTTGCGGGTGATCCTGGAATCTAACATCCACGATAAGTGAGGGAACACTGCATTATCTAACAAGTTATGATTTGGAAGAAGGCACACATTTGCTACCTGCTGTTCCAAGAAAAAGGACCAGAACCAATGGATTAAAATTAAAAACATCAACAGAGAAGACAGAGGTACTCCTGGTCAGTCGTAAGACTGAACAAGGTACGGGGTTACAGCCTGTGCTGGCCACACTCCCACTAAAGGTGAAGGTTCGCAGTCTGGGAGATCTCCTAGACTCATCGCTGAGCCTGGAACCCTAGGTCTCGGTGGTGGTCAGGGGAGCTTTTGCACAACTAAAACTTGTGCGCCAGCTGTGCCCGTACCTTGGGAAGGCTGACTTGGCCATGGTAGTCCACGCTTTGGTTACATCCCGTTTAGACTACTGTAATGCTCTTCGTGGGGTTGCCTCTGAAGACTGCCCGGAAGCTGCAGCTAGTCCAACGCTCGGCAGCCAGACTACTAACGGGTGCTGGGTACAGGGAGCACACCACTCCGCTGTTACACCACTGGCTGCTAATTAGCTTCCGAGCACAATTCAAAGTGCTGGTGTTAACCTATAAAGCCCTAAACGACTCCGGCCCTGTTTACCTCTCCAAACGTATTCTCCCCTACGAACCATCAAGAATACTAAGATGGTCTGGAGGGGCCCTCCTCTCGGTCCCGCTGGCCTCACAAGCGCGGCTGGTGGGGATGAGGGACAGGGCCTTCTCGGTAGTGGCCCCGCGACTCTGGAACTCTCTCCCACCAGAGGTTAGAACCGCCCCAACAATCCTGACATTCAGGAAACAGGTGAAGTCGTGGTTATGGAGACAGGCTTTTGAAGAATGAGACAATGATCTGGATGGAAGACGGTGTATATTCGATTTTAGTATGACGACTGACCACTGTAGTTTTAAATATATGTGCTTTTTTAATGTTTTATTGTAATGTGTATTTTGATATTTTACTGATTGTATGTGTTTTTATGGTTGGAAACTGGGCTGAGTCCCTCTTATGAGGTGAGAAGCTCGGTATATAAAACTTTGAAATAAATAAATAAATAAATTGCAAGAAACGGGAGTCCTTTCAACAAAGTGATCGTCTTTGTTGGAGGTTTTTTTGGGTGGCCAATTGGCACAGATATTTTTGGTATGAACTAAAAGAGTTGGACTAGAGAACTCTGGAGAAAGCTTCAATCTTTAAGGGTCTATGATTTATGGTTTCCAAATGAACCCAAGGACCGTGCTCCCTTGGCTAGCAAATTCAGCAACAAGACAGATAAAAAAATTCCATAGAGGCTCTTGAGTTTTCCCTCAAATCGATGCTGTGTTGCCCATATCTAGCCTGCAACAATGTATGTTTTGTTGGAAAATGACAAGAACTCAGAATCTCACCTGAAACATTCACTCTGTAAAAAAAAAAAGTTTGGATCGATACCATGGACTAAAACTGTAACATGATAGAAGACTTGCAGCTGTCTAATTGACCTTGAAGTGTTCCTTAAATCAGCATTCTCTCCCTCTTTTTCTTTGTCTCGCACACAAACACACTTAGCCAGATGCACAAAGAGAAACAATACGTACATATCTTTAAAGCAATTGCATGCATTTTGTGGTCCTTTGTTTTCTTCCTCTCTAAAATTTGGATTCACAGACTATTTCATCACTCTCCCTTGCTCAATTAAACTTTAATATTTACCTTTGTGTTGATGAATTATATATAATGCGAGGTCAGGAACTTTGGAAAAAAGAACCACTGTTTTTTCCCAAGCTATACCAAAGTTTTGCATGTTTTATAGCAACTTCCCCCTCTCATAACACAACCAGCGAGTAGATTTAATTAGGAAGGTTGGCGGTGTAATTGATTCTGTTCTGGCTCAGTTCAGGACCAATCAGCTCCAAAATGAATCACATTAGCCCAGTATGGCTCCAGAGTCAAAACCATTTCAAACCAATCCAGAGATCCGGATGTTACAAATTCTAGACAGTATGTCTCCAACATGGTCACAGTGAAATGCCAAGGTAGTATTACGCAGAGGGCATTGACTTTGCTCATTGATAGCTCTGTACTGTAATCTGACATAGGAATCTCATGAGTATTTCCTACGTCAGTGTTTCTCAACCTTCCTAATGCCGCGACCCCTTAATACAGTTTCTCATGTTGTGATGACCTCCAACCATAACATTATTTTAGTTGCTACCCCACAACTGTAATTTTTGATACTGTTATGAATCTGATATGCAGGATGTATTTTCATTCACTGGACCAAGTTTGGCACAAATACCCAATATGCCCAAATGGGAACACTGGTGGAGTTTAGGGAAAATAGACCTTGACATTTGGGAGTTGTAGTTGCTGGGATTTATAGTTCACCTACAATCACAGAGCATTCTGAACCCCACCCATGACAGAATTGGGCCAAACCTTCCACACAGAACCCCCATGTGGGCCACAGCAATGCCTGGCAGGGAACGGCTAGTCTATATAAATAAAAATGTAATGTTAATTTGTGGGATTAACATAACTCAAAAACCACTGGACGAATCGACGCCAAATTTGGACACAGTACACCTCTCAATCCAACGAGTGACCATCACTCATCAAAACACTGAAAAACACAGCAGAAGGGACTTAAAAGGCCAAAAACAAAATTTACATTACAACGCATGTGCAAAACCTCACATATATATATGCAAACACACATATATTTTTTTTTTAATAAGTTTTTATTAGTTTATCACAATTATTACATACTATTGCATTTTCTACATCAACCTCTTTAACATGTTATTTTGTTGTTTTGCTTTGACATTCCTCCCCTTTTTTTTTTCTCTTTTTTTTTTTTTTTTCCCCACCTCCGTGCTCCCCTCCACCCGTTTCAAGCCACATTTCTTACATTTCATCAGTCCAAAATTTCATTTCTTCTTGTGACGGTAATTTTCCTTCCTTATTTTTTAATCCATTTATCACAAATTTCCCCCATATAGCATCAAAATCACTTTGTTTCCATATACCTTTTTTAACCTTTAATATACATGTCAGTTTATCGTTTAAAGCTAATTTCCATGCTTCCTTATACCACTCCTCTATTTGTATATTCATTTCTTTTTTCCAATTCCTTGCTATGAGCAGTCTTGCTATAGTTAGCAAATTTGTTATCGCTTCTTTATCCTCCTTTTTCAATTGCTTATTGGTATATAATGATAGTAAGGCTATACTAGGACTTTTATCTATTTTCATATTCATTATAATTTCTATTTCTCTAAATACTTTCTCCCAAAAATTATTTACATATTTACATTGCCACCACATATGTGTATATATGTTCCTGGTTCTTGACACCCTCTCCAACAATTTATTGAGTTATTTTTATTCATATATGCTATTCTTACCGGTGTTAAGTACCACTTCCATATTAACTTGTAATAATTTTCTTTAACTCGTATCGATAAATTTTTTAAATGTCTTTGTCCCCATAATTGTTGCCACTCTATTTCGCTTATTTTTATCCCTAAATCTCTTCCCAAATCTCCTTAAGGGTACACTTTTTTATTTTTCCATCCCTCATTTCAATTAGTATCTTATAGATTTTGCTAATTATACCTCTCAAGTTTTCATGTTCTTCTACTGCCCTTCCCTTCTGTATTATTTGTTCGAATTGATTAAGTTGGCCTCCATTTCTATTATTCTTTTTCCAATTTATTAACCATTGTTCTAATTGTATACAGTGAAACCATGATAATTTTATTTCTTTAAACTCTTCCAACATCCTTTCCCTCTTCATTTCCTCTTCATTACAACGCATGTGCAAAACCTCACATATATATATGCAAACACACATATATACACATACACATACACACACACTGTTCACCTACAATCAAAGACCATTCTGAACCCCGCCAATGATAGAATTGGGCCAAACTTCCCATTACCAACATTACCAAACCTCCATTACCAACAAAAATACTGTGTTTTCTGATGGCCTTTGGCAACCCCTCTCACACCCCCTCACGACTCCCCCCCCCCAGGGGTCCTGACCACCAGGTTGAGAAACACTGCTCTAGTCACGTTGTTTTTGGGAAAGGATTACAGTCTGTGAGATCATTCAAGTTGTATTGTCAGTTATATAAATTCTCTCTCCATGAAATGTTCTTGCACTCTCCAAATTGCCAGTATGCTGTTCAGGCACAGAAGACAAACACAATGGGCAAAATTCACAAGAGTATGAGGACGGAGCAAATGTAAGAGGTCTAGATGTGAGCAATTGTCATAGTGGGTTGAACCGGTAAGATGCAGAACTTGCTGATCAAAGGTTGGCATTTCAAATCCCTGAATGGGATTAGCACCTGTTGTTAGCCCCAGGTTGTGTCAACCTAGAAGTTCAAAACATGAAAATGTGAATAGAACAATAGGTAATGCTTTGGTGGGAAGGTAATGGTCGTCCGTGCAGTCATGCTGGCCACATGACCTTGGAGGCGTCTAGGGACAATGCCGGCTCTTCGGCTTAGAAATGGAGATGAACACCAACTCCCAGAGTCGGACATGACTGGAGTTAATGTCAAGGGGAAAAACTTTAATTTCATTAAAGTGAAAGTTGAAAGTGCAGTGACCTAGAACTGTTTACGGACCATGGCTATGTCTTTGTGTGATATGTGATGTTATTTTATGTGCTGTGTTTAATAATGTTTAATGTTTTATCAATTTTTATGTTTTATACTTTTTTTAATCGATGGTATTGAATTGTTCCCAATACTGTGAACTGCCCCGTGTTCCCTTCAGGGTTGAGAAGGGCGGTATACAAATCCCACAAAATCTATAGAAATAAAAATGTAATGTTTGTTTGATAGGATTAACATAACTCAAAAACCACTGGACGAATTGACATGAAATTTGGACACTACACTCATCACACATAACCACCACCACCCCACCAAAAAAAGAGTGGAAAGGACTTAAAACCCCCAAAAAGTGAAATGATGAAAAGCTAAATGACAATACAGAAAAAAAGGGAAAGAGGTAAAGAGGGAGGGAAGGAAGGAGAGCAAAAAAAAAAAAAAAGAAAGAAAGAAAGAAAGAAAGAAAGAAAGAAAGAAAGAAAGAAAGAGAAAGAAGGAAAGAAAGAGGTAGAGAAGGAAAAAAGAAGAGAAAGAGGGAGGGAAAGATAAGTGGGGAGAAAGTAAAGAGGTAGAGAAGGAAGGAGAGAAGGAAAAAAGGGAAGGAAGGAAGGAAAGAGGGAGCAAAGAAAGGAGGGAAAAAGGGAAAGAAAAAAGGGAAGGAAGGAAGGAAGGAAAGAAGGAGCAAAGAAAGGAGGGAAAGAAGGAAAGAAAAAAGGAGGGAAGATTGTCCATAGCAATGTGTGACGGGTACAGCTAATGTGTGTGTGTGTGTGTATAGAAAGCTTAGCCAATTTTAACAATACACATTAACAGATCAAGCTCACTAGAATCAGATAATAGAATGAAATATAGTCATAAAATAAATACACCTGAGCCAAAAGTGGAGCTCTAGTCCTCAAAACTCTTAGCAATCCCAAAAGCTTCACATTAACTGATCACTGGTTGACTAGCCACAGAATGCTGAATAATTTCTGGAAGAATCAGATCCCGATGGGTACAGAGATAAAGTCATTGCTTCTAATTAGCAAGGCTTTTTCTCTGCCTTTGGAGGCCACGGCACAGCAACTAAATGAATACATGAGCACAGAGACTCAGGAAATGGGAGCAGCTGGAAGCCCAAAGGAAAAATTGGATCCCTCCCTCCAAGTTGGAGCATATAGAGGAACACCATTTTTCCTACACATTGGCCAACATCTACAGCAAATGACTTTGAAGGGATGATGGAGGATTCCTCTTGACAGATCACTGCTGCCCAAATACAGAATATATGAAATTATTGGACCTTTGAAGCCGATGATTCCCCCAGTGTCTCTTATCTGAATATTATGTACACAGAGATTACAAAATCCCCTCTTCATGCTGTATTTTGGTACATATTCTCCAGTGACTGTTTATAGTGGCTGCCGTTGAGGAGCATTTTTCATTCAGCAATAATTAAACTATCTGAAACTCTCCAGCCTTCAGATCATCGGCATGCTTTCTCAAGAGACATTGATGGTAATGGATCTTTTCTGACAACGTCGTCTGTGCACATTCAAATTTGTGTCAATTCGTCCAGTGGTTTTTGAGTTATGTTAATCCCACAAACGAACATTATATTTTTTATGAACTACGTAGGGCTGCGTAACAACGGAAAAATTTGTTTCTAAACTCGTTTCATTTTTAGGGGGTCCATTGCGTTTAGTTTTTTAAAAGAATTCCGAATTTTTCTTTAAATTTTTTTTGTTATTTACGAAATTTCGTAAATTTCGAATTGATTCATTAATGGCGGACGCGATTGCGCAATATGCTAAAAAACCCTCCAAATGGGACAGGGGGAACTTCTGAAGCTTCCCTCTCCCTCTGTTGTTGACTGTTGGTGTGATAATTTATTTTTTTTATCACTGGTAAAACAAACAACAACTATAAAACTTGCACCAGACATACGGAAATAATAACAAAACAATTTCGAAACGATTTCGAAACGATTTCGAACCAATTACGAAACAATTACGGAATAAATTGAAAAATTCGTTTCGATTTTTAGTTGCTCCTGCATGGCTCAATATCGGATCGTAAGCTAATTTAAATACGAATCAATAACAAATTACGAAATTAACAAACGAAACCGCCCAGCCCTATGAACTAGCTGTACCCGCCACATGTTGCTGTGGCCAACCTTCCCTCCCTCTTTCTGTCCTTACTTCTTTCTTTCTCTCCTTCCTTCCCTCCCTCATTCCTCCATTCCCTCTTTTTCTTTCCCTTCTTCTTTCTTCCTTCTCTACCTGTTTCTTTTCTCGCTTCCTTTGCTCTTTGGTTCTATCCTCTAGGCTTGGGCAAGTTTGTTTGGAAGCTTCTAAAATCGTAATTAATTCGGAAAAAAAATCCCTTTTGAACCAATTTCGAGCCATGCAGGAATAGTGGGAGGAGTAATGGTTCTGGAGGGAACCATTTATTTATTTATTTGGAGTGCTTCTACCCCGCCCTTCTCAACCCCCTAGGGGGGACTCAGGGTGGCTTACAAAAGGCACAATTCAATGCCCAACAGTTCACTTAATACAATATACAAAATACATTAATGAAGCAAATGAAGCGATTCAGATTTCCTGCTATTTCTGATCTTTTTTTTCAAGAAAATCATTTTAAAATCGATTCGCCAGCGCCCCCTATAAACGAAAAGAGTTTAGAACCATTTATTTTCTTGATCGCCCAAACCTACTATCCTCCCTTGTCTCCTTCCTTCCTTCCTTCCTTCCTTCCTTCCTTCCTTCCTTCCTTCCTTCCTTCCTTCCTTCCTTCCTTCCCTCCCTCCCTCCCTCCCTCCCTCCCTCTTTCTCCCTTTTGTTCCTTGTCTCCTTCCTTCCCTCTTTCACTTTTATATTTCCTTCTCTCCTTCCTTCTTTCTCTACCTTTCTTTCTTTCATTCTCTCCTTCCCTCCCTCTTTCCCTCCTTCTCTCCCTCCTTCTCTCCCTCCTTCTCTCCTTCCTTCCTTCCTTCCTTCCTTCCTTCCTTCCTTCCTTCCTTCCTTCCTTCCTTCCTTCCCCTTGTCTGTGTATATGTGTATATATGTGTGTTTGTGTACATGTGGTTTTGTGCACGTGTTGTTATGTATTTCTTTGTTTTTTGGTTTTTTAAGTCTCTTCTGCTGTATTTTTCAGTGTTTTTATGAATGATGGTCACTTGTTAGTCTGACAGGTGTCTTGTGTCCAAATTTGGTGTCAATTCGCCCAGTGGTTTTTGAGTTATGTTAATCCCACAAATGAAGATGACATTTTTATTGACATAGACTAGCTGTCCCCTGCCATGCGTTGCTATGGCCCAGTCTTGTACTGTATATGTGTTTTGTGTGTGTATATGTGTGTGTGTGTGTGGTTTTGCACATGCATTGTAATTTTTTTTTGGCTTTTTAAGTTTCTTCTGCTGTGTTTTTTAAGGTTCTTATGAGTGATGGTCACTTGTTGGCCTGAGAGGTGCCTTGTGTCCAAATTTGGTGTCAATTCGTCCAGTGGTTTTTGAGTTATGTTAATCCCACAAATGAAGATGACATTTTTATTGACATAGACTAGCTGTCCCCTGCCATGCGTTGCTGTGGCCCAGTCTGTGTATATGTATCTTGTGTGTGTATATGTGTGTATATATATTTGTGTATATGTGTATATGTGTGGTTGCATAGATATATGTGAGTTTGCGCATGAGTTGTAATGTAATTTTTGTTTTTTGGCTTTTTAAGTCCCTTCAGTTGTGTTTTTCAGTGTTTTTATGAGTGATGGTCACTCACTGGCCTGATAGGTGTATTGTGTGCAAATTTCGTGCCAATTCGTCCAGTGGTTTTTGAGTTCTGTTAATCCCACAAACGGACATTACATTTTTATTTATATAGACTACCTGTTCCCTGCCATGCGTTGCTGTGGCCCAGTCTATGTATATGTGTTTTGTGTGTGTATATGTGTATATATGTGTGTTTGTGTATATGTGTGTGTGTGTGTGTGGTTTTGCACATGCATTGTAATGGGTTTTTTTTTGGCTTTTTAAGTTTCTTCTGCTGTGTTTTTCAAGGTTCTTATGAGTGACTAGCTGTCCCCTGCCACGCTGTGGCCCAGTCTGTTGATCTGGAAAATATAGTAATGAGAAAGAGTTGGTTTCTAATATATGTAATTTCTTTATGCTTGTGGGTAAACAGGATTCCTTGTTGTTTCTTTGTCAGTGTGGATGTGGAGAGTGTCTGGTTTGCCTATTCTGGAATATGCAACATATCATATGCAACATATCACTTCTTTAGGGGTCCCTTTCAAATCTATGATACTATATCTCTCTCTGTGTGTGAATCATATCTATATTTATGACTGGATGGCTCTTTGTCAGGAGGGCTCTGATTACATTTTCTTGCCCAGGTGAAGAGAGTTGGACTGGGTGGCCTTAAGTATTTTCTGTTGGTCATGGGGGTTCTGTGTGGGAAATTTACCCCAATTCTGTTGTTTGTGGGATTCAGAATGCTCTTTGATTGTAGGTGAACTGTGAATCCCAGTAACTACAAATCCCAAATGTCAAGGTCTATTTCCCCCAAACTCCATCTGTGTTTATATTTGGGCATATGGAGTATTCGTGCCAAGTGTGGTCCAGATCCATCATGGTATGAGTCCACAGTGCTGTCTGGATGTAGGTGAACTACAACTCCCAAACTCAAGGTCAATGCCCATCAAACCCTTCTAGTGTTTTCTGTTGGTCATGGGAGTCCTGTATGCCACATTTGGTTCAATGCCATAATTGGTGGAGTTCAGAATGCTCTTTGATTGTAGGTGAACTATAAATCCCAGCAACTACAACTCCCAAATGACAAAATAAAAAAAAATTGAGTGAAGGACATACCTTGGGTTGTTAGGTGTATGCTGTCCAAATTTGGTGTCAATTGGCCCACTGGTTTTGAGTTCTGTTAATCCCACAAACAAACATTACATTTTTATTTATATAGATGGTCACTTGTTGGCCTGAGAGGTGTCCAAATTTGGTGTCAATTCGCCCAGAAGAGATTGCTGAGCTCTTCTGTATTTCCAAGGTCCAGAACAAAGCCTTCCCGAAAAGGGGCAATGAAGACTTTTTAAACAGCTAAGTTGCCTTCATAGATGGCTCAGATGTTGTGAAGAGAGGACTGAATTGGATTTCTAAGCTTATTTCTCATTCCCTTAATGTTTTGTCTGCCATCGCTTATTCCTTCCAGACATACTGTTCACATCTCTTTATGTAGGTTAGGTGTCCGGTGAATACTGAAAGGCAGCGATTCTCAGACTTTCTTTCTCCAGGTGTTTAAGACATTAAAAGCCCCGCATGACTTGGCCAACAGTCGGGGATTTTGAGAAGTGAAGCTCCAAACACGGAAAGGCCAAAGTTTGAGAATCACTGCTGCGAGATCACAACATTATTGTAAAGTATATTCTGTTTGTGCGAACCATTTGTTCAGTCCTACGGTTCGCTGGGCTATATGAACCATATCAGCCCTGTGGCTTACTATTACTTACCAGGGATTTCAGAACACAGATTTTTCTCACTTACACAAAAATAGATCTGAGAAACACGGTAGTGATTTGGGGGAGACTTTTAAAATAAAAATGTGTTAAAACATTGTGTTCAAAACAGCAACAAATCCTTGTTTGTATCAAGAAACCATTGACTTCGTGCAAAATACTCTGATTTCCTTTTCTTTTCTTTGCTTTGGGGAGTAAGACATTTGCATTAAAACGTTTTTGTATTAGGTTGATGTAAGTTTTTTGGGCTGTCGGGCTATGTTCCTGAAGCATTCTCTGCTGACATTTTGCCTGCATCTATGGCGGGCATCCTCAGAGGTTGTGAGGTCTGTTGGAAACTAGGAAAATGGGATTTATATATCTGTGGAAAAATGTCCAGGGTGGGAGAAAGAACCCTTGTCTGTTGGAGGTAGGTGTGAATGTTCCAATTAGCCACCTTGATTAGCATTGAATGGCCTATTTATTTATTTGATTTCCAACATTTCTACCCCACCCTTCCCAACCCCCGAAGGGGGACTCAGGGTGGCTTACAATGGCAGCAATTCAATCATCTCTGACTCTTCGTGACCTCATGGACCAGCCCACGCCAGAGCTCCCTGTCGGCCGTCACCACCCCCAGCTCCTTCAAGGTCAGTCCAGTCACTTCAAGGATGCCATCCATCCATCTTGCCCTTGGTCGGCCCCTCTTCCTTTTGCCTTCCACTTTCCCCAGCAACATTCCCTTCTCTAGGCTTTGCTGCCTCCTCATGATGTGGCCAAAGGACTTCCACTTTGTCTCTAGTCTCCTTCCCTCCAGTGAGCAGTCGAGCTTTATTTCCTGGAGGATGGACTGGTTGGATCTTCTCGCAGTCCAAGGCACTCTCAGAACTTTCCTCCAACACCACAGTTCAAAAGCATCTCTCTTCCTTCGCTCAGCCTTCCCTAAGGTCCAGCTCTCACATCCGTAGGTTACTACAGGGAATACCATGGCTTTGAAATACATTGGAACATTATTATTACTCAACATATTGTCGAATCCAGATCTAATTTCTTGATGTATAAAAAGGGAACTCCAGACAAGAAACACTCAGGGACAGCTAATCACCTCTCAACAAAGCATTCTACCAGACCTAGCAGTTTTCAAGGTGTGTCTTCTTACTGCCTGGGGGAGTCCTTTGTTTAGAGGTGATTAGCTGTCCCTGATTGTTTTTTATCTGGAGTTCCCCTGTTTTGAATGTTGTTATTTATTTGCTGTCCTTATTTTAGAGTTTTTAAATACTGGTAGCCTGATTTTGTTCATTTTCATGGTTTCCTCCTTTCTGTTGAAATTGTCCACATGCTTCTTGTGGATTTCAATGGCTTCTCTGTGTAGTCTACATAAGAAGACAATGGATTCCCACCAATACAAAAAACACAAATCCACTAGAAGTTGTGGTACATAAATGACAAAGGTCAATATTGCCTAACAGTTTGTATATTACAATATTCAACAAACAACAAATTTATATGGTATAGGCATAACACAATGTATAATGAACAACAACCAGTTGTTTACAAAGATTACACATGCATTACATAAAGAGTATTTTGGGGTGAAGACAACTTGTCTTCAGGGCATAAGATCCCTTGCTTTAGAGTAAGCGTAATGTAAAGAGTCTTTCTTGGTGTAAAACCAACTTCTCTTCAGGACATAGGATCCCTTGCTTTAGAAAATTTACGGTTCTTTATATACAGATATCCACATCCACGACCGGTTTCTCTGTGTAGTCTGACATGGTGGTTGTTGGAGTGATCCAGCATTTCTGTGTTCTCAAATAATATGCTGTGTCCAGGTTGGTTCATCAGGTGCTCTGCTATGGTTGACTTCTCTGGCTGAAGTAGTCTGCAGTGCCTTTCATGTTCCTTGATTCGTTTTTGAGCAATGCTGCGTTTGGTGGTCCCTATGGAGATTTGTCCACTGCTGCATGGTATATGGTAGACTCCTACATAGGTGATGGGATCCCTCTTGTCCTTTGCTGAACGTAGCCTTTGTAGCACAGATGCAGGCAAAATTTCAGGAGAGAATGCTTCTGGAACATGGCCAACCAAGGATTCCCCCAGGCAGGAAGCAACCAGGCTTTGAAGCTGCAAGGCCATTCTATGCTGATCAAGGTAACCCAATGCAACATTCACACTTACCTCAAGGAGACAAGAGTTCTTTCTTTCTCCCACCCTGGACATCATTCCACAGATATATAAACCCAATTTTCCTCGTTTCCAACAGACCTCACAACCTCTGAGGATGCCTGCCAAAGATGCAGGCGAAACATCAGGAGAGAATGCTTCTGGAACATGGCTATATAGCCTAAAAGATTTACAACGACCCAGTGATTCTGGCCATGAAAGCCTTCGACAATACAGTTTTTTTGTATTATTTTCACTGCAAAAGTCTTCATGTGATAAAAAAAATTGAAAAATGAGCAAAACACATATGATGCTGTCCAATGGAGATACAAATGGTCTTTTCTTCCGTGCAGCAAAGTAAGTGAGCACTGACATCTCTGTTATTAGTTTTCAGAAGTTTATGTCACATTGTTTTCTAGCTGTTTGCTACTCTTTCCTTCCCTTGGTCCCCATTTTTCCTTGTCACCATTCCCCTTGTTCTGTTTTGTCCTTTCACACCTTGGCCCCATTTGTCCACATTTGCTTTTGAATCTGACTGGGACTCCTGACATTACTTTGCTGTCACCGGCACCTATGACATCCTCATGTCATATATAATAAATGCACAGAAGATAATGGAAAATAATGCCAAGAAGAAAGGCACTGAAGCAATACAAATGTACTTGCAATTAGGGATGCACAGATCAGTCTGTGTCAGGTGCATGTCATTCCTGCATCTAGTCATTTCTATGCCCATCCCATCCCAGTTCCATATTAATATGGAATCCAGAGGAAAGAAAACATGCGCGCAATGGTTGAATTATTTTTGAGAAAGTCAATACAGCATGAGAACCAGCATAGCATTGCAGCTAGAGTCTTATTTCAGGGCTTACGGCCAAATACCCACTCAGCCATGAAGATCCACCAGATGACTTTGGCCAACTGATGGCCTACATCCAGTTCCTTGTCCCAGCGAGACCTTACTCATTTATTTAATCGTGGAATGGTAAAATCCACTGAATGATGATCCCAGGGATTCAAATTATTATTGAGCTGTGTTGATTATGTGATGATTCCTTATTATTATTAGAAACACAACAAGATGAGTCCACAGCAGACAAGATCACTCTGCTGACTGTTGAATTGGATCACACGTCGGACACTTCCCAAGTGTCTAGGACTGTATGATGTATCGGTGAATAATGTGTGCAGATCCCAGTAAGGTGGCCTTCTGCAGCTGGCAGATGGTAATTTTGTCAGTGCTGATTGTGTTCAAGTGCAGGCCAAGGTCTTTAGGCACTGCACCCAGTGTGCTGATCACCACTGGGACCACCTTTACTGGCTTGTGCCAGAGTATTTGCAGTTCTTTGCAGTCTTTGCAATTGTTGTTGTTGTTGCTGTTGTTGTTGTTGTTATTTGAAACATAACAAGGTGAATTGTCGAAGGCTTTCATGGCCGGGATCACTGGGTTGTTGTAGGTTTTTCCGGGCTATATGGCCATGTTCTGGAGGTAATTTTTCTCCTGACGTTTTCGCCTGCATCTATGGCAAGCATCCTCTGAGGTAGTGAGGTCTCACTACCTCTGAGGACCTCACTACCTCTGAGGATGCTTGCCATAGATGCAGGCGAAAACGTCAGGAGAAAAATTACCTCCAGAACATGGCCATATAGCCCGGAAAAACCTACAACAACCCAACACAACAAGGTGAATCCACAGCAAACAAGATCATTCTTCTGGCTGTTCTATTGGATCACACATCGGACACTTCCCAAGTGTCTAGGACTGTGTGATGTATCGGTGAATAATGTGTGCACATCCCAGTAATGTGGCCTTCTGCAACTGGAAGGTGGTAATTTTGTCAGCGCCGATTGTGTTTAAGTGCAGGCCAAGGTCTTGAGGCACTGCACCCAGTGTGCCGATCACCACTGGGAACACCTTACTGGCTTGTGCCAGAGTATTTGCAGTTCTTTGCAGTCTTTGCAGTTGTTGTTGTTGTTGTTTGAAACACAACAAGGTGAATCCACAGCAAACAAGATCATTATGCTGGCTGTTCTATTGGATCACACATCAGAAACTTCCCAAGTGTCTAGGACTGTGTGATGTATCGGTGAATAATGTGTGCAGATCCCAGTAAGGTGGCCTTTTGCAGCTGGCAGATGGTAATTTTGTCAGTGCTGATTGCGTTTAAGTGCAGGCCAAGGTCTTTAGGCACTGCACCCAGTGTGCCAATCACCACTGGGACCCCCTTGACTGGCTTTGCAGTTTGATCTTTAAATCCTTGTATTGTGTCAGCTTTTCTAGTTGTTTCTCTTCAATCCCACTGTCACCTGAGATTGCAACATCAACGACCCATATTTTGTTTTTTTTGCAGAGGATGTGTAATCTGTGACCTCAGTTACCCTTTGCTCACATATTCTTTCCATGCCAAACATCATATTTACATATGCCACAAAGACATCCCATCTTTTCCTATGGAAATGTTCAATAGACAGGTTTTGATTTGGTGCTGTATTCTTCTTGGATCTAGGACAAATCTGGGAGAAGGGATGTTGGTTTGCTCTTTAAGATTTTGAAGGAACACACACACATTTTTGGAGTCACACAAAAAGAAGGTAAAAGACAGCCACTACTATTTATTCAGGCTGGGCTGCCCATAATTTGAATGTATAGTTCCATTCAGGTCCTGTGTGCTTCCAGGCTGTGACAATGTTTAGAAATACAAGAGAACATGCATTCCTTCACCTCTGCTGGATCATGAAAAATCAATAGCAATCAAGTGGCATGCTCTGTGTCCACACTAAGCCGTGTGTCTTTATCTCTCTGTAGATTTTATCAAGGTTGTGTTTTCATTATTGGAATTACGGGTCAAACTGCAGCACTTTTTAGTGCAGATATTTTCCATTTTTAAAAAAGGACATCTTCAAGGTTACATATTCAGTATGGCTTTTGACCATTGTCAATAGTTTTACAAATATATAAGTCACATCAGTAACACTGTTTTCTTAAAAAAAATGCTGTTTCCTTTAGCTCTTCTATCTCAGCTAAGGAAAACAACTCATAAATGAGTTTTAATGGGTTAGCAAGATCTCCAGTCCAGGTAAACCTGAACGTCAATGGATGTAGGGCATTTATTCCAATGCAATCCAGATTGGCCCTGGGGTGATTTTGACTGCCTCTCCACCTTTACAACACCCCTCCTGTGTTGAAGTGGTGGCCAGCTACCTAGACTACTATAGCCAGTTCTGGTGCCAACCTTAAGAAATGGGACTACAAAGTGGAAGAGAAGAAACCATGAAAATGAGCAAAATCTGGTTACCAGTATTTAAAAAAACTCTAAATTCAGGACAGTAAATAAGGAACACTTCAGAAACAGGGGAACTCCGCTCTGGTGGGAAGGTAAAGGCACTCCATGCAGTCATGCTGGCCACAAGACTTAGGAGGTGTGATTTAGAGCTAAAATTTAGGGGTCTTTGCCAGGAGGCAGAGACCAATTAGACTCATCAAAGAGTTCTTTTTCCCTGGCGAGAAGGGAGCACCCAATATTTTTCTCTGATTTCCCAATGAAAGGTCTCGCCAAGTTGAAGAAAAGCCATCAAAGTTTTATTTGCGATTCAGCTGAAAAGGATGCAGACCTGCAATCATTCGCCAGCAGAGCATGAGAAGAATGCACCAATACAGTCATATTTATAGTAAATTCAAAGTTGCAGAGTTCAAACTTCCTGCCCCAGCTTCCCTGACGTACCCCGCCGTGATTGGGCAATGGGCGATCAGCTGGGAGGCGGCCCTCCCGCCCCTGGCACCTCTGGACCAATCAGGAAGCTCCAGTGGTCTGCAGGATCCAATGGGGAGACCTCTGCCACCTGGTGGTGACAGCAAATCAGGAGAGAGGGAGGCGGGACGATAGAACATAAAGGAATCTGGGAAGGAGTCTTTAAACAAAGGAAATGCCATGTGGCCTGCAAGACAAAAAGCTCAAGCAGGGCTGATCTATTGTGTTCATGAGTGTTGCAAATCAACATGTGTAAAAATATCCAGATCCTTCCTGGCTGTGAGACAGGAGAACAATGAGGGCAGCCTGGGGTTAATGCTATCAATGGGAAATAAACAAAAAGCAAAGGGGAAGATTTCCTCTTCTCTTACTTGAAGAGGGATAGAAATTTTGCCAAACAATTCTTAACTCTAGTGGGCCATCTCTGATGCTAGAGATAAGAATCTCCTCCTATTATCCATGCATGTGTGTCTTTGGCTGGAGGTTTCGGTAATCACTAATGGCTTTACATACTTCTTTGGAGGGAGAAGGGGGCAAAGGGTCAGGAATNCAAATGCAGCCGGATTGCCCAGACACGAATCAAGGAACAGGAAAGGCACTGTAAATGACTTCAGCCAGAGAAGTCAGCCATAGCAGAGCACCTGATGAGCCAACCTGGACACAGCAGATTATTTGAGAAGACAGAAATGCTAGACCACTCTCACAACCACCATGTCAGTCTATTATTTATTTATTTATTTTATTTATTTAATACACTTGTATACCGCTAATATCTCAGCCTAAATCGGCGACTCATTGCGGTTTACAGCAATTAAAAGCAATGTACAATTTAAAACAACAACACGTAAACAATACAAATTATTGGGCCACCAATAATAATACCATGCTTCTCGTCACAAAAATCACAGTCCAGAGTTCGTCATCCATAGTTAACCAGTCCTTAGTCTATAAATTCAATAGTAACAAACTAATTGAATGCTTGTTTACACAACCATGTTTTTAATCTCTTCCGAAAGACCATCAGCGAAGAGGCTGATCGTATCTCTATAGGGAGGGTGTTCCAAAGCCGAGGGGCCACCACAGAGAAGGCCCTGTCTCTCGTTCCCGCCAGCCGCACTTGGGAAGCCGGTGGGATAGAGAGCAGGGACTCTCCAGAAGACCTTAGGGTCCTGGTGGGCTGATAGGCTGAGATACGTTCGGATAGATAAGTTGGGCCAGAACCGTTTAGGGCTTTAAAGGCCAAAACCAGCACTTTGAATTGAGCCCGGTAGCATATCGGCAGCCAGTGGAGCTGGTGCAGCAGAGGAGTTGTGTGCTCCCTGCGCCCCGCTCCTGTTAGTACCATGGCTGCCGCCCGTTGGACTAGTTGGAGCTTCCGGACTGTCTTCAAAGGCAACCCCACGTAGAGAGCGTTGCAGTAATCAAGGCGGGATGTCTACACAGAGAAGCCATTGAAATCCACAAGAAGCAGGTGGACAATTTCATCAGAAAGGAGGAAACCATGAAAATGAACATAATCTGGCTAAAGGTAAAGGTAAAGGTTGTCCCCTGACATTAAGTCCAGTCATGTCTGGCTCTGGGGGTTGGTGCTCATCTCCATTTCTAAGCCAAAGAGCCGGTGTTGTCCGTAGACACCTCC
>NW_026844478.1:22786957-22881895 GCF_025583915.1 Anolis sagrei ordinatus
TGTTCGTTTGTGGGATTAACATAACTCAAAAAACACTGGGCGAATTGACACCAAATTTGGACACAAGACACCTCTCAGGCCAATGAATGACCACCACTCATAAAAACACTGAAAAACACAGTAGATGAGACTTAAAAAGCCTAAAAACAAAAGTTACATTACAATGCATATGCAAAACCACATACACACACATATACATACATGTAAACACACATATACACACACAAAACACATATACACAGAATGGGCCACAGCAACACGTGGCAGGGGACGGCTACCGTGTGTGTGTGCATTTGTGTGTTTGTGTGTGTGTGTCTACCTATTCTTGGACTGCAACTCCCAGCAGTCCCCCTGATCGACCTACCTACCTTCCTACCTACCTACCTATCTACCCCTATGTATCTTATCTATCTGGAGGATTGCTGAGTGTTGCAGTCCAGGAATAGAAAATTAGAAATATGCACTGTATTGTTGTTTAGCTTTTTGGGTTTTTAACTCCTTTCCGCTGCTTTTTGGGGGGAGGTTTATGAGTGATGGTCACTCATTGGTCTGTTAAGGGTCTAGTGCCCAAATTTTGTGTCAATACATCCAGTGGTTTTTCAGTTATGTTAATCCCACAAACTAACATTACATTTTTATTTATATAGATATATATCCTCAAGATAATGTATATTTCAGGAAAAGCTAACATTGCGCATCACATGACTGGGACGTTGTTTGAACTGGCAGTAGCTAACAAGGATGTAAGATGCTACAGTTTATGAAACTAAACAAATTAGATGGCTTGCATCAATAATTGAGCAATTTTCTCTTTCAGGAGGAACCATTTTTTGCTTCCCCAAGATGCTGCAATAAAATGCAAAATAATGAATTTTTTTAAAAAAATAAATAAATGGGGGAGTGTAATTCTTTTCCATTTTGGTGCGTGCCTGTGAAACTGTAGATTTGATATAGTGGTCCAATATTTAAAGAGAGATGAACTAGCGTGGCAACAAACGTTGCCACATCCCATGCCTCTTTAAGAAGACCATGAAAAATTACTGTGGCTAATTAAATGGCCACTGTCCTTTTCCTCCCCCACCATTATTTTAATAAGCTGTTTTTCAGAACAAAATGCTGTATTCATAATGGATGATATTCAGTTATGATCAATACTCATGCAAGATTTAGCATCCGATTTAAAACAGACTGTTACAATGCTCGGGAATTAATAATACATGGAGCAGACATTCCTTGCATGACTCAGAGCAAAGAGAGAGGAAGGAAACAGTGTTCCTTTGCAGATGAAACACCTCCACTACTCAATGTCTCCATCCTTTCCAGAGGTCGGGATCTAGCGTCAAGTTCATAGGGGTTGGGGGGAATTTTGCACTCCTTCCTTTATGTCCCTGCTCTAATGATAAAAACTGGACATCATGGAATTCATGAAAAACAGAATGATGGAGAGCTTGGAAAACAAGATCTTGACTATGAAAATAAATTCCTGCTCTCACTGTCTAATTAGAATTACTCTGGAAAGTACTCTGACTCATAAAAAACACTGCTTGAATATTGAGCAAAGAGTTGGGTGCAAGATATAATATCATATGAAAGCTGACTGGCACAACCTGGGGGTCACAACCAGGCACAGTGAAGACATCTGTCCTTGTGCTTTGCTACTCTGCTGCTAAGTACGCATGTCCAGTGTGGAATCCATCTTGCCAAACTAAAAGTGGATGTGGCTCTTAATGAGACATGCTGCATTATTACAGGATGTCTACGCCCTACACCACTGGAGAAATTATACTGTTTAGCCAGTATTGCATCACCCTATCATGCGTGAGTTGCTTTCTAACACACAAAACCTCTGCACCATCCTGGCAATTATTTTTCTCAAACATTTCATAAATTTTGTTTCTTTTCACCCCCTTAGCTACAATTTTACCATCTTTAATTATAAAACAATATATCCCTCTAAATATCACTTTGTAGCCAAATTCTGTCAAAATTGCAACACTTAACAAATTGGTTTTAATTTCTGGAACACACAGCACATTTTCCCAATTCACTCCTAAACAAAATATGCAGTCCTAAAATGATTGAAAGTTCTAAAAGTCCCATCAGCCATGTCATATGGTACAGCAGAGGCGGCCCTAGGTAATTTTCAATGGTAAGCAAACAGTATTTTGGCCCCCCCCCCCCCAAACCAATCACTGATATATATTTTCTGTTCGTCGTGGGAGTTCTGTGTGCCATATTTGGTTCAATTCCATCATTGGTGGAGTTCAGAATGCTCTTTGATTGTAGGTGAACTATACATCCCAGTAACTACAACTTGCATATGTCAAGGTCTATTTTTCTCCAAGAGCGCCTCAAAATCAACTATACTGCAAATGCTTACTTTGCGTAATGGGTTGAGCCGCCCCTGACCCTGAGTGTCTTTCACATCCTTCAACTTACTCAGATCATTGACAACTTTGAAGGCACTGAACAGGCTGCGCTCTGGCACCATGAGATGCAGAGCCAACCTTAAGAAATGATGCTCCAAAGTTAATTCCACAATGAGTATGGAGAAGAGCAAACCACAGACCATCTACTATAATGCAATCCAAGCCCTGCCACATGTACAATAGAGGACCTTCTCACAGTGATACCAGAGGCACTCCAAGTGGCCAGCTTCTGGTCAAAGGACATTTAGCATAATGCCAACTTTTTAACCTTGTTTATGTTTTTAAATACATTATAACTGTACCCTCAATTTGCTTCTGACACAATAAATAAATAGTCTAAGTAGGCACTGATGTTTATATACAAGGCAGGGCTCTTGTTGTACTGTCTTATTCCTTACACATCCCCAGCACTAGCACCAAAGTGTGGGAATGAGTAAGGAGCTGAATGACAGGTATTTCCAAACTAGTTGGTTCTGGCTGAAATGGACAAATAATCTGCATGGAGTAAGGCAGCTTTGAAAGTATTACTCCGCAAGACATTGCACCAACACAGAAGCATGGAATTGAAAGTTCATCTTATTGACCCTCCTGCCAATGGAAGAAACCTGTTGTTATAGCATCCCTGATAAGGGGACATCAATATTCTGCTTGAAATCCTCTAACGGATGGATCCGAAAGCTTTGGAAAACACAAGGAGGGAGAGACATTTCTGTAGAAATTCTCCAACCTGGAAACCACAAAAACAGGTGGTTTCTTTGATTTAGGCAGTCAATAACTCCTGTAATTATTTCTGCTTAAAAGTATTTTGTGCTCAAAACGTAGACTTGAGTCTCTCACGGGAGCCTATATTTTGCCCTATCCGCACCCCATTCCAAGTTAGTGGAACGCTGTTAACTCGCAGCGAGCATCCATCAAAGACCATTTAAGATTCATCTTCAGCTATTTGCTAAGCAAAAGCCTGCTAACAGTTGCCCCCTCTCATTTGATGGCATAATAGCATTTAAAGAGTTGAAGGAAACACATTTGAGTAAAAATAACTCTAATAATGTTCAAGAGCTGGCTGGCTGGCTGGCTGAGTAGACAGCTATTGTTTTACAGAGTCTCTTTGGAGACTAAGGACACTCTTGATAAATTGGATATTGGCTTTTTGGCAGCATTTCCAGCCTCAGCACGCACACCAGAGAGGCACCGAGGGAGAATGCACACAACCCTTCAGACCTGCTCATGGGGCAACTCTTTTGCTATTAAATCTTAAAGAGTGTGCGACTCACAAAATCAATGAGTATGATCCGTCTTCCTTTGTATGGAAAGCTACCACCTGCCACCTTCAGGTCTGTGGGCACACTCCTTCTTTGTCTCTTGAGCTGATCCTAATTTGGAATGCTCTTAACAGTGCAAAAATATCGCGCAAAAGAAGATAGCAGGTTGTAATTGGATGATCAAGCTCCATAATCGGTGCTCTGGTTATTGTGGCATGCAAAGTAATTGCACCACAGCAGCAAAGGAGAGGGCTTCTATATTGTGGGAAAACAAGGGTCAGATTTCAAATTTCTAAGTCCTGTGTAATGTAATCCTGTTTACTTCCTTACTGCATTGATATTCATTTTCCTGCCAAAGTAGTAATTGCGGTTTAGAATAATGTTTTTACATCAGAGAGACATGATACAAAAGTAAAAGAGAAGGAAGGATGTGTGCCATGTATGACTCTATATTGCACTACAATGCTGATGTTCTACAATGATGTTACATCAAGGAAGGAGACTTCTTCCAACCCAGTTCATCTTAGAACTGGATTTAAAGAAGTCTGGATTAAACCCTTGTGCCGGAAGGACTGATGACCAACAAGTCAGTGGTTTGAATCAGGGGAGAGCAGGTTAAGCTCCCTCTGTCAGCTCCAGCTCCCGAGGTGGGGACATGAGAGAAGTCTCCCACAAGAATGGTAAAACATTAAAACATTAAACCATCTGGGCATCCCCTAGAATCATAGAGTTGGAAGAGACCTCACGGGACATCCAGTCCAACCCCATTCTGCCAAGAAGCAGAAATATTGCACTCAAAGCACCCCTGACAGATGGCCATCCAGCCTCTGTTTAAAAGCCTCCAAAGAAGGAGCCTCCACCACACTCCAGAGCAGAGAGTTCCACTGCTGAACAGCTCTCCCAGTCAGGAAGTTCTTCCTCATGTTCAGTTGGAATCTCCTCTCTTGTAGTTTAAAGCCATTGTTCCACGTCCTAGCCTCCAGGGAAGCAGAAAAGTAATTGCTCCCTCCTCCCTGTGACTTCCTCTCACATATTTATACATGGCTATCATGTCTCCTCTCAGCCTTCTCTTCTTCAGGCATTGCCCCTGGGCAGCTTAGGGAACTGGGCATGTTTAGCCTGAAGAAGAGAAGGCTGAGAGGAGATATGATAGCCATGTATAAATATGTGAGAGGAAACCACAGGGAGGAGGGAGCAAGCTTGTTTTCTGCTTCCTTGGAGACTAGGACGCGGAACAATGGCTTCAAACTACAAGAGAGGAGATTCCATCTGAACATTAGGAAGAACTTCCTGACTGTGAGAGCCATTCAGCAGTGGAACTCTCTGCCCCGGAGTGTGGTGGAGGCTCCTTCTTTGGAGGCTTTTAAGCAGAGGCTGGATGGCCATCTGTCAGGGGTGATTTGAATGCAATATTCCTGCTTCTTGGCAGAATGGGGTTGGACTGGATGGCCCATGAGGTCTCTTCCAACTCTTTGATTCTATGATTCTATGATTCTATGTCCTTACAGATGGCCAATTCTCTCACACCAAAAGCGACTTGTAGTTTTTTCAAGTTGCTCCTGACACAAACAAAATATCTGAGAATTAAAGTGTCTGTACATTTCATAAGGGTGTGCGAAATGGCAGAAATCTGTTGTATTTTCATTTTGTTTTCATTTTGAATTTTGGGTGCTCCCTGTTCTGTTTCTAGGAGGATTCCAGGAGATTTTTTTTTTTTTTGGGGGGGGGGGGGGGGGGGGGGGGGGGGGGGTTGCCAGGATTAGGAGCAGGGCTGTCATAACTCAAAATCTGCATTTGCCTGCCATCCCTGAAATATAGAGAACACACAATAGTTATGGGTTGAAACTATGAGCAACCTTGGCTAGCTAGGGCAAAACACCTGGATCCCCTGTTGACCTAACCCGGGCAACCTTTAAGGAAGTAGTTCTCAACCTGTGGGTCCCCAGGTGTTTTGGCTTACAACTCCCAGAAATTCCAGTCAGTTATCAGCTATTAGGATTTCTGGGAGTTGAAGGCCAAAACATATGGGGACCCAAAAGTTGAGAACCACTGCTTTAAGGGAAACATGCTGAAGAAGTCTCCCCAAAGTTATTGAGGCCAGACTTTCTCCATTCCTGGGCCATTTGGTTTCACCTCACCTCATCTAAATGAACCACAGGTAAGTGTTTTAGTTCATGGCCTTCACCCCAAAGGGGGGTGCCTTGGGTGTACACCAAATTGTAAGTTCCCTTAGCTGTTTTCCATTGTAGCCTATTTAAGGCCACACCATACCAATTTGCCCCGAGAATAGTATAGAGTAGGTGAAAAACCCTCCCAGAACAAATGATTGTTTGTGTAATTTAGGAAGAATAAATTTGTCGTGTCAGAAGCTAATTGAAAATACAGTTATAATGTATAGAGAAACCACAAACAAAGTTAAAAACTTGGCATTATGCTACATTTCCTTTGACCAGTAGCTGGCCACTTGGAGTGCATCTGGTGTTGATCTGAGAAGGTCCTCCATTGTGCATGTGGCAGGGCTCAGGTTGCATTGTAGTAGGTGGTCAGTGGTTTGCTCTTCTCCACACTCGCATGTCGTGGATTCCACTTTGTAGGCCCACTTCTTAAGGTTGGCTCTGCATCTCGTGGTGCCAGAGCGCAGTCTGTTCAGTGCCTTCCAAGTCGCCCAGTTTTCTGTGTGCCCAGGAGGGAGTCTCTCATTTGGTATCTGTCATTGATTGAGGTTCCTGGTTTGAGCCTGCCACTTTTGGACTCTCACTTGCTGAGTTGTTTCAGCGAGTATCGCTGTAGATCTTAGAAAACTATTTTTTGATTTAAGTCGTTGATGTGCTGGCTGATACCCAAACAAGGGATGAGCTGGAGATGTCACTGTCTTGGTCCTTTCACTATTGGCTGCTACTTCCCGGCGGATATCAGGTGGTGCGATACCGGCTAAGCAGTGTAATTTCTCCAGTGGTGTAGGGCGCAGACACCCCGTGATAATGGATTCCACTTTGTAGCCCCATTTTTTAAGGTTGGCTCTGCATCTCATGGTATGTGTGATAAAAACAGGTTCTGAGAACTTTTACGGTCGATGACCAGATCATAACAGGGGGACTCAGTCCCACACATCCACGTCAAACCCAAGGGGTTATATACTTCAACAAATTTTAAAATCTAAGCTAAAAACCACACATAAGTAGTTATTAAAACCCAACTCAACTCACGAGATCTTCCGAAGGCATTCTAAAGAGAGTTAGTGAGTTCTCAGGTTCTGAGAAGATGAGCTAGCTGGTGGTTCCATCCAGGCCATCTCACGTTCCCCTCTGGTACAACCAAAGAGATTCCACTCTCACTTGTTTACAATCCACATAGTTGAGCACTTAAAACTTCTCTATGACATTTTAAGAATTAGAAATATACACATTAACATACTATGTGCTCAGCACCAATTAGTGTGTTTTTAAGCCATCATCTTGTATCATCTCAGCTCCTTTTTCGTTTCTTCTGAACATCATTTATTCAACAGAAGAAGCTTGTGTAATGATTCTAACTTGATCTTCTGAAGCTGGCGTGTCACCTTACCATAGACTGCAACTTAGAATTCTCTTTATTAAAGTTTTACTATCAAGCTCCCTGCGATCGTCTTATGCAAAAAATATAAAGAGCCTCATGCTTTGAAAAACTCTTACCACGATCACTACGCATGAGGAGAGATCAATGGAGAGTCTCAAAGATTCCTGCCTTCCAGCTTCAAAGGAACAAAGGGTGTACAAATCAAGTCGGCAAAAATCGAATCCCCCCAGCCCCCAAAGAATTCACGTTCAACCAAGCTAATCAGTTCCTCTAATGTTTTAGCACTGATTAACACAGATGTCTACAGCTCAAAAGGTTCATTTTACAAGAAGGCCTTTTGAATCCTTTGTTGTCATGCCACAGCAAAGGACTGATGTTCTGGTTTAGGAGGAAGTTACAGAAACCTTATTCATGCCCTCTGACAATCCTGATTAATGAGGGACATTTTATTGAGGGGGGGGGGAGGCTCGGGTGGTATTGGTCCATAATAACTTACAGTCATTCAAAAGGGTCCTTGTTTTGGTCTATTGATGATTCCGAGTTAAAATATAATTAGTGTGATTTGCGAAAATTGCATTTGTTTCCGTACAATGATGAATCCAATGCTGGAATTAAAATTGCTGGAAGAAACATTAACAACTAGGCTTGGTTGATTAAAAAAATGGTTCAAAACACGTTTTCGATGTAGAGGGCACTGGTGTTCAATTCTAAAGTAACTTCCAAATTTTTAAAACAATAATTTCAAAACTTTCCAAAACTTCCAAAACTTCCGAATCACTTTGTTAATGGCAGACACTGGGGAAACTTCGGGGGATTCTCCCTCCCTCATTTTTAGACCAATCTTGCTGAAATTTGCTACAGTGGTAGAACATGTGGACCACTGTTAGCTCACCAAATTTCATAACCTTTGGCTTATCCATGGATTTTTGGCAAATTTTCAAAGTGTTTGTAAAAAACATTTTTAATAAGAAATACAATCTGTTCCTAGTTTGAACATGTTATTTCCTGTTTCATTGGTTGGTCTTTACTTTGAAAGGAGTTGTTCTACTCCAAACACTTTGTTTGTGTGGTATAAACTGTTAAATTGGTGGAGGACAGAAATCATAGTAGAGACCCCATCAAGGGACATCTAGACTGACCCCCTTCTTCAAACGTGACTCAAGCAGACAAGAGTTCTTTCTCCCACCTTGGACATCATTCCACAGATATATAAACCTCACTTGCCTAATTTCCAACGGACATCACAACCTCTGAGGATGCCTGCCTGCCTGCCATAGATGAGGGCAAAATGGCAGGAGAGAATACTTCTGGAACATGGCCATACAGCCCGGAAAACTCACAGCTTGTGGCATACTTTTGAGTGCATTCCAATTTATCACTTGCAAAACTTGCACAGATGTTGATTGCCAGGATAGTTATATGTACCTTGTTATATGCTATGGACCTCATCAGATGGGTGCAGGGGTCTGTTTCCATGCACTGCAGAGACAGAACCCCACGGAGTCCCACAGAGGCCATCACATGACATCAGGGTATTTTCGGTGGGCTCTATTTCCACAGCACATGGAAATGGAGCCTTACACCTATCTTCAGGAGTCAGGTGTTACCAGACTCAAAACACCCTGAAGATGGGAGAAAGCAGGGTATGGCTGGCCATCCATTTTTGCACAGAAAGACGGGCAGGAATGGGATAAGATGGTTCTCTCTACTGTACTGTCGAAGGCTCTCATGGCCAGAATCACTGGGTTGTTGTAGGTTTTCCGGGCTATATGGCCATGTTCTAGAGGCATTTTCTCCTGACGTTTCGCCTGCATCTATGGCAAGCATCCTCAGAGGTAGTGAGGTCTGTTGAAAGTAGGAAAATGGGTTTATATATCTGTGGAAAGACCAGGGTGGGACAAAGGACTTTTGTCTGCTGCAGCTAGGTGTAAACAACAGAGAGTAAACAATCAGGTACATTAAATCACTCTCAACAAAAGATTCCCCCCAGGCACTTCCAAGCCATTAAATGCTAATCAAGGTGGTCAGTTGAAACATTCACACCTAGCTCCAGCAGACAAAAGTCCTTTGTCCCACCCTGGTCATTCCACAGATATATAAACCCATTTTCCTACTTCCAACAGACCTCACTACCTCTGAGGATGCTTGCAATAGATGCAGGTGAAACGTCAGGAGAAAATGCCTCTAGAACATGGCCATATAGCCCGGAAAAACCTACAACAACCCAGTTCCTAGGTTCCCCTTTTTCCGTCTTGCTCCATCTGAAGTCTTTGGGTTTACTTTCACTCACTGTTGAGAGAATGAAGTTATGTCTAGTGCCTTCTCTTTTCAACAGATTAGGGCCAGAACTTCACATTTGAGTCATCTAAAAGCCACAATGCATTGCAAACTGACATAGAAGCAGGACCCTCACTATGTTCCCTTTTGCACAATGCCATGTGCTACTTGCATTTGTTATGACCCTCTGGTCAACATGTGGCTTATAGGCCTGGGTAACAACGGAAAAATTTGTTTCTAAAATCGATTTGTATTTGGGGGGTTTTTTTGTTTCGATATTTAAAATAATTACAAAATTTTCCTTTTAAAAAGTTCAATATTCGTAAATGGTAAAAAATTAACGAATCGATTTCTGAAACAATAACGAATCGATTCGTTAATGGCGGACGCGACCGCGAAATACGCTAAAAAACCTCCAAAACCTTCTGAAGCTTCCCTCTCCCTCTGTTGTTGACTGTTGGTGTGATATTATAATTTTTTTTCACTAATTAAACCATAAAACTGGCCCAGAAATGCGGAAATAATAACGAAACGACCTCAAAACAATAACGAAACGAATACAATATCGAAATACGAAGCATTTACAAAACGTTTTTGAAAATTCGTTTTTTTTAATAATTGCTCCAGAATGGTTCGTTATCGTTTTGTAATTGAAAAAATTAACGAATTATTAACGAATTATGAATTAACGAAACGAAACCGCCCAGCCCTAGTGGCTTACAATATTGCTGACCAGGAGAGAGGGTGGCTCCAAATATCTTCCCTTGGTGTGCAATATTGCAAGAGCTTTAGCACGTGTCCTGATTTTGATTTTTGGAAGACTGTTTTACAAGCTTTGTACAAAACAAATCTATTGACATTTTCGCATATAATTTTATTTTGTATACAAAACGCCATTGCATCTTCTCATACAAAAAAAAATCCTCCCTTTGTCTTTGTTCTTGTTTAGCTTTTGTTTGAGGCATATATATATATATATATTCCTGCAGCAGTTTACATTTTTTCCAGGGTAGGTCTCCGTTTGTCAAGGCCTCCCTCGCTGTCATTGATGAAAAACCTGGCAAATATACTTTGCATGCCTAGTTGAAACATCACTTTGCTTACACAGAAGCCATCACAAGACTGAAAATATATAGATTTCTGACTGCAGCTTACATCCATTTTCTTGCTCGCTGTAGGAGGTGAGGGCTGAGTAAATCTGTAAATCTGTTGGGTTTTTGAAAAAAAAGGGGGCTTGACAGAGCAAACATCTCAGGCATCCTTAGAAACAAACTACCTTCCAAAGAAAGAACAGGAAACGGAGCATTATACAGAAGTGTATATAGCATGGATGGACAACAGATGCAACGGAAGCCAAATTCCACCCCTTGAGGTCAACCACAAAACTCAAACTCACTGCAAATTAATCTTCAAGTTGCACTGAAGTATTGTTTTCATGAAAATAGCTTAGGGCTGTAAATAGTCTTCCAAGGCAATTTCAGACATGTGGTAATCTGAAGCTGCTTCTGCAGTGATTTGAGGGCCGGTGACATGTATTGTGGGAACATTTGGGATATTCCTTCTATCTGCTGCTGTTACCTCTTCCCAATTTGCTGCCATTACCATTTCTAATAGACAGAAGAAAAGAGATCTGGCTGCAAAGCCAAAGTTTAACCCTTTCCCCCAATCACTTCTTTTGAAAAATAAATAAAGGGACCGCCGTGGAGTCCTTGGCTTCAACTGGTCACTGTTATGAATCACCCTTCTTAATTAAATGTTTCCTTTTCTTGCAAGACTCTTTTAAATAACTTCCCACTCATCATCATCATCATCACTTTATTTCTTAATTAGTTGCTCTCCACCAAAGTGCTCCGAGCGACTTACAATTTAAAATAACTTATACACAATATAAAACATTCAACATAAAAACATTCAACAGTGACTATTTGGCAAATTAGATCTGATTACTTAAATGCACAACCAAACAGCCAAGTCTTGAGTGCCTTTACAAAAGGTCGCAACTCCAACATTGCTCTAATGTATGGAGGCAATGAGTTCCACAGAATTGGAGCATAGGTCGAAAAAGCTCTACGCCTTGTAGCTTCCAAATGTGCCTCCCTAGCACCCGGTATGTAGAGGAGATTTTCCTGGGTGGATCGAGGTGACCACTGATGGGGAAAAGGAATGAGGCGGTCCCTAAGATATAAAGGTCCTTGGCCATTTTGAGCTCTAAATGTCAGGATCAGGATCTTGTAAGAGATCCGATGTTCTATTGGTAGCCAATGCAGTTGTTGCAGAATCGGTGTAATATGGGATCTTATAGATGATCCCGCTAGCAGCCTGGCTGCTGCATTTTGGACCATCCAAATCTTCTGGGTCGTTGACTTCGGAAGGCCAGCATATAAGGCATTGCAATAGTCCAACCTAGTGGTGACTGTTGCGTGGATTACCGTTGCCAATGCTTCTACCGAAACTCATATATGGTTTTGCATTACTAAAAAAGGTTTTAAAGTCAAAATTATACCCCTCCCTTGCAGAATCAACACAATAGGAGAGGGAATGTTTATTTCTTAATTAATTATTTTAAGTAATAATAATATAATAACACAAACAGTGGGTTAAACCACTGAGCTGCTGAACTAGCTAACCAAAAGGTCGCTGGTTCAGATCCAAGGAGTGGGGTGAGATCCTGCTGCTAGGCCCAGCTTCTGCCAACTTAGCAGTTCGGAAACATGCACATGTGAGTAGATCAATAGGTACTGCTCTGGTGGGAAGGTAATGGAGTTCCATGCAGTCATGCTGGCCACATGACCTTGGAGGTGTCCATCGACAGCGCCAGCTCTTTGGCTCAGAAATGGAGATGAGTCAGACACAACTCGACTTAACGTCAGGGGAAAACCTTTTTCGCCTTTATAATAATAACACTTTATTTGTATTCCACCCTATCTCCCCCAGCAAATACAGAACCACAAGGCAAACACTCAATGCCTCAAAACAATGAAACACAGATACACAGATAAAGGTAAAGGCTTCCTCTTCATCTCCTGCTCTGTGGGTGGAGCTCATCTCCATTTCTAAGCCAAAGAGCCTGCGTTGTCCGTAGACACCTCCTGGTCATGTGACTGGCATAACTGCATGGAGCACCATTTACCTTGCTACTGAGGCAGTACCTACTGAACTGCTCACATTTGTATGTTTTCGAACTGCTAGATTGGCAGGAGCTGGGGCTAACAAGCATTTGTATGGACAGTGCTTCGGTCCTTTGAAAATCCAGGAGAACAGAAGTCCAAACCTCGTTAAGGACGTTAAGATCGTCCGGGGAGGCCCTGCTCTCGGTCCCGCCGGCATCACAAGCGCGGTTGGCGGGGACGAGAGACAGGGCCTTCTCGGTGGTGGCCCCTCGGCTATGGAATGCCCTACCAGCGGACATCAGGCAGGCCCCTTCGTTGCTGGTGTTTCGGAGGAGGGTTAAGACGTGGCTCTTTGAGCAGGCGTTCGGATAGCTGTGCAATTGCAATTAAATCCAGGAAGACGGCATAACTGAACAAGGAATGGCAATGGAATGTGAGAACGGAATCTGATTTTATGTGAGGCGTTGATGTTTATATGTGTGTCGTTGTTTATGTTTGTCTTTACATTGTTAGTGTGCACAACTTTTACTGTAAACCGCATTGAGTCGCCGGGCACGGCTGATAAATGCGGTATACAAATAGCGTAAATAAATAAATAAATAAATAAAAAATAAATAACCTCTGAACACTCAGGAAAAAAAACCCCATAAAAACGAAAAGTGGGAGGCATGTACGAATGTGGAGACTACATAGATTAGGATGACTAATGTACCTGCAGCTGGAGTAAGCTAAATACACCTTGAGATTTCTTAAATCACTTTCACAAAGACTTCGTGTCATAACAAAAGGAGCTTAGCAGGCTCAAGCAAGACAGGTTGAGCGGAATCTGTTATAGGAGCCTCATGGGATGGTGTTCTAGGTGAACCTTCCCTGCCAGGTTTTCTCCAGTCTTTGAAGCGGTAAGATTTTTTTTAAAAAAAAATTATATATTTTAGTTTGATTTTGATAATAATTTCTTCTTCCATTGTGTATCTTGGTCCTACTCATTTTGGTAATACATTTGGCTAGTTCAAATCTTATATAAATAAAAATGTAATGTTTGTTTGTGGTATTCACAGAACTCAAAAACCACTGGACGAATTGACACCAAATTTGGCCACAAGACACCTAACAATCCAATGTATGTCATTCACTCAAAAAAAAATGATTTTGTCATTTGGGAGTTGTAGTTGCTGGGATTTATAGTTCACCTACAATCAAAGAGCATTCTGAACTCCACCAATGATGGAATTGAACCAAACTTGGCACACAGGACTCCCCTGACCAACAGAAAACACTAGAAGGGTTTGGTGGGCATTGACCTTGAGTTTTGGAGTTGTAGTTCACCTACATCCAGAGAGCACTGTGGACTCAAACAATGATGGATCTGGACCAAACTCTACACGAATACTCAATATGCCCAAATGTGAACACTGGTGGAGTTTGGGGAAAATAGAATCTTGACATTTGGGAGTTGTAGTTGCTGGGATTTATAGTTCACTTAGAATCACAGAGCATTCTGAACCCCACCAATGATAGAATTCAGCCAAACCTCCCACAACGAACCCTTATGACCACCAGAGTGGGCCACAGCAACGTGTGGCAGGGGATGGCTAGTATAAGATAAATTTGATTTGGTTCTCAAAGTACACATTGTATTTGAAAATGGTGTGGTGACCATGAAGTTTTCAAGAACTTTAAAAGAAAGCAGAACTGGTTGATTTTGCCATTGCTCATTATCTTCCATTATTGTACCTGTTCATCTAAGTTAGTGTTTTTAGTTGTTTGCCACAGTATTATATTTGTTTTGAAGCCGGAGAAAAGAAAACAGTCAATCAAAACTTTCTTCTTCTCCCAACTGGTTCAGTAGGGTGCCTTCGGAAGGTGTAAAATATTGATGTGGTTCACACTACAGGTGTGTGTGAGAGAGAGAGTACATTCACAATTAGCAGTATCCCAAAAGCCAATTTCCTTCACTGCTGGGTGTCCTTTCTGCAATTCAACATGGGGTCTAATTTTACAAACATAGGTAAGATTGATCAGAGGTTTTCTATGGGTCAGAATAATAGCCTTGATTTAAAATAAATGTCCAAGTTTCCTTCCCAGGAGGTAATTAGACCTTTGGATATTTACATTTCTTTTAATTTTCCTCAGACTTCATATTTGAATTGATTTTGTTTGATGGTCCCCACTTCCCTTTGTGGAAGGGTGCCCTTTTTGGCATGGGCCTTTGAGGAAAATGAGTATGGTCTGCAAAAGTATGTGTTGCATTTTCAGGCAGTCAAGTTCAACTGAATTGCAATGCAACTTGAATATTTCAACATACTATGATTCTGTAGAATGTTTATTGGGGGAACGGAATGATTCCAAACTTGCAGGGATGTTGTGATGAGAAGATGTGGGGAAAGTCTACAGAAGTCCATTGAAATGAAATTAAGCTTCCTAATAGAGAAGCAGAACATGTAAAAGAATCAGATTATGTACTGATTGTTGTTGTTTTCCTACTAGATGGCACAGGAGGACAAAATGGGGAGTTACAAGTGGCAGTAGAGGTTGGCAACACAGTGTTTCCTCGCTACTTCGTGGGACGCTTTCGCGGACTCGCTGTTTCACGGGTTTTTAATAAATATGAATGTAAAATATTTACATGACATTATTTACGTGGTTTTTGTTTTTGTCATGTCAGGAGCGATGTGAGAAACTGCAAGTCGCTTTTGGTGTGAGAGAATTGGCCGTCTGCAAGGACGTTGCCCAGGGGACACCCGGATGATTTGATTTTTTATCATCCTTGTGGAAGGCTTCTCTCATGTCCCCTCCTGAGGAGCTGGAACTGATAGAGGGAGCTCATCCGACTCTCCCCGGATTCAAACCTGTGACCTGTCGGTCTTCAGTCCTGCCGGCACAAGGGTTTAACCCACTGCGCCACTGGGGGCACCACAGGTCTCAGAAAGGGAGGCTGGTTAGGGTCCGGTCACGAAGTGCAGCCTACTATGATACTGCAGCCCTGGAAGTGGCTCTGGAGGCATTCATTGGGTGGACTCACAGCTGAGGTGGGTAAGGAAGCGTGAGAGCTAGACTGCGCATGCATGCGCGAACATTTCTTATATATGCCCAATGGAAGTGGAGCACTTTCTAAATGTTGCTGCTCAATTAAGTGACTGAAGGATTTTGTTTTTAATGTAAAGGAAAAGGATTTCCCCTGAATACTAAAATAATGTATTCTGTAAATATTAAAATAAATATAGCATCCTTACTTTGCGGATTTTCACTTGTCGTGGATGGTCCTGGAACATAACACCCGCAATAAGTGAGGGAACACTGTACACATTTTGACTGGAAGATGAAGTAGATGAAGTTAGTCCTTCTGCTATTTGACGAAGAATACCCAAAGCTCAGAAAAATTAGTTTTTGTCTATCTCTCCCAGAACCCCAAGAGTGGCTGCTGAATTCTGGGAATTGTAGTGTAGGAGTCACTTTCCCAAACTCTGAGAATAATTCATGTTGGTGGAATTTGCACAGGAATTGATTACCTATTGATTTTGATTTACTGCTATTGCTGTTAGCCTGTTATAGCACTGTACTTAATTCCTGGTCCCCTCATATTTAGAGTTTGCACTAGCCTCGGCCCGGCCTTTTAATTGCCCTGAACAGGCAGGATTATTTTTTTAATATATATGTGTAATTTTATGCTTATGTTGTTTTGTTAATTTTGTTATGCTGTTTACTCTGTAAGTTTTGGTGATGTTGCTTGGAAACCGCCCTGAGTCCCTGTGCTGTCACGTGCTGGGCCTATAGCAGTTGGCTTTTGAACAGGACGTGCTCTTTGTGCCCAGCGGGAAGACAGGGTGCCTCGAGTGAGAGGCCCTAAGGATTTTCCTATACAGAGTCTTTAGAAGCTGGAAAGGTTTTACAAAGTCCTTTATTATTGCTTAAGTCTTCAACAAACAATCAAATACTTCTTAGATCTTCAACAAATCAAACAAATGCTTCAAGGCTTTGAATCAACTGGTGGCTTTCTTAATCTTGTCCACAAGGGACAGGCAACTGGCTTCGTGAACTGTTTCTTTTCTTTAAGAGGAAAACCCTTTTTAACCCCTCCTTGGGCAATCTACTTTCTAAACTTTGCTGGTGTGGGCTCTACTCCTGGCTCCAAACTGCTTCTTGGGTCCTGAGTAGACCTACCAGACAAGGCTTTGTAGATTCTCCAGCTGGAGTCCTTTGGAACTGTTTCCCCCTGGAATTTCCCCCGGATGCTGTTTCCCCCGGATGCTGTGAGAAACGAAGCTTCTCTACAGGTGGAGCTAATCCACGTCCTGTAGCTAAGCTTTCCAATGCAAGACTGACCTAAAATGGCTCCTCTCCTCCCAGAGTCCTGGGGAAAGGGGCGGAACCAAAACTTAACAATGTAATTGCAAACCAAGGGAAGCCACCTTATTGCAAAATGCATGGAATCTTGGAATGCATGCAAACACTCAATAGAAAGAAATGAAGTTGGAGCTCCTGGTACAGCCGTACCAGCACAGTCCCCCTCGGAGAGATAGAGCGGTATATAAATAAAGTTTTATATTTATACATTATTAATTATTAATATATTTATAAATATATTAACAGACAATGTTACTGTATGATGTTTTTAACAGGATAACACCGATGATTATATGTTTTAATGGTTTTTATTTATATGTTATACTAGCCGTCCCCTGCCATGCGTTGCTGTGGCCCACTCTGGTGGTCATGGGGGTTCTGTGTGGGAGGTTTGGCCCAATTCTATCGTTGTGGGGTTCAGAATGCTCTGTGATTGTAGGTGAACTATAAATCCCAGTAACTACAACTCCCAAATGCCAAGGTCTATTTCCCCCAAACTCCATATGTGTTTATATTTGGGCATATTGAGTATTCGTGCCAAGTTTGGTCCGGATCCATCATTGTTTGAGTCCACAGTGCTCTCTAGATGTAGGTAAACTACAACTCCAAAACTCAAGGTCAATGCCCACCAAACCCTTCTAGTGTTTTCTGTTGGTCATGGGAGTCCTGTGTGCCAAGTTTGGTTCAATTCATCAGTGGTGGAGTTCAGAATGCTCTTTGATTGTAGGTGAACTATAAATCCCAGCAACTACAACTCCCAAATGACAAAATCATATTTTTTGAGTGATGGTCACTCCTTGTGTTGTGAGATGTTTTGTTGCCAAATTTGGTGTGATTTCGTTCATTGGTTCTTTTGTTTTTAAGGTACTCATTACGCACAGAACATTTATATATATATATAGATTATAATGTTGATTGCTTTTAATGGCACTTTTATGAATGCCCAACATCAAATTGTGCCAATCTGTAACTTGCCTTGAGTCGCCATATGGCTGAGAAAGGTGGACAATAAATATCATAAATAAATAAATAAATAAATATTTATGTTATACACTAGAAATATAAAACTAGAATTGTTTGTGTCTTGCAAACATTGCCCACTAGGTTGTTGTAGGTTTTTTGGGGCTATATGGCCATGTTCTAGAGGCATTTTCTCCTGATGTTTCGCCTGCATTTATGGCAAGCATCCTCAGAGGTAGTGAGGTCTGTTGGAAGTAGGAAAATGGGTTTAAATATCTGTGGAATGACCAGGGTGGGACAAAGGACTTTTGTCTGCTGGAGCTAGGTGTGAATGTTTCAACTGACCACCTTGATTAGCATTTAATGGCTTGGAAGTGCCTGGGGGAATTTTTTTTTTTTGTTGAGAGGTGATTTGATGTGCCTGATTGCTTACTCTCTGTTGTTTTGCTGTTGTAATTTTTGAGTTTTTTTAATACTGGTAGCCAGATTTTGTTCATTTTCATGGTTTCTTCCTTTCTGTTGAAATTGTCCACATGCTTGTGGATTTGTGGATTGCCCACTAGTTCCGGATGATCGTCCACTTGGGTTCAATGAGCTCCTTAGGTTTGTTGCTTTCTCTAAAACTTGAAACGAGCTACTGGGTTGTCAACATCTGCCAGGATAAATACAAAAGCACCATTCCGCTTTATGGGTGACGAGTTGGGCAGACCCATTTTGAACAGATGGATCACTCCATGGGTAGGATTGCACACATCAAAAGTAATATTTGTGAGAGCAGCAAAATACAGTATTCCTAATCCCCCTGTGGCTCGTGAAATTTCTGTCTTAAGAAGTGTGATGCAAATGGGATAATTTCTGACATTTGCTTCTGCCATTAGAAAGTATTGATTTTATAACATTTTTCGTTTCTTATTATGTGACAGCAGGAACTCTGGCTTCAGAATGTTAATCTCGGCTACCCTGGGACCACTTTAATTCCTTCCAATTGTTTGAGTTGTGTGCAGCAATCATTTCAATGAATCTCCTGCGGATAATATTGTCATTCATAGATAAACAGCAATTCTATGAGTTCCACTTGGAAATAGAAGTTACGTTCACATGCGCATGCCACAGGACAAGTAGGGCATCATGGGAGGAACATCAGGAGTGGAAGAGACAGCAAGCTGTGCAGACAACCAATTTTATTATCATTTAGCACCAACTAAAAATCAATCAGTCATGTATTTCATTTATATCCCACAATTTACCCCAAATGTGGGATTCAAGGTAGCTTACAGAATAAAAAGAAATACATATAGCTTAGCTATATATCTATCTATATAAATAAACATGTAATGTTCGTTTGTGGGATTAACATAACTGAAAAACCACTGGACAAATTGCCACCAACTTTGGCCACAAGGCATCTACTAACACAAGGAGTGACCACAATTGAAGGGAGATGTTGACAAGCTGGAATGTGTCCAGAGGAGGGCGATGAAAATGATCAAGGGTCTGGAGAACAAGCCCTATGAGGCGTGGCTTAAAGAGCTGGGCATGTTTAGCCTGAAGAAGAGAAGGCTGAGAGGAGACATGAGAGCCATGTATAAATATGTGAGAGGAAGTTACAGAGAGGAAGGAGCAAGCTTGTTTTCTGCTTCCCTGGAGACTAGTATGCAATGGAGCAATGACTTCAAAATACAGGAAAGGAGATTCCATCTGAACATGAGGAAGAACTTCCTGACCGTGAGAGCTGTTCAGCAGTGGAACTCTCTACTGAGAAGTGTGGTGGAGGATCCTTCTACGGAGGCTTTTAAACAGAGGCTGGGTGGCCATTTGTAGGGGGTGCTTTGAATGCAATTGTCCTGCTTCTTGACAGAATGGGGTCAGACTGGATGGCCCATGAGGTCCCATGACACTGAAACCACTATACCACATTGCTTCTTTATTCTTTTATGCATGTTCTGTTCATGCGTGTCTTCAAGACAGCTGTCAACGTATGACTGCCCTATGAGTTCCATGGGAATACCACATGACTACATGAAACCAAAATCAAGTGCATAACATGGATCTTTGTAATGAAAGGCAGAATTATATGTACACCATCTTTTATTGTTTGCACATCTCGTCTAATGTTTGTAAAGGCTAAGCTTTGCCTTGTTTTGAAAAACAGGGGCATAGTCACTCAACTTCAGGAAGGATTTGTTTTATTACTTAGCGATCAAGATGTTGACATCTACCCCCCCCCCTTAAAAAAACAGCATCGTTCTTGAAAGCAAACTTTGAGGACAAACCTCTCATGAGAAGCAATAGCATCCTCCTGATGTGTTGGCAGAAATATGATTAATTTATATAATATATGCAGTTTATGCCAACATTCCCTTGTATCAAAAATACGCAAGGTACATTTTGCAAAGCTGCAAGTCAGAACTTAGCCATGCATTTATAATGAAGGTTTCTGCAATTTAATGAGCAAGTTTTTAATTTAAAAGAAACTTTGTGATTTATTTTAAATGTTGAAAACATACATGAGTGGAATACCGTGCTTTTTCTTTGGAGTTATAGCACATGGCTTTATTTATTTCAGTTTTGTTGGGTTTTAAGAAGTAGCTTTCCGTATTTATGTATTGGGATATATATATATATATATATATATATATATATATATATATACACACACAAAATGCCCAGTTATTGTATTGTCAAAGGCTTTCATGGCCAGAATCACTGGGCTGTTGTAGGTGCATGAAAATGAACAAAACCTGGCTACCAATATTTAAAAAAAAAACTCTAAAATGATAACAGCAAATAAAGAACAACACTCAAACACAGGGGAACTCCAGACAAGAAACAGTTAGGAACAGCTAATCACCTCTCAACAAAGGATTCCCCCAGGCACAGGCATGGTAGTCTGCGAGAAGGCCTTACTGGTACATTATTTAAACTGTTATGTTTATTCATATCATGATCTGATCACCATACTCAATATATCCCATATGCATGGGGGTATTGGGGTAACAATACAAAAGGTTTGCTAGGGTAGACCCTCTTTCACTCAGACTCAGCCCCCCCCCCCCCCCGAATCAAACTCCCCCCCCCCCCCCCCGGAATCAAAATCCTGGCTACAGGCCTGCCCAGGCAGTAACAAGCCACTCCTAAAATCTGCCAGGCCATCAAATGCTAGTCAAGGTGGCCAATTGAAACATTCACACCTAGCTCCAAAATGTCAGGAGAGAATGCTTCTAGAACATGGCCATATAGCCTGAAAAACCTACAATTGCCCAATTGTTGCCCAGGTCAAAACTTGATTCAAATAATGTTAAATGTCAAAAAGCTCCCACTTGCTTTCGTGTCCAGCTGATTTGCATACCCAAAATGTGAGTAATCCACCAATTCTAGGATATTCTTTATCAGGATTTTCCAACCCCCCCACCTACTCTCTCTCTCTTGGTTAGGTAAAGGTAAAGGTTTTACCCTGACATTAAGCCCAGTCATGTCCAACTCTGGGAGTTGCTGCTCATCTCCATTTCTAAGCCCAAGAGCCAGCATTGTCTGTAGACACCTTCAAGGTTATGTGGCCAGCATGACTGCAAGGAGCGCTGTTACTTTCCCACAGAAGTGGTACCTATTGATTTACGCACATTTCCATGTTTTCAAACTGCTAGGTTGGCAGAAGCTGGGGCTAACAGCAGGAGCTCACGCCACCGCCGGATTCAAACTTGCGACCTTCTGGTTAACAAGTTCAGCAGTTCAGCTGTTTAATCCACTGTGCTACCGTTTAATACTTCTGGGTTACAAAGAACTAAACTGCTGGGAGCTCTATAGAACTGCTTGGGGCCAAAATGCATTCCTATTTTCCCAGGCGGTCACCATTGTTCTGATAACTTGGGTGGACAAACACATAAAAGCTTAATAGTGTAATACAGCTCAATGGTGTAACATTAGAAAATCTTGGCAGCTACCTCTCCACAAAAATCAACATTGACACCGAAATACAACACCGCCTGAGCTCTGGGAGTTCAGCATTTGTCTGAATTAAGCAGAGAGTGTTTGAGGACCGGGACATCCGTAGGAACACCAAGGTGCTTGTTTACAAAGCTATTGTCCTCCCAACCCTGCGATATGCCTGTGAAATATGGACTGTCTACAGACATCACATGCAACTCCTAGAATGATTCCATCAGCGCTGCCGTGGAAAAACCCTGCAAATCTCTTGGGAAGGCAGGCAGACAAATGTCAGTGTGCTGGAAGAAGCAAAGACTACCAGCATTGAAGCAATGGTCCTCCGCCATCAACTCCACTGGACCGGCCACATTGTCCGGATGCCCGACCACTGTCTCCTAAAGCAGTTGCTCTACTCCGAACTCAAGAATGGAAAACGGAATGTTGGTGGACAGGAAAAGAGATTGAAAGATGGGCTCAAAGCCAACCTTAAAATGTATTGTTGAAGGCTTTCATGGCCGGAATCACTGGGTTGTTGTAGGTTTTCTGGCCTATATGGCCATGTTCTAGAGGCATTTTCTCCTGACGTTTCCTGCATCTATGGCAAGCATCCTCAGAGGTAGTGAGGTCTATTGGAAGTAGGAAAATGGGTTTATATATCTGTGGAAAGACCAGGGTGGGACAAAGGACTTTTGTCTGCTGGAGCTAGGTGTGAATGTTTCAACTGACCACCTTGATTAGCATTTAATGGCTTGGAAGTGCCTGGGGGAATCTTTCTTTGAGAGGTGATTTGATGTGCCTGATTGTTTACTCTCTGTTGTTTTGCTGTTGTAATTTTTGAGTTTTTTTAATACTGGTAGCCAGATTTTGTTCATTTTCATGGTCTCTTCCTTTCTGTTGAAATTGTCCACATGCTTGTGGATTTCAATGGCTTCTCTGTGTAGTCTGACATGGTGGTTGTGAGAGTGGTCCAGCATTTCTGTGTTCTCAAATGATATGTTGTGTCCAGGTTGGTTCCTCAGGTGCTCTGCTATGTCTGACTTCTCTGGTTGGAGTAGTCTGCAACCAGAAAAAGAAAGATTCCCCCAGGAACTTCCAAGCCATTAAATGCTAATCAAGGTGGTCAGTTGAAACATTCACACCTAGCTCCAGCAGACAAAAGTCCTTTGTCCCACCCTGGTCATTCCACAGATATATAAACCCATTTTCCTACTTCCAACAGACCTCACTACCTCTGAGGATGCTTGCCATAGATGCAGGCGAAACGTCAGGAGAAAATGCCTCTAGAACATGGCCATATAGCCCAGAAAACCTACAACAACCCAACCTTAAAATCTCTGGCATAGACTGAGAACTGGGAAGCCCTGGCCCTTGAGTGTTCCAGTTGGAGGTCAGCTGTGACCAGCAGTGCTGTAGAATTTGAAGAGGTATGAATGGAGAGTGAAAGAGAGAAACGTGCCAAGAGGAAGGTGCATCAAGTCAAGGACCGCCTTCCACCTGGAAACCGATACCCTCACTGCAGGAGAACATGCAGATCAAGAATAGGGTTCCACAGACACCTATGGACACCTATCTTGGAAGACAATCCTACTCAGACAATGAGTGATTGCCTAAGTAAGTAAGTAAGTAAGTAAGGACATACACATAAAATATGTTTTATGAGTCTTATTTGTCTTCAAAAAGAAATAAAGTGGATCGCTTTATTTGCTCACCTTTCATCCAGAAAGTGATTTATAGGTAAAACTTCTTTTTTCCCCCTCATTAAAATTCAAACTCAAATGAGATTTGTTGGCATGACCAACAGGCATGCTACCGTGGGTTGCGCTCTTGTCAGATCTCATAAGCCAAGCCGGATTGGGTCAGGTCGGCGCTCGGATGGAAGACCCTCAGGGGAAACCCAGGTGTTGCAAGAAGTGGCACAGCTGATTCATTAGATGTCATTTTTTGCCTTGGAATCCGCGTTTGAGTCGATGCACCAGCTTGGCATAAGGGAATGCGTTTTCGGCAAAGTGCCACCCTTCGATGAAATGTATAGCCAAGGTCCTGACCAGCTGTCATTAAAAGTCCAATGGCACTTTTCACGAGAGCAAGGATGTTAACCTGGTGTCATGGCCAACTTCCAATCTCATTACATTCAAAAGGTCTACGTTTCTTCTGCTCACATCCATTTGAAAAGTAATTGTCCCCAAAGCAGCTCAAACTATTTAACAGCAGCTGTGTTCCGTATTGGTGTGGCTTGAGTAGTCTTTTATAATATTACTTTAAGGGCACTTATCAGAAAAATAGCCACAGTGGGTATTTGATAATTTAGTGCATTGCACTTATGCCATTGAGGCACACGACTTATCCCAGAAATTACCACAGCTGGTTTTCAAAAGGAAACTTGCAAAATCTCAACTGTCCATACTCCAAATGTGTTGTTTTATCCTTGTACTTTTATCATTGTATTTATTCTTGTATCCAGCACTTGGCTTTATTTTTGTCTTTGCTTCTCAGCTGAAACACTTGAGAAATGAGCAACAGCTATTCAAATAGGTTCTTGTGGGATTTTTCGGGCTATAGGGCCATGTTCTAGGGGCATTTCTCCTGACGTTTCTCCTGCATCTATGGCAAGCATCCTCAGAGGTAGTGAGGTCTGTTGGAAATAGGACAATGGGTTTATATATCTGTGGAATGGCTGGGGTGGGGCAAAGAGCTCTTCTCTGCTGGAGCTAGGTGTGAATGTTTCAACTGACAACCTTCATTAGCATTTGAAGGCTTGGCTGAGCCTGGGAAAATCTTTTGTTGAGAGGTGTTAAGATGTGCCTGGTTGTTTCCTCTCTGCTGTTTTGCTGTTGTAATTTTTAGAGTTTTTTAATACTGGTAGCCAGATTTTGTTCATTTTCATGGTCTCTTCCTTTCTGTTGAAATTGTCCACATGCTTGTGGATTTCAATGGCTTCTCTGTGTAGTCTAACATGGTGGTTGTTGGTGTGGTCCAGCATTTCTGTGTTCTCAAATAATATGCTGTGTCCAGGCTGGTTCATCAGGTGCTCTGGTATGGCTGACTTCTCTGGTTGAAGTAGTCTGCAGTGCCTTTCATGTTCCTTGATTCGTGTTTGGCAATGCTGCTGCGTTTGGTGGTCCCTATGTAGACTTGTCCACAGCTGCATGGTACACGGTAGACTCCTGCAGAGGTGAGAGGATCCCTCTTGTCCTTTGCTGAACGTAGCATTTGTTGGATTTTCTTGGTGGGGTTGTAGATTGTTTGTATGTTGTGTTTCCTCATCAGCTTCCCTATGCGGTCAGTGGTTCCCTTGATGTATGGCAGGAACACTTTTCCTCTGGGTGGATCTTCATCTTTACTCTCGTTAAGAGTAAGCTATTCAAATGTCTTACAGGTAAAGTTACTGATGTCAGATGAAAGTAAACTCCTTACTAAAGGAAGGGGGGGGGGGTTTGATCTAATTTCACTCAGGAGGGAGTTCCAAAGTTGAGGGGCCACCACTGAAAAGGCCCTGTCTCTCGTCCCCAACAACCGGACATGGGAAGGAGGTGGGACCGAGAGCAGGACCTCCCCAGAAGTTTTAATCTTGGCTTGGTCACAGAGCTATGTTTTTACATGCTTTCTGAAAGTCAGGAGGGAGGGAGCTAACCTGATTTCGCTGGGGAGAGAGTTCCACAGCCAAGGGGCCACCACTAAGAAGGCCCTGTCCCTCGTCACCAATAACCACACCTAGAAAGGAGGTGGGACCAAGAGCAGAGCATCCTCAAAACGTCTTAATCTTTGGTTCATAGAAGGAGATACGTTCAGACAGTAAACTGGGCCGGAACCATTTAGGGCTTTATAGGCTAAAGCCAGCATACCATCATAGAATCATAGAATCAAAGAGTTGGAAGAGACCTCATGGGCCATCCAGTCCAACCCCATTCTGCCAAGAAGCAGGAATATTGCATTCAAATCACCCCTGACAGATGGCCATCCAGCCTCTGTTTAAAAGCTTCCAAAGAAGGAGCCTCCACCACACTCCGGGGCAGAGAGTTCCACTGCTGAACGGCTCTCACAGTCAGGAAGTTCTTCCTCATGTTCAGATGGAATCTCCTCTCTTGTATTTTGAAGCCATTGTTCCGCGTCCTAGTCTCCAAGGAAGCAGAAAACAAGCTTGCTCCCTCCTCCCTGTGGCTTCCTCTCACATATTTATACATGGCTATCATATCCCTCTCAGCCTTCTCTTCTTCAGGCTAAACATGCCCAGCTCCTTAAGCCACTCCTCATAGGGCTTATTCTCCAGACCTTTTATCATTTTAGTCGCTCTCCTCTGGACACATTCCAGCTTGTCAATATCTCTCTTGAATTGTGGTGCACTTTGAATTGTGCTCAGAAGCAGGCTGGCAGCCAGTGGAGCTGATGCAACCGGGGAGGGGGGGGGGGGGGTTGCATGCTCCTTCTACACCATTCTGGTGAACAGCATGGATTACTTGAGACTTCCAAACACTCTTCAAAGGCAACCCCATGTAGAGCGCATTGCAGTAATCTATTCGAGATGTAACCAGAGCATGGACCACCATGGCCAAGTCTTACTTCACAAGGAATGGGCACAACTGGTGCACAAGTTTTAATTGTACAAAAGCCCCCCCTGGCCACCACCGAGACCTGGGGTTCCAGGCTCAGCTATGAGTCCAGGGAGAGTAACCTTATACCCTGGTCAGCCTTACGACTGACCAGGAGTACCTCTGTCTTGTCTGGATTCAATTGCAGTTTGTTCACTCTCATCCAGACCATCACAACCATCAAGCACCCATTCAGGACCTGAACAGCCTCCTTAGTAACAGATGGAAAATAGCAATAGAGTTGGACATCATCTGCGTATAGATGACACTGAATACCAAAACTCCGGAAGATCTCTTTCCCAGCGGTTTCATGTAAATGCTAAACAAGATGGGAGACAATACTGAGCCCTGTGGGACAAACAATAATAATAATAATAATAATAATAATAATAATAATAATAATAATTCAAAAATACATCATACAGTCCAAGACGCTTGGGAAGTGTTCGACTTGTGATTGTGTGATACGAAATCCAGCATATGTATCTTGTTTGCTGTGACATATTGTGTTTTTGTATCAGTAAAATAATAATAATAATAATAATAATAATAATAATAAATTTATTTTTATACCCTGCCTCGGGGAATTGGAGTGGCTTACAAAGGGACATGCCCGACAAAACAGGTTAAAATAAGCATCAAAAAACAAGCAATATTAAACATCAATAAAATCAGACAACATTATAAAAATGACTAAAAGCTATCATGGCTGCGCAAATAAAGTGCTGGGTTCAGTTCATAATTATTAAGTGCAATGAATCCTCAAAAAAGCCAGGGAAAGTGCTGAGAAGCCCTGGCACTCAAGTGTTACAACTGGAGATCAGCTGTTACCAGCAGTGCTATGAATTTTGAAGAGGCACGAATTGGGGGTGAAAGGGAGAAATGTTTGAAATGGAAGGTGCATCAAGCAAACCCTTGTTGAGACCACCTTCCATCTGGAAATAAATGTCCTTGATATGGAAGCCCACGTGGATCAGAACAGCCACTTACGGACCCACCACCAAGACTCTACCCAATCATACTTGGCCAAAAATGATCGCTTATGATGATTTTTTGTGTGTGTGTCAGGAGTAACTTGAGAAACTGCAAGTCGCTTCTGGTGTGAAAGAAATGTCCATCTGCAAGGACATTGCCCAGGGTGTTTGCTCGGATGTTTTGGTGTTTTACCATCCTTGTGGGAGGCTTCTTTCATGTCCCCACACGGGGAGCTGGAGCTGACGGAAGGAGCTCATCCGCACTCTCCCCGGATTCGAATCTCCGACCTGTCAACCTTCAGTTCTGGTGGCACAAGGGTTTAACCCATTGCACCACTGGGGGCTCCTATGCCTGTGATGATGACATTGGGTGATAAGATTGAACCAATGGTGGTATTACCGAAACGGAAGAGAAACACATTTTTCTATTTCAATACTCAAGTAGTTGCAAGCTGCTTATGTCTCAGGTGCTCCTTGTCACTCCGCCCTGGTTTTATTTGATTTGATTCTGCAGATGAATTTTATTATTCTGGAGTGCAGGTAGCTGTTGAAAAGTAATGAGGTCAAAGGTATCCAAAGAGACTACATTTCGTGATTAAGAAAACACTTCGGAATTTCATAAACCTGAATATCATTCCTTCAGGTAATAGAAGCATTCAAAATTTATCAGTCCCAAGTGAGGCCTTTCAAATATGTTTTTGATTCATTTTGTCAATAATATTCCTTGCATGGAAAATTTGACAATTGGTGGGAAAGCTGTCTTTGTGTACTGTCTTTGTGTACAAAGCATCACAATACAACATTACCGAAAGCCTTGTTCGAGACGCATTTGTGTTTTGCCTTTGCAGAAAGGAAAAGGTTTCCTAGGTTTTATCTGATTTGTGTAGCATAATCATATTGATACTTTCTTCTACCTTGTTGTAACAATATAACTATAAATATTTCATATGTTCTTTCCTTTCCTTTTTTTCCCCCTCTCAACATAAATGCTTTCAATTTTTTTTTTCTCAGGATCACAATTTGATCTGAGTGTAAATAACTTTTCAACAGCAGGGGTTTAGTCCAAAAGAAAAGATAAACGGTGTTGAAGCTGACGATAGTACAAAGATACTTTAAAATCCAGCTTGTGTCGCTCTTTGACTGATTACAGAAGCATTTAAGTTTATCATTGTGCGTACGCATAAATGTGTGTGTGTAATTCTGTTGGGTGAAATCAATAATTAAAGATTTCCACCTCCCTGCTTTAATTCTGTTGTTTTTATATGCCTTCAAGACATATCTGACTTATGTTGACCGTAAGGTGAACCTATTACTGGTTTTTCTTGGCAAGCTTTGTTCAAAGAGGGCTTTGCCTTTTGCCTCTTCCCATGGCTGAAAGAATGGGGCCCACTAGGGCAGTGTTTCTCAACCTTGGGGTCACGATGGGGGGTCACCAAAACCATCAGAAAACACATTATCTTCTCTTGGTCATGGGGGTTCTGTGTGGGAACTTTGGCCCGATTCTATTGTCGGTGGGGTTCAGAATGCTCTTTGGTTGTAGGTGAACTATAAATCCCAGCAACTACAACTTCCAAATGTCAAGGTCTATTTTCCTCAAACTCCACTAGTGTTCACATTTGGTTATATTGGGTGTTGTTGTTCATTTGTTCAGTCGTCTCAGACTCTTCGTGACCTCATGGACCAGCCCATGATAGTATTCATGCCAAATTTGGTCCAGATCCATCATTGTTTGAGTCCACAGTGCTCTCTGGATGTAGGTGAACTACAACTCCAAAACTCAAGGTCAATGCCCACCAAACCCTTCCAGTATTTTCTGTTGGTTGTGGGAGTTCTGTGTGCCAAGTTTGGTTCAATTCCATTGTTGGTGGAGTTCAGAATCCTCTTTGATCATAAGTGAACTATAAATCCAAGGAACTACAACTCCCAAATGACAAAATTAATCCCCCTAGAATCATAGAATCATAGAAGAATTGGAAGAGACCTCATGGGCCATCCAGTCCAACCCCATTCTGCCAAGAAGCAGGAATATTGCATTCAAATCACCCCTGACAGATGGCCATCCAGCCTCTGTTTAAAAGCTTCCAAAGAAGGAGTCTCACCACACTCCGGGGCAGAGAGTTCCACTGCTGAACGGCTCTCACAGTCAGGAAGTTCGTCCTCGTGTTCAGATGGAATCTCCTCTCTTGTAGTTTGAAGCCATTGTTCCACATCCTAGTCTCCAAGGAAGCAGAACAAGCTTGCTTCCTCTCACATATTTCTACATGGCTATCATATCTCCTCTCAGCCTTCTCTTCTTCAGGCTAAACATGCCCAGCTCCTTAAGCCGCTCCTCATAGGGCTTGTTCTCCAGACCCTTGATCCTTTTAGTCGCCCTCCTCTGGACACATTCCAGCTTGTTAATATCTCTCTTGAATTGTGGTGCCCAGAATGGGACACAATATTCCAGGTGTGGTCTAACCAAAGCGGAATAGAGCATGGGGAGCATGACTTCCCTAGATCTAGACACTATGCTCCTCTTGATGCAGGCCAAAATCCCATTGGCTTTTTTTGCCGCCACATCACATTCCTGGCTCATGTTTAACTTATTGTCCACGAGGACTCCAGGATCTTTTTCACACGTACTGCTCTCGAGCCAGGCATGTATTCAAATTAGGTATTCAAATTTGGGCGTATCGAGTATTTGTACCCAATTTGGTCCAGTGAATGAAAATACATCCTGCATATCAGATACATATATTATGATTCATAACAGGAGCAAAATTACAGTTATGAAGTAGCAATGAAAATAATGTTATGGTTGGGGGTCACCACGACATGAGGAACTGTATTAAGGGGTCGTGGCATTAGGAAGGTTGAGGAACATTGCACTAGTGGATTATGACCCCATCTTTTGGACCATAGTCCAATGTTCAAAATGTTCATCATGCAACACATTTAAAATGGGAGCATTGAGTAGAAGGAAGGCTTTTTATTAATTGTACATGTAAATTGATAGAAGCCCATGGGAAGAGACCACATGGGCCACCTAGTCCAACCTCTTGTCATGCAGGAAAAGCAAAATCATGGTAGTCAGCAGTATTTGCTTAGCATGATCTGATTATGTGTTCTGCAAGTACATTCCACATATGTTTTCTGAATGTACACACAGAATACATGATCAGGTCATACTAAGCAAAATCTCCTGACTACCATGATTGTGCTTTTCCTGCATGACAAGGGGTTGGACTAGGTGGCCCATGTGGTCTCATCCAACTCTATTATTCAATTATTCTTTGATGAACTGCTAAAAGGAGAGTAATGTTTCATTACTGAGAGTCATGGAGTAATGGGTTCAGTGAAAGAGAAGGAAGTGCCAAGAAGGATTGTTGGACCTGCCAATGGCATTTAATATCTTCACCCTTCTGGACCTTCTCGCTGGAATTGAACTTTGAGGTCTTGTTATGCAGTAGCATCTTTTTTTCCCCCTTCAAATGTTTTTTTTGTGTGTGTGTGCATGTCTAGGGAGCGAATTGAGAAACTGCAAATTGCTCCTGGTATGAGAGAATTGGCCATCTGCAAGGACTTTGCCCAGGGGACGCCCGGATGTTTTACCGTCCTGTGGGAGGCTTCTCTCATGTCCCTGAACTAGAAGCTGGAGCTGACAAACGGAAGCTCACCCTGCTCCCTGAAATCAAACTGCCAATCTTTTGGACAGCAGTCCTGGCATCACAAGGGTTTAACCCATTGTGCCACTGCGGACTCCTCCCTTCAAAGATAAACACAGAAGTGATGCTTGGAGGAAACTGGTGATTATTAAGTAGTGGTGTGCAATTCGACTAAATCCTGTGCTGTTTTCGGTGTCTGGAAAAACCAGTGGTTCTCAACCTTCCTAATACCTTGACCCCTTAATACAGTTCCTCATGTTGTAGTGACAACAACCATAAAATTATTTTCATTGCGACTTCATAACTAACTTTGCTAATTAATCGTAATGTATATATCTGATATGCAGGATGTATTTGCATTCACTGGACCAAATTTGACCCAAATACCCGATATGCCCAAATTTGAAAACTGCTGGGGTTGATTTGGCCCTTTGGGAGTTGTAGTTGCTGGGATTTATAGTTAACCTACAATCAAAGAGCATTCTGAATCCCACCAACGATAGAATCGGGCCAAACTTGACATGCTCAACTTCCATGACCAACAGAAAACACAGGAAGGGTTTGGTGGGCATTGACTTTGCGTTTTGGAGTTGTAGCTCACCTGCATCCAGACAGCACTCTGGACTCAAACAATGATGGATCTGAACCAAACTTGGCACGGATACTCAATATGCCCAAATGTGAACCCTGATAGGGTTTGGGGGAAATAGATCTTGACATTTGGGAGTTGTGCTTGCTGGGATTTATAGTTCATTTACAATCATAGAGCCCCTTTCTGATGGTCTTTGGTGACCCCTCTGAAAGCCCCCTCGCGACCCGCTCCCAGAGGTCCAGACTCCTAGGTTGAGAAATACTGCCCTATAATAATAATAATAATAATAATAATAATAATAATAATACTTTATTTGTACCCCGCTACCATCTCCCCAAGGGACTCGGAGTGGCTTCCATGAGGCCGAGCCCACAATACAACAATAAAAACAATAGCAACAGTAATACAAACAATAAATAAAACTCATAAACAGAAAAAAGCAATAAACATTAACAATAACACAACGATGTTTAAAAACCTATGGCAGGGCCAAATGTACTAAATTAAAAATTTAAAAAATAATGCTGGGCGTGACCAGGTGACATTTAAACAGGATAGAAATTTTGGAGAGGGATAGAGCGTTACCCTACCCTATCCCAAGCCTTACCCTATCCCAAACCTTACCCTATTCCAAAGCCTAACCCCTAATCTTAACCCTTACCCTAAACCTTATCCTAACGAGGGACAGGGTCTTCTCAGTGGTGGCCCCTCGGCTTTGGAATTCCCTCCCACCAGAAATTAGATCTGCTCCTTCCCTCCTGACCTTTAGAAAGCTAATAAAAACCTGGCTTTGGAATATGGCATTCGATGATTGAGTCAATAACCCTTGTCCACATGGAAGGATGGCGATGAATTGGGACTGTGTTTGACGACTTGGCTTGTGTAATGTGATGATGTATTTTATTGTATTTTATATTTTAATGTATAATGATGATGCATTGTGCTGTTTTTATATTACTGTATATGAACACATGTTGTGAACCGGCCTGAGTCCCTCCTCAGAGGTGAGAAGACCGGTATATAAAACTTCTAAATAAATAAATAAATAAAGATCTGATCTGACAGTGTAGACCCATATAATCCAGTTCAAATCAGATAACCTGTGGGAAATGGACTGCATGCAATATGATGGGGTCGGTGCGGAAGAGGCTGGGAATGGGAGGCTTGGGGGGGGGGGGGGGGTGGGGGGGGGGGGGGGTGGGGGCTTCAGCCCCCCCCCCCCCCCCCCCCCCCCGAAATTCTGATGGTGGTCCGCGAGAAGGCCTTACTGGTACATTATTTAAACTGTTATGTTTATTCAAATCATGATCTGATCACCATGCCCAATATATTGGGGTAACGATACAAAAGGTTTGCTAGGATAGACCCTCTTTCACTCAGACTCAGCCCCCCCCCCCCGAAAACAAACCCCCACCCCCCGAAACAAAATCCTGGCTATGGGTCTGTCCTAACCCTCCCCTCCTTTCTATCCTTCCACCAAATGCAACTACAAAGTATATTCCCGCCCTCTGTGTGCCGCTCTTCGCTTCCCTTATTCACAATCGCCGTTGCGGAATGTGCGTAATGCTCGAAGCTTCCGGACCCAGCTATTAGGGCTGTCCAACCACGGAAAATTCTAAATTCGATTCGTTTTTAGGGGTTTTTTGCGTTTTGTTATTTAAAAGAATTCCGAATTTTTTTTAAAAAAAAGTTTGATATTTACAAATTTTCGGAAATTACGAACCAATTTCGAAACAATAACGAATCGATTCGTGATTTGAATTTGATTTGAATGCAATATTCCTGCTTCTTGGCAGGGGGTTGGACTGGATGGCCCAAGAGGTCTCTTCCAACTCTTTGATTCTATGATTCTATGATTCTAATATTGATTCGTTAATGGCGGACGCGATTGCGCAATACGCTAAAAAAACCTCCAAATGGGACAGGGGGAACTTCTGAAGCTTCCCTCTCCCTCTGTTGTTGACTGTTGGTGTGATAATTTATTTTTTTATCACTGATAAAACAAACAACAACTATAAAACTTGCACCAGACATACGGAAATAATAACGAAATAATAACGAAACAATTTCGAACAATTACGAAACAATTACGAAACGAATTGGAAAAATTCGTTTCGTTTTTTAGTTGTTCCTGAATGGTTCAATATCACTTCGTTATAAAAAAATAACGAATTAATAACAAATTACGAAATTAACGAACGAGACCGCCCAGCCCTACCAGCTATCATACTATCACCGAGAACTGATAGAAACTTTCTCCCATCCCACTCTACCTCCAACGCTGGATCTTTTTGACAAGGTTCCATTTGCATGCGTTCGTTCTGTATTCTCAGCCAAGTGCCCGGCCTTGGTTACAGCTCTGACATCAGTCGCTGGAGAATTCTTAGAAGCCATTTTAAGACTTCAATAGCAAATCCCTTAGAAAAGCACAGCTTGATCAACAGCCATGTGTGGCGCTAACGTTTTCCGGGGATTTTCTTTTTAAACAAAAAGCTGTGGAGCCTACTGACATGCTTTAAACACATTGTGATCCTTTGAACAAACTATCGCTGCGTCGGAGACCTTTAAAACGATATAACTCTATTTCCTTATTTTTTTAAAAGCATTGGCTATCGGGGCCGCGATCAGAAATTAAACAACTGAATTAAAAAAGTTGTTAAAGGTTAAGGAAATACAAAGGAAAGCAAATGGCAACTTTGACTTAAAAGGAGATTTTGATTTGATACAGAGAAAGCCGGAGAACAGAGCCGAGAAAGGCGGGGAGGAAGGGGAACCAAAGCTCGTTATTTTAAATGGGTTTACTAACAGATCTCTCCTAACAAAGACATCGCATCTGTCAAAGCAGATGAGAGAGGACCAATTTCCTTGTTAGCATGTTCATCTTCAGGCAGACTTCAAAAGCATAAAATAACCCAATATTCCTATTTGTTCTGTTTTTCCCTCTTTTAGCCTTATGATATCTATTCCAGAAATAAAATAAAACGGGTAAGAAAAAGGCAGAAATATAATGCAACCTTATCTTATTCCTGCAGCACATTTGACAGGGACAGTGCTGCATTACATAAATGTCTACAGGCAGAGTTATACACTTATACATTGGTAAGATGGTGCAAAAGCCATGGTATTCCCTGTAGTAACCTACGGATGTGAGAGCTGGACCTTAGGGAAGGCTGAGCGAAGGAAGATAGATGCTTTTGAGCTGTGGTGCTGGAGGAAAGTGCTGAGAGTGCCTTGGACTGTGAGAAGATCCAACCAGTCCATCCTCCAGGAAATAAAGCCCGACTGCTCACTGGAGGGAAGGAGACTAGAGGCCAAGATGAAGTCCTTTGGCCACATCATGAGGAGACAGGAAAGCCTAGAGGAGACAATTATGCTGGGGAAAGTGGAAGGCAAAAGGAAGAGGGGCCGACCAAGGGCAAGATGGATGGATGGCATCCTTGAAGTGACTGGACTGACCTTGAAGGAGCTGGGGGTGGTGATGGCCAACAGGGAGCTCTGGCGTGGGCTGGTCCATGAGGTCACGAAGAGTCGGAGACGACTGAACGAATGAAAAAAAAGATGGTGCAACCAAATGGGTAACTCAATGGATCTGTGTTCAGCTGAAAGTCCTGCCTAATGCTTAACACAATGTGCAACTGAATGTTCAATCCAAATGGGCATCTCATGTGCAACTCAATTTCTGTGAACTTTAAATGCATGATGGGACCAAATCATAGAATCGTTGAATCATAGAATCATAGAGTTGGAAGCGACCTGGTGGGCCATCCAGTCCAACCCAATTCTGCCAAGAAACAGGAAAATCACATTCAAAGCACTCCTGACAGATGACCACCCAGCCTCTGTTTAAAAGCCTCTGTAGAATGAGCCTCCACTACACTTCACGGTAGAGAGTTCCACTGCTGAACACCTCTCACAGTCAGGAAGTTCTTCCTCATGTTCAGATGGAATCTCCTTTCTTGTAGTTTGAAGCCATTGTTCCATTGCGTCCTAGTCTCCAGGGCAGCACAAAACAAGTTTGCTTCCTCCTCCCTATGACTTCCCCTCACATATTTGTACATGGCTCTCATCATGTCTCCTCTCAGCCTTCTCTTCTTCAGGCTAAACATGCTCAGCTCTTTAAGCCACTCCTCCTAGGGCTTTTTCTCCAGTCCCTTGATCATTTCAGTCGTCCTCTTCTGGACACATTCCAGCTTGTCAACATCTTCCTTCAATTGTGGTGCCAGGATTGGACAAGGGTCTCTTCCAACTCTATGATTCTATATTACTATATTGTACTATATCATTATACTGTAATATTATTAGTAATATTATTAGTAATATTACATGTAATATAAAATATATAGTTATAATATCATATTGTTATTATTAGTAGTAGTATATTGTATTACATTATTATCAATATTATATGTATTATAATATTATATGTGTATATAAAAAGGTAAAGGTAAAGGTAGTCCCCTGACATTAAGTCTAGTCACTTTCTCCCATCCCACTCTACCTCCAACGCTGGATCTTTTAGACAAGGTTCCATTTGCATGCATTCGTCTGACTCTGGGGTGTGGTGCTCATCTCCATTTCTAAGCCGAAGAGCCAGCGTTGTCCATAGACACCTCCAAGGTCATGTGGCCGGCATGACTGCATGGAGAGCTGTTACCTTCCCGCTGGAGCGGTACCTATTGATCTACTCACATTTGCATGTTTTCGAACTGCTAGGTTGGCAGAAGCTAGGGCTGACAGCGGAAGCTCACGCTGCTCCCCGGAATCGAACCTGCGACCTTTCAATCAACAAGCTCAGCAGCTCAGTGCTTTAACTCACTACACCACCGGGGGCTCCTTATATGTATATACATGATATGATATGATATGATATGATATGATATGATATGATATGATATGATAAGCACACCACAGGAGACTTTAATACCACCAAAGATACCTCTTCAGATGCACTGTAATGGAAAGTTCATTGTGGACAGTAGGCATGGATAGAGCCACTTCGGTTTACTCGTTACTCGTAATAATTTCATTAAAGTTATATTTTTGAAGCGAATGTTAAGAATTTAAAAAACCCAGAAGTCCCTTTGCCCTTCCGAAGCATTTTCCGCCATTTTTGTTACGACTCAGGAAGTGAGTTGGAAATGGTTCCACGTATTTTCAGCCCTCTAGCCTTCTGGGAGGCTGGGAGGCTCCTTGCCTCCCCTCCCAGCCAATTAGGGGAGAAGTTTTGGGAAGGGGAGGGGTTTCGACACTGGCCGCCATTGCTTTATATAAAGAGAAGCACATGACTCTGAGGCTCATTCAGAGCTGGGAAGGGAAAGGAGAAGGGAGAAGGGAGAAGGGAGAAGAGGGAAATAAGAAAGGGGAAAGGGAAAAAGAAAGAAAAAACAAAGACCAAGAGAAGGGAGGCTGGAAGACGAGCACAGCGGGCAAGCAAGCAAGCAGAAAGGAAGAAGGGCAGAAAAGAAGGGCTGTTGCCAGCCGTGCTTGACTGCATGCCTGTTCTTTTTTCTTTGTTTCTTTGCCGTGAGTTGCTGAAGAAGACACTAGAAATCCCATAGTTTCTTTCCTGCCTATACTTCCCTAACTGGTGAAATCTGCTCAAAAGGCTTATAAAGCTCTCAGGGCTGTTTCTTTGTTTGTTTGTTTGCTGTGAGTTGCCTAAGAGTTGTGTATTGCGCAATTGCGTTCGCCATTAACGAAGCAATTCAGAAAGTTCAGAAAGTTCCGAATTTTGGGGGGGGGGGGGCGGATTTGGAATTCAATTTCGAATAGAACATCCAAAATGAGTTTTAAAACATTTTTTAATCACCCAAGCCTAGTGGACAGTATTTGGAAAGCTGGGCAAGCACATTATTGCCCGATTAGCTTCAGTGCACAATTCAAAGTGCTGGTTTTGACCTATAAAACCCTAAACGACTCCGGCCCAGTTTACCTGTCCGAACAGATTCTCCCCTATGAACCATCAAGGCTATTAAGATCTTCCGGGGGGGGGGGCTGCTCTCAGTCCCACCACCCTCGCAATCACAGTTGGTGGGGACGAGGGACAGGGCCTTCTTGGTGGTGGCTCCCCGGCTTTGGAACTCCCTCCCACTAGAGATCAGATCTGCTCCCTCCCTCCTGCCTTCAGGAAACTACTAAAGACCTGGCTCTGGAATGTGGCATTCGAGGACTGAATCTATAACCGCCTTCCTTGTGGTGAACTGTGATGAACTGTGACTACGAGTATGACTATGACTATGACTGGATTGACGACTTGGCTTAGGTAATTGTGATGATGATGTTTTTATTGCACTTTAGTGTACTATTTTAATATGTAATGACTTTGCACTTTGTTGTACTTATATATTACTGTACTTTCATATATGCTGTAAACCGACTTGAGTCCCTCGTTGAGGTGAGAAGGCCGCTATAGAAAACTTCTAAATAAATAAATAAATAAATAAAATAATTCTCCCCTGCCTGTTAACACAGCAGGGCAACTTTTCACTCCACCCAGATACAGCTAAATACCGTGCTACCAAGTAACCACCCTCTATGATGACACTGTGGTGTTGGAGGAAAGTGCTGAGAGTGCCTTGGACTGCGATAAGATCCAACCAGTCCATCCTCCAGGAAAGAAAGCCCGGCTGCTCACTGGAGGGAAGGAGACTCGAGACAAAGTTGAAGTCCTTTGGCCACATCATGAGGAGACAGGAAAGCCTAGAGAAGACAATGATGCTGGGGAAGGTGGAAGGCAAAAGGAAGAGGGGCCGACCAAGGGCAAGATGGATGGATGGCATCCTTGAAGTGACTGGACTGACCTTGAAGGAGCTGGGGGTGGTGACAGCCGACAGGGAGCTCTGGCGTGGGCTGGTCCATGAGGTCACGAAGAGTCGGAGACGACTGAACGAATGAACAACAACAACAACATGATGACACGATGCATGCATGCACCCTGCTCCATTGGTCCCACACACTCTACCAATCTAAGCAATCAACAAGGAGGCGCATGGCTTCCTAGCTCAGAGGAGTGGTACCTTTCTAGTTTATTGACTCAGAGACAAACCAGGATTAGGGTTTGTTTTCTTCCAGCAGAGAAAGAGAGGTGATGAGCTTTCTCATTTGAATGAAAGTCTAGTCTGTGTATCAATAACTTCAAGTGAGAGAGAATTATTTTCAGCATCAGATCTAACAGAGAAAAATAAGACAGCTACCTTGTGAAGTGCACACAGAGAAAGGATTCATAAAGACAAAAGAGCCAATTCAAAATTGAGATTATTTGTATTCTTCTGCAATGTCGCATGCCAGTCTTTCATCTCTCTCTTCTCCCCCACTTTTGTCCTCCTCCCTCCCCGCTTTTTCTTTTTGTCTCCGCATCTTGTTCTACTTAGCTTCTATGTGACTAAATGTTTGATGTAAGGGATGAAAATAAGTCAATTAAGCCTATCTTCCTTCAGTGCCTCCATGCATCTTGTGTATTTCCTGGTCACCCTGTGATATAGGATTGTCAAAATGCAGAGGTAATGGATGGGAAATTGTCTCAGGCCTCGGTGGCTCTGGTATATGATTATGTTACAGGCTAGCAATCATAGAAATTGCCTCAGAAAGCCATATACAACTCACCCATTCCGTAAGCAGTTCATGGAAGCCTGGGGAATTAGCACGCTCCAGCAAGGTAGATGTGATACAGGAGCTATTTATAAGAAATGCTTGCAGATGAATCTCATTTCTATAACTCCTCCACATGGATTATAGCTTTTGAGGACAAAGAGAAAGAGTTATATTTAACTGTTCTGTAAGTCATTAGCCATCCCTGAAGTGGTGCATTTGCTTTAGGGAGAACATTCTATCAGCGCACCATTCCATCCCAGCAAAAGACATTATAACTTCCAATGGCTTTATTACCAGTGGGACATAATTAGTTGTGTCACATTTCTCTTATTTATTTAGGACCCAGAAATAGCTTATGGTTCTCTTGCCTGTAGATCTGTATCCCTACACGCTCCAGTTATCCCGCTGCACATGGCTCAACTCTAGATAGGAAAGCAGGTGGCCTTTTTGCAAGCATCCCTTGAACTGTAGTCTCACTAGTACAGCTAATGCTTTATATATCTATATACTTGAAACATGCACATATATTCCTATTCCTATACACGTAGTTGTGGGAGATATCATTTGTATGCACATTTGGTTGTGCAAATGCTCATATAAATTCTGCCCACAGATAAATATTGGGAATGCACAGCTCTATAAACCCATTAATGCTTGGGCTGAAATTGGAATTTTCACATGTTCTCTCTGAACAGAGATTCTGTGATTTGGAATAATGCTGCTTCCTTAATTCTGCAAAATATTTATTTGTTGAAAGATCTGGAAAAGACCAGCCTTTTTGCCAGTCTGAGGAGCCCCGTAACGGAGCGCCATGCAGTCATGCTGGCCACATGACCTTAGAGGTGTCTACGGACAATGCCAGCTCTTCAGCTTAGAAATGGAGATGAGCACCATCCCCCAGAGTCAGACATAACAAGACTTATTGTCGGGGAAAAACCTTTTAATATTATAATATTAATATTATAGTAATATTATAGTAATATTATAGTAATATTATAGTAATATTATAGTAATATTATAGTAATATTATAGTAATATTATAATAGTAATATAATATTATTATAGTAGTATTATAATATTACTAAATAATAATATAATAACAATCTAATATATTGTTGTTGTTAATTCGTTCAGTCGTCTCCGACTCTTCGTGACCTCATGGACCAGCCCACGCCAGAGCTCCCTGTCAGCCGTCACCACCCCCAGTTCCTTCAAGGTCAGTCCAGTCACTTCAAGGATGCCATCCATCCCTCTTGCCCTTGGTCGGCCCCTCTTCCTTTTGCCTTCCACTTTCCCCAGCATCATTCCCTTCTCCAGACTTTCCTGTCTTCTCATGATGTGGCCAAAGGACTTCCACTTTGTCTCTAGTATCCTTCCCTCCAATGAGCAGTTGGGCTTTATTTCCTGGAGGATGGACTGGTTGGATCTTCTCGCAGTCCAAGGCACTCTCAGAACTTTCCTCCAACACTACAGTTCAAAAGCATCTCTCTTCCTTCGCTCAGCCTTCTAATATATATAATAATAAATATAATATCTTCTATCTATACACATAATAAAAGTGAAAATATGTATGTGGCACTGGTGCCTGTTCACACAGACAGCCTCCAGCCTCCACAAATAGGCTCTTGTTTCCAGTGCTGAGAAGACAGCAAGTCACACTCTTGAAGAACATTGCAAGTTATAGCAAGTACATCCCAGTGTTCCTTTCTCTCTTCATTTGCATGACCCCACCCACTGCTTCTCCCTTATCCCGTTCCAACTCTTTCCTATGTCACACAGCAGAGGAATTGATCAGCAACGGAACATACTGGAGAGGTTTGGAGAGAATTCACAATGATTTATAGGAGTTGTACGGACTGGGATGCTTAGTTCACCTGCAATCTAAAAGCACTCTGAACTGCACTAATGATGGACCTGGAACTCACTTGACACACACACACACCATGGGGAATTGTCCATAGTCACAGAGTTTAGGGGTGATTACCCTGAGAGTTGTAGTTCACCCTTATCCGGAGAACAGTGAACTCAGCCAATGATAGATCTGGACCAAACTTGGCACACAGAACCAACATGGCCAATTGTGCATACTATCTGAGCTTGGGGGTGATTGCCCTGGGAATCTGGGAGTTGTAGTTCACTCTTACATAGATATCACTGAACCCAGCTGCTGTCGGATCTGGACCAAACTTGGCACACAGATCTAACATGGGCAACTTTAAGTAATGGCAGGGTTTGGGAATGACTGCCTCATGATTCCAGAAATTGTAGTTCACCCATATCCTTATGCATTTTCTAATGGGAGCATTCATTAAAAAACAAAAAGAAAGACTGTTTTTTTTCCCTAACAAATAGCATTACACATTACCAAACTGATATTACCAAACTTCACAAAGCAAACAATGCCTTCTGAAATAACCTGGGTACTGCCGGGTCACCAAGCTAGTTACTAATAAGAAAGACTATTGTCAAGGGGAAACCTTTACCTTTATCTATTTCCCAGGCTAAGTTTCTTTCTGAACAAACAAAATAATAATAATAATAATAATAATAATAATAATAATAATAATAATAATAATAATACAGATAGACAATATTAAGCATGGACATGTGAAAAATGTGGTCAGCAGATAATATGTCCAAAGGGTGTGAAAATTTTTGAAGAGCAAAATAAATGGAAATACGATCAAGGCTATCAACACTTGGGCCATCCTCATCATCAGATACACTGCTGGAATTGTGAACTGGGGTCAAGCAGAGCTGGATGATCTGGACAGAAAAACAAAACAACTGATGACAATCCACTACTCCTCACACCTGCATAGTAATGTCGACAGACTTTACCTGCCCAGAAACTCAGAAGGCAACGAGAGGGCTTCAAGTAGAAGAAGAGAAACATGCACAGGCAGATGATGGGAACAGCAGTCAAGAACCAACATTGAGGAAAGTCAGTAGTAGAAAACTGCTTCAAGTGCAAAAGACTAAGAAGGAATACCGTAAAAACACAATGCAGAGCAGAACAGAAAACTGGCAAAAAGAAGGCTCTCCCTGGACAGTTCCTGGGAGAAATTAAGAACAAAATGGACATGGATGTAGCTCACAAATGGAACTTGGAAAAAGGAAACCAAGGGCCTGATTCTTGCAGCCCAAGAGCAAGCCATTAGAACAAATGCCATCAAAGACAAAATTGAAAAGTTGACAACAGATTCCAAGTGTAGTCTCTGCAAGGAAACAGGCGAAATGATGAATCACATTCTCAGCTGCTGCAAGAAGATCATGCAGACAGACAACAAGAAGAGGCACAACACTGTTGCTGAGATTATTCATTGGGACTTGTGCCACAAATACCATCTGCCTACGACAAAGAACTGGTGGGATCACAATCCTGAAAAAGTTACAAAAAATAAACACATCAAACTACTCTGGGACTTCCGAATTCAGACTGACAAGAGTTTTGGAGCACAAGACCCCTGACTTCAAGATCATGGAAAATAACAAAGTATGGATCATTGATGTTGCAATCCCAGGTGACAGCAGAATTGATGAGACACAACTGGAAAAGCTTACACAATATGAGGATTTAAAGATTGAACTGCAAAGGCTCTGGCACAAGGTGATTGCCATACTGAGTGCAGTGCCTAAAGACCTTGGCTTGCACTTAAAAACAATCAGTGCTGACCAAATTACCATCTGTCTGCTGCAAAAGGCCATCCTACTGGGATCTGCATGTATTATTTGCCAATACATCACACAGTCCTAGGCACTTGGAAAGCATCCAATGTGTGATCCAACACAAAAGCTAGCAGAGTTGTTTGCTGTGTACTAATCTTGTTGTTTATCACATAATAATAACAGTTTATTCCTAACGTGCCCTCTCTCCCCGAAGGGATTTAGGGTGGCTTCCAGATACAAAGGTAAATATTCAATGCCACATACAATCATAAAAACACAGCACAATAAATTAACAAATAAATCATAGTTAAAAGCGCGTATAGAATAGACTCTATTTGGAGAAGTGCAGTATGTTGGATTCTTCTGTGGCGATCATGAAAAAGATTTAGAAGTAGAGAAGCCAACAAACTCCTACAACAACAGTTCTATCACCATAAAAAAGCATTAGCATACATTCCAAGAAGAGGAAGAAATCTCCAATGCAAAGTAATGGCACTGAACAGCATGTTATTATAGCATCTTGGAATGACCATCTGACCCCATCAGAATCTGGAGTTTGATTGCATTACAGTCCATTAACTGCCCTGATCATAGTAAACATCTCTTAATCTTGGGCCTTAAGTGGGGAATTAAGCAAAGTTCAACACAACATGATGTGCATTTCCCCCCTGCAGATTTTATTTTGTTTTTTCATTGCAAAACCAGTTTAGAGGAAATAAAATCTCATGGATTTCCTAACACTTGCCATCCACTTCCCTCACTCCAGAAAACACAGACACACAATATTTGACTTTAAAAAGTAATATTAATAGATTATAGATAGATAGATAGATAGATAGATAGATAGATAGATAGATAGATAGATAGATGGGGCATTCAGGGTAAACCTTGATCCCTTTCATGTCCCGGCTTTTGGTGGTCTTGACCTATAAAACCCCATATGGTTCTGGCCCAGTGTACCTGTTTGAACATATCTCCTTCTACGTCCCACCTCGAAGTTTAAGATCTTCTGGGAAGGCCCTGCTCTTGGCCCCACCTGTGCCGTTGCGCCTGGGGGGCTATAACTCTTAGTGAAAGAGGCATGGACGTGACATCTTTCCCCAGGGGATTGCTTCTTGCCCTCCTTTAGGAAAACTGGAACTCCCAAAGACCAAAACATTGTAGATAACTCAAAATAGGTTTTATTGTTCACAAAGAGTTATCCCTTTAAGGCAATAAGCTGGAAGTTTCAAAGGGGTAAAGGAAAATATACATTACAGTCTCTGGTTGTCTTGGGTCCAAGGAGTTTTGCAGCTGAGAAGCTTTTCCAGGTCCCTCTTTCTCAATGGCTGTGAATATCAGAATAATCACAACCCCAATTCCAATGGCCTATATTTTGAAGGCACAAAGCTTTCCTCTGGTGCCAAAGAACTGGGTTGAAGGCGCTTGAGACTTCTCAACGTCATCCAGGTTGATCTGAACATGAAGCATAAGCCTCAAGGGTAAGAACCTCAGAATTGGTGCTGAGAGGTAACTTAATCAGGGGCTTCAGAGCCAAGTCTCTCTCTCACGTCCATCTGATAGAAAGTTTGATGGTGGAATGAAAAAGGAAACGCTGTCCTGCTCCAGGAAGAGGTGGAGCCAAACAATTGAGCTGAGGAAGCAATATAACTGGTGCAAACAACCATGGATTGACAGCTATAAATAACCAATCAATCCAGCTATACATTTACAGGGTAAAAAGGCAAAATCAGGCATGGTACAACAATTCAAATCTTGGAACTTACAGTTCTACAGATAGGTGGTGCCACTCACGACGTCACACCGCCTTTGTCACAGACAAGCTTGGTGGGGACGAGGGACAGGGCCTTCTCAGTGGTTGCCCCCTGCCTCTGGAATTTACTCCCCAGGGAAATTAGGTCATCTTCATCCCTCCTCTCTTTCAGAAAAAAAGTTGAAGACCAGGCCTTCAGGTAATTATGCTGACAAGGGCAATGACAATGATGACAATTGCTATGGTAACGGACTATGCACAAGCTTGATGGCATCTCGGACCACAGAATTTGGCGAGATAAGGCCATAAGGCTGTTATAATTAAGTATGTGTTTAATTTAATTGACTTAATGTTTCTAACTGTATGCAATTATTGGTTTTTATTTTGTATTTTGTTATGTGCACCTGGAGGCATCGAATCGTTGTCTAGAGGAGAGGTGTTCAGCAGGCACATGTTTTAAAGAGGCTTCTTAACTGTTTCTACTCTAGAGGAGAGGGGCTCAGCTGCAGGCCAACACATCACACATGTACTCACTCTCTAATGGGATGGCAAGCTATTTTTTTCTTTCATTTTTTTTGGAAATCACTTACATTTATTAGAATAATTGCAAATGGAATGCAATGTAATGACTAACGGCATGAGCATTAATCAAGGATGCTTCTCAATCATCTGTCAATTCTGTTACGAGCTTGGTACTTAGTCTTACGCATGTATCTGTTTTGCAGCTCCCATTCTCTTCTCCTTATAGCATAAGGATTTTCATGGGAGCCTATGTTATAGTTCAGTGTTAATCCTCTTAAAAGGATTACCGAGATAATATACATGGAACTCTTTTGAGCACACAACAAAACACTATATAAATGCTAAATGTTTCTATATTATTTATTAGGCTTCCAAACTAGTGAATCTGAGAAGTACAAAAGGAGCAAACAAATCTTTGGTATATAGTTGATAATAATAATAATCATAATCATAATCATCATCATCATCATCATCAATAGTAGAAAACTGCTTCAAGACAAAGAGTGAATGCAATAAAAAATACAATGCAGAGCAGAAGAGAAAACTGGCAAAATAAGGCTCTCCATGGGCTGTTCCTGGGGAAAATAGACAAGGAAAAAACATGGCTGTGGCTCACAAATGGAACTCTGAAAAAGGAGATGGAGGGCCTGATTCTTGGAGCCCAAGAACAAGCCATTAGAACCAAGGCCATCCAAGCCAGAATTGAAAAGTCGACGAAAGATCCCAAGTGTAGACTCTACAAGGAAGCAGATGAAACAATAGATCCCATCCTCAGCTGCTGCAAGAAAATCACGCAGACCGACTCCAAGCAGAGGCATAACACTGTTGCTCAGATGATTCATTGGAATTTGTGCCACAAATACCATCTGCCTGCGACAAAGAGCTGGTGGCATCACAAGCCGGAAAAAGTAACAGAAAATGAACACACCAAACTACTCTGGGGCTTCCAAATTCAACTAACAGAGTTTTGGAGCACAAGACTCCTGATCTCACAATTGTGTGTGTGTGGGGGGGGGGGGGCAGACAAATATGGATTGTTGATGTTCCAATCCCATGCAACAGCAAAATTGATGAGAAGCAATGGGAAAAGCTTACATATAAAGAGGATTGAAAGATTGAATTGCAAAGAGTCTGGCACAAGACAGTAAATGTGGTCCCAGTGGTGATCAGCACACTAGGTGCAGTGCCGAAAGACCTTGGCCTGAACTTAAAAACAATCAGCGCTGATGAAATTACCATCTGTCAGCTGCAAAAGGCCATCCTACTCGGAGCTGCATGCATAGTTCGCCAATACATCACACAGACCTAGACACTTGGGAACACAAAAGCCAGATAGTGAACTTTCTTGCTGTGTACCAATCTTGTTATGTATCAAACAATAATAATAATCATCATCATCATCTTAGACACTTAGTACTAGGCACTTGGGAAGTGTCCAACGTGTGATCCAGTACAACAACCAGCACATTGATCTTGTTTGCTGTGTACTAATCTTGTTGTATTTGAAATAATAATAATAATAATAATAATAATAATAATAATAATAATAATAATAATATAATTCACCACAAACCAGCAGGATTTAATGAAGGATAAAACTAGATATTAAAGGGACAAATAGAAGTTTGGTACTTGGCATCCTTTTACCCAAGGTTAGGATTTAAAGAATGCACTCAAACATTCCTGTCCTCAATGAAAAGGTTTCCTCCAAAAATTAAAAGTATCTGGCAGGAGAATGGTCAGTCTTTACAAGATTTCAAATATTCATTAATCCAATGTACAAAAAGTGTGAGCTTGCACAAAAAGAGTCATTTCTGGTAATCCCCACTCCCCCCGACATACACTATTTTTTCCCACAAAGTTTTGTGCAAACTCTTCAAAGAGTCTTTTAAAAAAACCTAATTGAGAGATGTGCAAAGTTATTTGAAATCTCCCTTAGTGGGGAAATAACTTTTGCAAATTATTCACCTGTGCATGCAAGAAGTCTTGTCAAAGAGCACCAGTCTACCCCCCACCTGCCTTTAGGACTCTACACTAGTTCCCCATCTTAGGCTTCGACTGTGTCTTGAAATATTAATTGGCAAGATCTAACAAAACAGGACATCGTCAGTTTTCAGGTTTTATTGACTCCCTCGACTGAAATGGAAAAGACTGTTCCAGCCCTCTGTAGACAGACCAAGACACAAAAGCTAAATTTCTTTCAGTTCCCAATTCAATCAAGGAAACCTTTCATCATCCATTAATGGGACATTCACAGAGGTGGACTTCGGTGACCCCTTTCAATTGTTAATGTCTAACACACAACTAGACTCAAGTTTTCCCCTTGATCTAAAGCGAGAGTGGGGGCATCGTCCTCGCTGGACCCAACAATCTTGTTGCTGCTGTGCCACCAACCAAATATCCCGTGTGTTCCTTAGTAAACAAGGCATTTTCTAAAGTTTTTGTTGTTTTTTGTTTTTACTACTGGTGTCATAATGCCACCACAATGTTGATGCTGGGTGTGAAAGATTATAATTTAAAATGACTTAAAAGCTTTGGAGGCTGTAGAGACTTTGCCACCAATATACTATATTCTGAGCAAATTTACTGTGGAAACGGGCTACCACCACACTTAAAAGGAGTTTTTATTTCTTGTTTGACCAGAGGTTTAATTAGGCTGGAATGTGCTGAATTCGCACTCAGGGCTCAGAACTCTGAGGTAAATAACAATGAGATTTTTCTAAAAATATCGCTGCCACCAATCTGGAAACACTGTTTCCCTAACTGCTATGGAACATCTTCATACAGAGGCACACTTGAGACAGTTGTTGATTAACAAAGAACAAAGTTGTTTATTTGTGAGGCTTTCAAAAATACAGGCACTTAAGCGTAACGGTTGCAATAAAGAGATGAAGCTTATGGTTACTTAAAACAGTTCAATATTTGGTTCCAATAACAATGCTTCACACCCTCAGGAAACTAGTAGACATCCCTCTGACTAGAATTCCTAATGTTCCAGATAGTCCTTTCCTTTGGATCTGTCTATACTCTATACCAGCTATTCTTCTTAATAGCTATCAATCTTCTCTAACTAACCACTTTAGCTTCTCTAACTTCTCTTCTCCTAACTCACTCTCTCCCAACTGTCTTCTTCAAAACCCAGAACCTGACTAACTTCTTCAACACACAGACCCTAACTACCTCCTTCAAACACCAGAATCTGACTACCCTGTCAGATTTTAAAACACATCCTATCAGGCAATTTTTTTTCTGCACTCTCACCGTTACCTTCCTGCTGAAGCGGTATCTATTGATCTACTCACATTTGTATGTTTTCAAACTGCTAGCTTGGCAGAAGCTGGGACTAATAACAGGAGCAAGAGGCCACTATATACAATAATATAGTATAATATAATATAATAATATAATTTGTGTTAAGAGACTTGAATTTTGAATCATTGTGTAGTATACTTTGAACCTCAACAAGCTTTGTTTGTGCATTGAATGCTCTATGACTATAGCATGATTATATAGTGATTCATATATATATATATATATATATATATATATATATATATATATATATATCTGGCATGAGTGCCTGGAGCACTGTTACCTTTCCACCAAAGTGGTACTTATTGATCTACTCACATTTGCATGTTCTCGAACCTCTAGGTTGGCAGAAGCTGGGGCTGACAATGGGAGCTCACCCCATCCCATGCAATCAAACAGCTGACCTTTCAGTCAGCAAGTTCAGCAGCTCAGCGGTTTAACCTGCTGCACCACCACAGCCGCTTTCCATAGGATATAGAACACTTAGTAAAGAGAAAGAAGAGAGAGAGATATCAGAAGGAGGAAATGGATGTGAGGACAAATGGAACAAAGAGTATATGATTACCTGAATTTATCTGATTATTCTGATTTGCAGCAGGAAATATAGAGACTAAGGAGCTGCACCAAAGGCTTCACAGAAAAGTTGAGTTTGAGATATAGAAGAAGGTACACGTGGCGTCGAAAGTGTTTTGGGAGATCATTCCAGGCATAATGGGCAAAAAATGGGAAATTAAACCCTCTTATAATGTTCTTGTGAGAGCAGACACAGAGCTGATTGCCAATTGCTTTGCAAATTAGACATAATATAGGAATGATTAATTGAAGTGGTAGATCTTTTTAAACATCGGTCATTAAGGCGCTATGATATTAATATTCATTTAAACCACATTATTTGGTTATTAGCCGAAGTTGACAAAAAATGCAAGGAAGAAGTAACATCTATCATTTCTCACATTTCTCACATTATTTCTATTTTCATCACTAAGATGCTGTAGTCCAAGGAGAGCGAAGTAGGTGGACTTCCAGACTTTTACCTTTTTTGCAATTGGTCTGAACTGATCGGCTGGCAGGGACTGGCATGTAACCATGTCGTCACTGGATTTCTGAACATAATTATCAAGTTGAAGACTTAAAACATATCAAAGGCTGACATCTTTGAAAACAGGACTGTAAATACCTGCAAGCTTCACTTCCAACTTGATGAGGTCTTTTCCGACCCTAGGATTTTATGACTACTACAATCCTGTCAGTAGATCCAGATTTCTTCTCTGACTATGCCAGTATAGACAAAATAAGATTGTCTATTGTAGACCATTGTGACTTTGGGCAAGTGTTGCTCTCCAGGACAGGAAAAGCCCTCTGACTGTAAACACCACACCCTTGAATGGAAAACAATCCTTTTATTGAAGATAGTTAAAAAGCAGCAAAAAGAAATAGGTAAATCCAATTAGGTAAGAAGATAAGTAGGAGCAAAAATAGCTCAGGGTAAAGTTCAGCAAAGTCCATAAAAACAAAGTCCACACTTCTCTAATATAATTCAGCATACCAGGAAACATTAATCCAAGGCATTCATACAATCCAAGAATCCAAATCATGAAACAAGAAATACCTACAACAACCCAAACAAGAAATACTTAGACAAGAATCTTCCCAGCAATGCTTCCATGAACAAGAACGAGAACTTCCCTTGATTCCAACTAGGGCTGTGCAACCACGGAAAAAAATGTTTCTAAACTCGATTCATTTTTAGGGGGTTTTTGCGTTTCGTTATTTAAAAGAATTCCAAAATTTTTCTTTAAAAAAGTTCGATATTTACGAAATTTCGGAAATTACGAAACAATTTCGAAACAATAACGAATCGATTTGTTAATGGCGGATGCGATTGGGCAATACGCTAAAAAACCCTCCAAATGGGACAGGGGGAACTTCTGAAGCTTCCCTCTCCCTCTGTTGTTGACTGTTGGTGTGATAATTTATTTTTTATCACTGATAAAACAAACAACAACTATAAAACTTGCACCAGACATACGGAAATAATAACGAAATAATAACGAAACAATTTCGAAACAATTACGAAACAATTACAAAATAAATTTTAAAAATTCGTTTCGATTTTTAGTTGCTCCTGAATGGTTCAATATCGGATCGTAAACCACTTTAAATACGAATTATTAACGAATTACGAAATTAACGAACGAAACCGCACAGCCCTAATTCCAACGATGCTTCATCTGACTATATTTCCCATACTTGGAACTTTTATCCCCTCATTAAGCTATTCCATGCACTCAGGAATTGGTTTCGCTTTACTTGAGATCCCCTTATCTTTTCTGTTGGATTCTAGCAGACCGCCGAAGACACTGTTTGGTCTGCCTGTTTTGACTAATCTCCTGCCTCCTATCTATTTGCTCACTAAGTTTTGCAGCTGGGCCAGGTGCCCAGTTTTCAAGCCCCAAATCCTGGGAACTCTCTGGTAGCAATTCAGGGAGTACACCATCGTCCCCACACCCTTCAGGGACATTCTCATGTGAAACTACACTTTGCACAGGGGTCTCCTGGTCCTTCTCTGCATCAGAATCATTGACCAAAGCATTGCCATCTTGAAATTCATTGGCATTACTTCCCATATCCAAAACACCCTGATCCTAAAACACAATCACAGGCTGAACTGCAACAGCAAGCTCTCTTCAAAATTTGGATAAGTGTCCAGGAAGGCAAGCTTGAATATCAAAACCAAGAGAACTGTGTGGACAAGATAAAGAAATGCAGATGGAGAATGTAAATGGCAATCTGACCATGAACACAAATAATGTCACCTATAGACTAAATGGTTCAAAGTGGAACATACTCCTATAAGTGAGGGATCTGATTTGCAATGTTCTTGAACACCAGCTCACTGTAATCCTACAGACGATCATGAGTGCTGAAGTCCCAAAAAACCCGAATGGGTCACAGCATAGAAAGATCTGGGAAGCAAGACACAGAGGAGTGAACTATGAAGACTTTGGAAAATAAATACAATAATATCACAATAAAGTTGAGACTCAAGAGGACGAGATTCCTTCTCTTTTGTTTAATGTCGTTTCTGTGGTCATCCATATCCTTTGCACTCCAGACACTGCTAACATTGGGACTGGTGATGTATAGCCTCGACACATCAGCGCTGTATTCTGAGAGCCTATTATATATCATCAGAGATCCATCTCTCCCAAGACAGATTATGATTATATATCATTAGGAGCCATGGCAGGATGGAACACGAGTCCCAAAAAGGGAGTCTGAAAGTTTTATAAGAAGGAAATATATCGTTTCTGAGGTGAGAACGAGAAGGTTCTAATACAATGGATAATATGCTTGTAATTAATCTATGCTTGACATTTCAACCCACCAATTTTTTTTAAAAAACAATGGTTTTAGAGAATGTAACTGAAAGGTGGCCTGTATATTAAATAAATACACAACTATGGTGGGTGGGTTGCTGTGAGTTTTCTGGGCTGTATGGCCATGCTCCAGGATCATTCTCTCCTGACGTTTTACCCACATCTATGGCAGGTATCCTCAGAGGTTGTGAGGTCTGTTGGAAACTTACTTATGCGATCCCTTGTAGCTCGAGGATGATGGTCCTCCAAGTGATATGTCTTGATGGTGGATCCGTAGGTGACTGTGGAGCCCTATACTTGATCCACATGTTCTCCTGCAGTGAGAACATTGGTTTCCAAGTGGAAGGCAGTTCCAGTCAAGGTTGGCTTGATGCACCTTCCTCTTCGCATGTTTCTCCCTTTCGCTCTCCATTCATGCCTCTTTGAATTCTGCAGCACTGCTGGTCACAGCTGACCTCCAGTTAGTGTGCTAAAGATCCAGGGCTTCCCAGTTCTCATTGTCTATGCCACAGTTTTTAAGGTTGACTTTAAGCCCATCTTTAAATCTCCTTTCCTGTCCACTAACATTATGTTTCCATGAGTTGGGAGTATAGTAACTGCTTTGGGGACAGTGATCAGGCATTTCAGACAACATGGCCGGTCCAGCAGAGTTGATGGCGAAGGACCATTGCTTCAGTGCTGGTGGTCTTTGCTTTTTCCAGCACACTGACATTTGTCCACTTGTCTTCCCAAGAGATCTGCAGGATTTTTCGGAGGCAACACTGATGGAATAATTCCAGGAGTTGAGTGGGATGTCTGTAGGCAGTCCATGTTTCACAGGCGTATAGCAGGGTTGGGAGGACAATAGCTTTATAAACAACCACCTTGGTCTTCTTATGGATGTCCTGTTCCTTAAACACTCTGCTTCATTCAGAGAAATGCTACACTTGCAGAGCTCAAGCGGTGTTGTATTTTGGGGTCAGTGTTGACTTTTGTGGAGGCTGCCAAGGTAGCAGAAAAGGTCAACATTTTCTAATGTTGGAAACTAGGCAAGTGGGGTTTATATATCTGTGGAATGTCCAAGGTGGGAGAAAGAACTCTTGTCTGTTTGAGGCAAGTATGAATGTCGCAATTGGCCACCTTGATATGGTAGGTGTTGTACTGCAGTTAAGGAACCAAAGGCCATTGGGGGAATATCATATCTGTTTCCCAGTAAGAATATCAGGATACGGGAAAATCCAATGCTCACAAAGAGCAAAAACAGCTATAGAAAACCTGCTTCTCCACTCTCAGAAAGAAGGGGTGTGTTGCTCCAATTGCCAGTTGCCCTCACACAGAAAGGAAGCCATCCATCCTCCAAAGGATGAAGTGCTATTACTGTGATGGTATCTGCAATCTTCTTGTTTTGATTCCTTTCTTTTTCTTCCATGTTGGTCACCTTGAGGATCAATACTTTGTCTTCAAAGTTACCTCGAGTTTAAATCAACTAGATTTTCTGGAGGCGAGAGATGAACGTTCTAGTACTAAGCCAACATGTGCCATGATGGTCGAAATGGTCCTAATTAAGAACACACCGAAATACAATAAATTCTGTCACATTTTTCTTAGTAGGCAAGGAAAGATAAAGACACTGTAGAGACTGTCTGGGGAAAATATTATTTTTTGTGTGTACAGACAGTCTGGCTTTCTTCCAAAATTGAGAAGGACAACAGCTCCAAATGAATTTTATTTTTAAAATATTGTGTTCGACAGAAGTAAACAAACAATAATATTAAGTCACTGATGAATTAAAAAGCGAGCTTCAAAGCTATCAATAAAGAAATTTGAAAGGTCTTTAGCATTCAATTGATTACAGTCTGATTGAAGAAAAGTACTTTGCATGACAACAAAAGGACAAGAGCAGACAGTGCCATCCCAACCTCCTTTGAATGGATATTCAAGTCACCATAAATGGCGACTCTCTCATATCTCCATCAAATATGTCCTCAGAGGGCAATGATGTTGAAATCAGGACCTTTCCCAAAAATGACGGCGCCTAGGCAAATTTGTAAAGGAGAGTGCAATCATTCAGGCAGCTTGGGTCCATTATGATGGGGTGAAATGGGGGCAAAGACAATCAGAGTTCATCTCATCACCTGTTAGCTATCAATTTTTAGCCACTGGAGAGTAATCACATAATATATAATAGGTCCTTATTTTTATGGGAGCTACTCCAGGGGCCATTTCTATTGCCAAAAACAGCATATAATTAATTCCAATCAATTAACTAATCAATCGCAGAGCATCCTTCTCAGATGCTTTGGGAAAGTGGAGGCTACCAGCTGGTAGGAATGAGCATTGTGTGTCCTTTTCATCAGTAAAAATCCAAAGTTTTTGAAGTAAGTATAAGGGAAATCTAAAACATGGTTTTACTTCTCCTTTTGTCTCTATTGCCATATCTACAGTGGCCTAGTTGTTGTTGTTGTTGTTGTTGTTCATTCGTTCAGTCGTTTCCGACTCTTTGTGACCTCATGGACCAGTATACACCAGAGCTCCCTGTCGGGCATCACCACCCCCAGCTCCTTCAAGGTCAAGCCAGTCACTTCAATGATGCTATCCATCCACCTTGCCCTTGGTCAGCCCCTCTTCCTTTTTCCTTCCATTTCCCCCAGCATCATTGTCTTCTCTAAGCTTTCCTGTCTTCTCATGATGTGACCAAGTACTTCATCTTGGCCTCTACTATCCTTCCCTCCAATGACCAGTCGGGCTTTATTTCCTGAAGTATGGACTGGTTGGATCTTCTGGAAGTCCAAGGCACTCTCAGAACTTTCCTCCAACACCACAGTGGCCTGGTTACTCCAGTGCAAATGTGACTTGCAGCATCCCTGGATCCAGCATGCACATATTGAATCCAGGGCCAGTGTCCAGATAGGCCAGGACCACTTAGGACCTTATCACAAAGGTCTATGGCTTAGCCACACATTGTGGTGAATCTATGGGGCATGGAGAACCTGTTACTCCACATCCCACATCATACAATATACTAGGTACTTTATCCCATAGGAGGAAGCATCACTGCCTGGTTTCCACCCCATTGTCCTGAAGCCTCTCATTATGCCATAGTGGCAGTATGCACTGCTTCCTCTCCTCTTTCCCGACAGAGCCCAGCCAGAAGTTGGTGTGCAACATGTAATGGACTCCATTGGGAAATAGGAGAGGAAGTGGGTACAATGGGGAAAGGAGCCTGTCTGATGAGGTTGTAAGTCTTATTGGGCTGTCAGCTTGTTTCCCATGTCACTGCCACTACTCTCCATTGGTCACACAGCACTATTTGAGCACCTGGCCATCACCTGTTGTATCTACTGATGCCAAAATACAGTGCCCATAGGATCAACAAGAAGGAGGGGAGGTTGACTTACTTATTTTTGCTGGTTGTGCAGGAATTTTTCCATAACTGCAAACCAGTTTGAGTCCACTTCAGAGCAAGAAGAGAGGGGTAGAAATTAGGGCTGGGCAGTTTCGTTCGTTAATTTCGTAATCCGTTATTGATTCGTATTTAAATCAGCTTACGAACCGATATTGAACCATTCAGGAGCAACTAAAAATCAAAACGAATTTTTCAATTCATTTCGTAATTGTTTCATAATTGTTTCGAAATCGTTTCGAAATCGTTTCAAAATCGTTTTGAAATTGTTTCGTTATTACTTCCGTATGTCTGGTGCAAGTTTTATAGTTGTTGTTTGTTTTCTTAGTGATAAAAAAATAAATTATCACACCAACAGTCAACAACAGAGGGAGAGGGAAGCTTCAGAAATTCCCTCTGTCCCATTTGGAGGTTTTTTTTAGCGTATTGCGCAGTCACGTCCACCATTAACGAATCGATTCGTAATTATTTCGTAATCGTTTCGTAAATTTCGATTTTTTTTTAAAGAAAAATTTCGGAATTCTTTTAAAAAACGAAACGCAAAAAAACCCCTAAAAACAAATCGAGTTTAGAAACAATTTTTTCCGTGGTTGCCCAGCCCTAGTAGAAATGTAGTAAATAAATAAATAAATCAGGAGATGTGATTGCACTGGCCAGGTGCTTGGGGCCAGAAAAGAGCAGTGGCCCCATGGAGAGAATCCATCTTGACCTTCCACATGCACAATGGCACCAGAGGCACTCTAAGTGGCCAGCTATTGGCCAAAGGACATTTAATAGAATGCCAGGTTTCTATTAAACTTTGTTTCTTTTAAAATATAATACAACTGTTTGGTTTGCTCCTGACATGATAAATGTCTCCCTCATTTCCAATGAAAAGTTGTGAGGTTTTGAAGTGTTTTTACCCACCCAGCACACTTTCATGCTTGCACATGCACACAGCAGTTCTTTCTTTAGAAGCATTCAAAGGGGCACCAAGTGTCATTTCCTCCTTTTTTGTTTCTGTCAGTTTGGGTTTCATTATGCAGCAATTTACTCTGTGAACAACACAGGCTGTGAGCAATCTCTAATGATTCTTTTTGCATTTTTATTACTGCTATCATTATGGCTTTTTACACAGATTGATCAGGCTTACTTAAAATATTTAGACGTGATCTTAGCTAGGTAGCTAACAACATATTGGAGTGTTTTGAAATTCTTTTGCATTAGATTCACAAGAAAATAATCTGGTGAAAGAGTCCACTTCGCTTTTTCTTTTGGTGAGAAGCCTTTTGCTTTGTCTTTTGGAGAGATCCATCCAAACCGAAACGCTTCCTTACGCTTGCCTTGCTGTAAATCTTGTCATCTTTGTCATCTCCTCTTTGCAGCTCTGGACTTCCTTCCTATTGATATCGGAAGAGATGGGGAAGCTCAAATCCAATGACTCTCCAACAAAGCCTTCTTCAAACTTCTTTTTCCCTTTACTTTTTTTTATATTTTCTGAGGGTAATAGATTGACACCTAAATCTTTCAAAGCCAGCCATAAAAAATTCCCCTTTATCCTCTATATAGGGGCTGAAAAAAACCAATTTGATTCAATATCAGTCTTTTAAAAATTAATTTTGTTTCACTATGACTCCAAGAGTACATACTGTTCAGGATTTGCTGTCATTTGATGACAGCCACTCTTGATCTAATGCACAACTCGAGACAGCACTGATAAACTATAAAACTTTTTTGCATCCCTAAAAATTGATAGTGAAGGCAACAAAGCCTAGAAAAATAGGAAAAGAATGATTGAAACCAGGGCAGGGTGTTATCTCTCCACCCGATCACTTTTTAGACACTCAGGAAATATATGTGGTTTTGCACATTGAGTATCTCTGGGAATTTATATACCTTCTTGAATTTGTATGGGCCTGTTTGATTTCCTTTCATTCCTTCCATATATGCCCATAGATCACCGTAGATTAATTTTGCTTGCTGTCCTTCCCTGTGATAGCTATACAAAGCAATGCATTAGTATGGACTTTGGAGTTATATTTAATTGAATCCTTTAGTATTTATATAGTCAAGTCCTATATTTAATCAGAGCTCTTTACCTCTTATGTGACTCCTACCTTTAAAGCTTTTGTGTATGACTTTTGTCTTTTATGTTTCCAATTTTGTTGTTTATTCGTTCAGTCGCTTCCAACTCTTTGTGAGGTTGTTGTAGGTTTTTCAGGCTATATGGCCATGTTCTAGACCTCTCAACCTCAGAGGATGCTTGCCATAGATGCAGGCAAAACGTCAGGAGAGAATGCTTCTAGAACATGGCCATATAGCCCAAAAAACCTACAACAACCCAGGGATTCTATCCATGAAAGCATTCAACAATACACTGAACTCAGCTTACTTGTCCAAACGTATCTCCCTCTACACTCCAACTCGTAGTCTAAGATCCGCCAGGGAGGCCCTGCTCTCAGTCCTGCCAGCTTCGCAAACACGGCTGGTGGGGACGAGGGACAGGGCCTTCTCAATGGTGGCCCCCACGTGTGGAATTCACTCCCCAGCAAAATCAGATCAGCACCCTCCCTCCTTTCTTTCAGAAGAAAACTGAAAACATGGTTGTGGAACCAGGCTTTTGGCTAATGGATATAACGGCTCCTGAACATTGAATCAGACCATATGATTGTTGTAATGGAAAAGGCTTTATGATTGTTTAACTAATGTTGTTTTAATTTATTGTATTGTATGTTTTTATCTTGTTATTATACTTGCAATTATTGCAGCATCAAATCGTTGCCATTGTTAACTGCTCCGAGTCCCCCTGCGGGGGTGAGAAGAGCGGGGTAAAAATGTTGTAAATAAATAAATAAACAAACTCTTCATGACTTCATGGAACAGCCCATGCCAGAGTTTCCTGTCAGCTGTCACCACCCCAGCTCTTTCAAGGTCAAGCCAGTCACTTCAAGGATGCCATCCATCCATCTTCCCCTTGGTCGGCCCCTCTTCCTTTTTCCTTCCATTTTCCCCAGCATCCATCTCTTCTCCAAGCTTTTCTGTCTTCTGATTATGTGGCCAAAGTACTTTATCTTTGCCTTTAATATGCTTTCCTCCAATGAGCAGTCAGGCATTAATTTCTGGAGTATGAGCTTGTTGGATTTTCTTGCAGTCCAAGGCACTCTCAGAATTTTCCTCCAGCACCACCGTTCAAAAGCATCTCTCTTCCTTTGCTCAGCCTTCCTTCTGGTCCAGCTCTCACATCCATAGGTTACTACAGGGAATACCATTGCTTTAACTGTTCTGATCTTTGTTGCCAGTGTGATGTCTCCACTCTTGACTATTTTATTGAGATTGGTCATTGCACTCCTCCCAAGAAGGAAACATCTTCTGATTTCCTGGCTGCAGTCTGCATCTGCAGTCATCTTCATGAAGTCTCTCATGGTCTCCACATTTTCTCCCTCTATTTGCCAGTTATCAATTGCATCAATTGCTTTTGCATTTTCTACTTTCCCCTTGGTTAGAAGGCTCCTCGGCTCCTCCTCGCTTTCGGCCATCAAAGTGGCATCATCTGCATATCTAACGCTGTTAATGTTTCTTCCAGCAATTTTAACTCCAGGTTTGAATTAATCAAGCCCAGGTTTCCCACATTCCTACACTCCCCTTTCTTCTCTTCATTATTTTATATTGTTATTCTGGAAGATATCAAAGACTGACTGTTCAGCATATACTGAACTGCGATACAGATATTTACATCTAATATTATCCAACTTTAGGTCCCCCCAACAGAAATGACCTTCTGACATTCCTCTTGCAAGGACAGGGAAGATCCACCATAATCAGAGTAAGCCTTTTTATTCTGAAAGCTATCAGGAAAAGAGCACATTTCCTGAAAGAAGAACCAGGAAAACAAGACTGTAAATAGAAAGTCAGCTGCTGTCCACACCTTTTGGCTTGTCTTTTACTCCAGCTGACTTTTTGCATTTTGAAATGGTCATATGACTGAACAAATACATTATTATTATTATTATTATTATTATTATTATTATTATTATTGTATTGGTATTCTCTTTATTTCATAATCTTATAGTTGAGGCCGTCTTGTACAATGTTTTCTTCCCACAGTGGGTAACCAGATGATTTTCCCCTATATATGATACTAGCTGTACCCACCACAAATTACCCAACCTTCTTTCCCTCTTTCTCTCCTTCTTTCCCTCCTTCCTTTGCTCCCTCTTCCCTTCCTTCCTTCCCTCTTTCCTTCTTTCCCTTTTTTCTTTCCTTCTCTCCTTTCTTCTCTCTTTTTTCCTTCTCTCCCTCTTTCTTTCCTTCCTTTGCTCTTTGCTTCCATGCTTCTTTCTCTCTTTTCTTCTTTCTTTCTTTCCCTCCCTCTTTCTCTCTTTCTTTCTCCCCTTTCTTCTCTCCCTCTTCCTTCCCTTTTTTCTGTATCGTCATTTAGCTTTTTTGGGTTTTTAAGTCCTTTCCATTGGTTTAATTTTTCATTTGGGAGGGGGGTTATGAGTGGTGGTCATCACTCGTTGGTCTGTTAGGGGTATAGTGTCCAAATTTGGTGTCAATTCGTCTAGTGGTTTTTGAGTTATGTTAATTCCACAAACAAACATTACATTTTTATTTGTATAGATTCAAAGGCAGTGGAGACACTGAGATCCCGGTCTTTCACACACTCATCTCCTGACAATATGAGAATAGGACTAGAATCAGTGTCTTCTAACAAACTGCCTTCCCGAATGTGAATTTTCTGGATGATTGGCAGCTACCACACTCTGTCAAAGATTTTCTTGAGTCTGATATGCAATCTTCATTCCAGAATCCATAATTTTGAATTTATGTGTCTGTTTATCTCAGCACCCCAAGATTTGTGTTTTCCTTGCCCGTGGATGTAGTTCTGCTTTGCTCTTTTATGGTAAAATATGTGCATCTGAAATTGTTCAAGTCAATCAGTGTATTCCTTTTTGTTCCGAAACGAAGGAAGATGGCACACGAGGAACCTTTTTTTTTGTTATGGCATCATAATTCTGGAAGAATCTTTCAAGAGAGGCGGAAGAAGCCTGGTCAAGTCTTATTTATGGATGTTGCAGATGCCCTTTGGGATATAGGCATCGTATATTCACCACTGCTGAATCTTCACCACCGAAGAATCTGCTCAAAGCCTGTCTAATATAAGGGGTGGAAATGGATGTAATATCAGCAGGTAGGAGACGAGATACTTCCATTCTTGAGTGTCCTCTGCAAAGCTACCTTTGTTCCGTTTTAGCATTACGACATGAAAAGATAGGGATCTTGTTTTGGCACACAACGGGCAGTCCTTTCGTCTTTAAAACTTATTCCTATTACCATCTCAATGGAAATATTTAATAAGAATCTTTCCCCCTCAGTTCAGGTTTCAGTTCCAAGCAACCCTGCGTGACAGCATTTGATGCGGATTAATTTTGAAAGAGATTTCATAATACTCTATCATGATGGGAGCTTCAAAACAAACAAATTGCAGCTGCCATTTTCACTGGAAGCAATGTTTCTTAATTCAATCAAGCAGAGAGAGAGGGAAGGAGGGAGGGAGGGGTGTTCCATCCCTGAAACAAGGACAGAAACAAAACAACATGCTCATGAGGCTCAAACAAAATTCAACAGTTAGGAAACCATTGCAAATACAAGATGTTTATTCATTGTGAGCTAATGATCATGGAGATAACCTTAATATGAAGTGATGACCTTGAGAATGTGCAAAGGTGGGTTCACTATGAGGTGCCCTACACTGTTATAGCATGATCAAAATACGAGGGTTGAATGAAAAGTAATGCCTCCACCTTCATTACTTGGGTTTGGATGGGAATATTTTAATAAATCAAACGCAGAAATAATCCTTAGAATGTGCTCTTTAACTACCACTATTCACTTTTCACATAATCACCAGACAATTGGATACATTTTTGCCAATGATTAACAACTTTTCTGAAACCATCATGGAAAAAGTCAACACTGTTTCCACAACCAGCGTCTCACAGTTCTCTCATCCTGGGTACCCATCGTGCACAGATCTTCCGATAGCCAAGCAAAGCAATAATGTGACCCACACATTCTTGTGAAATGCCTATTATGCTTGAAATTTCTCTCTGAGTAATACGACAATCATCCTGAATCAATCTGTCAACCTTTTGCTTGTGAAACTCAGTGGCTGCTGTCACAGGAGGTCCAACTCTTTGTTGCCTTCCAACCCCCAGAAAAAGAGACACAGACACAAGTATTGGAGTAAACTAAGGGCAACTTTATTAATGTTACCTATTTAAAACTTATCAACATGGAACCTTAGATAACTGAAATGAGGCAATAATTTGGTGAGGGCTAAAGCCGAGGTAGCGTTCCTGCCCGACCTACCCCTCGGCTGATATTGGGCAAAAACACCAGGTCTCTGGGTAAAGTAATCCAGGATGACCTCTGCAGAGAAATACAATGGAGTACTTTGCCCCAAGGAATTGAGGTCAGGGTCTCCGGTTTTAGGCCATTTGGACCCTATGATCCGCCGATGAGGGTTTCCACTCTTGACCTTTACAAGGATGTATTGGGTGTACGCCAAAATAAGTCATTGTCCTCTAAATCCGCCAAGACCTATTTACTCGCCCCAGAAACTCCCAATCTGCCAAATTACAGTATAGGGTAGGCGAAAAAAAAAACCCTATGACTTAGGGGCAAAAATTCCTACCTGGCCCCTTTTGCCAACCTGAAATTATACTGTGAGCAGCGGGAGGGTGGGTCAAAGTCTTCTTCAGAATGAGGCCAGAGAAGGCAGAAGCCTCTTAGCTCCTCCCCACTCTGGAAAATAGATCCGGCTGGATCTATTTTCCAGCCTCTTCTCCGCAGGAGGAGGCCAATCTCCTTCCCAGTCTCCACTGCGCGGGGACTGGGAAGTCCTGTTTGTCATGCAAGTCAGATGTTTCTACCTCAACATCTTTAAACGTATTTGCCCAACAATGCACAGTACTCACATCAACACAATCACCATAAACAGCTTGCATTCTCTAATGAATCTCCTTTGGGGTGACACCTTCTGCTCTCAAGAATTCAATGACTGCATGTTGCTTAAGTCGCATTGACCAAATGTCTGCGAAGGGTTCCATACTTTGCACTTTAACAACACAACTGTTCAATGCTAAGGCTTCCTGCCAAAATGGAACTGTAGAGGAGAGTCTACTGAACAAGCCAGTACCTGCCACATACCAGTACTGCCATCTGTTGAGGAGTTACGAAGGTGGAGGCATTGCTTTTCATTCAACCCTCGTAACTCCTTGACATGCAATTTATTCTTCATCAGGCAGTATTTGCGCCAGATTTATCTATTATAATTGGAAAAGAGTGATGATGGAATAAGCTGTTGTTATTGCCAGGCAGTAGGAAGTGCTTGTTGGAAAGAAATTGTAAAGTATTTCTAATCACAGAATAAAATACTCTCTGATGAACATGTGATATATTGATAGTACCTGGTATGACTGTGAATGTCACAATGCAATACCTAAGGGGCTGTGCCCGAGTCATACCCATGTGAGGTTGATTGCAAAGGGGTTGCATCAGCCAGTGTCCCTTACTGATGACTTATCAGCAGATGGCTATATAAAAAAGTTGAAAAATCCATCTTTCTCTCTCCTGTGTGACTCAATGTGAGTATCTGCCTATGTTGTATAATATGTCTGTTTGATTACTCTGATTGTTCTCAATGACAAGCTGAAAGTAGATCTGAGAATTCTGTTTGTACATTTTGCAAATATCGCAGCAGTGAAGATTAAAGCCTCCTGATATTTTGGATGAAAACCTGAATCCGTAAGTTTACTAAACAGCATGTAGATAAGGTCAGATGCTGGCAGGTGGGCTCTTCTGATAGACGGGCTAAAGCATATTTGTGCTGTGAAAGGACTATGCTATAGATTTGCTTGCTTCTGAGTCACATGCTCTCCAGCTTGCAGCGGTTCAGAGAGATTGTAATTAGGAAACTATAAATCGCTTCACATACCAGAACATCCCTCAACAGTGCTGTGGGTATGTCTTGCCATCATTACGTGTGAGAATGATATTCCAATGCTGTGATATGATTGTTTGGTTGAATGATTTTTTTGATATGTTTACACGTGTTAGTACACAGAATCCACCACAAGCAAGAATGCTATTCAGAATGCTCTTTGATTGTAGGTGAACTATAAATCCCAGCAACTACAACTCCCAAATGACAAAAAATCAACCCTCCCCAAACCCCACCAGAGTTCAAATATGGGCATATCAGGTATTTGTGCCAAATTTGGTCCAGTGAATGGAAATACATCCTGCATATCAGATAGTTACATTATGATTCACAACAGTAGCAATATCACAGTTATGAAGTGGTAACGAAAATAATGTGATGGTTTTGGGGTTACCCTGACATGAGCTGTATTTTGGGGTCACGGCATTAGGAAGGTTGAGAAACACTGGACTAGATGGCCCATGTTGTCTCTTCCAACTTTAGGATTCTATGAACTGGGACATTTTAAAAGCAGCTGAAAAAGGAGATGAGATGGGATTAATCATGATGGTCCCTGCCAAATAAGGCCATTTGATGTCTAGTGGAAAAAATAATGGCCGAAGGTGCCCTTTTGTTCTTGGCACTGTCAATAAATTTGAAGTCAGGCGCCATTGGCAGTCTACTGTAAATCTATCAAAATATTTTTAATTCATTAGAATATTATCTCACATTCTCTATCCAAGGACCTTAGGTTGATATACCAACAAAGTTAGTGACAAAATTCTGTTTCATTATAAATGGCAGTTCCTAATTGGTTCTGTCATAAAAATCGCCAATAACGAAATAATAATGAATTTTTGAAAGTTTTGTTAGAGTTCTGAAATTTTCACCACCAGAACTTTAGTCAACACTTTAGAAGCTAACCACCACCTAGTTTTGTAAGTACTTTAAGAACAGTTTCTCAACCGGGGGGTCGGGACCCCTGGGGGAGGGGTCACAAGAGGGTTTCAGAGGGGTCGCCAAAGACCATCAGAAAACACAGTGTTTTCTGTTGGTCACAGGGATTCTATGTGGGAATTTTGGCCCAATTCTATCATTAGTGGGGTTCAGAATGCTCTTTGATTGTAGGTGAACTATAAATCCCAGCAACTACAACTCCCAAATGTCAAGGTCTATTTTCCCTAAACTTCACCAGTGATCCTATTTGGGCATATGGAGTATTCGTGCCAAGTTTGATCCAGATCCTTCATTGAGTCGACAGTGCTCTCTGGATGTAAGTAAACTACAACTCCAAAACTCAAGGTCAGTGCCCACCAAACTCTCCCAGTTTGGTTCAATTCCATTGTTGGTGGACTTCAGAATGCTCTTTGATTGTAGGTAAACAATAAATCCCAGCAACGACAATTCCCAAATGACAAAATCATTTGGGAATTGTGGAGGACATAAATTGGACTGTTAGGTGTCTTGTGTCCAAATTTGGTGTCAATTTCCCCAGTGGTTTTAGAGTTCTGATGGTAGCACGAACTAACATTACATTTTTATTTATATAGATAAATCCCAGCAGCTACAACTCCCAAATGACAAAATCAACCCTCCTCCCCACCAGTATTCAAATTTGGGCGTGTTGGGTATTTGTGCCAAATTTGGTCCAGTGAATGAAATTACATTCTGCAGATCAGATATTTACATGACGATTCATAACAGTAGCAAAATTACTGTTACGAAATAGCAACAAAAATAATTTTATGGTTGGGGCGTCACCACAACATGAAGAGCCGTATTAAGGGGTCATGGCATTCAGAATTTGAGAACTACCAATTTAAAACCATGGATTGTCTTAAGGAGCGGCTTAAGGAGCTGGGCATGTTTAGCCTGAAGAAGAGAAGGCTGAGAGGAGACATGATGAGAGCCATGTACGAATATGTGAGAGGAAGCCACAGGGAGGAGGGAGCAAGCTTGTTTTCTGCTTCCCTGGAGACTAGGACGCAATGGAACAATGGCTTCAAACTACAAGAGAGGAGATTCCATCTGAACATGAGGAAGAACTTCCTGACTGAGAGAGCCGTTCAGCAGTGGAACTCTCTGCCCTGGAGTGTGGTGGAGGCTCCTTCTTTGGAAGCTTTTAAACAGAGGCTGGATGGCCATCTGTCAGGGGTGATTTGAATGCAATATTCCTGCTTCTTGGCAGGGGGTTGGACTGGATGGCCCATGAGGTCTCTTCCAACTCTTTGATTCTATGATTGCCCATGCCTAGTATTTAGTATTTTCTCTTGGAGGGCTCTAGTTCTATGCCAAACTATAAATCGCAGGATCCCACAGATTGTGCCCACAATGTTAGTGACAAAATGCTGCTTCCATTGAGGATAAGAGGAATCCTTGGGTCTTTGCAGAAACCACCTTTTACAAAGATGGCATTTTTTGCAAATGAGACATAAAGATCATCCCTGCAGCCATCAGCATGCCATAAACCTTCTTCTCTATTACTGGACAAGAAGAGTCCTAAGGAAATACACACAGAGGTCAGGTTCGTTTTATGCATGCGTAGCCACTGAGAAATATAATTTTTACAGCTTAATTTAAAAATCGATGCTTAAAAGGGAGCATAAATGGCAGGAACCAGGGTGGGCTCTTTGGGTAGCCTATCTTTGTATAATTCCCGTGACTTTCCAGCATTACACCACTGCAGGTCTTCTTCTTCTTTGTCTTCAGTTCCCACAGATGGAAATGAAGGTCTTTGAGTCTTGATGAGCTATTACTCATGTTTATGTTTCCTATAAGATGGGGCAAAGCGCTCCTCAGCATCACATGTCCGAAGGCGTCTTTAATTTCCAGTCATCTCCATTTATGACCCTTGCTCTGATTTGTAGCTAACTGTAATTCAGGCTTGCATTATTAATGCCTTTAATATCATAAGGCCATACTGGTCCTGTTTGGTTTCCCAGTATTGGAGGAGCAGCAGCACTTGTAATTAGGATGGTACCTCCAGGCCATTAAAATTAACCTAATTCCATGCCCTTTTGCCCAACTGATCCAAGAGACAGACGGTGGCGTTATGATGCTAACCAACTCATTTTCAAACAAAATAAAGGACTGCTGAGATTGTGTATAAAAACAATTGCCCTTTCCATGATATACCCCAAAGATATAGCAAATGTGGTCTCATTTTCTATAACAAGACCCCTTTTCCGGTATAGTCTCAAACCTGTCAGAATGCTCTCCGTATTCTCCCTCCAGTATTTTAGCAGAATTGGTTTTGCTCAGCATGCCATCGGTTTGGAAGCAAACAGTTTACTGTGGATGAAGAGCAGGATTTTAGGATCCCTGAAATGAACTGGCTTGATATTATTGCCCGTTACGTGAGCCTCTCCTATTAGGAATCACATAATGATTCAGCCAAGGTGCTATGGGTAAAAGGTGAGGGAAGTGGGCAAATGCTGTGACACCATGAAGCAACCTCAAAAACTGTGGCATAGATACCAAGAACTGGGAAGCCCTGGCCCTTGAGCGCTCTAAGTGGAGGTCAGCTTTGACCAGCAGTGTTGAAGGATTCAAAGAGGCACGAATGGAGGGCAAAAGGGAGAAACGTGCCAAGAGGAAGGCACACAAGCCAACCCTGATTGGGACCACCTTCCATCTGAAAACCAATGTCTTCATGGCGGGAGAACATGCAAATCAAGAATAGGGCTCCACAGCCACCTGCGGACCCAACGCCAAGACACCACATCTGGAAGGAATCATCCTCGAGCTACAAGGGATCACCTAAGTAAGTAAGTAAGTAACTATGAAGCAACCAGTTTTGATGATGTGAAGACCAATGTAATGTAATTTTGTTGCTAATTGCTATGAAGTTGCCTTTGAGTCATGGTGATCCTATCATCTGCAGTTCTCCTCAACCCTTGGAGACCTAGGGCTATGGCTTCCTCAATTGAATCTATCAATCTAGAACAGGGGTCCTCAAACTAAGGCCCGGGGGCCAAATACGGCCCTCCAAGGTCATTTACCTGGCCCTTGCTCAGGGTCAACCTAAGTCTGAAATGACTTGAAAGCACTCAATAGCAACAACAACAACAATCCTATCTCATCAGCCAAAAGCAGGCCCACACTTCCCATTGAAATACTAATGTTTATATTTGTTAAAATTGTTCTTCATTTTAATTATTGTATTTTTTTGCACTACAAATAAGATATGTGCAGTGTGTGTAGGAATTCATTCATGCTTTTTTCAAATTATAATCCGGCCCTCCAACAGTTTGAGGGACTGTGATCTGGCCCTCTGTTAAAAAATTTTTAGACCCCTGATCTAGAATGTGGTCTTCCTTTTTCTAGTGAATCCTGTCTCCTCTCAGCCATCTCTTCTGCAGGCTAAACATGCCCAGCTCTTTAAGCCACTCCTCATAGGAGTGTTCTCCAGACACTTGATCATTTTAGTCGCCCTCCTCTGGACACATTCCAGCTTGTCAATCCCTTCAAAATGATCCTAACCTACATACTATCCTGATAATATCCAAAGGATCCAAAAGGCAAGACTGGACAACTGATAACACAGCATCACTTTACTAAACCGACAAGTTCCAATACTGTTATTTTCATTTGCAGCAGACATCAAAAGGAAGGCTAACTTTTCTAATCCTTTGCGTGAGTCTAATCAGTTAGTATATCATCGGATTTGGACTATATCTTTTGTTCCTGGTACAACAATGCTATCTTTGCTTTCAGTGGATTTCCTCAAGCCATTTGACACAACAGACCACCCTCATCCTAAGCCTATTGTCACAGGGCAGCAAGCACTGTGCTGCATTTGGAAACAGTTCTGGTGTGTTTCAGCATAGAAACAGAAATAGAAATGATATCATTTTGAGAAAAAAAGGCTGTTATTACTCTTGGTTCAATAGCAAGTCAGATATCCCTCTGTCTGTATGGCATATACAGTACTTATCTTCTTGCTTACTTAGGCGATCCTTTGTCGCTCGAGGATGATTGTCTTCCAGATGTAGTGTCTTGGTGGTGGGTCCATAGATGACGGTGGAGCCCTCATCTTGATCCACATGTTCTCCATTGGATTCCAGATGGAAGGTGATCCTGGTCAGGGTTGGCTTGATGTGCTTTCCTCTTGGCACATTTCTCCATTTCACCTTCTATTTGTGCCTCTTCAAATTCTGCAACATTGCTGGTCACAGCTGGCCTCCAGTTAGAGCACTCAAGGGCCAGAGCTTCTCCGTTCTCTGTGTCTATGCCACAGTTTTTGAGGTTGGCTTTAAGTCCATCTTTAAATCTCTTTTCCTGTCCTCCAACATTACATTTTCCGTTCTTGAGTTTGGAGTAGAGTAACTGCTTTGGGAGACAGTGATCAGGCATTTGGACAATGTGGCCAGTCCAGCAGAGTTGATGGCAGAGGACTATGGCTTCAATGCTGGTGGTCTTTGCTTCTTCCAACACACTGACATTTCCCTGCCTGTCTTCCCAAGAGATTTGCAGGATTTTTCAGAGGCAACACTGATGGAATCATTCTAGGAGTTGCGTATGACATCTGTAGACAGTCCACGTTTCACAGGCGTATAGCAGGGTTGGGAGGACATTGGCTTATCTTCTAACAGACCCATGATAAATGTCCCAAATGGATGCATGGCATCTATTCCACATTTAGATTTGTCTTATGACCATTGTCGTAATGAACCGTAAAACCAGTTGCCTCTGGAACTCTCCTTTGCTGGAGATATCTTTCAAAAATACTACAACAACATGCTACGTATCAGATCCTGCAGTGAGGAGAGAGTCGAAGTAGATGACATTCAAGATAGCTTTCAACATGAATATTCAAGGATTCTTGAGATTTCCAACTTAGATTGTCCTCCTCTTTAATCCTAAAGTGTTTGACTATCCTGCTTGCTGAATCCTGAGTTATTTGCATGGTGTCAAGAAGAGAATAATTGCCCCCTGTTACAAGTTTGTGTTGTATTGCATCCAGAGTGGAAAACGTCTACCATTCCTGAACCTAATTGAGTTTCTTGGAGTGGCTCTCAAAAGTACAAGGACCATGAAAATGAATGAAGGATCGTGATAATTAATGCAGTATTCAGCGGTATAGAATCCTGCCCCCCTCCCCCACCATCACAGCATTCTAATTCTTTCCCCAACACTTATTATGAAGCACTTTGTTTTATCTTTATTTTTGCCAGGCATCTGGCTTATTTCTTTATGATAGGTGTTTTTTTGAATACATAGCTTCAATGTATGCTATAAAAATACCACCAAGTGTGACAGAAGCATAATGCATGTGATCACTGGTTTTAATTGCCCCACAAATGTTTCAAAGGGATGTAAACCAAAAAGAGCAGCAAGACAACACTGGCAGCTGAACAGCTGGTGCACATCTAAGGGTGCCACCACAGTTTTGATGGCAAGCCCTTTCCTTTCATTTTGACTACGTGGATAAAAATGGGAATGAAACAATGCTTGGTATGGCTGAACAAATAGAAAAGAAAGAGCCAAGACAAATGCCAGTGCCTGGAATTTGGAGAAGCCTGCTCAGGCTCACAGCTCTGCCAAGGGACCCACGTTGATCAGAGTTTTGGAACCAAACCCCAATGAGAGAAGTAATTAGAGATTGCATAAGAGAAGAAGTGGTTATAAGATGGGAGGAAATAGTTCGTTCCCGCAATCCCACAGAAACCAAATATTAGCCTTGTCAGTCATTACTTCGTGGGAATTTATCTGGCAAACAGAACTTGAGATCAGGAGTCTATCCACATGACAGAATTATAATGCAATTATTCCACTTTAACTGCCATGGTTCAATCCCATAGAGTTCTGGAAATTTATAGGAGAATCATATAGAATTCCCAGCCAGTGTTGCACTCCAGGACAGGAAAAGCCCTCTGACTTTAAACACTGCACTGTTGGATAGAGAAAACAATCATTTGATTGAAGATAATTAAAAAGCAGGAAAGTAAAAAGCACTTTAAACAAATAGGTAAATCCAATTAGGTAAGAAGATAAGCAGGAACAAAATAGTCCAGAGTAATAGTCCAGCAAAGTCCATAAAAACAAAGTCAAAACTTCCCAAATAAAATGCAAGAAATCAGGAAACATGAATCCAAGGCATGAATATAAAAGCATAAAATCCAAGAATTAAAACCATGCAACAAAGGTACTTAAAACATTAATTTTCCAAGCAAAGCTTCCATGAAGCAAGGACGAGATCTTGACTTGATTCCAAACGATGCTTCATCTGACTACATATTCTGTACTTGGAACTTTAATCTCCTCATTAGCCATGTCTCTAACGCTCAGAAACTGGTTTAGCTTTAGCTGAGAATTTCTTATCTTTTTCTCTCGGAGCCTGGAAGAACGTCGAAGCCACTGTTCGGCTCTCCTGTTTTGACTGATCTCCTCTCATCTATCTATTTGCTCATTATCTATTTGCTCATTAATTTCTGCAGCTGGGCCAGGTGCTGAGCTGTTTTCATGTTTTCTATCATGGGAACTCTCTGGTAACAGTTCAGAAAGCACACCATGATCCCCACACCCCTCAGCGACATTCTCATGGGAAACTACACTTTGAACAGAGATCTCCTGGTCATTCTCTGCATCAGTATCACAGACCAAACCATTGCCATCCTGAAACTCATCTTGAAACTCATTGACATCACTTCCCACATCCAAAGCACCCTGATCCTGAAACACAATCAGAGCCTGAGCTCCAACAGCCAGCATGCTCTGGTACCTCACCAGCTTCAAATCCATAACTCCATAGGATGGTATAAAGCAGTGGTTCTCAACCTATGGGTCCCCAGATGTGGGCCAATTTACCAGCTGTTAGGATTCATGGGAGTTGACGGCCAAAACATCTGGTGACCCACAGGTTGAGCACCACTGGAAGGCAATTAAAGCACAATAATTGTATTGTATTTCTGTAGGGTGAGTGGGCTCCTGGAATCCAATTCAAAGACTAACTTCAACACCTGGTGTAATAAAGATCAAGGATATCTGAGGCAGGGGGGACAAACAATCCCACCGCTGCCACCAATATAGCGAAGTTACAGGCTGTCTCTAAGTTAAATATATCAATGACCGATGTTATTGGTAGTATAAGCCGCCACCACCTCAGAATTATTGGCCTGAGGAACCAAAGGTGTGAATGTGTTTTAGGTACGGGGTGTTTGAGCTCTTGATTCTTCTATTGTTTCTTCACTGGATGACTGGACTTTAAAAATGGTTTGACAGAATGAGTTCTGAGGAAATGTATAGATTGAGGCATACACCAGTTAAAAGTTAACTAGAAAGAGTTTATTGAACTTTATACTAACAACAACTCATAGAAATGAGTGGTACAGAAGCGTGATTCAGTTGCAGAAACTTGGTTACTTAAACAAATAGTTCCCCTGACAGAAAAGCTTTTAACAACTGTGAGACTCCTTAAACATACTGTTCTATCTTTAGACACAGTATCACTTGAGAACAGATCCCTATCTGTCTCCACCACAGGGCAGTAAGCTCCCTTATACTATCCCAAGTATAAGGAGACAAATCTTTCTTTTACTGGCTCTCACAACACAGTAAAATCCTAGCCTTTGTCTCAGCTTATTCCCTAAACTTAAGGCTCACTAAAAGCTCTTCCTTTTCTGTCAGATCCCTGCTCTATCTAGCTTCCTCTCCTAAAAATCCCTTCCTTCTCTCTCCCTTGTCAAAACACTTCTCTCTCTCTGTCAAAAGCTGACAGCTTATTTCCCTCTCTCAACCGACTCCTCCCCCAATTGCTATACCCAATCAGGAGTCGGCTTGACTCCTCCTCCTGTCCTGCCTGCCTTCCAAGATGACAGCCACTGTCATGCAGGTTTCGGCCTAGTCGACTGAAAGGTAGATTTCATCACACCCTGTAACTCATATGCCTAAAGTCCTAAACATATATTTTAATACTCTGCTGTATGCTGATGATATGATATTACCATCACATTCAAATGCAGGGAGTGGGGTGACCTCCTACTGTTAGACCCAGCTTCACCCAACCTAGTGGTTTAAAAACATGGAAGTGTGAGTAGAAAAATAGGTACTGTTCCGCGGGAAGGTAACAGCGCTCCATACAGTCATGCTGGTCACATGACCTTGGAGGCGTCTATGGATAACACTGGCTCTTTGGCTTAGAAATGGAGATGAGTTCCACCCGCAGAGTTGGACATGACTGGACTTAATGTCAAGGGAAACCTTTACCTTAAAGAGCACTGTGTCTTTGAATATGTACAGAGATTCTTTTCTGTGCATCATTAACCTCGGCACTAAAAAGAGTACTGTTTTCTTAATTTTGGCTGCCTTGCTTGCTCTTAAAGATCCTAAAGATTTTCAGCCAGGAAAAGCTTCATCTATTTGTCTCCTTACCTCAAGGCATGTGCTTGTTGTTCTCATGTTGGGTTTCTCTGTCTTTTATTTCTGGTTACATTTGAATTTCCATCCCATAAGATAGAATGGGATGGGTGTAAACCACAGCATGAAACTGTGGATAATATCGGTTCTCGTGTAACAAACTGCTGGCAATTATTCTGAAAGGTTGTGTTCCTGAAACATACCTCATGGTTGCTTCTCAGTTCACGGACAGAACTGACTGACAACTTCATTCCACAACAGAGAATAATTAGCGCTTTGCAGCAAATACATTACTATGTATGTTTTGTTTTGTTGCTATTATTGTTCCCCAAGAGAGCCGGGAAGGCAAATATCTATCTTAGAGTTCCTTACAAACGCTGAATATGGGTTTTGCTAGATAGCTTCACTCAGCTGCTGCTATGAAGCGGAACAAGCAGCATATGAACCGCATGTTGTATATCTAACACAGCAGGTGGCATTGTTACTTGAAATAAAGCAAGTACAAGGACTGTACCAAGCATCAAATGCGGTTTTATTGATTAATTGATTCAAATACATTCAGAAAGATGCATCCTCTGATTACATTGTGCATCTGTTGCAGCAACGCTAGTGGGATGGGCAGGCAGGCAGCTGAGATCAGAGACCGAAACGCAATAGATTCCATTTGAATTAAAAACAGCATATTCCACATTTAGCCAAAGTATTTCAGGAGCAAGGAAGGAATGGAAAGAAGGAGGAGGAGGTGGAGGAGGAGGTCATTTATGTGAGAACTAGACACAAAGATGTACACACAGAGTAGGCATCTAGTTCTTGGGTTGCCAAATGTTCCGACTCTCTCCCTTTGCCTTTTACAGCAGTGTCATCTATAAACGTCTGGAGGTGATAATGGTGCCTTTCAGGCTGTGAAAAGAGATTCACCTGCTGGCTTCTGTGCCTTCAATTGCAACTTAAAGGGACAAGACCAGGCAGGATAGTTTTTCCTGACCTGTTTGCAATGCTGTATGATAAACATGACAACATTTCTCCTCTTTCCCCTACCCTCTGCACCCTGGTGTTTTTCTCCAAAGCTAGATATGTTGGAGAATAAATGCACAACGTTGTTAAAGCACGCTACTTCCTTGCAGTATGTTGCATCCAATACAAATTGCAACAAGGATTCAGACTAAATTTGATATTTATTATTTATTATTATTATTTCCCACGTTCCTAACCCGCCCTTCTCAACCCCTGAAGGAGGGACTCAGGGTGGCTTACACCGGCAACAATTCAATGCCACAAGATAATACAAATATAAATAAATATAACACCAGTTTAAAACAGTAAACAGAACACTAAGTGATCAACCTCCCTGTTTAAGGAGCTGCATAGGCTGCCGTTCATTTTCCGGTCCCAATTCAAGGTGCAGGTCATCACCTATAAAGCCCTAAACAGTATGGGACCCGCTAAGCTTTGCAGCCACATCTCCTCCCACAAACCTACAAGATCTCTTCAATCTTCTGGAGAGGCCTTCCTTTCGCCCCTTCCCCTAACACAAGCATGGCTAGTGGGTATGAGGGAGAGAGCCTTCTCTGCTGTGGCCCCCTGACTTTGGAACTCACTACCAGGTGAGATTAAGCAAGCCCTCACCCTAGCAGCTTTTAAGAAAGAGTTAAAAACTTGGCTTTTCCAATGTGCCTTCAGAGAGTGACCACCCAACCCATTTTTGTAAGTTTCCACCTACAGTTTGTTTACATGATGTACTTTCCCCTACCCCAAATTACCCCCAAGCCCCATTGCTCCCCTGTCTTGGGCTCCTCCATTACAAATACACTTTTTTCTACTTCCTATCTCACCCAGGGTTTTAACATTTTTAGCATTTTATCTTGCATGTTTGGCCCGCCCTTTGTGACTGATTTTATTATGTTATTTTGCATTGTTTATTTTGCGCCCTACACCACTGGAGAAATTACACTGCTTAGCTGGTATTGCGCCACCTGACATCCACCGGGAAGTAACAGCCAATAGTGAAAGGACCAAGGCAGAGACATCTCCAGCTCATCCCCTGTTTGGGTATCAGCCAGCACGTCAACGACTTAAATCAAGAAATAGTTTTCTTAGATCTACAGAGACACTCGCTGGAACACCTCAGCAAGCGAGAGTTCAAAAGTGGCAGGCTCAAACCCAGCACCTCAATCCGTGGGTGATACCAGATGACAGACTCCCCCCTGGGCACACAGAAGACTGGGCGACTTGGAAGGCACTGAACAGACTGCGCTCTGGCAACATGAGATGCAGAGCCAATTTTAAGAAATGGGGCTACAAAGTTGAATCCACGACATGTGAGTGTGGAGAAGAGCAACCCACTGACCACCTGCTGCAATGCAACCTGAGCCCTGCCACATGCACGATGGAGGACCTCCTTGCGGCAACACCAGAGGCACTCCAAGGGGCCAGATACTGGTCAAAGGACATTTAATCAGCTACCAAGTTTGCAAAATTTGTGTTGTTTTTTTATCTGTTTGTTTGTTTTGTTCTGTTAGAAATGTAATACAGTGGTCTGGTTGGTCTGGTTATCCCTGACACGATAAATAAATTGTTTATTTTATTTTCTTGCATTATGTATTTCTTGTGTTTTTTTCTGTTGTCTTGTATATTATTTTGTTGTATTATGTTTGTGCTCGGCCTCATGTTGGCCACCCCGAGTCCCCATTGGGGAGATGGTGGCGGGGTATAAATAAAGTTTATTATTATTATTATTATTATTATTATTATTATTATTATAAGTTAAAAACACATTAAAAACATTGTCATCAATATATAGCCAATTCTTTATATTGTATCCCATTCAACATACAAAGTGCTGTCATGCTTGCTGTCCAAAGGCCTGGTCCCAGGACCACGATTTAACCTTCTTTCAGAAAGAAAGGAGGAAAGACACCAACCTTGCTGGGGAGCGAGTTCCACAGGCTGGGGCCACCGCTGAGAAGACCCTGTCCCTTGTACCGGCCAAGCGCACTTGCGAGGCAGGCGGGATTGAGAGCAGGGCCTTTCCAGATGACCTTAAACTGCGAGGCAGGACATAGAGGGAGATACATTCAAACAGGTAAGCTGGGCCGGAACCATATAGGCCTTTATAGGTCAAGAACAGCACTTTGAATTGTGCTCGGAAGTGGACCGGCAGCCAGTGGAGCTGAAACAGCAGGGGGGTGGTTTGCTCCCTGTTGGGCAACTTTGGAGGAACCACATGTCAGTTTGGAATATCTCTGCAATCCATCCAAATCAGCCCAATTTAGTTGGCGATTCGAGTTTCTTCAAGCCAAAGAGAAACATACAAAACCTTTCTCCTACTAGAAGCCCTTGAATATTCAGCTGATTAATATGGCCATCCTGCCCTTTCCTTCACCTTTGTAGTCTGCAGGCCTAATAAAAATGCATAAAATCCAACTACGTTTCTTTTGTACTTTGGGCATTTTCCTCTGGCATTTAAAGCAACACGATTTAGAGCTGTTTTTCGGCCCTTCTTTCCTCAGTTAAAATGTGATAGAAAATGTGTTGCTGAATTAACTGGAAGAAAGAACAATCGGGTTGTGTATTAGGATGCCTTTTTGTTTGTGGGGCTTCGCTGGGTAGTCAAATAGGCTATCTAGATCCGGAAAGTGCACTGAGGTCTAATGGAGAATTGGATAAAGGAATTTGTCAGCAGCGATCAAAGAATCCTATTGCTACAAGGGAGCTAGCAATTTTCCAGCCCCGCATGCCAAGGCTTTGATCTGCAGTATTGGAAAACGAGAAAGGCAAGCCAATGACACATCACAAATGCTTCTTATCTTGAAGCACAAAACAGTCTTGTTCTCTTCTGAGATGGCATATCTGGCTTTCTCCTCCATTTTTTGTTTAATAGCATTCCTTAGGACACGGCCACTCTTGTTTCATGGTGAATGTTAAAACCTCCCTGGCAAAGTCAATAGAAAAGTACCTGGTAACCCCCCACCTTTCTCCCTTGATGTTGTTTATCCTTGGCCCTGAGATGTAACATTTTCTAGTTTGCTTTGAGAAATACAGTTATTGATGTTTTGCCTTTTGAACAATAGTGACTTTTGAACAAATGCAACCTTTAAAACCCATTTGTTTTTGCTCATTCTTGCACACAATCTGACTTGGCTTGCAAGGTGGAGGGATATTGTATCAAAGTCTATGTCTATCACCCTTTGTAATATCCAGACCTGTTTAAGGCTTTGGCAGACCTCAAAAGCTTTCCCACTCTTTTACGACACATTGTCTACTGTTTTACCATTACTTACTCCATGTGGACTTTAAATTAAGGTTGGATATATCTTGTTGAGTTGCACATGTATAAGTTCTACTACTTGGGATGAACATTCAATGGCATTTTCAGGTCTCCATTCAATTTTACCATGTTCCCATTGAACATAAATGTGGAATAGCAGTATCTTTTGGGAAACCGTGAATCTCCATACCCATTTGGAATCTCCATACCCATTTGAAAAACCACTCATCACAGGAAAGGCATGACCTTATTGGAAGTCACAACCTTTTGAAAATTGATATTCACCAGCATTCTTGCAAGGCAACTAGGTCTTTCAGCTGTTAAACTGATGTGCCTAGGTATGTCTTTGAACTGCTAGGGACAAAGGCATGCCAATGCACAAAATATATATTCAGCAGAGTTTCAGACGTGTTCCTTTAAGTTGCTCAAAAACATCTATTCTCCTTTAAAATGTATTTGCTAGGGCTGGGCGGTTTCGTTTCGTTAATTCGTAATTCGTTAAAAATTCGTTATTTTTTTTTTGCTAACGAAGCGATAACGAACCATTCTGGAGCAACTTAAAAACGAAACGAATTTTTCAATTCGTTTCGTAAATGCTTCGTATTTCGTTATGTATTCTTTCGTTATTGGTTTGAGGTCGTTTCGTTATTATTTCCGCATGTCTGGGGCAAGTTTTATAGTTGTTTTTTGTTTAATTAGTGAAAAAAAATATAATATCACACCAACAGTCAACAACAGAGGGAGAGGGAAGCTTCAGAAGTTTTTTTAGCGTATTGCGCGATCGCGGCCGCCATTAACGAATCGATTCGTTATTGTTTCGTTATTGTTTTGTAATTTTTTTACCATTTACGAAATTTTGTAAATATCGAACTTTTTTTTAAAAAAAATTCGGAATTCTTTTAAATATCGAAACGCAAAAAAACCCAAAAAACGAATCGATTTTAGAAACAAATTTTTCCGTTGTTACCCAGGCCTAGTATTTGCCTTTAAATCATGCTCTCAAGAGAAAAAAATAAACAGTCTTCTTTAAAAGTAACATAGTTGGTTTAGTCACAAAACTTCATGTATACCTCATATAGGCACTTTGCTTGTACTTAAAAGTAACACAGTCAGTTTACTCACAAAACTTCATGTATTCAGCATACAGGCACTTTGCTTATGAATCCAGTTACAATAGGATTTTAAGTAGTTTCTCCGTGTAGGTAACACAGGGCATCTTCCTTAGAAACAACAGTCTATCATTCAATGGAGCGAATTAGTTTCTAAGACTACTTTAAATTAAGATTGGATATATCTTGTTGAGTTGCACATGTGTAAGTTCCACTACTTGGGATGAAGATTCAATGGCATTTTCGGGTCTCCATTCAATTTTACAGTGTTCCCATTGAACATAAATGTGGAATAGCAGTATCTTTTGGGAAATCATGAATCTCCATACCCATTTGGATTTTCCATACCCATTTGAAAAACCACTCATCACAGGAAAGGCATGACCTTGTTGGAAGTCACAACCTTTTGAAAAGTGATATTCACCAGCATTCATGCAAGGCAACTAGGTCTCTCTGCTGTTAAACTGATATACCTAGGTATGTCTTTGAACTGCTAGGGACACAAAATATTTATTCAGCAGAGTTTTTATTTTAGTTGTCCAAAAAACATCTACTCTCACTTAAAATATATATTTAAAATCATTCTCTCAAGAGACAAAATAAATACAGTAACAGTTGGTTTACTCACAAAACTTCATGTATATAGCATACAGGGACTTTGCTTATGAATCCAGTTACAATAGGATTTTTAGTAGTTTCTCTGTGTAGGTAACAGGGCATCTTCCTTAGAAATAATAGTCCATCACCCAATGGAAGGAAATGGCTTCTGCTTTAATTCCAATAGCTTCTACTCTGTCTAAGAGTCTAATGCCTTCTATCTCTGCTGAAGTCTAAAGCAAACTAAAATGGAGTCTTACTCCTGAACGTGTCCAGACCTGATCACATGGTCGGTAGCCCCTCCTACAACAAAGAGATTAGGTAAAATTGCAAACCAATGCACACATACAATAAAGTAAGCAATTATATACATAACAAACAACTAGTGGAGGCTTGAGAAGATTGCTATTTCCAACAGTATCAACAGGGAAGACCACATGTGGGGATTTATTCTACACAATTCTTCTGTAGTATAATCCAAATACGTTTACATCCAGGAATGAAGTGACAAAACAGAGATCGTAGGGTGAATTAGGATCATAAGTTAATTATAATCAGAAGTCGATTGCACCAACAAATTTGCAGCACTCTAACCCTAAGCAGGCATTTACTCAATTATCGTGGTTTGCTTAATAACAGCTATATGTGCCCGTAGCCAGATTCTGCTTCAGGGTAACTTGCTTCCTACTACCTCGACTACACCTGTTCAGGTTTGAGAGAGTCTTTCCTAGGGCATATCACCATACCTTAGGCCTCTGGCTCTGTTTTGTTTACAATGCCTGGCAGCAGCTCTTCAGAGTTTCAGGCAGCAGTTTTTTTTTCAGCCCTGCACAGAAGTATTAGACCTGCAATGTTTTGTATGCAAAGTCTGGGCTTTATTATTGAGCCAAATGTCAGGTCACAATCCAACACACAGGTGGATTTATATTTATTTATTTAGCAATTTTGTATACCGGTCTTCTCCCCTCTATCGGGGGACTCGGGCCGGTTTCCAACAATAAAATCACAAACAGTCATTAAAAACATCATATAACATATTCAGTTAAAATGTTATAACAGCAAAATGCAATCACATAATAACAATGGTCAGTCGTCATAGTGAATTCGTTGTCCATCATTCATTGTCATCTATCCGATCACAGAAATATTGATTCACTCGTCGAAAGCCAAACCCCATAGCCAGGTTTTCACCCGTTTTCTGAACGACAGAATGGAGGGGGCAGTTCTGATCTCCAGTGGGAGAGAGTTCCAGAGTTGAGGGGCCACCACCAAGAAGGCCCTGTCCCTCGTCCCCACCAGATGTGCCTGAGAGGCCGGTGGGACCGAGAGCAGGGCCCCTCCAGACGATCTTAACAATGGGTTTAAACATGAGAAACTGCGGTATACAAGCAAAGTAAATAAATAAATAAATAAATAAATAAATAAATGTTGAAATCAATGGATCTGAAGCATGCCTTGGCTAGGCACAAGGGGTTAGCCATTGGGAGAGAGGCATCAAGGTGAACTGAATGGTAACTATTCGGTTGTCATTACAAACACAAAAAACTTTGGTGTCTTTTCTGCTTATGAAGATTCAAGGAAAAACATGTAGGTGCAAATATACTCCTCAACTGTTCATTAATGAACAATACAATTACATCTGAAATTCTATACATATATGAAAAGCTGAAGCTCAGAATGAATAGACATTTGAACACTGGATGAGGACTCTGGAGACCAGGATCATCATCTAGTTTTTAAAACGTGGATCCTCCTGAGATAAAGGCCTGTCTGAATCCGCCCCTAGTTGCCACCAGGACCAATCACTAGGCAGCATTAAGAGATCCAAAGTTTCCGCTGACAAACCACTGCTGTAACCAGAGCTTTAATAAATAATTAGGGAAGGGAGAAATCCAGCAGAAGTTTTTTAAAGTCCCTCCTTTATGTGCTAATTCGTGCAAATATGTTTGTATGTATGTGTATGTATATATGTATGTGTGTGTATATATGTATGTATGTGTGTGTATATATATATATATATATATATATATATATATATATATATATATATATACATACACACGCGCACACACACATACATACACACACACACACACACACATGTGCATATACGGATCAGTGCATAAAGGAAGGAATTGCATTTTTAAAAAAACTTTTGTTGGCTGTCACCCATCTGCCCTCCATTTCATTTAAACTTTTGAGACACAGAAGGGAGGCTAGTGAGGATGGCGGGGGACCTGCTCTAAGGTCATGAGTTTTTTGCCCCTCTACTAAATCCCGTGATTTGGCACTATCTGAAAGCACCGTGAGTTCACACTGCCATATAAACCAGTACAGTGTGGATTGTACATAGCTGTGTGGAAGGGGCCTCACTTGCAATGATAAGCATAAAGGGATAAACAAATATATGAGGGTTGAATGAAAAGTAATGCCTCCACCTTCATTACTTGGGTTTGGATGGGATTATTTTAATAAATCAAATGCAGAAATAATCCTTAAAATGTGATCTTTAACTACCACTATTCACTTTTCCACAAAATCACCAGACAATTGGATACATTTTTGCCAACAATGAACAACTTTTCTGATACCGTCACAGAAGAAGTCGACACACTATTTCCGCAACCCATCGTGCATAGATCTTCTGATAGCCAAGCAAAGCAATAATGTGACCCATACGTTCTTGTGAAATGCCGATTATGCTTGAAATTTCTCTCTGAGTGATATGATGATCATCCTGAATCAATCTGTCAACCTTTTGCTTGTGAAACTTGGTGGTTACTGTCACATGACGTCCAACTCTTTGTCACGTAAGTCAGATGTTCCCACCTCAACATCTTTAAACTTACTCACCCAATAACGCACAGCACTCACATCAACACAATCACCACCAACAGCTTGCATTCTCTGATTAATCTCCTTTGGGGTGACACCTTCTGCTGTCAAGAATTCAATGACTGTACATTGCTTAAGTCACATTGACCAACCGTCTGTGCAGAGTTCTATACTTCACACTTTAACAACACAACCATTAAATGCTAAGGCTTCCCGTCAAAATGGAACTGTAGAGGAGAGTCTACTGAACAAGTCAATACCTGCCACATACCAGTACTACCATCTGTTGAGGAGTTACGAAGGTAGAGGCATTACTTTTCATTCAACCCTCGTATGACATATAAACCTTGAAAAATTCATAATACAGAAGGCCTGCCCTTTCTGACATATGTTTGTAATTGTTATCATGACCCTATGAATAAGAGGCCTCCAAGATACCTTGTTATCAACAACTCTGCGTAGTTCTCCGAACTCTCTGTCGGACTATCTAGATCTCTCTTGTGTGTTTGTGTGTCAAACAAGAACTTTCTCGAATTTTCAGCTGGAGTGTGCACAGTTCTTACGCACAACTAAGGGTTTTGTAAGTGTAAGCTCTGTTCTTCCACCTGCAGCATATATCCCACTTTCTGTAGTTCTTAATTAAAATCTTCTATGGAAATGCCTGTCTTCTTTTAAGTCCTTCTTTAAAAAAACATTTTGTCTGATGTCAACAGGAGAAAAATCCTCCTGTTGGAAAGTAAGTTAGTATCTCTTACATTCTGTAACACTATCAGTTTCAGGTGTTCATTATTTTTCCCACTTTTTTCCTTCCAGCTGAGAGAATTCTGTTTTAGGTTTGATGTTTCTTATCAGCCACATACTGGCAGTTCTTTCTCTGCTCTTCTTTCTTTTTTTTAAGTTCTAGAAGCTTTGTTAGTGTCATTAAAGACACAAAGTATGGAGAATTGCTAATACATCTTGTCATCACTCACTCTAATTTAAAAGTTTGGTGAGTATTTTTTCCCCCTCTGCCATTTAAATGTATTTCTGTTGCAGATTTGACGGTGTGTACGTGGATTAACTACACAAAAGTTAGGAAAAAAGGCAGTGCACTCCTACTTGGATGCTCTGCTTTCTTTTCACCTTCTCCATTATTTTATTGTTTCTGGCTTGTTTTGGATGCTCACTCCCACCTACAACATCGTGCCAGGGATGGAAAGAATATCCCTAAGATTGTCGAAGGCTTTCATGGCCGGAATCACTGGGTTGTTGTAGGTTTTTTCGGGCTATATGGCCATGTTCTAGAGGCATTTTCCCTGACGTTTTGCCTGCATCTATGGCAAGCATCCTCTCACTTCTGCAGGAGTCTACCGTATACCATGCAGCTATGGACAAGTCTACATAGGGTCCACCAAACGCAGCATTGCCCAAACACGAATCAAGGAACATGAAAGGCACTGCAGACTACTTCAACCAGAGAAGTCAGCCATAGCAGAGCACCTGATGAACCAACCTGGACACAGCATATTATTTGAGAACACAGAAATGCTGGACCACACCAACAACCACCATGTCAGACCACACAGAGAAGCCATTGAAATCCACAAGCATGTGGACAATTTCAACAGAAAGGAAGAGACCATGAAAATGAACAAAATCTGGCTACCACTATTAAAAAACTCTAAAATTACAACAGCAAAACAGCAGAGAGGAAACAACCAGGCACATCTTAACACCTCCCAGCAAGAGATTTTCCCAGGCTCAGGCAGGCCTTCAAATGCTAATGAAGGTGATCAGTTGAAACATTCACACCTAGCTGCAGCAGGGAAGAGCTCCTTGCCCCACCCCAGCCATTCCACAGATATATAAACCCATTGTCCCAATTCCAACAGACCTCACTACCTCTGAGGATGCTTGCCATAGATGCAGGCGAAACGTCAGGAGAAATCCCTATTAGTTTTTATCCTTTGGTTGTAAACTGGGTTTCCTGGAGGTCAATAATTTTCTTTCTTTCTTTCCAGCATTTCTACTAGGCTTGGGCGGTTTCATTCGTTAATTTTGTAATTCGTTATTAATTCGTATTTAAATTAGCTTACGATCCAATATTGAGCCATGCAGGAATAGTGTGAGGAGTAAATTAGATTCGAAACATTTTTTTCAATTTATTTCGTAATTATTTCGTAATTATTTCAATTATTTCGTAATTATTTTGTAATTATTTTCGCATGTCTACTGCAAGTTTTATAGTTGTTTTATCACACCAACAGTCAACAACAGAGGGAGAGGGAAGCTTCAGAAGTTCCTCCTGTCCCATTTGGAGGTTTTTTAGCATATTGCACAATCTCGTCCGCCATTAACGAATCGATTGGTAATTTTACGAAATTTCGTAAATTTCGAAAAATTTTAAAGGAAAATTTCGGAATTATTAAAAAAACGAAACGCAAGGGCCCCCTAAAAACAAAACGAGTTTAGAACCAAATTTTTCCGTGGTTACCCAAGCCTAGTGACCACCACTAATGACTTGAACTGTGAATCAGTGTTTACTAGAAATGTGAAGAAATTCCTCCAACGTCATCCTTCTCAAGCCCCAGAGGGGGGCTCAGGATGGCTTACACTCAGCAACAATTTGATGCCGCAACATATAAACAAATACAATATAATGACACTGGGACTGTGGCGCAGGTGTCTGGGAGTCAGCTGCATGAAGATCACTACTGACCAAAAGGTCATGAATTTGAAGCCAGCCCAGGTCGGAGTGAGCTTCTGACCAATTTGTGTAGCTTGCTGTCGACCTTGGCAGCCTGAAAGATAATTGCATCTGTCAAGTAGAAAATTTAGGTACCGTTTATGTGGGGTGGCTAATTTATGATACCACAAAAATCTCCAGCAAGCATGAAAAGAATGAGGAAGTACTTCATCAGTGTCACAAATGGTCGGTGAAGCAACAGCTCCCACCAACCCGCCACACACCTTTCCTTCATCAGTGTCACAAATGGACAGTGAAGGACAGCTCCCCTGGTGGCCAGAATACCCTCATGAAAAGCTGGAATGTTAAATAGCCGCTGTGTTGTCTGTCTATATATGTTGTGTGTCTATGGCATTGAATGTTTGCCATGTATATGTACATTGTAATCTGCCCCGAGTCCCCTGTGGGGTGAGAAGGGTGGAATATAATTACTGTAAATAAATAAATAAAGCAATAGATAAAACATTAATTAAAACAATTAAAAACGTTATTGTCAGCCATATAACCATTCCAGTCCAGTTCCACATCCAAAGTGCTGTTATGCCTGCTGTCCAAAAGCCTGGTCCCAGAACCATGATTTCTATTGCTTCCTGAAAGACAGGAGGGATCCTGCCAACCTTATCTCACTGGGAAGCGAGTTCCAAAATTCTTTACTCAGTTTTCCAAAGATAATTTTCATCATTTTCTTCTCGTGTTGTAATACTCCCAACATGTTACCGAAATATTATTTTTGGAGAAAACATCGGAGTAAGATTTTATGTATTTATTTTGTGACAAAAAATGTATAAATAAATATAAAGCTGATAAAAAATAAAGAACACAAGTGGTTAAATAATTTTTGACCAAAAAATTATTTGATTTTAACTGTCATGTTTTAACTACTGTTTATTTAATGTTCTGTTTTAATGAATTTGTCGATTGTTTTATCATTGAGATGGCACCGAATAGTGCTTGCTGTGAAGCCGAGTCCCCCTTTGGGGGTGAGAAGGATGGGGTACAAGTATATGAAATAAAAAATAAAATAAATAAAAACAGGCAATATCGACTGCATTGTCTGTAGCGTTAAACAGTTCTTCCTCTGTGCATGAGGCAGGACATTGTGGACAAGCATACAGATGCAGAGATGTTTGTTGTACTCCACGGTCAGACAAGGTGAAGGATTCTTCTCAGTAGTGCCATTTAGTCAGACTGTCTTTTGATCAGCCCACTCCACTTCTGAGTCTGTTCAGGGACTTCTAAGTTGCCCATTCTGGGTTTGTCCCTGGAGGAAGACCCTTGTGGGGGGCTATCCCACTGGGATTGCCTGGTTTAGCTTCCCAGTCTTGCTGTTGCTGGGGGAACATTAAGAGGAGTGGTGGTTCTCCTGAAGCTTCTCCTTGATTTGAGTCTACTGGGACGAGACTGATAGCCATGCAATGGGTGGCTTTCAGAGTTCAACCGTATAGGAGTAAGGTGCTCTGCAAGAAAAAAGGGTGGGGGATAAGGCTACCATAATTGCTCATTCTAGCATGTCAGGATGAAATAGTCAAGGATTCTTATCCCTAATTCCATCCTTCTTCTGTTTAAAGGGAAGTGTTCAATGGAGCTGCCTACAAGCCCTCCGGAGAAATCAATATTGTCAGACATCCTTATAACTTCGTCTCTAAAGTTACTACTTCTCTTTTCCTCTCTTATTTCCCTTTCCCTGTCCTGATAGTCCATCTGTTTCCTGGTGCTCAGCTGCTTATTTTGCCCCTCTTCCCACCAAGCAACTATTCGTATTTATTTATTTATTTAGTTGTTTATCTTATTTACAGTATTTATATTCTGCCTTTCTCACCCTGAAGAAGACTCAGAGAAGACCACAGAACACATACATGGCAAACATTCAATGCCGTTATACACTGACAAGACCGACAACTGTACATAGATAGAGGTATATATAGAGTTTCCAATCTTTGGCGTCTTGGAGGCTTGTGCTCAGTTCTGGCTACAGGGGAAATGCCATGTTCCCTGTCAAAGAGCTTTGTTCATAAACTTCCTTCTTGATCGAATCGCTGGCATTTTTCCTTATGGGTGCCTTAAATACCTCCCCGCTTAAGCAGTACTTATTTATCTATTCACATTGTTGTTTTTGAAGCTGCTAGGTAGGTGGAACCTAGGCTAAAGGACAGGAGCTCATGCTGACCAAGGCTTCAAACTGTCAACCTTTCAGTTGGCAAGATTTACTGAAGCTGGCAGTTCACCTGGTGTGTTAAAGCCCGGCCCTTCTTTGTATATTCAATAGCACTGCTGAATTATGATGCCGTTCTTTCATTTTCCAATAGAACCCACTGTTTAATACTGTTGTGATCCAACTGGATAAGTACTTTACAGAGGATGATCTGTGACCTCTGTGGACATATAGCTTGGAGGGGAGTGTCCACGGCTCCTTTTATACTGCCATATAAAATCCTGATTACCCGGTTTAAACTGGATTATATGGCACTGTAGATTTACATAATCCAGTTCAAAGCAAATAATGTGGATTGAGTACTTTGAAAATCTGGATTATATGGCAGTGTAGAAGAGGCACAACAATCCACCAGGAAGGTCCATGTTCCTCAGGAAGTGGATTATGGATCCCTCCAAGACGTGAGGGTCTCTCAATCAAGTCAGAGGAGAAAGGTGTCACATCAGCAAGACACAGATCATATTTGCCATACAAACGAGGGTTCCTGACTGTGAGAGCTGTTCAGCAGTGTAACTCTCTGCCCCAGAGTGTGGTAGAGGCTCCTTCTTTGGAGGCTTTTAAGCAGAGGCTGGATGACCATCTGTTGGGGGGGCTTTGAATGCAATTTTCCTGCTTCTTGGCAGAATGGGGTTGGACTGGATGGCCCACCAGGTCRCTTCCAACTCTTTGATTCTATAACYTGTGTAGACCTTCTGTTTGAGTGCCCACTAATGGTAGTAAATCTCTATTTTCCCAGTGCTGGTGAAGGTTGAGGATAATTAATCAGTTCTTCCCATAGCAATTGAGCATTAAGACAGGGTGGAATACAAAMAAAGTATGATGAAAAGAGATTCCATCTGAACATTAGMAAGAACTTCCTGACTGTGAGAGCTGTTCAGCAGTGGAACTCTCTGCCCCAGTGTGTGYTAGAGGCCTCTTCTTTGGAAGCTTTTAAGCAGAGGCTMGATGGCCATCTGTTGGGATGCTTTGGATGCAAATTTCCTGCTTCTTGGCAGAATGGGGTTGGACTGGATGGCCCACRAGGTCCCTTCCAACTTTATGATTCTATGACATGTGTAGACCTTCTGTTTGAGTGCCCACTAATGGTAGTAAATCTCTATTTTCCCAGTGCTGGTGAAGGTTGGGGATAATTAATCAGTTCTTCCCATAGCAATTGAGATACTTGCCATTTTTTCCTGCTGTAGTGGTGGGAAACTGCATATTTACTGTTTTCTGGCATGTACAAAAGCCATCCAAGAGACAATGCAAGAAAATTCCCACATATCCACTTCATATTTACATTCACAGTTCTGAGTCATGACCTCACTGAATGGTGGAGGAAAAATATCACCTGATCCAATTCCTGGGTAATGGGGTGCCTCTGCGGCTGTTTCATGCTTTGTTGAGTGCATTGAAATACTGATACAATGTTGATAGGTTTAGTATTTGACTGATGTTTTTACGCAATGAAAAGTTACTTCCGAAAGTAACTTTTTGACTCTGGATTTAGCACTAACCCCAACAAACAGAGACATAAAATTGCATCGAATGCTTCTGCTTTCACGCTAGAAATACAGCTGCAAAGAACAGAAATGGAATATTAAAGTCAGGAATCACATATTTAGTTGAGGACAGCAATATGGTTGGTTTTATTTATTTCTTTTTTGTGTATGGGTCTAATAAATCAACATAAAGCCTGGTAGTAGTAAATGCTGGGGAACTGATTCAATACTGAGTCAGTTGAAAGAGGAGAGCTACTTAATCTCCATTAGTGCTGCCTATAAAATCTATATGCTTCTTCGAGGACTCCAGTCTAAGTACTCGCAACATACAATCTTGTGTAATTTATATACTGGATGCAGTCTTACTGGCATTGCTATGGATATTTACAGATGAAAGAAGCCTCATCCTTCCTTGTCCTTTTCTTTTTTTTAATCTCAAAATTATTTTCTGCTGCTTATGAAGATGTGCAACTGCACAATGGCAATTGTGTCCTTCCTAGCACAGCCAGTGCTCAGGGATAATGAGAGTTGGGATTAAGGGATGAACTAATTGGATGTGGCCTTGGAGAGCATTTGGTCCAATCCTGGATGAATGTCCTCCCGGCCTTTGATTGCATGCCTCTGGTGAGGGATTTTGGGTTCGTCAACATCAGGAGGGTGCATTTTGCACAACAAACTTTGAAAAATATGGAAGCTTGTACAAAGGAATTGGAATGGCATTGAATCTGACACCTTGAGACCACCCCCACAAAGGCTCTCCACACTTATGGTGCAATTAAAACTATTTTTGAATGTAAAAATAAGCAACAAAGGTATCTATGAAAACAGAACAAAAAAAACTAAAGGAAATCCATCAGGTCTTGTTATGGAGCAAATTACGGGCTGCCTCCTGTTGTGTTTTCTAAATTAAAATACTTTATAAAGTCACTATCCTAGAAGTTAGATGTCTTGTTACCAGTCCATTGGCATAGATAGCAGGTAACAAGTATAATATAGGCTGCATCTACACTTATCCAAATAATTTGGAGTACTGTGCTCCGGAGCCACCAGATCCCTTTGGTGTCCAGAGAGATGTATACACCAAGAACACCTTGGAGCTGCTACTGCAGTTTAGTTCATCATCATTATCATCATCATCATCATCATCATCATCATTTAATTACTTATTAATCGCCCTCCATCCAAGATGCTCTAGGTGATTTACAAGCGAAATTGTAAAGGATAAAAATACATACATACAGATATTGATAAAATTAACACAGATCAAAAGCTCTAGTAAAAAGCCAGGTTTTAAGTGCGAGAGTAAAAGGCCCTGAGTCACGCATGGCTCTCATGTAGGGCGGCAAGGCATTCCACAAGGCAGGGGCAGAAATAGAAAAAGCTCTGCGCCTGGTCCTTTCCAAGTGCACTTCTCTAGGACCCGGTATATAAAGTAAGTCATGTTGGGATGGTCGTTGCGACCTCCGATGATGGGAGAATGAGAGACGGTCCCTAAGATATGATGGACCCTGGCCGTAAAGAATTTTAAAGGTCAGAACTAGCATCTTATATAGACCACGGTAATCAGTTGGAAGCCAATGCAAATGCTGCAACACTGGTGTTATATGGCATTTCATGGGCGTTCTTGTGAGTAGCCTGGCTGCCGCATTCTGAACAATACGAAGCTTTCAGGTCATAGACATCAGAAGGCCCACATACAGGGCGTTGCAATAGTCCAGCCTAGACGTGACCGTGGCATGGATGACAGTTGCCAGAGCCTCGTCAGATAGGTAGGGTGCCAGTTGCCTCGCTTGTCGTAGATGGAAAAAGGCCTGTTTGCTGGCAGCAGCGACCTGAGCTTCCATTGTCAGCTGCGAATCCAAACGACACCCAAGCTCTTAACGGTAGGTGAAGGAGATAGGGCAGCACCATCGAAGGTGGGTAGCAAATGGGTGAGACCAATCGAGCAGCCATGCTAGAGAATCTCAGTCTTCACATTTGCATTAGTTGGCATTTGCAAGTCTTTGGCACAGTCCTTCTGACAACATTGCTTCTAGGCTTGCGCACGGATTTGATTTGGCCTGTTCCCTTTGACTAATCCAGCTGGTTTGGCTTGTTTGGGTGGCCGTAACGGCAAGGGCTCAGCCTCCATGTTTTTTCCAGCTTCAACAGAACAGTGGTTGTCAAAAAAACGACTGCCTTGAGGGGTAATGTTTATTAGTGATTACAGATATGCATATGAATAAGAATCAAGACATCCTATTTAATTATATGATAACTGTAGCCAGAATTGTATACGCAAGAAATTGGAAGACTAAAGAAAACCCAACGGAAGAAGAATGGAAATTAAAAATAATGGATATAAAGAAAATGGACAGATTGACTTATTTTCTGAAAGGACATCAAGGGAAACCCAAATGCCCTACAGACTGGATTTTATTAGACACTTTAAAAAAAATAACCGAAGGAAATGGCGCAATTATGAGAAGACGGAGGGATTAACTATAATTTATATTTAAGAGACTAATACCCCAAACATTAAAAGATACTGAAGTCAACAAGAAGATTTTATTTTTATTTTTATTCCCTTTTTCATTTTTTTCAGTTTTTCAGTATTTTTCTATTTTTATCTTTATCCCAGTTTTTGTCTTTCCTTCCCCAGAACCCTTCGACCTCCATCCCCACTAGTAGAAAAATTTCCGTATACTTTTTTTTTTGCCTCAGTTAGCTTTTTTCTTCTCTCCTACCCTTTTCCCTACCCTCTAACTTTCCTTCCCCCTTTTTACCATATTTTTCATACTCATTTTTTTTCTTTTCTTCCTCCCTTTCCCCCCTAAAAATTCAATAAAATTTTTAAAAATGACTGCCTTCAGTTCTAAGTGATTTGCAGGAGGGAGGCAGCCGCTAGAAGGAAAAGTATGAGGTGAGAAAAATGAACAAAATCTGGGTACCAGTATTAAAAAACTCTAAAATTAGAACAGCAAAACAACAGAGAGGAAACCATCAGGGACAGCTAATCACCTCTCAACAAAAGATTGCCCCAGGCACTGCCAGGCCATCGAATGCTAATCAAGGTGGTCAACTGAAACATTCACACCTAGCTCCAGCAGACAAGAGTCCTTTGTCCAGCCCTGGTAATTCCAAAGATATATAAACCCTTTTTTCTAGTTCCAACAGACCTCACTACCTCTGAGGATGCTTGCCATAGATGCAGGTGAAACGTCAGGAGAAAATGCCACTTGAACATGGCCATATAGCCCGAAAAAAGCTACACCAACCCAATCAAATAATGTTAAAGCAACAACGAATGCCTACTTAAATCCCCTTTAGTGCAACATGGTGGCAAAAAAACCACTACATTTTATTTATTAAGTAGGTCATTCAATCACATCTCCCCAAATCACATGTGGTTTTGTCCTCGTGATGAAGCCAACTCTTGGCTACAGATCTTAACTGAATGCTGTATTCCTTAAGTGATCTCGAGATGTGTTTGCACCTTCAAAATAACCCAGTAATCAAGGAATTACCCCAGAAGTTGCTTTCATCTTCTTTTGTGTAACAAAGTTCAAAAAAAGAAGGCGGAGGAAGAAGAAGAGAAGGAGGAAAGATTTGGACATTTCAGGCTAATCTTCTACAGCAGTAAATATTCTAAAATTACCGCAAACCATTTCCTATGGCTTTGGCAGGCTGTGCAAGTGGACTCCCTGGGGCCTACTTGAGCAGAAAATAAACTACCTCCTAATCCTTCCAAAACTTCAGAACAGAAACAATTGGCAGGAGTTTTAAAGGGAAATTTTGCACTGGTTTCTAGATGGCACGGGAAAAGAAAGCTTCATGCCCTTTTATTAGTTATTAACCTTCAAATGTCCTAGCAAAAAAGAAGAAGATATTATTATGGCCAGCTTATAAAAGACTAGGCAAAGATAGTTCCAAACAGGGTTCCTAGATCTCATAGCCTGACCATTTTCTATGACGGCATCATATCTATTGGAAAATTGGCATTCTGGGTTGTTTTGGTATTTCGGACTGTATAACCATGTTCTAGAAGCATTCTCTCCTGACATTTTGCCTACATCTGTGGCAAGCATCCTCAGAGGTTGTGAGGTTGTTGTAGGTTTTTCTGGGCTATATGGCCATGTTCTGGAGGCAATTTTTCTCCTGACGTTTTGCCTGCATCTATGGCAAGCATCCTCAGAGGTAGTGAGGTCTGTTGGAAGTAGGAAAAATGGGTTTATATATCTGTGGAATGACCAGGGTGAGACAAAGGACTTTTGTCTGCTGGGGCTAGATGTGAATGTTTCAGCTGATCACCTTGATTAGCATTCAATGGCTTGGAAGTGCCTGGGGGGAATCCCTTGTTGAGAGTGATTTTATGTGCCTGTTTGTTTCCCCTCTGTTGTTTTGCTGTTGTGATTTTTGAGTCCTTTAATACTGGTAGCCAGATTTTGTTCATTTTCATGGTTTCCTCCTTTCTGTTGAAATTGTCCACATGCTTGTGGATTTCAATGGCTTCTCTGTGTAGTCTGACATGGTGGTTGTGAGAGTGGTCCAGCATTCTCAATTCTCAAATAATATGCTGTGTCCAGGTGGTTCATCAGGTGCTCTGCTATGGCTGATTTCTCTGGTTGGAGTAGTTTGCATTGCCTTTCATGTTTCATGTTGTGAGGTTTGTTGGAAACTAGGAAAATTGGGTTTATGTCTTTGTGGAAGGTCCAAGGTGGGAGAAAGAACTCTTGTCTGTTGGAGGTAGGTGTGAATGTTTCAATTGGCCACCTTGATTAGCATTTGATGGCCTGGCAGTTTTTAAGTGTGGCTTGTTCCTGCCTGCAGGAATCCTTAGTTGAGAGGTGATTAGGTGTTCCTGATTGCTTCTTGTCCAGAGTTCCCCTGTGTTTGAGTGTTGTTCTTTATTTGCTGTACTGTTTTTAGAGTTTTTTAAATACTGGTGGCCTTATTTTGTTCATTTTCATGGTTTCCTCCTTTCTGTTATAACTGTCCACATACTTGTGGATTTCAATGCCTTATCTGTGTAGCCTAATATGGTAGTTGTTAGAGTGGTCCAGCATTTCTGTGTTCTCAAATAATATGCTGTGTCCTGAAGATGCAGGTTCGCAGCTTGGATATGATCTTGGACTCATCACTGAGCCTGGAACCCCAGGTTTCAGCGGTGACCAGGGGAGCATTAGCACAGTTAAAACTTGTGCACCAGCTGCACCCGTACCTTGGGAAGTCTGACTTGGCCATGGTAGTCCACGCTCTGGTTACATCCCGTATAAACTACTGCAACGCTCTCTACGTGGGGTTGCCTCTGAAGACTGCTCGGAAGCTTCAAATGGTCCAACGCTCGGCAGCCAGGTTGCTAACAGGAGCAGCATTCAGGGAGCACACCACTCCTCTGTTGCGCCAGCTCCATTGGCTGCCAGTTTGCTACCAGGCACAATTCAAAGTGCTGGCGTTAGCCTATAAAGCCCTAAACGGTTCTGGCCCTACTTACCTCTCCGAATGCATCTCCTCCTATGAACCAACTAGGACATTAATCATCTGGGGAGGTTTTGCTCTCAGTCCCGCTTGCATCACAGGCGCGCCTGGCGGGAATGAAAGACAGGGCCTTCTCAGTGGTGGCCCCTCGGCTGTGGAACGCCCTTCCTACAGATATCAGATCGGCCCCATCCCTATTGGTGTTTCGGAGGAAAGTGAAGACCTGGCTGTTCGAACAAGCATTCGATTAAGCAGTGTATTGAATATAGGAATACGGATTAACAGATAATGAGATTGGATTCTGATTTTACTGATGAGATGCTAATGATTGTTATATTGATCTTTAATTGTTGATGATGCTATTGTTTTAACTGTCCCTTAATTGTTGTATGATGTTTTGCATTGAATTTTGCTACTATTAACCGCTTTGAGTCGCCTGAGGGCTCAGAAAAGCGGTATATAAATGAAGTAAATAAATAAATTCATCAGGTACTCTACATATTATTTGCTTTCCCAGTGGCACTAGTATAGGATGGTCATTGAAAGTTCCTCTCAGAGCATAATGGGAGTTGAAGTTTTTTTTTCTCTGTGTGTCTTTCAGCCAATAAAAAGCCTGGTGATGTCCTTGCTCTGTTTGGCTGAGAATGGACACAACCAACTACTACAATTCCCAAATGTTATGGTTAAAACTTAAGAGAATTCTAAAAATCAGTAGATTTGTGAATTGTTTTGAAATTTGTAAATTGTTTTGAAAGTTGTAAATGGGGTCTACACCTGAGATACATTTCATGCAGATAGGTCTTAAAATAGCAGAAGATTGAGCCTTTAAAGTTTCCCATGGTAGCCAATGGACCAAATCGGTGCCAAATGAAACAGAAAACACCCCCTCCCTTTTCAGGCAACTTTCTGGTAAACAAAATGAAGTGTCAGATGAAAACAGACCCAAAAATGGCATGCCTTTTAGCCCAAATACACATGCTTAGCATTTGCCTTTGCCTTCCTCTGAGGCTGATAGAGTATGACTTACCCAAGGTGTTCTGTAGTGTGCTGTGCCTGTAAATAATTGTCTTTAATGCAGGACGTTCGACTTTAGCCAGGGCCCCCCAAAGAGAAGTTCTCAGAGATTTTCCACCACAAATGATCTTTAGATGGTTTGTGGAGTATAACAAAGTCCTTTATTAATGAACAATCAAACAGAAACTTCTCTTGTCTTCATTAAAGTTAAACAAATGGTTCCAGGCTTTTATGAAACTGGTGACTTCCTAATCTTGCCCACGAAGGACAGGCAATTGTCTTCAATAACTAATTCTTTWCTTTAAAGGAAAAACCCCTTTTTAACTTCTCRCAGYCTGACTGTAATCTAATCCTTACTGATGTGGGCTCCCCTACCAGGTCGAACTGCTTCTCGAGCACCGAGTGGACCTACCAGTAAAGGCTTGGATATTCTCCAGCTGGAGATCTTTGGTCTTCCAAACTGTTACCCTCCYAAATTCTTCAAAGCTTTAGGGCTGTTTCCCTGGAAAATAAATCTTTAGAATRTTTGGYMGCTCTTAAGACTGTTCTRRCRCYGAAAYTCTTKAYGGTTGAAGCTTTTGTACAGGGGAAGRTTGCACACGRCCTGTACATTAGCTRTCCTTGCTGAGACTAACTAAAAATGGCTCSRTTCRCTTCCC